>OZ018334.1:72468764-73686264 GCA_963969495.1 Ceratothoa steindachneri
CTCGAGATTGAAAATATCATCCAATTTTGGACGGTTTCGAAAAGAAGAATGGGCATACAAAATTTCACCATTTTCCCGATCTCACGACAAAAGGTAGCGGATAATGAAATAGAAGGGTAACTCTGCCGACACTATACTCAAGAAAATAGGGAAGCTATAACAACGCGTACCTCAAAGAATATAAACAGCCACACCGGTGATAACCCTAATATATTACGAATTAAGAAGCGAGGAGAAGGAGAAAGAGACAAACCGGTGATAACCCTACTAGATTACGAATTAAGAGGCTTAAATACAAAGAAGAAAAAAGCGAGGAGAAGGAGAAAGAGACAAACCTAAGAACACTGGATCAATAAATCAAAATCGAACAGCTTAAAATTGTTATAAGAAAATGAACAGAAAATAATTTGAGAAAGATCTACATAAAAAGAATATAATAAATCAAGAAATAATGCATTATTGGAGTTTAGATAAGCACAAGAGGATCCAAAGTGACAAAATATAGATAAATAAATATTAATACCATAAATCCGGTATTAACAAAAGAAAAAAACACTCAAGAGGAAGATAGGATAAAAAAAGATCAAGAAAGAGAGGGAGGGAGAAAGATAGAAACATGAATGAAAACGAGGAGGAAATAAAAAGAAACTTTTATAAAATATATAATTAATTACAAATAAAAATTTTGAGATTTTGTTCTGAATTCAATTTAAAATATAATCATAGAGTTTTTACAATCCACGATTTACATTAAAATCAGGGATATTTTAGTGAATCTTTAGTTGACAGATATATACATGGATACTAAAAGTTATTTTCTTTTCTCCACCTTCAAAAATTCCCCTTTATGTCACAAAAAAGATATCCTCAAGATATTATAAAAACTTATACTCTGAGGTCGATTTCCTTCATTGAGTTAATGTCGAATTTGCCTTCTGTATGGTACAATTACTAATCTTTGCAAATTATTCGATAAAATGAACTTATGTATCATTTGGCCTGGCACATTCTAAATCTTCTCTTCTTTTTTTGCAGTTCTAGAGTGACAAGGACGTGATATATTCAGATTAAGG
The DNA here is from genome assembly GCA_963969495.1 of Ceratothoa steindachneri. Lineage (NCBI taxonomy): Eukaryota > Metazoa > Arthropoda > Malacostraca > Isopoda > Cymothoidae > Ceratothoa > Ceratothoa steindachneri. The sequence goes on from OZ018334.1 coordinate 72,469,838, forward strand.
ACAGTTTTTAGTGTCTGTACTTTCAAAAACTCTTAAAATTTTATATTGGGTTGGCAAAGCTTTATAGCGAAATTTAATTTTCAGATAAGCTGTGACGATGAAAAATCGTTGTCCTCGTGTTAACTGTATCATAATGCTTGCAAATATTATATATATATATAATTATTTATTTATTTCAAAATATATTTAAAAAATTACTCAAGTTTAAAATTAGTACAGCTGTTAAAGTAACGCGGAACTGTATTTGACCCGTGAGAACAGACCATACCACGCAATCCATTTTTCGTATAAAACGAATAAATATAAACATTAACAAAGAATATTTTCTCAATTTAATCAATATCAAAATGAAAAGATCTTAAATTTTAGAATAAATGTAAAAATTTAAATATTGGTCTACCTTTTGGAGTGATTTACTGTATTTATGTTGAGATATAATTCTTGCCACCTGATAGCCCAAAGTTATTTCGTAACAAATTACACATTTCACACAATACACAACAGCTCGAGTGAAAGAATTATTCTGCACTAAATGATTTTTAAATTGTTTTATAATTAAATACAAACAAATATGGATGATTAGTAAAGGTTGGAAAAAGGTTTCTTAAGAGAGTATTTTGTTTTTTAAAAGTAGGGTAAGCTGCGACACGGTAAAAAGACTTTTTAGCTAACTTAAGACATTTAGCAAGGAATTGTAGCGGATAAAATAGTTTGCATTAAATATAAGAAGTTTAAATCCAAGCCACTAGTCAATACAGCATAAGCCTTCATGAAATCAAATCACAATATCGACTCCATTCGCTAAATTGTGAATCGGTTGCATGAGTTCTCAACTCTGCACATGGATTTGAAGATTTCTATCTTTGACACTTTTTAACATTACATTGGTTTTATTCTTTTCTTTAAAACCATCACTAAAACAACAAGTGTAAAGCGGCATATACATAATTTAACTCTCTTAAAGAAAAGAAAAATTACATAAAACACCAAATTCATAACCCATACCTGATTAGAAACTATAGAGCAACTATCATCCTATGCAAAATTATAAATGGAATTAACGAATATCAAACCCATAATCTTGAAAACTGAAATTTTCTATTGATGCAAGGTAAACCAAACCGAAGTTTACTTGATTATAATTAAAATGATCTCTATGTACTGATCGGAAAATTTTCATTTCTCTTGATTCCTATAGTTAGCAGATGTAAATTTTTTAGTAAAGACAACCAAAATTTCGAGTGCCCAAAGATATTTCGATAATGAAATGACATAATCTTTGAATCGATCAATAATTGCATTAAAATTAAAAAAAAAAGAAATTTCATTGCATTTAAAAAATAGAGCTAAGCACCGATTGACTCTATATTGCTTTCAATTTTACAAGAATAGATATGGACTTTTATTGAAAAAAATTATTTTTTCACTCATTTTCAGAGAGGCTGGGGCACAACTCACATTTTAATTGTCTCCGGCAGAAGAAATTGCAAGTTGTTAAATTCGGGGAATTGGTGAAGAAGAGGTCACTTAGTTAAAAGGTTCAGCAAAACTATCCAATTGGTGAAAACTTCGCTGATTCTATCTCTTACCGCAATCTTCATACGCTCTGGAGTTCTGCTAATTCCTCCAAATTCTATTGAATTTATTGAGATACTTTCGGTTTAGCTTCCTAATGTTTTTAGCTATATAATTTGTAAATGATCAAATATATGATGCTATACGTAGTAGATATTCTTTTAAGGGACACTCTCTATAAGTACATACTTCGGGGTTGGAGACGGTATTTATGCCACACACTGGGACAATATTAATTCTCCCTAGCAAGGTAAAATTAGCCTTGCACTACTCCAAATGAACGCATAAACGTTAATTTGAAAAATAAAGAATTTCAATGAATACAGATGAATGACAAGTAAGTTGCCAAAAAAGGCTGTAGCAAACACAAAAAAAATAAATAAAGTAGATAGGCAAAAGTTACAAGCTAATAATTACAATTTTAAATAAATTGAAAGTCCATAAATTATTTCTTAAATATTTTCTTTTATACAAAGAAAAAATTGCCAAAGCTTACCTAGCTTGTATCTGTAACTTCCTTGAACAATAGCCTCAAATTCACCTAGTAAAATTGAATACGACAAATTTGATTAGGGGTATAGCCCTAGTATTTGCAGTCTCGATGGATCGGGCCTATCTACGTGTATATAGGAAAGTGTTTTTTGTGTGTAGTTTTTCAACGTATCTGATTCATCAGATAAAGAGGTTGACTTAATCGTCTCTTTAAGAGTGGCTTCTAATTTGATTTGGGTTCTAAAGCAATAAATTGTGCTATATCGATAAAGATGAGAGAAAAGAGATAAAAAATGACAGCTTATTAGTTAATGGATCGGTAAAAATTAAAGTTTTATTTGCAAAAGATAATCGTAAATAGATCCAGGGTAGAAAGGCTGGTCTTTTTCTTTCTTTATCTATTTTTTTAAAACTATTTAGGCATTTAGTCCATGAAGACCATAGACTTTCATGCAATCAGTGAGAAAGACAACTTCTATCAAAAGCACAGTGAATAAGATCTGAAAATCCAATGATGAATATCAGGCAAATTGCTTTAGAAGCCCAATTGATCCATATGTGAAACCATGCCATAAATTTGAAAGATGAACTGAAACTTCATCCATGCAAGATAGCTAGCAAACATGTCATATCTATCTTTACCGAAAACAAGAGAGTTGATAGAGCAAAGCTGCTCATACAAAAGTACTTTGTTGACTCGCACCCTCGAGTTTTTGTGAACGAATGAGAAGTTGTTTATTATTCCCCTCACTCAAAAAACAGAATGCTAGTGTTTAGGCCCGCAAAAGTTAGATTCCAATTCCACATAAGTCTCTTCCATGAAGACACTCGTCTCTTACGCAATTGAGAAAAAAACAACTCTCATCAAGAACACGGTTAATAAGATCTGAATATCCAATGATGAGTCTCAGGAAAATTGTTTTAGAAGCCAAATTGCTTCATATATTACAACAACTTTGCGAACAAATTTGAAAGATGCACTGAAACTTCATCCATTCAAGATAGCTAAAAAAAATCTCATATCTAACTTTACCGAAAAAAGAGAGTCGAGAGAGCAAAGTTTCTCAAACAACGGCTCCTTGTTGACTCACACCGGAAAGTTTTGTGGACCAATGGAAGGTTGTTCATTATTCACATCACCCACAACATACATAAAATGCTAGTGTTTAGACCACAAGAACTTTTAGAGACCTTTCCCAGTTGATTAATGGATATTTTTAAGATATATAAGGCAGCTTTGGTAATGGTTTGGACTGGCGTTTGAGCAGAAGCCCGTACAAAAGCAAATCAAATTGGAAAAATGCTGGGAAGAAATTTTAATGGAAGGCCTGGGTGTTACTTCGTTGTGTCATCGCCGCAAAAAGTGATCAAATTGGTTTAGGAAAATACTTGAATAAATGTCATTCTACCCTTCGTGTTTCAACTTTGGACGTTATATCAACTTTGTAATAATAATGTCTTCATTTATTTAATTAACTTTAATTAAATTTTATATTTATTTAAATTTTGCAATTAGTATTTGTCATTTTAAACATATTGTAATTAACACTGTACTCGCCTAAAAATAGTTCAAACGCGCTGGAATAAAATATAACGCTCCTTTTTTTTTAATTTAGAAGTTAAATTCTGGTAAATTTTTGGAGAGTTTTAAAAAAGGTTCTATATTTTCGGATATATTTGCAAATGGAAATGTCATTAAGATTAACTAATGAAAAAAAATTATATCATAGGTGTTTCTCAGATTCGAGCTTCAAAGTAGTTAATTTCAATTGATCAATCTTTTTTTACGCATTTTTCATTGATGAAACTTGTAAAATTAGCAGATAATTAAAAAAATTAAAATTTGGATCAAAGTTTAATTATATAAAGCTTTTCTTCATTTTTTTTCCTGACTTCACGATTTTTTTATATAAGAACATGTAAATATGTATTATACGTGTTGTATCATTAGTAGGTAAATATAAATCATTAATTTTATGAGAAGAGATCTATATCAAGTTGCTTTATATTACTTTGGTGATTATTTGTTTAATATTCCTTAAATAGGTACTTATGTATATATACATCCTAAGGCATTGAGAATAAGTTGTAAAAGAAAGTGAATGGATCTCAAATTAAAATCAGGTTGCGAGGTACATTCAACTTTATTCCATTCGTACTTTTGAAGATAGTTAAATTTTCACTAAAATCAGCATTTCGTAAAATATCCTATCATGCATAGAATTTGTCAATTTCTAGTAGTAAAATATTAGATTGTCTCTGCTGGTGATTTGATTGTCGCCTAAAAAACTTCTTTAGGCTAAAATTGATGTCCACCAGCATAAACATCTTGTTTATTGATGGCCACAAATTTTCAAATGGGTTAAGATCCGAAGATCCGAGTGGTCCTACCATCAACTTGTTACCCCTTATTCCGTAAGAGCAGAGTAACGCTTGGATGGCCTTAGCAGAGAGGAATTGAATGTTGTCAAGCATGACCACTAGTCATTACAAGAGAGTACAGTATTTCATAAACCTAGAGAAACAAGACTTCATTCAAGAGATTAAAATAGGTGGCTGTGGCTACTTTAACGCCATCATGGACCCGGAATGCACTAACTAGTCTTTCTCCAAATTTGCATCCCATCCACATAACGCCACATCCCTGCTGTAAACAGTAGCCGTGGTATCGTTAATGAATACAACGAAACACATATCCATCGTCATATACTTCCGGGTCCATTTGAATCATAGTATTCTTTTGATGGGGCTTTAAAGGAGGCAGTTTCGGGGGGCCCCGCACGGAAGCCCTGGTCTCTAGGTTCGTGGTCGTCTTCAGCACTTACCTCTATTAAAAACTTTTCTTCAACGTTGAGGCTTCTGTGACGTTCCATTGTTCATAATGAGTATAGATGCTGTCAGCATGGTTCAACTAAAAAACGGTGAATCGGAAATAAAATTTGAAGGATGTAACACAAAATGATAAGAACATAACATTAATATTTGTCTATTGTGAAAACAAGCGGTAAAAGTTTCATCAAGTGAAATGAAAGAGAACCGAGAAATCCTAACTTTCTTTACCAAGCTATTAGCTTTGTTCAGGTTGCATATTATAAATCCCCAAATTAAGAGTTAAAGTGAATTTAAAGGGCCTTAGCGAACCTTTTCATTTTTATCTGCAATTAAATTATTAAGAAATTATGGGCAGATGAGTTTAGAAATTTTATCACCCGGAGTAACTTAAAGGGTTTGCTTTCCTTTAAATGAGCAAGTCTTTTGTAAGCCTAATGAGCAGTTTTGGATTAAATAAAAGTTCAATTATTAATGCTTATCCTTATTTTTTAATTTTATCATTAAAAACATATGACGATAGATGAGGGTTTCGTTGTATTCATTAATGATACCAGGGCCACTGTTGACCGAACTGATGATTCGGTCTATTTCAAAGTCAACAGCCGGGATGTGGCGTCATGTTGATGGGATGCACATTTGAGCAAAGACTAGTTAGTACATTCAGGGTCGCTGATGGCGTTAAAGTGGCCACAGCCACCTATTTTAATCTCTTGACTGAGAATAGACGTGAGAATGGGCAGATTTGATAGTAGCTAAGTGATGACTCATCTATATTTTTCCTCTATGGAATAGCAAAGTATGGTCAGTTATGTATCATATAACTTATAATGTTAACGTAAGAAAAGAGAAAGGCAATGTTCTATAAGTCTTCTGTTTATCATCTTGCACAAATACATATAACATTAGATCATTTTATTTAATCAGAGTCTAAGGTTACAGGCAAAAATTCGTGCATTTTTATTTGTGAACCAAAATAATGAAAGCCCAACAAGATGGACAAAGACGAGAATATAGTAATTGGAGTTTCAACAAACCCCGTAGAAAAGGAAAGTTGCCGTCTCAACAAATTAATATTAGATTGCAACTGAACGAATATTGACATCTCTTATGTAAACATATAATTAGAAAATGGCATTAGGAAAGTTTCTTACAAGTTATCAAAGGAAAATATAATAGATGTGTATTTTAATTTTTTTAGGAGCGAGTGATGTTTTCCTCAATTACTTGATTAATTCTTTAATATATTAAATTATATATTACACGATATTATAAAGTAGTGTTTATTGTTATATATTATATTAGCTATCATATGTTGAGAAATCCATTTATAATTGTTAATATTTTTTTATATTTTGTGAATGATGCCACTAATCTATTTTATTTGATGGGCCTTTTAAATATCAAGTGATGGTTTTTAAAATCAGATATGTTTCTTCGGAGAATCGCATCAGTAGATATTTGTTAAAAAGGAAATGAATAACAAATGAAAAGGGACAGAAAGAATAAATAAGAGATGGAAATATAGATATACAATGAATCGCAAGTAACGTTTGATTATCAAAATAAGAGACAACAAACCAACTTAAAATAGTGCGAAGTGAGATACTCAATGAAGAATGCCTAGTGTGCTTATTTTTATTCTATTACTATAGATAAAAGATAAGAACTGATTAAAATGGTATACATTTATGACTACTAAATTAATGAGGGAAAAAATCAGATTTTATGAGATGGGTTTCTACTTTTAAACATTCTTATGGAACATATAGAAATTTGCAACGAGCATACTCGTATATTGTAGTAGATTCATTGTGATTCCATACGAATAATAACAGCATTTTTTAATCTTTAATTCATCACATATCACTATTTCATTTCATTTTAAAATATTATCATGTATGCTCTTTAATGAGCACCTGTCATAGGTTAGCTCTCAATAGTTTTGGGACTAAAGAGAAACAATCTGTCAAATTTATTGTGTTTTTATTGCTGCCCCCAAATTGTATTTGTTTTGTATCTTTCGAAGACTTGTCATTTATGTTATTACAGTATATTAATAAATTTTAAATTTTTACTAAATTTCAAACAGGTTGAATTTTCAATAGTTCCATTGTTAATGATGTTTATTTTTATTTCATTCCCAGCCATTATGATGTTAATAGATGATTACATAACTACATTTTAAAATTTTCTATAATTCCAATATCATAGTTGAATTATAGATCTATTCATTGAATATCACCTCTTAGGAACATAAATGGGTTTTATTTGGCTCCCACACCCAGAAAATAGCTTACCTGCATTAAGGAACCCCAACCAATAATTGCTTTTAATTAACTTACCCTAACTTCACAAGGTTTTGAGGAAACTCTTTGCAAAATCATTCAATACAAACTATCCCTACTGATTAATTAATTTGTAATTTGCTTAATACTCTCTCAGAAGTATATATATAATTAGAAAATGATCTCTGTCAAATTTTTTATCTATTAATGATTTTCCTGGAGAAAAATAATAAATGAACCATAAGGGCAAGAATTATTTTCCTCACAATTAATCAAAAAGAAAAGGATTTCGATTATTTTTTCTGATTTAATTCCCTGAGAATTCAAGTGCCAAGTTGAATTGTGATTTAATGAAGGAGTGTTCCCTTTATTACTAAAGCAGATTATTGATTGATGCCTAAAAGCTTTGCTATGTGTATTCATTTATGTTGCAGTAGAGTAGACATTAAATGAAAATATCGTTAATTTAATTTAGTATTATATGGTTATAATTGGGTAAGGCCCCCTGAAGCTTCAGTTTATTACGCTGCGTAAATATGAATCTCAAATATAAGTCGGTATTAAAGTCTTCTGTCGAGCAACATTGAGCGTAATCAAGGTTTATAATTGAAAGTTTTTATTCCCTATTAATCTTCTCCTTATCACCATTCTTATTTTCCCTTTTTCGTCTCATTGTTTGCATTAACGTTGAAAAATTGCTCCTTGCTTCTCCCAAAACTTTCTTTGTTTCTCGGTTTGAATTGTGAAAATATTGACAAAAACGCTAACACACATCAGATGTAGGATGGAAATGAAATACAACTCGATTTATCCTTTCTGTACTATTGGAACTTAAACAGAGTATCTTGACATCACAGGTAAGATAGTCTCAATTGGTCTCCCTATTAGATCAATCCAAGCTAATTAACCTCCCCTAAGGTCACCTATTTTATGGGCCAGTCTTTTGAAATATTTTAAATAATATCATTTACTCAAAATGTAATTAGCTGAATAATAAAATAATACGCCAAACCCAGTCTAATTAACCTGAGAATCTCTGATAGACTCCATGGAGCAAGTCGATGAGTGCGCCAAAGATTTCGCAAGGGCTTTGGTACAGATCAGCGTTTTGCTTTTGTTCACACAAACTACAGGGTAGTAAACAGAGCAACTCTCCAGGCTGCTTGGCAAAGTAGATGGCAGACGGTCTAGGGTAACTTATAGTTGCACGCCATTCGCCGTAACTGTCCCCATAGACATACATCCCAATGTTAGGAGAGCTTCACATATCTTTCTGTCGCTTTCGAACTAAGTATCTCGCGGGATGCACTGCAATTTGATGGAGGGCTCAGATTCACCTTTCTATGACAACTGCGGCCACTTTTAGAAGGGATAGGGGAAATTCTCACCCGAAAAAAGGAGATAACCCCTGATAACCCCTAAGGGGTGTGTCTAGTCTCGTAACTATGTGCTAGAAGCTCAATAACAAAGTTATTAGGCTACATTGGGCTCTCCACGCAAATATGACCATCTGCGTGCTTTGGGTTATTCCATAAATGAAAAAATGATCGATTCATGTTAACAAAATTGCTCTCTAGCCCTAGACTCCTTAACTTCATACTCGTATATTAAATGAAATAATTATTATACTAGCTTTAAAAGTATGGAAGACTTTACAAAAATATCTTCCAAACGTGCATAAAATAAACAGAGTTCAGAGAGATAAATATTTTTCTGGCACTCTTCTTAATATCCTCATTTTGGTGACAGAAATTTAGTGTAAAACATAAAATAATTTAAAGGAAGTAAAATGCCAGGAGCGCGTTTCCATTGTTTTCGAAGTCAAAATATTCCAGACCCCAGAAAACCTTTAATATCTTATAAACTTAATGCATAAAACTTGATAATCAATTAAATTAAAGCACATAAGTCTCCTCATCTACAAAATTTGACTTAAACTCAATTGCCTGAATATAATAATGGAAAAGTAGGTACATTATATAAATTGACAGAAAATAATTAAGGGACCACTTTTTCTGTTAGCAAATAAACATAACTAAAAACTACAATTGTAACAAAATGGTATCCATAAAATGCAACAGAAAAAGAGACATTCATATTTCTAGAGAGAGAAGATGGTTGGAGAACCAATGCCTGGAGAATCATATACCAAAAACACACAAATGTGTCTGAAATAATCTTACCTTTCCAAAATCAGGTTAAAAACCCTTCTCTTAGAAGCATCTCAGAATGGGGTACCAGAAATAAAAATCATTGTACCAAAAACCACTGCTGAATTATATTCTGCAGACCTAAAGCAACACCTTTTCAACCGTGTGTGGGACAAAACTGTTCCTAAAGAACTTCCTGCAGCTGGATACCATGAAATTGTTAGATTTCCTTAACATTAATTTTATGATATCATTGTTAAAAATCAAATAAATGGTGCACTAATAATAGTAAATGGACAAGGCAACAAAAGTAAGTGAATATTATTTAGTTTAGAAAATCGTTTTTAACTTTAAGTTTTAAATATTATTTGCTTAAATCTAAAATGCGCCTGGATTATTTTATTTCTCCTGAAGTCACCTCTTTACCAATCAACAGCTTTTCGTTTGAAAAACGTCCTTAATTTGAATAAATAAATCACCCCAAACATTGTTGGGTCATAGTGCTACTTAGGATCGTTTGTCAAATTAAAAAGATTTTCTTTTTTTTATTAAAGAATCAACAACGGAAAATCGTTCATCCATGGTATATGCCTCAAGAATGTCGACTGATTATATTTTAAGTTTCTCTCTCTATGCAAGTAAGATCAAATCCAGAAAATAAAACAATTAACTTTTATTATTAATCTTTATCATTTAAAATAAAGGAAGAGACGTTTATTTGCTTAAAATTAATTGTACGGAAAGCCTCTGTAGTCCAACACTAGTAAAACCATAGGGAAACCTTCTTTCCAATTAAATAAATTAATTAAGTAATATGAAGGATATTTTTGGAAGCCTAGGCCACATTATTTGAATTTAATTTTAAAGGGAATAAGCGGTAATCACTTATACACAATGGGAATTTAGCTAATTATCAAAAGCACTAAATTATATACTAATTAGTTTACTTCCTGGCCCAAAATATTGATATAATTATTGGCTCAAAACCATAAAGATGTTTCTGTTATACTTTTGCACATATAAATATTTTAAAACAACGTAATATTTTATGAAAGAAACACAGTCAAATTGTTTGATGTTTACGGATATCTAATTTAATTAATCTTTCACAGCTGCGTCCTATGCACATAATATTTAAGATGGCAACAAAATTGCAACTAGGAAAATACAAGCACATTTATGTTGCTGCTTCCAAAGATGAAAATAATAAAAAAGCAAATCGAGTGGACAAAGGAAAGAATAACTTAAATCGAAGATTTCAATAGAGATTTTAAAACAGAAATTCCGGTTAAAATTAGCGATATTTGAGATCGCCCTGTTTTGCCAATTGACATTTTTTATCTGTAGACAGTTTTCCAATATCATCTTGATATTTTACATTTCCAATCCTAATGGTGATAACTATTACTTTCTCCAAAAGAACGTTGAGAAGATGGCTAAATATTTCTCTTATTCAGACGTCATACCTCACCAATTGATTCCATAATTTTTAGCTTTCTTCACTTTTTTTTAGAGTTGTCGTTGATCACAAGCCATTCTTTCAGTTTATCAGTGATATAACCAGAGAAATGACCATCTTTTCAGAAGTAAAAGCAGTAGGACGTTTCAGTATAGTAGTAAAGAGTTTTTATCAACATTATAAATAATATATAAATTTCTATCTTCCTATATCAATACTTCCTTTTTTCCTTGTATTCATTAAGGTTTATCAGCATTTCTTCATTTCTTTCAAAATGTCAAGACTCTAGCAACTTTCATGAAATTGCCCTATGTACATAGGATAAGTAAACCTCTATTACAAGTTATTAAACTTCAGTGTTTCCATTAAATTTTTTTCAAATAGAGAGGATCCTGGGTTTAGTCCTCCTTTTTAAATTAATCGTTGGTTTTTACCAATAACACTGTAAAACAATGATTTTTAACAGAAATGAGAGAGTAGTTTTCTATTGTAGTTTTTTGCCTAGATTACGAAAATGACCTTTATTTTTCATGAAATGACATCAGTTTTTTGTATTCTGCACATTTAATTTTTATTAATATTAGATTATTCAGTATATAGAGGTATGAAATATTTGTTATTATTTTTATTTTATTCGACAAAAAGTACATAGAAAAGTGGAAACAAAAAGTTTATTCATCAAAAGAAATTAATAAGTTCTTTTAATACATTTCAGAGTGTGATATTATAAAAATATATTTAAAAAATAATCAAGATTTAAGATTTTTTAAACATTGCTGAAATCTATAGAATAGTCATATATTTTTAGAATATTTAGTCTTCTTTTTATGTACAATATCTTCTCTGTCTCTGTGAAAGGTTCAGCAGAAGTCAGCAAGCATGGCAGGACTCCATTTTACTTAATAGCGATTTTCTATAGTAGCAATATCTTGGTGGAATCTTTCACCATGCTCATCGCTGACGTCTGCTGGATTCTCTGGATAGAAAGACAGATTGAATTCAAAAATTGCACCTATTGTGATATAATACATCTTAATGTGGTAATTTTCTGATTTGTGCCTTCCAAAGAGACCATTACATACACTTTTGAAACTATGCCAGCCCTCACATTCTGGCTTGCTTAATTTCCCCTCAAACTCACTATCTACCATAAGTTGTCGAAGTTGAGGCCCAACAAAGATTACTCCTTTAATTTTAGCATCACTAATCTTAGGAAATTTTGTTTTTAAATATAGGAAGGATGGCTGGTCATGCTTTAAAGCTTTTACAAATTGTTTGATTAAACCTAATTTTATGTGAAGTCGTGGCAAAATTATGTTTTCCCTAGGAACCAAAGGTTCACCTATGACATTATGACAACCTACTTTTGTCTCTTCTCTTAAAGGCCATTCTGAGCGTATGTAAAGTTCTCCTCGAGCTTTACTGTCTCACTGGCACAAAAAAAACACAGGAATTTTGTGTAGCCTGACTGCAAGCCATTTAAAACGGCTACTACCTTAATATCAGCACAAATCAACCATATAGGTTCACTGTATTTAATGCTTTTTAAAATAAAATCTAAATTCTCATAAGTTTCTTTCGAAACAACATAATGAGCTACTGGTATCGATGGTAGTTAATTTCCATTATGCAGAAGCAACGTTTTACTACTATATAAAGAAGCGTAAATGAAAATTCTCCATTGAGTGTTTTCATAATGTATATCGAATTCTTTAAAGAGACGTGGAATATTATTACAGTAGCATAAATTGTTGTCAAATGAAAATTTGTCTTGTAAATTTTTTGATCGAATGCGAAAATAAGTAATTCGAACAACTTCTGCTACTAAATTACTTTCTTTTAGTCTCAAGGCCAGTAATTCACTCTGTTGCTTTAAGTTTAGATCTCTTACAAGATCATCTAGATCCAGTTGTTAGAAAGGTTTTGGAGTAGTGTCAACAGTTTCAGGAACATAAATTTCAGTTACCAGTTCACATGATTACATATCTAATTCATCAGAGGTGTTTCAGGTACTGGAATGTCTTTTGAGTGAGGTATAGGCCGAATAACAGATCTAAAGTTGGGACATACAGAGCTGAAGCGCACTTCGTTATTTTACCTAAAAGTATGGGAATTATATGCATAAAATTTAAAGTTATGTACATATGTGTGATTAGAATAAAGTCGTTCTAAACTTAAATAATTTTATATTTTTAAAAATAATATTATAGTATACTACCTTAAAATATAGGTACTGTGGACAATCAACTATTACTTACTTTGTATGTCTACCAAACAGAAATAGCAGTCAGTGGCATGATCTTGGGGCTCTCGCCATACCATTGAAACACCAAATTAAAGGCTTTTCATTTTTCCTTTAGACCATTTTGATACAGAATTAATGCATGTCGTGCATCACATATGGGGTGCTCATGATTTGTTTTGGTTGCCAACTTAACATCCAAAATACAAATTATATATAGTTTTTTCACTAGAGAAGAAATCTTTCTTTGATATTTTTAAATTTCACTGAACCAAATATGTAGCAGAATTTATCTGGGCTATTTTTACACTGTCCCTTTGGACAACTTTACTGTGTTGGCATCCAAATGATTTTGTGCTCCCTCTTTGGGCCCACAACACGCGCAGTTTGGCCTCCTTGCACTAATGCCCCAAGATCGTTCTACTATTACATACCTTCTACGCATTGTCACTTGAGTTCGATTCACTACTTTCTACATAATACGTTATTAAGAATATCACTGCAGTTTTGAGGCATTTTTTTAAAAAATTAGCATTGAAGTCCAAGATATCTAAACGCTAGGCTTTGCCTGATTACACAAATGTTGTTTAATTCCTGGTGGAAATATTCCATAGATTGAGACAAATATTTTGTGAGAAATATTAACTTCAAAAACTAAATTACCTGTAATGTTTTCCCCAATAATTCGCTCAAATTACGAATAGTTGCTATACGGAATTCCAGGATTCCTCGTCAAAGGATATGTGTTATTAATTGCATTTAATTTTTTCTGCATGCAAATCGCAAAATTATATATTACCCTCATCAGATAAAGATTTTTCTTTGCTTTCAACTGTGTTGTCTGTATTTTCTAAGGATTTAAACCTAGCAATACTATAACTTCATGATCTAAAGTACAACGTACATCTCAAGAAGACCAAGGGCTTTATTTAATTAACACTTTCTTTAGTTTAAACCTTTTCATGCTAAACAAATTTTATTTCCTTTATTATTAGTGAATAGTTTCTAAATTCTAATATTCTAACACTAATATTTTAGGTAATTAAATTTTGTTTTTAGTCAATTTCTTATGCAACTTTTCATACAGTATCATTTACCTCCTACCAACTCCTATACGAACTAATTCGTAGCAAAGAGAAGGCAATAAAGATATTCACAGTGCCATATAAATTTCTATAATTTGCCCCTCTTTATCTAAATTCGCTGCCTTTTGACTCACAAGGCCTTACGTTGATGCTTTTACTCACATTGTTTATCGGCCTGTCTGTTATCACACACTCATATCATATAATGTCTTTGTCATTTCAAGTTATACCAAGTAATTAATTAAATGGACTCTCATTTCTTCTCATTTGTGTAATCATCGCCCTTTCCTTTCCTATATTTCCTTCCATAGTGGATTGGCCGAAAGAGCAAAGTATACGCAAGACTATGTAGAATTGATTTGCATTTCTGAATATAATCTCATCATCTTTATGTATATACTTTATAGGTGAGAAGATCTTTACTTGCTTTAGGAATAGATTAGTTTACAATGAGCCAGGTCGGATTAAAAAACCTCATTTTCTTTTAGTTGTATTCTTTAAAATGAATAAATCTCTTTAAATTTAACTCATTCAATATCAAAATATTCTGAGTGACAAAATCTTCTTATTCTATCCCCTGTCTACTTGGAAAGAAACAGTTTAACACATGTGAATAGAACTTAATAGACGGCTTGAGAGAAAATTTTTATTTTGAATAACAGCTAAAAATGTGAATAATAGTGCCGATAATGTGCATAATAGTTACAATGAAGTTATTTTAAAGACTTTTCTTCCAACATATATTTAAATTAAATTACTTAAACTTTATGTAAACCCTCAAAACAATACTGTTTCTTAGCTACATGATAATTAATTTCATCTAACCAGATAACTTCAGAGCATTGAGCATGTGTCCAAATTTTTCTATTGTTGCGACAATTAAGACGTTTCTTTCTGTTGACCCTACTTAACATACACCTTACATCCTTTTACTTTCATTCTTCGATTCTGCAAGGAAGACCAAATGAGAGATCTATCTTTCTAGTTGAGGGAAGAACATTTTTGGCCACTTTTCTTCAAGGAAACAAACCTTTTGGTATCCTTTTATTTTAGTATGTAAATCATTATATTTTTTTAGAAATTGTGTATGTAGATGGTATATTTTTGATATCTTCTTTTTATTTTCTTTAATTTTAGTCATCCGAACTATTAATACAAAATAATTAAATATTTAAGTCCAGACATAAGAAAACTTTTCCAATTCTTATTTGAAGAACACTATTTTATTAAATAAGCACCATTTAGTAAAATAGTAATAATTCAGATGTATCATAAAATATTCAAATATAAGCAAAATTCACATTATTATCCTTAATATTTATGATTAATATTATCATTTCTAAAAGATTTCATAACATGTGTTAAATAAATATATGAGGGGGGATTTATTCTTTTGTCAACTGGAGTAGTAGTTTTGCGATTCAAACCTCATTGACATCATATTGTTTTTTTTAAAATCTTAATACCGTCTTTCAACCTTCTATTTCTTATGATAAAAATAATGATAAAATGCTGGACAATGAAAAGGAAATATAAAATAAAAGGAGTAGGGAATAAAATTAATGATACATTGAATGTTACTACGAACCTATGCATGATATGTACACAAGGAAAAAATGACACAATAAACTATGCATACAAGATTACTAATCTTGTAAGAAATAAAGAGAAGGTAATCAGAAAAGTTATAAATATATCTTCTTTCAATTGTTAATATCCTCATTAATTATGGCTTTTCCCAAGACTAATTTGAATATTACATTTATATTTTCATAGATACATATCTGAATTTTCTTGTAGGCTTCGATACAATTTGAGTTATGAAATAAATAAAAGCAGTTCCATTGAACACCATTCGTTACTAAACATCTGAAGTATTTTACTGGTTTATAAATCTTTGCACTTTAAGAGTTTACTTCAGGATAAACATTATCTTTAATTTCGAATGTCAATTCTTTAGCGCAATCAAATTTTAGAAAACAATACTCAACTAAACAAAAATTATATTCGTTGACCCCATCAAATTCCCTCCGCACAAATTTAGTTTCCTTTGCTTTTTGAAAAAAATGTTATTGTAATACTTTTTGTTTTACAGGCCACATTTTTATTTTAAATTTTCCTTTCCTCGTGTGATATTTCTATACGGTTTTACTCATTTTTTTTCATTGGATTACGTGCATCATTTATGCACAATTGGCAAAACTCATGGATTGGCCAAAATGTAAATGCCCCAAAAGTCACAATTAATAAGCATATTCAAGTATACCTGATAAGGACGCAGACTGTACAGCAGAAGACATTTAGCTCGTAGCGTACGCTCAAAGAAACACAGAAGAAAGGGAAGACCAAGGGTCTACCGAAAGAGAGTAACAAGCTCCTCTCTCACCTCTGTCCAAAGCAAAAAAGGGCAAAGATTGTAAATAAAGGGGCGCGGCAGACAGTAAGTTTAATAAGCCTAACCAAATAGAGCTTAAAACGAGAAAAATATAAATTTACGAATGGAAATGATTAAAAATAGACTCTTAATCTCGTATATTAATACGCATTGCAAAATCAATAAAAACAGAATGTAGCGAAACTAATTATTCACTAACGACCCTAATATTTTTCTCATCTCAGAACACAGCGTGAACAGTCTTTAATATACGAGTATGTAGCGAAGAGTAATAGCAAAAAAACATTTCTAGGAGAGATACAAAGGGGATGATTTGTGAAACTTAAATCAATCGTACATTGCTTTGGAGTTAGAAACTCAAATAAGGACAGTAATAATTGCAATCACTTACAAACTACCATGCCGAAAATAAACGCCTGTTAATACATTCTTATCCATATTCAATTATTTAAATAACTGCCATTATTGTTAGCAATTTTAAGGTGAGATGTCAGGATTCTGCAAACAGAACAACAAACAGAGAAATATGCCCCTACATCTTTTAATGTAAAGGAACCTTGTCCATCGCATAAATCTCCATCCTTCAAAAAGGACTTTGTGCAACAAAGCCAGGCATTTCTGTAGCTAATTTCAATATTTCTCTTTTAAATAATTCTTCAAGCCAGAAGTAGTTTAATGAAACAATCATATATGAATCTCTCCTACTCTAAATATAATACTGCAAAAAACCTGAGAAAAAATTATATTTCACTAATTTGGCAGAAATACAAGTAGACTGCAAAATTACACACTACATGTAGTTAATAATACAAACTTTAAGAAATTTGACGAGGAGAGGCAAAATCTGAACGATACAATAATTAAGTTGGATAGAGAAGAATTTGCAGTGACTTTATACATAAGTATCTGACATTATATATATATTCCATATATTTAAATTTTTCACCGTCAGCCACAAGTAATATATAAGAGAGAAAACATAAGAGAATGCCCAAGAACCCTAATTAATAGAATGGGAGAGAGAAGGGAAGAATTATTAAAATCTCATGAGAGCATCAAGAACAAAGATACGAGAAAGCGATTGGATTACTGGACAACGAATTTCTTCCAAAGAGTCTTGGAAAAGGATAAATAGGTTTAAAGACTTACCTTTAAAAAGAGGGAAATAGTAAATCGAGCAGGAGAAATAAAACTTAAGAGAGAAATAGAGTATATGATATCTTTCGTGAATATTGGAAAATAATTTCAAAGAAGGGTGAGGTAGAAAATAAACGATTTGATATAGGATTCTAATGGCAAATTTTAGACGAACTAAATTCAAACATACCTAGAACACATTTCAAACACCATTTTTATCAAAGAAGCACTAGAGTAGTACAATGGGGGTGCAGAAAACTATTGAAGAACTTGAAATGGCATCAGATTCTTTAAAACAGAAGACACCTCAGACCTGACAAAGTTATTTTTTCATAAAATCTCAGGGTGCATTCTGAAGGGAATAAATAGCATCTATAACGGTGGCTCAAACCAAGCTACGCTTTCGATGCTATAAAATGGCTTAATTAATACATATATATCCTTTAAGCTTCATTCTAAGAGAGAACGCTACTATTCAATTTCTATTTATGTATTTAACGGGAAACGCCTCAAAATAATGCAGTAGCATAGACTCAAAGAGCAGCTTGAAGTTTCTTATCTCTACATCTTACAAAGAATAGGAATATAGAATAGAATGTACAGCGCGATCAATTTTATCACTGAAACAATAACCCAAGAAAAAAACATGGAATTATGTGGATCTAAGTGACGATGTCACAATAGCATTAGATATATTATGGCAGAGGAGAATTCAGTCTAAGATTCTACAATATCTTTTCTGTGACTATATCAAGGATATTTATATCTATATAGGTATGGGTATTACATACGGTCCGAAAAATCACACTTGAAAAATGAGTGACCAAGGAAAAATGGTTGTCTATCCTTGTTCTCAATATATAGGGCTGACATCCCCGTGTTGATGAAATTGTGGGAGCTGTTCTTTTGGTCAGCATCTAAAAAAGTTCTTAAAATACCTTCCTTAAGAGATTACTCTTCTCACCCTATTCAAAATACAACTCTCATTGTACGACAGTCAAATTCTTGTTCACTACCTATTTCTACAGTTGTTCTCAACCAATCATAAAATAATTGCCTGACGCGGTTTAAATTCGCCAACCATAGTCGAGATACATTTGTCGAGATACACTTGTGATTTATTCACTCATCAGATATGATTAGTCACCAACAATGTTATCATAATAAATTTATTCGAATATCCAGTGTCTATAATATAATTTTCCCTTTTTTCCTCTATAATACTAGTCCCCTGTTTGTCCATACACCATGTGTCTATACCCCGTGTATTTACACTGTCCAACCGCAAACTCAACATCACATTTCATCAAAGTTAATACATAAAACTTACCAAGATTTCATTGTACTGATTTAAATTCAATTGCTGCTCTCAACTGTGTGTTTCCACTTTCTTCCTTACTCTTAAATATATCTATTTGCCCCTTTTGCGCAAGCAATCTCACCCCAAATATTATTATATGTACATATATTAATTATTTAAAAGTAAAAATTCAAATAATACAGTGTATAAATATTATCAATTAATTTCTTTCCAATTATTTGCCCCTTTCCTCACTTAAAGCTATTATTCTGAAGGTTGCCTTGTTTTCCATTTACATCGTTCCCCTTTGTAACGAAACTCGTTTTTGATCTACGTATTAATTCAATCATATTTAAAATCAAAGAAGGATATTAAATTGAGTTATCTCGGCTTAAAACTCATTAACAATCCTTTAATATATGTACACCCTCATCAATGTATTATTTCAATCAGATCTAGAATGTTCATACAAGAATGCAAACTTAGTGCTGCTGGAATCGAAAGTATCTAGAGATGAGGTTAAATAGCAGAACTACCAATATAAATGTAAGCTTTAAATTTTCTCCTTAATTGAGACATAAAATTTCAGATGTAGTTATGAAAGATAAAATTATACTTACGCTCCAAAATGCACTGTTATGGGTTTGATAAGCTTTCCTAACTCTGTACACAGTTAGAATCATCTTTTATTAAGACAAAAGAAAGGTCTATCGAGGAATGATCAAAGACGCACATTTCTACACAGCTCAGCATTTCTTCTTTTCTCGGCTCTAGAATTTGCAGAAATTAAATATACAGAGGATATCAACTTATGCAGGCAGGTAATATCGAGAACAATGACAAGGTTGAGACGCACACAAGAAGATTTATATCACTTGGCCAAAATAGATTCAATAACAAAATTCTTCAATTGGCCCCCGAAGAAGTAAAGGCCGAAAAAGAAAGAGAAATGGGAGGAAAAGCAAGAGCACAAGACATTCATGAGCTCAACATGGGAATCCCCAATGAAATTATTGATACAGGAAGAGGCTTCCACATTAAAGTGAACTCTGTATTTAAAATCACATCAATTTGGCTTTAGGAAGGGAAGAAGCACGGAGATAGTAATCAGCGTCAGAAAGGAGATTACTCACCTTAAAGCAAATAGAGTTATGTGGATGTTGTATGTCACAATTTGTCGAAAGACCTTAATAAGTTGTGGTAATGGGGGATGATGCTTATTTTTGTAGGTCAGGTTAGATCATCTAACCTTCGTTTTGTGTCTCGGTATCAGTTGGCTGATAGCAGGCAGAGCAATTGTGCAGTTGAACCTTGCCTCGAATAAGGCCATTGAACTTTGGGTTCTAATAAATCTCTAAAAGTGACATTAGAATTGGCAGAATTAATTCAGCTATCTAGAAGGTTGTGTATATCAAACTGGGCGAAACAAAATAAACTACTTAACAAACACCACTAAAATACTGGACATGAAAGATAAATAAAAATTAAAATAATAGACATGTAAGATAAATCAAATTATACACACTCGGCCGCACACGACCGACAACAATTCCTGGTGGATCTGCCACCTAATGATATGGCTGCTCTAGGAGAGCACGAGGGGGGAAGCACTGAGCTTGAGTACTTTCCAACAGCACTGGCTGGGTTTGCACTTAGGGGCGATTCGTACTTGTCCAGTTCAAAATTATGACGGAAAATACAACCTATATTCCAGTAACCACAGTATGCCTCAAAAGTAGGGATCGAGGGAGTATTTGTCGGGCAGGAAGCTAAGCTCGAGAGCTTTCTCGTTTGTTTTTTTCTTTCTTTCCTTGTCTTCGGGCTCTTTGAGTATAGGAGGCCGAGAAAAAGAAGCTTTTAAAGGACACAAAATGAACACTCGTAAGGATAATGCAAGTGATCAGGGCACTGGGTTATATTACAGAAAATATTGCGGGTCTAGTTTAATTCCGGAATTATTGAAAGTGCAAAGAATGTTTTAGTTAATATTTAACGATTATCCTTACTAAATTCCCGCCTACGCTCGTCAGAAATCAGAGCCAGCAGGGGCCTTACCTTATGCAGCGTCTCCTCTTAGCAGAATACTACTTTACCCAGGTCAATGCAGAGCCCAGGAAATGAAAATTACAGATGCGCTAGAAGGGGGATTTAAAGCTTGACACCATGTAGCGGAATCTTTCGTTGTAACGATTAGGTTCGCTAGAGGCCGTGTTATCGGGCGGAAGTGACCTAAAAAGAAGTTGATCACGGGTTCTTTCTGTCCTACACGTCTCCCTCCCCCCTCTCTTTCTCTCTCTCTCTCTCTCTCTCTCTCTCTCTCTCTGCAGTTATAATTTTTATGTTAGGACTAAGTGACATCTCAGAAAAACTCACTCTGACTAAGTCATGGATAGAACTACATACATTAATTAGCATTAGCAACTTTGCGAGTCTAAATTCGAAATAACAGCAGATCTGCTTGATTATTATTTAAATTTACCGTAAAAGAGAATCGACATGACAACGAACCAGACTAGAAGGATATTAGTAAAATATCTACAAGGAAAATATGCAATAAAGCAACTGCAGAAACAATTGTAAACATACAAAAATGCATTTCAAAATCTAAAGGCTTGAACATCACCGAGTTAACAACAAACAATATACGTTTAAAGTAATCCAAATATCATATAAAATAACATTTTTAACCACTAATACTATATTCTGCATAATATTACTACTTCCAATCAAACATTGAACCCCAAATATTATCGGACCTAGGATCGAAGTGTAAGCACATACACCAACGACACTATTAATAGGAATGTAACATGTTTATTGATTTCTATTGGAAACTCATTGAAAGCACTACATTAAATAAGTGTAATATTAGACTCGATAAGTATTAATACAAATTTAGACTTCATAGTAATATGAAGCGTTAAACTAATTCTATATTCTTTTCTTATCTACATTTTTCGTGTCCTTTCCCTCAGACTTCCCCACTTTCGTTAATACATATGTATTTAGAACTAAAACAGATGGATACTTAGATATTTTATATTTCTTAATTTTTTAATTTGATTCTTTTATAAATAGTGTTAAAGGAATATTTGTTGGGACAAACAGTTGAACACAATTAATCACCATATATAAATGGGAAAAATTAATTGCATTATTTTAGCCTGATAGTAATCGAAACATCAGAGTAATGATTGTTGTCAATTTCACCTACAAAAGGGATTCTGTATTTAGGCATTAATTAGCTCAATACCCAAACACCATGAAAAAAAATAGGACATAAATTTTAAGATTATTTTAGACGCGAAATTCTCGTTGAGGTTAGAGTGAATTTTTTCTAAATCTCTTTAGATCTTTAAAGTGTTTGGAGAGATACATCTTACCATTTAATAAAATAGTTTATTAAATAATAAAGCTTTAAAATTATGATGATCGTGAATTGTTACGAAGTAAATAATAACTCATGATCACCTTTTACTAAATGAGCGCAATGTGCCCTCCAAAATAAACAAGCAATATTCAAAGAGAGAGATTAAACATAATAACAGTCATATTTGCCCGCCTAATGCTATCCCCTTTTTGTCACTATATTATCCTTATATAACTACTTTACTTTCAACTTCCTCATCACTTCTATCGACTCAAAGTAACTCATTAAGGCAAGCTAAGGGAGGAAAGCTTAGGATTTAAAGTCAAACCTTTAATTTCGCAAATAATGTACAAGGTTTTCAATATATATATATATATATATATATATATATATATATATATATATATATATATATATATATATACTAATGGTAGGAGTTTTAGCCCCGATCACACTGAATTTAGATGTTATAATTTCTCATTTGGAACCTTCACAATTAGGTGGGGATAGAACCATGACTCTCAAGATCGTTAATTAGAGCCATAGAGAAGCCAACCCGATTTGGGCCCCCCTCTCGGGTAAATCACAATTGATTTGGATTAACATTGCTAAAGTCTGGAGACATGTTTTCACTCGGTTTCCCTAGTGGTAACGACAGGAAACTAAATGCAAAGAGTTAGATTGAAAAATATGGAAAGATAAATTATGGTAGTAAAAAGCAAAAGATTAATAATACTTTTATAAAACTAATTTTATATAGATACATGGGTACTTTAGTACATTTAGAAACTAAAGGAAAGAAAATCACAAATGCAAAATTAGCCATCGCTTTTAACCGCACTTTCTACAATGAATATATATACATATTTTTATCCTCGCAAGCAAATATATACATAATATAATTAAGAATGCTATTAACAATGATCTCTTAAGAATGAATGGTAAAAACTCCACAAAAATAAGAATATTATCTTAAGTAAAAGGTACAATTTCACTAAAGCCTTTACTTTATCGTTATTTCTTATGTTATAATGAGAATTACAGCTTGTAAAGGGTAAATTCCCTCACTGCAGTTAATATTAGACGACTAGGTGAATTTTATTCCTGCGAATTTATAATATTTCATTTCACATTCGATCCAGTTGAAAAAATGGTGATTACGTATTTCAAATCAGTGTTTAAGTCAGTTTTTATTTCAATGTCTTGGACTGGATGAAAGAATTAACAGGAGTTCATTTTCTGAAAAATTTGTATTCAGAACCAATTTATTTATTTCACTTTTGATCTCTTTTTCCTACATAATTGTAGTTACTAAGTCATTTATTGATGAATATAATTATTCATGTAAGTCTTGTATGGGTTATTAACATAATATTTTTTCTATTTAGCAGTACCAAAGAGTATTTTGGAGAAGTGAAGGAAGGTATGTCCTTTCAAAGAGAAAGATATGATTTCCCATCGCTTTGTTAATTTTCCTTTTCGAAATATTCTTGGTTAAAAGTTAAATTTCAATTTTGATGAATACTTGAATAAAACTATTATTTATATTTATCCAATTCACTGTGCGAAAAAACATTAATGAATCTACTATGGCTTTGCTATAAAGAAAACTGACATCAAAGAAACTATGCCATGGAATGCATTAATCCTAGCTGAGAAAAAAGGGGGTTTGGCAGAAGAGTAGATATACTTTAGCTCTAAAAATATTCATTAAAGATTGGACACGCCAAAAAATAATAAAACATCAAATCTTAAAAGAATATATCTGAGCCGTTTTTCAGTAACCAATTTGAAATACGTGGAAAAGAGATTATTTTTAGGAATAGGTTTTATTAAATAAATAAGTCTACTTTAGTAATTTTATACTTGCATGATCAGTTTTTAAAAAAATAAAACAAGATGAGGAGGCGGGTAACATGGAAATTTCTTTAGAGATTGTATTATAATAATCTCCTAAATTTTCTGCGTGGTTATTTATCTTCTTATCGTGTTTCGTTTCACGGCTGAGGTATCTGCACTACTCAAAATTAAATTTATACTTCGTATTCTTAATAAGAGGTTCGATTTGTTCAACGAATTTTGCTGAAAAAAATATATAAAAAATAATAAGAAGAATAAATAGAGGAAGAAGATAAAGAATAAGAGAAAATAGATTATCTCTATTGAACTATAAGCTTTCTTGCATTTCTTAAATATAGAAAAGGGCTATTTAGACGAAATTTTTATGAATACCTGGGTACCTTTTTATAATCCTCTTTAATTCTTGATTGAAGAAGGATGTCTTAGGATTAAGAGGAATAACTCGAAACCTTTTTAAAAATTATGGTGATTCTTATGTTTTTTTTCATTTTTTCATCTTGTGATTGTAGAACCTTTATATACAAATTCTAAAATATCAAATCTCTTCTCTTTATTCAATTTTAATTCCCTCTTCCACTCATTGCGGTTTCTTTCCGGACTTTGAAAGAGAGTGGGAGATTCAAAATGTACGAAAAACACGATCCGAGAGAGGACATCAGTTACTCCTGGGGCAGTGAAATTTAAAGAAAAGTTCAGAGTCCCGGTTTAAAGTGTAATATGAATCTGAGAGAAAGGTACTCCGATTAAATGATGTGGATTCTATGTAAGAGGGATCGAAGAAAAAACTAATAATTGCAAGCAGTTGCGGAAGAATTACCTTTAATTTTGCTTCACCGGCACGAAGAAAGATCCGATGATAATTAAGATAGTGGCCAAAACGTGACACTGACTATATCTGTCGCTTCAAAAATGTAATACAAGCAAAAGGCGCTTTTTCAAATTTCGGCAACAAAATAATATTCCTTGATTTTCGTTCTATCAGGGCGACTGGTCGTTCTCTTTGTATTGTTAGCATCATCCTTATTTGAGTAACAGGAGCTGAGTAATATACTCGTAGTAGATCGAAAACTTTATTACCGATTTTTTTATATTAAAACCAGTGTTTTCTTCATTTTTTAAAGATAAGAGGTGGATGATCCGGAATCTACCCCGATTCATTATCAGCAGCATTTGCTTGTAACGATGTTCTTTGTCTAGCTTAAAGAATTTTCCACGCACTGGACGGATCTAATATAAGATGATTTGAATTATGCTGATGGAAGTAGAGCAAAGTCAAAGTGATATTATTAATTAATCCTCTAATTACCATAGTTTGAGTTGAATTCTAATTATGACAAATATTATTAGTGAAGTTAATTCTTGCTCTCTTTTACCTCCTGTCTATTATCCTTTTCATTCTTCTAGCCTAAATCAAAAATTTACCGCTCAGAAAAAGAAACATTACTCGTATTCAAATATTGGAAGTTTTCCCCGAAGTGTGCCACATACATTTTCATAGCACCCTGTTATATCTCACTTTGCTCTATAATTCCAAAGACATACATTTACTCTGTCGATGGGGATCACCTTATCCGTCGTACAAATTTTGCCCTTAGTTTAATTATTAATCACCAACTAAAGAATTCGGAATTTTGACATCCAATTCTGAAGCATTATTGAATTGAAAATATATAGATAAAATAGGCATATGTTATTGATTTTCATTCAGATTCATTATTATTTGACATGAACATATGTATTAAATCAATCATTCATTTCGAATAAGTCTAAGATCTAAACAGGTGCAAACTTAATTTTTGCACAAATTTAGCGACTGATTCGTTTGTGCCAGTACCTGTACCCATGATATACAGAAAGATTTGGGCTGACTCTGCCCCAAGGATTTTCCCTATTTTAAAAAATATATAGAATTGACACATGTGACTAAATCCTTTTTCTTTCATAAACACAAAATCTGTCAAGAATGAATTTACAAACTCGTTTTCATAGATCTAAAAATTTTCTTATCCGTAATAGTGATTATGATCAATGAGATTTTCTATTTCCTTTTTTACAAAGTAAAGAAGCTATTATAATCGTCAACATTTTTTCTCCTCGTTTAAAAGCAGATCTTTTTGTTCCTCAAGAATTATCAACCTCAAAGATACAGATTATCTTTAGAGATAAGAAGCCAAAGAAAATTGTCGTTTAGACGATCAAA
The DNA here is from genome assembly GCA_963969495.1 of Ceratothoa steindachneri. Classification (NCBI taxonomy): domain Eukaryota; kingdom Metazoa; phylum Arthropoda; class Malacostraca; order Isopoda; family Cymothoidae; genus Ceratothoa; species Ceratothoa steindachneri. The sequence continues at coordinate 72,496,220 of OZ018334.1, forward strand.
GATTTGTTAATTGATTTTGGCCAACGGTCGGTATATTTAGAGAAGCGTTTTAAAACGGCCTTAATTAGAGAAAGTGTTAATTTCACACTTGAAATTTCCTAGAGAAACAGAGTTAAGCTAATTAAAGCTGAAATTAGGGTTATTAAAATGTGTGCCTTGAAAGCATTTGGAAAAGTAATACTGCGACTTATATTTGTGGTAGCTATGGTCCGTATATGTGAGACTAAAAGCCGTTTTCTTGTTCTACCAAGATTTCAGACCTATCATACATAGTTGGTTCATTGAATGAGAAAGTTGCGACCACTTCTTGATTCAGCTGTTTGCTTCGGTGATTCTTTCTTTGGTCTCATAATTTGTAAGAATTTCATGAAGGTTAGTTATCATTCATAAGGTTGAAATCTGGTGAAAGCTTAAAAACTGCATTGCACAAGGCAGGAACCTTGTCAAGAACTTGCGTTCTTCATTGATTAAACACAATAATTAATTAACAATTCTTTTTAACTTACATTGGTATTGATGGATTAAGGGGCCAACCATAATGGCATTACAATATGCGGAGAGACATTAGACAGGAAGATAATTCACTTATTGAGCTGTAGAGTACTCGTTGATTACGGCCAGAGTTAAGGATAAACAGGTACCTTGGGAATAAATATGAGCTAAACTACATCATCTATCTTTCTTTACCTTAATTTGACTTGTGCGTGTTACGACTCTGGTCGCCCAACAAAAAAATTGAATCAATAAATATATTTCTAAATTATGTCTTAAGAGATAATTTCTAGCATTGTACTTAAAAAAATGCGTAGAAAGTTAGAAGCAAAGACCTGACTTTAATTTGAAACGTTGACGATTTATTTTAATCGATATAAATTTGACTTCAAAATACAATTACCTAAAAGAAGGGGCTCCTTGATTATTTTAACGCCAAATTTAAATCAAAATATTAGGAGAAGAAGATAAGACCAGGAAAAGAGATATAGAGGAGGAAACAAAAAGATAATTAAATCCAATCTCAATTAGTCATAAGTCAGGCGAGACCTCAATTATTTTGCGTACCCTGGTCCTCCATCAGCAGAGGAGATTCAAATTGAAGCGAATTAATTGGGCGCCAGTTTGCTAGATTTAAGCCTTGCGCATAACTTCAATACTGATGTCATTGTATCTTAAAGACTTACCTTCAATGTTGTTTTCCCTTTCGTGTTGATTTCTTCGTCGATCCCAGTGCCCTGCGTTATCTAATTTTCCTTGGTTGGAACAAAATTGCCCCATTATTAGCGTTCAGGTTATTGACCAGCCTGGTCATATTTGCAAAACATACAGCTACATTGCATTTTAAAGGATTTTGAAGCCTGATTTTACATCCTAAAAGTCCCATTTTTTTTCCTAGCAAGTAGTTTACATAAAAAACTACAATGTCTGGTAGATTCTGATATACAAAGTATGTTTTGGCATAGTCACAGACTCAGAAAGATTAACTTGTAAGTTAAGTTCATCCCAGCATGATCCTAAAACGGCGCCACTCTAGGTCAATTATACACTAAAACATCGTACTTTACCCGATCGGAATGAATATCAAACTAGTACCTAAATTATAGAGACTGCACCTTTCCAAGCCTAATATGTAATGAGGATTCTCCACTGAATTTGATTCTTGCCTCTATGTTCCCTCGAAATCATATTGGATCATATGATTCGTTGAACATTGACTGCTTGCTTAGTATCGGATTCCTCACCAAACTCACCAAACAAAACCAAGAGTTTGGACTTCATCTCTTTAAAATGAATAGGGTAATCAATAGTGCATTCTTAAATAATTATACAATGAAACAAGACAGAACTCTTCAGGGACACACTATTTATTACGCGATTATTTATATCTAGTAAAGATACTCGGAGTTAACCGGGCATAAAAAATATCTTGAACGAATTCACTTCTCTGCATCAGATTAATTACGCAATTAATAGTCGGTAGGTATAAATGTAGAGGTATAATAAAAAGTTTAGTATATATATATATATATATATATATATATATATATATATATATATATATATATATATATATATATATATATATATATATATCGAGTCTAAGGAAATAATAACTAAAGACATGTGGGCTTAGCTTTGCCCCTTCGATGTTCTCCGGTAACATAGGAGAACGGGCAAAAGGGTAAATGATACGCGCCTGCTCCCTCACCTCAGTTCACAAAGGCAGGCCCTTCGAGGGTGCACTTATAAACAACCCATTCAAAAGTGCAAACTGCCGATATCGTATTACCCCCTCTCTGAGCCACAAGACTCAAAAGTGCGGGAGACCAACCTGAGGTCCCACCTTGCGAGCCCCCCGTCCCTATCTACCTATCCACCACCTCAGCAGGAGTAATTTGGGTATATAACAGGATGACCCGTGTAAACCAGGCTTTTTGTTCGTTCCCACCGAAGAGACAAGAAAGTCACCGGTTCGACAAGAAGACTCAAAAATCACCGGTAAAAAGTTATTGCAAGTTAAGGAAAATTTGCAGTCCTTGTACCATACAAATTGTACCAAGGAATCTCGGCGCCGTTCGAGCCCCAAGATTAGTAAGTATCAACCTACACAGATTGAGGACTCCAAATCTTTTTCTATCTGAGTTTGACAACTCCAAACTAGATAGATTTCTCATCCAAAAGAAAAACTCTATAAGCGAGACCCAAATCGCTAGAAAAGAATATAAACATATCCTAACCTTTTCTTAAGGAAACCTTTTCAAGGTCATAAACATACGAGGACCAACCCGCCTCATCAGAGTCTTTGTTTTGATTCTCTTACGCCAACTCAAAATTCCATGTGACGTCACTTATCCACCTTTAGGCCGGAGTAACGCCATGTTGGAGAGCAAACTGCAAACTACTCGAGCTACGCCTCTCAGGAAAAAAAATCCCCGAAGATATTCTAACTGGAATCGGGAATTAATCTCCATTACCTTATGTAAGTAAAGAATAATCCTGTTATTTATGTCCCCGTCCATAAAAATTAGTTTATTGGATGTCTGAATAAGGACAAAAATATTAACTTAAAATTGTTCCCCCGTAAAATTTTATATCTAATCGAGCCTCGAGAGCTCGCCCTGTAATCCCATTTTCTTTTTATACGTGTATTAGATCTGTGTATTTTAATGTTATTTAGTGAGAGGTTTTATGTTCATTAAAGTCTATTTTTTGAGGAAAAGCTCTGTTTTAATTATCCTCGAACGAGTTGAAGTGGCAAAATTTGATAAAGTCAAGAAAGAAACCCTTTTTATGTATTCACTAGAATTTGAATAAAGATTGGCACTCTTAGAGCCCGATCCTCAAGCGATCACCGAGGCACGAACCTCCCCCTAAATTTAAAGTTAGTTGGTTTATTAAAAAATTTATAAAACAAATAAATATATATATATATATATATATATAATATATATATATATATATATATATATATATATATATATATATATATATATATATATATATATATATATATATGTATAAGCTCGGCTAAACTACGACAATAATATATAACGTATATTTTAATTTTTAGTAATGGAGTAGTATATCATGAAAGAGTAGAAGAGAAGGATTTTGACATTACAGTAATGAGGGACGGCGAGCAATCGGGAAGACGGCAGGCGGGTGGGTAGACAAACGGCATTATGCGAATGGCAGCCTGAGAACATATAACGCGCCTCATGGAAATTACCACGAGTTTTAACTAAATTTCTAAATTATTGGAGGCTCGGGCATACCAAAAAGAGGTATTATTGTGCTTTTGAAATATTGCAGTTGCATAATTGGGTTCGCACACCTTAATTTTTCTACGGGCAGTATTGATGTTTTAATGACAACTCATAGATGTGATTACTTGTCTCGTTAAACTTGAAATTGTAGAATTTAGAACTAACCTAACCTAATCTAACCTAATCTTACTTAACCTAACCTAATCTAACCTGACAACAAGATGGCGCCACTTTTGCCAAATCTGAGAAGCCTATGTTACTACTTCCATCAAGATAGCCCTTCAAGATCGATCTAAGTGGCCTTCTATAGCGGTCATATATATACATACAACCATAAGTTCGGAAATATATATTAGATAATTCAGTGAAGAAATAATGTTGTTATCAATGTAAGTAAATTCAGTTAAAAATCTATCACTAGTCACATAACTACTTATTATTCAAGCATTAGTTAATAAATAAAACGTTGGGAGGCTTTATGAACTTTATAATTTTTTTATTATGGTACTTTTGCTTTATTTAATTAACTGTGGTACATTCAATCATAATTTTGCCAAATCGCACTATATTATATGAAATGGTTTTCCATAGTGGAGATTTTCTATAATTGTAGATGTCGGATCTTGTATGTGAATAGACATCCAAGGTCATCTAATTTTGGGTAGCATCATCTAATTACGAACGATGAAAATTCGAGGCCTTTTTGTGCCATCAATTAACTAAACCTTTTTTAATCCTCTAATTCTTTGTTGGAACAAAAGTCTTTTAAAAGCTAGAAATAGCCTTGACCTTTAATCGAATTTACATTGAAGAATCAATCATTGCCAAAACATTTGCAAATACTCCTTTTAAACTTTTTTAGATCTACCTCAGTATAGGAACCTCATCATAAATGTCAGTGGGTTATTTAAATGGAGTACTTCGTGACCTTTCCGTTTTATTTTTTTTTAAATAAAAAGTGTGGATTTTATTTTGCATTCTTAAATTTATTTTGCCCAATTTGGCATGAAAAAAACTTTGGATTTTTTTAGGGCATCTAAAAAAGAGAACAATACCTAATTATATAATATAGCTGACGGCATTGTGGTTGCTCCTGTTCGTTTTAACTTAAAAGAATTAATAGAATTTTATGATTTATACAACTTTTAAAGGAAAATTATCAAAAACGTTTCTTTATTATGTGCTCTGTCATCTATCTTCTAAATGTCGCCCAGAATTATAGGAACTTTCCTTATCAATGTCTAAAAATACCCTTGCAATTTATACGTAAATGACTTTCACCAATACCACAATGCCAGAATTATACTTGTGACTGTCGCAAGGCTGACAGTGACAGAGTAACAATGTTCATCCTTTATGGCATAGCCGCATAACATAAGAAAAAAATAATTCAATGATTTAAAATTTAGCAGCCAGATGATTAGATGTCGTACTCATGTTAATAAGCTAAGCAATTAGTCTTAATCAAACGATATGATACAGTTGAGAGTCCAACTCAAAATACGCAGGGGGTGACCGTTCTCCTTCCACCACACATTATTTCTTCAGAAAAGGAAGAATGTTGCGAAAGTGATGCTATTAAATTCCTTTTCTCAATTTCCTATTGGGATTATAGGAGTGAAAGAAGGATTGATGGATTTCCTATACCTGGCTGAGAGAGCGTCTGAGATGTATTTAAAGGCCATATTTATTTCGTTGTGGTTTTTTAAAAGATGGGGTTTTATCCCGCCTTGATGACAAAATAGTAATGATCTCTAAAGTATATTTGAAGATAATATAAATGTGCTGAATGAGTTTGAAATTTAAATGCAAAGATCAGCAAAATTATTGTTTGTGGGAATTATATTTAAGATTAAAGATATTTTTATATCAACGCGCGCTCACATTTTTAGATTATATCTAAGTTTACATTCAAATTCTAGAATTCTTGCTAGCCAAGTAGATACGGCGTTGGATGTCAACGTCGCAGTACCGGGTTCGATTCCGAATCCCAGCATCAGCGGAAACAAACGTCAGTGCACGCAGAGATCTGGCGACCGATTGGTGGACGCGCTGTGCTTACCCCGTTTTCGGGTGGGTAGATCTTACGCCCTTCACCTCACACATAACCAATCACAACACTGCTTACTTTTCTCTCCCGCCTTCACAGCACAACACACACACGCACTCTCTGTTCCAAGGAATCCTGCCGATATGTATCTATATCCACATACCTCTGACCAGAACTGGTCCCTATGCCCCGGAGCGACGAACGTTCAACCTGAACACTCTTTGGTGTCAAAAAAGATAATACTTCCTGGCAACCCTACTCAAAGAGGACCGGCTCCTGGTGCCCTAGGGCCAACTAGCGATGGTCATACTGACCTTTATTTATATTTCTTCATCTGGTCGAGAATCCTACTGGATCATGGTACGATTGGCGCCGACTATTTAACTAACTAACATCCAAATTCTAAACACTCTCTTTGTTAAAAGTAATGATATTAAAATGTTGAACAAATTAAATTTTATTTATCTCCCAATCGGATAACGTACGTATGGAAGAAGCAGTTTTGCAATTATGAGCTCTGACAACTAGTATGTGTCTCATTCTCAGTTCTAAAAAAATTTGGTTACAAATTATTTGCTGAATTATTACCTCTACAGCAATTTGCGGAATTGTGAAAATCTGCGCTTTAGGACATTTTTAAAGAATATTCTGCCCTAAATAATAAGCTCATCTTGATTTGCTAACGCCTATCTCCTCCCCTAAATTTCTTTGCATTATTAAACTTAAAATTAGACAACTTGAGAATACATGCTGCATTTATGTCATGCCTATTAAAATAAATCTTAATATCCACTTTCGATTCATCTTCTTTTATCTCGCAAACTTAAGATATAAAGTTTCAGTACTTTTTGCAGAATGGGTGGACAGTTCAGGAGAGTTCTGCAACCACTTACTCATGGGGTATTAGGAAATCTGCCAGTTCAATTATTAGGAGTATCAGTCAGCCATGCATTCTCATTTATTGTAACTTCGCTGCTTTCTGTAAATACAGGGTTTCAAAACATAGCGTCCGTCATTGATCTATCTTACTAAGATGCCACGAGCGCACTTGATATGACTTAAATAGGGATATACAGATTTTTTACACCATCAATAAATAAAAGCCTTCCAGCGATGGCTGTTATCAATGCAGGCTTACTTAGTGCCAGGGTCATTCTTACTATTAGTAAATAATTGGACATATATTAGGGTTGATGTGCTTCACATGCCCCAACATGTGATGCCTTTCTGAATTAATTATAATATTCATGTATCATTTCCCTCTGCATTAAACTCGTAATCACCGAAGTTATTCGCCTTATCCCCCCTGACTCTTTCCTCATACCAGGATTATTAACTTTATTGGTTAATTAAAAGTGGTGTTAATAACATATATTCGAAACATTTAAATTTCTTTTCCAACCCTTCCAGGAGGTTGTGGAATTCAGAGTCTTGCATGCGTGTAGAGGAATTGCAACATAAAGCCTCCCAGAGAGCCAGGAGGACGTATACATTAAAGTCTCCCCCTCCCCTTTGTGGAGAAAGCCGGAGAATCGAGCCACATGAGAGGACTCGTGGGAACAACGGTAGCTGGCGAATAACAGTCTAACTGGCTACCCTGTTTGAACTCCCCGCCGTATAAGTAGTTAAAGTGACCATCTGTGTTAAGGTAACCACCAAAGGCTCTTAAACGGCGCTCAAAAGTTTCAATTACCTACGAGATCCGTAGCCCTGTGGTTATATCACCAAAAAAGCGGTGCCAGTCAAAAAGAACGCCAAGGATGGTGACGGTTGGTGGTGCCTCTAATTATTAGGTTGAGGAATAAGTTCTTTTGTTTTTTTAATGTTGTGTTGATATAAGTTTTGTTGACGTGATTTCTGCGCATATTAAAAAAAAAAAATAAATAATGATAGCAAAATTTGCAAAGGTTAGGCTACGTCTCTTAACAGCGTAGACTATTAGACTTTTGCTTAGGCTACGTCTTGAAGTTGAGTAATAAGTCATTGCGGTTTATTTAAAAGTTGTTAATTTAATTTTTGTTCTGTACCCTCAAATGGCATGTCAAGTTGAAAGAAAGGCGCATTTTCGACACTTGTTGTTATTCATTTTCAATTGAGACGGAAACAATGCAAACGCAGCCAAAGCTCGGGGCAATATTTGTGCTGTGTAGGGAGAAAATGCTTTATCAGAAAGGACAGCTCAATGGTGGTTTTCACGTTTCAAAAACACAGTAATTTCAATCTTAATGACGAAGAACGTTCTGGTCGCCCCATTAAGTTGGATGAAGATCGATTGAACGAACTTCTTCATGAAAATCCTCATCAATTGACTATAGAATTAGCTGTACAATTGGCGTGTGATCAGAAAACTGTAGTGAATCACTTTCATTCGATGGGGAAAGTTCAAAAACTCGGTGCATGGGTTCTGCACGCTTTGAGCAAAGCAACAAAATTCAACGCTTCACGATTGCCGCAGGTTTGCTTGCTCGTCACCAGGCTAACTCGTGGATATAAGGACAGATTTCTTCACCGCATCATCACTGGCGACGAAAAGTGGTGTGTTTATGTCAACATGAACCATCGCATACAATGAAATAGCCCCAATAAAAAAACACTTCCGCGATTAATGCAAGGAATTCATCCACGAAAGACGATGCTGTGTGTGTGGTGGGATTGTAAAGGCATCATTCTTTATGAGTTCCTTGCGAAAAACGAGATTTTCAATGCAGAACTCTACGTTTAACAAATGTATCGACTCGCTGAAGCTATTCGTGAAAAGCGACCTCATCGACGTTATGGAGTCCTTCTGCAACACGACAATGCTCTTCCTCACATTGCCAATATGACCAAAGACGCCATCCCAACGCTTAATTGGGAAATCCTTCGGCTTCCTCCATATTCGCCACAATTTGCCTGATCAGATTTCTATCTATTGCGATCGCTATCCAACAATTTGCGCGGCGTTTCGTCCAATACTGATGTGGAATTAAGAACCGGGTTTCACGAATTCTTCGAGTCCAAATTCATAGATTTTTATTGCAGAGGCATCGAAAAAATATTTGAACGTTGAGAAGAAGTCGTAAATAACAACGGAGAATACATTATTAATTAAATTGCATATTGTTATCAATTAAAAATGAAGTTTTTTAAAAAAATTTAATGGTAATGAATAAATTTGATAAAACTGCAATAACTTCTTCCTTAACCCAATAGCAAGCCAACTTGGGCACCTCGGTGCAAACCTCCTGACCTCTCGCTCTCCCAGATGCGGCCTCACCCCTGGCTCTCTACTTTGCGGTCTCACCCCTTCCCCCTTAGATGGGGCGGTGGTCTGCCTATAAATAGAGCCCCTGAAGGGAAGAGAAAAGATTATTATTCGATGAAAACGACTTAGGATCAGTTCGCGATGATCGATCCTTCAGCCAGTCAAGATTATTCGAAGAGAGACGATAAAGGATCAGATTGAGAAGATTGATCCTTCACCCCCAGGGCCGAATTAACATAAATCGTCAAGTTTTGTATCGGTGCCATAACGAAGAATCCTTTATAGACTTTGAATAAGTCTTACTGGAGAAAAGAAAACCCGCTGACAATTGAGTGACTCTTACAGTGCAAGCTCCTTAAGAGTGAAAGGAGAAGAACCAATTCCCAACGAGTTCCCATTATTTAAGTACGGTAGAAATCCCCTCATATACTCAAAAACTAGTTGGACACACGGCATTAAAGACTAGGATACAAATAGGCTTGAAGAGCATCCAGAAGAGGACTCCTTGAGATAGAGAGCACAAAATCTCTCTTAGTCTTTTAAACGTAACAGGAGGCAAAGTTGCCACTCCAACTCTCCGAAACGCGAGAAAAGCCCTCCAGTGACATATGGCAACCCTTGATCCTATATGTCATGTAAGTTATGTAGAATGACCATTTGTATTCGTATTGCGTTAGTATGATTTTATTTCGGTACTCGATTTAACGGAAGTAGAATCCATTGTGCATGAACCCCGTCATATTTACTAGTAGAAGGGTGTAATTTAATTTGATGTTTAACGTTAATCAAAAAGATTCACGATAAAATAACTATCCGGCAATTGGTTTGTTTACGTAGAGCCTATTTTTTATTTTTGTCATGACTAGAGTTTGTAAGAGGCCCAGTTGCCAGCATGTTTAGTCTCGGTTAACTTAGTAGGTGAATATAACTATTTTTACTGGTTTTTTTGTAGTTAATTTTTTAATTTAGAATATATGTTTATTTTAGGATAATTCCTGGGTGTTTGAATAAATCCATACATATTTGAGACGGCTCTTCCTTAAAACAACAAATAGCATTATTCGGCAATGCGGTTTGTGTTAATTTCTTCCTTAATTATATTTTTTACTAATATTAATTTTAAATTAACACAGTTTTGAATTGCACATTCTCCCCCCATGTTTGTCAATTTTTCCAGTTTAAAAGTCCACTTATAGGTAAATGCTTATTTATATAATTATTGTCCTCAATGTACAATTTTATTATGAGGCATCTTCTGTTTTCTTTTTATTTACAACAAGATTTGTAGTAACTAACCTTAAATGCGAGTTTGAAAGCTTCATCTGCCTCTACTTCTGTAACCTCCAAGATTTGCTTAACATGACTGAGGAAGGCTGCTTCAGCTCTGTTGTCAAGAAATCGGCGGCCGCTTTGTTTCATAACTTTTGAGCTAACGATTGAGAGTTTTTGGTTTATGTCTCACCAGTGTGATGTTGATGATGAGGTTCTTCCATTTTTGCTAATCCGAGGTCTCGTGCCAAAAAGGCATGAATTTGAGAGCTTCGTAGGTCCTCTGATCTCCTGGCAACTCGAATAACTATCCTGATGCTTCCATGTCCTCTCAAAGTAAATGGCAAAATTTGTATTTGTCGATGAGATATTTTGTTGCGGAAAACCAGCTCACAGAGGCAGAGCATTGATTTCTCCTACAGCTAAATATAGAGGCACTTGAAGCACATCGCAGAAACAATTGTTATGTCATGGGTAGAAGGCTTCTAGTTGTTGTTTTGAAGAGCCATATTGACAGCGTGACGATTTCTGTTGAGAGATGTTTCTTGATGCCGGGTTTAGAGAATGGAAAATGTTTACAAGGTATAGAGATGGAATTCGGCTTGTATGCCACTACTCAGGGCCCTTGTACCTCGCGTGATTAGGGAGCATTCATGGCGGTTGATGTGTAGGCTTGCACGTATCCTAGAGCGGGTTGGGGCATTCAAGCGTAAGAGTTGTGTCAATAACAATAGGGTCTATCTCCTGTAAATATAAGAAATTATAGGCCACTGATGGTGTGAGATTGCCAGGTGACGCTATTATCGGCTTAGCAGCGAATACTATCTCCGCTTTTTTTCTAAAGGTGTAGTAAGTATCATTTCCCTTTTTTAAGTACGAGATGGTACCAAGAACTACTGCTATGGAAGCTTTAATTCTAATCCGAAGTGTACATTAAAAATGATTTTAACCTATTCAACGTCGTCAACGAAGGCAGGTAGATGGAGAGAGAATACAATGAAATTACATCAAATAGTTTCACGAAAAAAATGCAACATATTGGAAATATAAGGGATTCGTGTAATTAGATGAATAGTTACGTAATGAAATTTTCATTACCACTGAACACATGCGGTGCTGTTTATTTAATAAGCCTCGCAATTTAATATACATTAATTTTGATGTTGTGCAATCAGTTAGGGTTTTACAAAGTGGAAATTTCTTCTTTGGATTCATTATTAAATATAATGAGATTGTAGCTAAACAAATTATACACTTAATTTTAATTTTCTAATTTATCAGTAAATTTAATGAATAAGCAATGTACCTATATACATTCAATACAACACCATAAAAATAATGTTCTCTAAGATTTCGGGAGTGTATATTAATAACTGAAGGAGTCGTATTTTAAATTGCGCATATATAGGCCGTGGAAAAGAGAAAGTTTGGTAGGTTTGGTTAAAATCGTGGAATATAGTAGGTTTATTTCTTTGTAGATCATTTTGGGTTTATATTGAATAAATCTGTTTTCGCTTCCAAAGAAGATAGCAAAAGTATTAGGCAGAATAAAATTCTTAATTAAATAATAAATTTGATTGTGTTATTTAGTGATCGCAATATTCGGATATTTCCATTTTTGGAGTAATTATTATTTATTAAAGTTGGTTTGTTTGTTAATTATTAAATTAAAGTTAAATTTATAAAATTAAAAAATATATATGGTTTGCTAATTAATAATAATAATCTCTTTGGAAATAGAATTATGAGTGATCCGGTGGGGAATCTCAAGTTTTTGTGGTCTCATTGGAAATCGGAGGAAGATGTTCAAAATCTTTTTGCATGAATACAATATAATTCTCTACACTTATAAAGAGTGTAGATATATTCTCTAAGTTGCTCCTATTCACAATATCACTAAACTTTTAAAAAGAATTCATTATGTTTTGGGTTTAATCTTAGTCTACATTAATAAAAACATGTGAAAGGTGTACGACTATTTTCCAGATATTCCTGCGTCTAACTTAAAATATGAATTAAGAAAACCTGCAATTGCCTAAGTGTCCAAACAAACGGCGTTCATTCGCGCATCGTAGTATTTGAGATTTATATTTGTATTAATTCGTAGGGCATCGACAATACGACAATAAATGTATATTTTACAAGGTTTTTGTGCTGCATTTTAAATTTTCACATTTACTCTATTGTTCAAAATAAATTTTCTTAGTTAAAGTACTTTATTTCGCTAGGAATAACTTAAAATTTGTAAAGTCACACTGAAATTAATGTTTTAAATATTATTTATATTAAAATAAGATATCCTAACATAACCTACTCAACCATATATAACTTTAAAACAAGGATTCTTAAGATTAAAGTAATACATATATGGAATTACCGGAAGCAACTGCATTGCCTGTCAAATTTTAAAAAAAGTCACAGAAAGTACACCAAACGTAAAGGATCACAATATTCTTACTCAAATAAAGTCATTAAGGTAAAAAAATTGAAGGATTTCGTATATGTAGAAATGATCACTGTAGTTCAAACCACACACTACGCAAAAATATTCCAATTCTATTACACAATTATTATCATTCAATAAACGATTTAAAAAGCACAAAAGTTTCTCGATCTAGCAAAATTAAAAAAGCCAGATAACAAGCCTTTGCTCTCTCTAACTTGCAACAATTTTTAAGGAGTGATGGTTTATCATATCAGAAAAGTAGATTAATAAGATATGTCTATGTAAATGTGTTTTAAGATAATTTTCTTTCTTTCGGAAAAAAAATTAAACTTAATGGTAAGAGGTAAGTAGTTGCTGGCACCATAACTGCAGACGCAGGGTCGATTAGTTATTGTTTTTTTTTCTCTACTTGTTGATGAATACTTTCTAATTTTATATGGCGGCAAAGATTATTGTGTGCATAAATTTGGGTTTATTTAGAATGAACTTTACGTAAAAAGAAATATTGAAACTTAAAAAAGGAGCTTGGTCACGTGCTCGACTACCTGCTCTTTACATATTTTTACTTTCTCTAAATTAACCAATTTCATTACAGATTTTTATTTTCAACTTTTGTCCATGTCTTGCTTTCATCGGTTTTCACTTAAGCGGCGTAGATCACATAAAGTGGCATTCTTATATGATTCACGTATGAGCGCGTTTTTCTCAGATTTCTTCATACAAGAATTATAAACATAAATATGCCTTAGTTATTTATTAATCGTGCTTGCCAGAAAGAGGTTGTTTCGCGCATCTAAAACGGTAGTATAAAAATTTTTAAGAAGATATTTCATCTATATTTCCAAGAGCATTGTCGTATCAAATATGTCTTGCGTGGGCACGACCATTTGTACTTTGGAAAAGTAGTATCTTTTGGGGCTGTGTCTGTAAACTGATTAGGGTATAAAAACTTTTCCAAAAGCATTTTAGGCAGCAATTAAAATTTGCCAAACCGTAACTATCAACGGCTAAGGCCCCACTGATTACACCTAATAAAGAAATCGAAAGTTAATAATTTCTTTTATTAATTTTTTTTGAAGTTATTATTAATACAGAAATAAAAAAGCATTTAGAATGCGAAGTTTAGATAGATACTTAGAAAAAGATTCATTTAAAGAAGACACGAGGAAATTCACTTCAATCTGAATCGCAAAATGAGTTAGACATTGAGTGAACGACCAACATGGTTGAATAGGCCAAAGATAGTTTGAATAATATAAGTTACGCCTAAGCAGTAAAGTATAAGCCATTGGCTGTGCTACTGTGTTAACTGTTAGCTAATTCAGGTCGACTTTACTGCAGCTACCGTCCATATTCTGTACTGTGGTGTCCTCTATTTGTATGCATTGGGAAAGTTATAAAAAATCAAGTTCAAATTTCTACTTAAATCAGGAAACATAGCAAAAAATATTTTAAGTAAAATATAATCTTTGAATAACTCTCCAATCAATGATGGCTTCATGTAATATATACTTGAAGGACATTCCTTATTTAAGATCGCAGATATATTATTGAACCATCCTTATCTTTATCTAAGACTTCTAAATGTGGGCGTAGCATTAAAAGTCTCCTTCCTCTCATATTTCTCTTCTTGTCCACACTTGATCGACCGAGCGTATTGGAATAAAAACGTACATAATATTGGTAAATACACTCAATTAAAATAGAGACCTATGAGTAAAAAAGTGAGCAACAATTATTAAAATCACTCTAGGTGTTGTTGACCTCTTGTGAGTTGTTAGATTACTAAAGGTGACTTCTCACCGAGTTTTGGTAACAAAATCTTGACTCTGCCTAATAGGTATGGTAGTTTGGCTTGCTTGCTACCGGTTTGATTCTTCGAGAGCGCTATTTATGTGAGGCAATGAATCCAAGAGATAGAGTTGATTTTTCTTGATTGCAGGCTAGGTAACGGAGATCATGGATTTATTTAATGTTAAAACTTTACAAATCTTCAGGTGGATCTCTATATGTAAGTTTCTTCTTCTGTATTATTCTTCCTTATTATTCTTCTTGAAATTAAACAACCTTCCAATTATTTTATTATGTGAACTGTTCTAATAGACGACGGTTTTTAACAGATTACAAATAGAATTAAATTTCATACATTCGTTCTTACAATATCTTACACTATTATAGGATCATACAATTTCTACTTAATAATACACAAGTCATTAATATGATAATTCTCCACATTTTTTATTTGATAAAATTTGCTCATATTTACTGAGTTTAATACATTTAAATATAGGCTTGAAGTAGTTTAGTAAATTTTAAACATATAATTTGTTTTAATTAAACGTATATCGATTAATTGGTGTTGTTTTTCGCAAAAAAACATTCATTTAAGTGCTAAGCTTCATTATTTAATTAGCGGACATGGTGTCGTCTGGAAAATAACCCTTCATTAGCTGTCATATCCCACAAATTCTCTTATTTCATTTCTTAAATAGCTAAATTTGTTTTATGAATCTTCTAATAATTTGAGTAAATTAAAAATATACAAGAAATAAGATTACAATAATTACTCACACTCTTTTACAAGGATTTTGTAATTATTTAACCAAAGTATTATATTTCTGTCATTTTTCTTTTTAAGACGGTAATAAGGTTTTTCGATTTAACGGAAACAAAACAATGATTTGTTAGTCGTACATATAAGGATTTGTTTAATAAATGAAAATAATCTCAAAAAATAATGTTGAAGTTATTTACTGTTATAAAATTGACTAATTACTTTTTAGGCTGAACGTTGAAATTCAAGAAAACGCTGGTCTTAGTTTCAGTGCTTTTGTTCCTAGGCACCCAACATTATTTCTCATTTGTTGAAGTGTTTGGCAGTATGTTTTGGCGCCCTTTATTATTTTTGTACTTTTGTAGAATTAACGCTATTATTTCATAGGTTGCATAGATTCCACCAGCTGAGAGAACATAAAACCCCGTTCATTTGACTACTGTCCTTTCGGATTTTTTCCAAAAGCGAGTTAACTTCGATGCTAGAACAGTGCTCTTTTTAGTGTACTTATCTACTCGCATTCCCTTACATTATAATATTTCATATAAACTTCAAATTAATCATTTTTAAAGTTTATTTGATTGCCTACATATCAAATGGTTTTATGAGTTGATTGGAATTGAATCTTATGAAATGATGACCTGTACGCCTGAAAGGTTATCAACTGATAAAGTTAAGGATATATAAAGGAGATTCTTCTCTGAGATAAAGTTAGAAATCAAGACGCGCTATATTATCAAAGGATTGGCGTCTGAAGAATATGTGGTGACTCTGATTTTTTTAATTTAGAACATTTAATTATTAATTATGTTTTTACCACATTGGCCTCAATATTTTACAATGCTGAATAATGATTCAGTGAAATGTATGGCCTTGGTTCTCTAGTTTCCTTAGGGGAACATTGAATTTTCTCACTACTATAGAATTCTCTCTTAGTATAATTTAGAGGAAAATACACTCTGTAAAAATAATGTTTCAGCTTTGAGAAGTTATAAGATGAACTTAACCTACAGTAGAGCTATAACACTAGCTTCACTAATTCTGAGGTGTTTGGAAATCGTCCTCCTATTTACTCTGTATTCTACCTCAAAAGAAGAGTATGCAAAATGTTTATAAAATCACTTGAAAGATATAGTAAGTTTAATCCCTTCAAAATTTAATAATTTACTGCAGATTTGTTTTATTATCTTTACTTCGGCTTTTTTCATCGATTTGAAAACTTCTAATTTATACATTAAATTGATGTTCTTTGTCTGTTTTTCTTCATTTTTCCTATAGGAATTTTTACATCCTTCCCACATAAATTTCCTAAGCAATAATTCAAGTAGGCCATTTTATTCATGAGCAACGACTGAAAATCGAAACCAGCAGAAGCTTTCAGATGATTGATGATCCTAATTCAAAGGCACTGCAAATTTCAACTGGAAAAAGACGATTCCCTTCCATAAAAATGTTTATTAAAGTTCATATTAATAATTTTGGTTATATTTTCGTGTAGAAAATCGATAAAGCCATCGTATAGAATGAACAGAAAATAATCTATTTTGGTTTTATTCCAACCAGCGCGAAAATTATTTCTCTATTAGAATAGTCAAATGAATTATACTCGTTGTAATATCGTTGATAATATAAATTCCTCCCAGGGAGCCTTTGCAGTGTCTAATAAAAGAAAAGTTCCCTCTATCCAAACATCTTGCAGTTAGAAAAAAGGAGAATAGAAAATAATAAAAGAAATTATTGTAAAAATTATAATAACTGAAATTAGCCAATAATGCGGGTTTTTGTTGAAAATATTTTCGTCTCAGTTTTATACATTTCTGTTTATCTCATCGAACTAACTGCATTAAATATGTTAGATTTTGCCTATGCCTTTTCGTCTTCTTTGTTAGAATAGCTTAAATAATTGGATTACTAAGTACAAGTATTGCTACATCTCGTTTATATAATAAGCGATTTCGATCTTTGGCTTCCATTGTTGACGTTACCCTCATATTTTCGTTTCAATTCCTGTGCTTAGCTTTACATTATGCCTAGCGTTATCTTTGATTTACACTTGGATTAATTTTCTCTTCGTGTTAACCAAATTTAATGTGCAAAGAAAGATAATAAGTTTACAGGCCCGGTCTTTTAAGTGATTCGAAACAAAATGATCATTGAAAAAGCTCGAAAAATATTTACTACATATATTTTCGGTGATTTTTATTGTATTTGAATCATTTATTTATGGTTGCAATAGTATTAGTTTCCATAAATTACATTTTCTATTCATATACTCATTACATATTAGGTTAAAAATAAATTAATGTCCTGTAGAATATCACAAATTAAAAGGAGCATTTATGCTTCACTTCCCAACTGACATTTATTTTATTTTTTTATTCATTTATTTATTCCATATTAATTCAATGTACAGTATAAACATATTACATTTTAAATCTTAATAACAAGTTACAATAAGTACTTATACATACTCGTATATATGTATATACATACAAAGATTAGTTATGGGCCCAAAATAAGTCAGTGACTTTTAGGGCAGAAACTTAAAACTTAAGACTAAGCATAAAATTATCAAGAATAAAATTCCTTCATGTTTATAAAAATATAAACAACTTAGTATACATTTGAGAACCTAACCATTGTAAAGATTGCAAATAACGAGTAATTATATTATTTAAATTTTGAGATAAATTAAAAAACTATTTTATTTCCAGCGATTATTTTAAAAGATCTGTAGTTAACATAGTCAACAGTCTTATATAAATAATAACATATTTATAATGTATAAATCAAAGTAATAGTACACAGTATAATAGTGTACAGTAACAAATAAATAAACAATAACTAAAACTGAATAGAAATTTGGTAAGCCGAAATTATATTGTTTTTAAGAGCTTTTTTGAATTCAGCTAAATTGGTTTGGGATTTGATATTGTCGTCCAAGCCATGCTATATTTTAATAGATTTGTACAGAAAGCTGCATTGTGATTTTGATTTTGAATACAAGGGTGAAATAAATTTTGTTCGATTGCGGGTTTGGTGATTTTGGGTATTATCAGCTGTTTGTAACATATTAAATATATAGTTATTATAGGAACACTTTATTGTTTTGTAAAGGAATAAGGATGTTTGAAAAACAAAGAGATCATTTAATTTTAGAATTCTGGATTCTTTAAAATATCGATTAGTGTGCTCTTTGTAGTCAAGCTGATGGATTGCTCGAATTGCTTTTTTCTGTAATATGACTAATTTATTGAGATCATTTTGATATTTTCCATACCAACTCTCTATGCCATATGTCAAGTAAGGTTACACCATTGTCATATATAAAGAGTGGAGGATAGATTTAGGAAGAAACTTATATAATTTAATTAATATTTCAATCGATTTTGATAGTTTTGTTGAGATATGCGTAATATGTTGTTTAAAACTCAGATTTTTGTCAATAAAGATGCCTAGGAATGTGATATGAGTAGTTTCATAGATTATTCCGTCGCCCATTTTAATATGGCGCAATTTAATAGATTTTTTGTAAGAGAAAAGAATATATTTGGTTTTATCTACATTTATTGATAGTTTATTAACATTAAGCCACCTGAAGACATTTTCGAGTTCTTTATTTATTATGTTTCTCTAAGATATACTTTGAGAATTATAGAGAATTAAATAAAAAAATTAAAGTGAATTAATCATATCTTGTACGTCAAAAAGATACTCAACTTTTATTACCAAAATGTTTTAATTAAGTTTCAGATTTTTTGCCCAAAATTCAGATTTAAATACATATCATCTCAAAGTTAACCTAATACAATCCATTTTTTTTAATCTGTGGAAACACTAACCTTATAACCCTAAAATATTAATTCAACATACTTTTAACCGCTTTTCCCAACTGTTAGGGAGCATGGCACAAATAATCAGATGCTCTTAAGTATATTTTGATAATTAGTTTGAAACAAACTAAATGATTACAATTAATGTTATTTTGTTTATATGCCCAATATATACCAATAGATTTAACCTTCTTGGTTTTGCCAATTAAGTTTTATAGAAAAAAATCAATTTCTATGGTAGGGATTTCAATAGTTTGGTTGGCTAAGAGATAGTAGTAGCTTATAAGGGTGAAGGATAATACGCGCCAAGGATAAAGTATTTCAGTAAATCTTGTCCAAAGATTTTTTCGTTACCAATCAAAATTAGGAGCTTTTGCAGGTGCCATGGTTACAGCGGAGTTTGTTCGCAGCGTTCGCGGAAATATAACGTCAATGGAAGTGAAGTACTTAGCGTTAATTGGCTGGAATTCGCTGTACATATAAAGTGCAGTGTCTTACAAACAGTGAAACAGTAAAGGTGAACTTTGAGGCATCCGCAACAAGAAGCAGAGACAAAATGTTCTCAAAAGTGGGCCTCTGGCAGCGGATTGACGGTCCAATTCTCCAAGTAGGATTTTGCACATTATACCCACTTGAGGGGACATATGGATAGTAAATTGTTCATTTGAAGGTAAATTGTTAATGAAAAATAATTGACAATAATTACACTTAATTAATAGATTCAAATATGTAAAAAAAATTTAGAAAGCGCGAAAGGAAATGATGGTTTTTAGTTCGCTTGTGGGAAACTTATTTGATAATATGGAGATGTACGCTTTGAATTAAGAATTAGGCTTTGAACGGAGATATAGGATTAGAGAGAATATGGGGGGCTTTGAGTAGTTTACGCTTTAGTTTCTACTTTTTCCTCTGATTCATTTCATCATAGTTCTGTATAAATCAAACAATCTCTGTTATGACAAAAATTTATGCTCCATAAAAACACTTCTTTACAGAGTTACTAAATGGTTTATCCTTTAGTTACTAATGATTTACCATTTAGTAACGCAACATGGTTTCGTATGAAATTTTCTTCTTTGATCTATCATCTAGTTGAATAATTCCTATTGTACCCGCTAACCTCTTCATTTAAAACTTTTTTTTTTGCTAAACGAAAATAACTGAATCTCAAATCAGAAGATTTGGGTTTTATGACTGTCATAATTGAACGAGCAATGATTCTCTTACAAAAAGAAGAGAACAAATGTAAGCCCATTTTTTGTAGTTTTTGTTTCTATCATTTCACGTAGTTTCGACAGTTCAGAGAATATTCGTCATGTATTAGTTTTGTACTTTCCTTTTAAAGTTTCATTCGCAATTTTCTAGTTTAACGGAACAGCTAATGTGATCGAAGATTGTGTCAAACAGCCTGGAAGACCACGCAGTAAGGCACATTGGAGGGCTCCATTAAATGGTGGTTTGTCTCTCGAAAGATCCAACTAACATCCTAGACAACAAACTCCGAAGAACACCATCAAATACATGCAGTCTCAAAACGATAACATTTCAAGCAAGAATCCTCATTGCTCAACAAACAGAAAAGGGGGGATTAAAACAAATCTTTTATCTTTATATGCATATAAATAATAACTCTTCAAAATCAACATACCCCATTGATTTAAAAACCAGATAATATCTTATGGGAGGGTTCTTGAAGGTCGTCGCTAATTAAGGGGAAACCTTGAAGGTAATCGCGAGGACAACCCAAAGGCCTTGGAAGGGGAACGCTGGTTGCTAGTAATGGTGATAGATTACCGAGTTATCGCGTAATCATTTGGCAAGGACTCTGATGATACAGATGCCAGGGTTGGTTTGCGGTACCCTTTCTTATTTCATACGAGTGTTATTTGTTTATTGCTATGGGGTGCCCTAAGCCGAGGGGCGGTCTTATTCTAGCGACGTGGTGAAATAGCCTGGAGGATGGGGATAGACCATATTAGGGTAGAACACCGGTTTTTCGGGAGTTATCTATCGCCAGGAATTGCAATTAACGAGCAAAATTCACAACGGCTGTTTTCCCGATTAATAAGGCCTTAGAGCAGGGAGATTGAGGAACGTCAGGATATTGAAGTCACCAAAGCAAAAATAGAATTATTATTGAAACTAGATCTTATTGCACTTTACAAAAGTTCTTTAATTAAGTTTAAAGTCCTAAGTTATGACATAAATAAAGTTCTAGGTCAAATGCGGGCAAAGTAGAAATAAGGACGGACAATTAGAGCCTTTAAGAGTTACACCTTAATGTCTGCGTGATATACACGACTATATCCAAAGATAAATTACGCGAATCCGAGAGATCGGACTGAACGATATATAACGCGATATATTGCTATATAAAAATAGTAATCTTCTTTGTTCTGGCTTCACACAGTTATATATTTAATTTAAGCCACACCCTACAATCTTTCAGTTTAAATAAGCCACACTTTCCTCTTATGCACCAGCCTGTTGATTCGTCGGTATAAACATAACTTGACTTTTCATTTGCTACTGCCAAAATATTGATAAGTAAGACACTCCGACTATTGGGTAAAATTCTCTGTGGGCGGTGGCATGTTGCCCTGGAACAGCTTCCTAATCTGGCTTCTATTTGCTTAATCGTGATAAGTCTCCGCTTTATTTTGGATTTTTCCTTGATTTTAATGTTTGCCTAAGATTTACTCGAACAACTCTATAAAAGAATAACTCTGCTCCGTTTACTACCGTATGACATTCTCTTAAACAGAGCTAAATTTACCTTTTTTACTCTTTCTGTACTTTATGTGTGTAGCGACTCTCGCGTGTGTCCTATTTTGGACGTACACGCTGGTCGTTACAATCTTAATTCTTCTAACCTATATCCAAAACCTCTCCTTTGAATACGATTAGGCTAAACGAGGATAACTCTCTTTTCTCAAACTCCTAACAACCTCACTCTGAAATGCAGTGTAACAACAAATAAAACAGCAAAACTATCTTAACAAGAGGGAAAGTACCTACAAAGACCTGCGGCTTTTTGTGATAAGATGATAAATGGTTATTGCATTCATGGTTTTTCACGGTTCAAATCACCTACAAGTAGCTTTGAATGCCTAAATGATGCTTCTGCCGCCAGATGTCTCCACCCAGAGCCTAATTCAATGGCAGATTTAAAATCTCCAGGGTGAATAACCATATGTCCATTGGTCATTTTAAAGCTCTAAATGGGTGCAATTGAACTTTACTCCTTTTGAACAAAAAGCGACGCTAAGATCTAAGGGGTCGCCGCAGGAAAATAACATGTATTTAATTCTAAAGACATTGAGAGGTTTCTTCCAAAACCTCTCAAGAAAATCCATCGTAGATGACGCTCAAACAAGGCTAAAATATTTACTAGAACGATTAAAAAGAACAAACTTCTTTGAAATTAAACCCATGCCTGCTAAAACCCAAACTAAGGTGGGGAAAGAATTACAATCTAGAATAAAAAGCCTCCCGATTAAGGAATTAATTTTGAAGGAAAACAAAATTGGATCAATAATAATCAAGCCATTGCGCTTTGCTATCATCAAAAGCGACTTATTTGTAAAGAATTTTACAAAACGAGGACAATGATTGCCTTAAAGCGACTAGAGATAAGAGCGATATGCTCTTTTTTCTTTGTCTTACATAAATGATATAGAAAACATGGTACCTTAGCATGTATTCGTACTCACATCATCCAATCTTCTTACCTGTGGATTTTTTTCTAAATATTTCTTGAAAAGATTGGAGTAATTTGACTGCCTATTAGCAAGGTAAAATAAGTAAATGTACGAGATAAACGTTAAATGTATCACGAAAACGATAAGTCATAATGCAATAAGTAAAAAAGTTTCATATAATGAGGTTAAATATTTGACTAACCAAATATTTTATATGGTCGAAGAGAATCCTAAAATTCATACCTTGATAGGTAAATGAGAACAGAACGTAGAGGATTAGGAGGATAAAATTTCACTAATGGTAGAAATAACTTGATAAACCATTACTACTGGCGTGGCCAGTTAAGATATTGTTAATTATTTTTCAATTGTTATTGTTATTGTTAATTAATGGGATAGAATATACTTGGACACTTGTGGTTGTAGCAATTTTCCTATTTCTTTAAAATGAAATTTTAAATGTCAAAGAGATATTGCAATTCATTTATTCTTTCAGTAAAATTTTATTGTCCATTGAATAACCTCAAAAATATATTTTTAATAATATAAACTGTGAGAAAAGGAAATGGGCATTCTATTACTTCAAAAATTTAAGTATAATTCTAATATATTAATAGAGAAATCTGTTTAAACTATCATAAACTTAGGCAATAGCTTTACGTTATTAAAACATTTTGTGTCACCGAGATAATGTAGTTAATAAATAAGAAAAGGTTATGAGATAAGATACATTTTGTTTCAAAAGAATTACGAATTACAACAGACAACTTCTCCAGGTGTAGAAACACGGTCGCTTCCATATTTTATATTTTATCTTATTTATGTTTTTTGAATGATGTCATAGTGTGTTTTTAGTCGCGTGCGACTCTACGTCTCAATATATCAGTCGTTCAGTCCGTCCCCATTTTGCTTTTTTGGGGGTTTTGTAATAACATTGTAACAATTCGGCTGATTATAACGAAATTTGAAACCCTTATGTAGTTTTACATCATCTTTCGAATGATATAATTGCTAAAGTTAACCCAAGGTTAGCTAGGAAATTATTTTATTTTGGCAATAACATCATAACTATCAAGCCGATTCTAACAAAATCTGAAACACTATGTTGTTTTAAATTCTCTTTCGAAGGATATAAGTGCCAAAGTCTTCCCAAGGATAGCCCGGAATTATTTTGTTCTTGCAATAACATCATAACTATTGTGCCAATTCTAACGAAATTTGAAACCTTTATGTTGTATTACATTTTCTTTCGAATGATATAACTTACACAGTCCTCCTAAAGATAGCCGAGAAATTATTATGTTTTAGATATAACATCATAATGATTCTTCTAATCTTAACGAAATTTGAATTACTTATGTTCTTTTAGATTCTATTTCAAAAGATATAAGTCCCAAAGTCCTCCCAAGTTAGCTCGAAAATTATTTTGTTTTGTCAATAATGTCATAACTATTCAGCCGATTCAAACGAAATTTGAAACACTTTCGAATAAAGGAAATGCCAAAGTCCTACGAGGGTTACTCCGTGAAGGCACGCGATTTTTTGTTCAGCAGACCTTGTTTATTTAAATATTACCAAAGTTAATACAGGTTTGACAGAAAAACTCAGGTTATTCGAGATTAGTAAATTTTAAATACTTCAAAATTCTAGCTGCGAATACTGGTTTCCTTAGAGGTATATATAAGGGGGTACCCTAAAGTAACAGGAATCATTGTTTACAAGATAGTGCCATTCTAGTTGGGTCTTTCGCGGCAAGGAGCATCTAAATCTGAATCCAGGGCATTAGTTTGCCTTTTGCTGTCACCAAGTGAAGATGTACTGCCACGTGCCGTGTCTTCGTCTTGAAGCGCCCTCGCCTGTTCTTTGATTTTTGCGTGTACTAAAGCAAAAGAACAGCGTGCTTCAGCCTCTGTCCCGTAAGGAGCGCGGCGATTTGCTTTTCTTGTCGCCGTACTGACGGGACTCAGCGCCCCCTCCCTCTCCAGCTTGGCATCTTTTCCTTTTTTCTGAGAGCCTGTGTTCTTACTCTACTTCCTCACTTTCTTCGCAACCTCTCACACAACTTACTCTGGTCGGCCACTAATTACACAAGGTAGACGCCGACCAGCTTCCTCTCATACAACTATCCCAGATCAGGGCTGAGGGGTGAGGGCACAACTTTCTGTAACCCCGGAACGCTAGTTTGGGGTGGTGGGTTTTTTACAACCTGCTTTATCCCCACCTACACCTTCCTCACATACCCCTTGTCTCTCTTTCAAGTTCTATCAATTTTACGCCATGCCTCAGCTGGAGCCGTCATGCCGATGGGCTGGCATGTCACTCGGCGTGAGGAGTGGCTTGAAATAGTGGCAGCTGTTTCTGCCGGCCTCGTATTTACCCATCGCAGAGCTTCACCACTATGTAACACAAAGTGCGCTAACTTGCCGGCGATGATACAAATCAAGAGGAAAGCTCAAAAGAGATGAACTTAATAGAATTCAAAGCTCTATCCAGCAATGTCAGATAGGAGTTGGCCGCAGACATCCAAACAGGATCACAGTACTCAAAATGATGCAAGATAAAAGCAAAAGAGATTTTATTATTTTGGAGTCAGGACCAAAGGTTTTCAAGCACTTTAGAAGTAAGCCCGTCTTCTGGGCAATTGAAAAGATAAGAAAGGGAAATAAATAAATATAAAATTTTTCTTTACAATAAAGGATTCGACTCAAAAAAATACTCCCAACAAACACAAACTAGAAACTTTCTCAACTTGTTCACCAGAAATATGCAAACAGGGATGAGGTGGATCGAATATACGGGATCTGTTGATAGTAATAGAATACGCTTTGTAGCATTAAGTTTCATGCCCTAAAGTTTTCACCAATAAGTGATCGTAGCCAAATCTCGGTTCCCAAACGCAGCAACTTAACCTTTGTTACTAGGAGACTTAACAGAAGAGTAAAGTGTTGTAAAATCGGCATAGAATATAAGGTTATTTTCAAGAAGAGTGCCCATAATGGAAGTAAAAATAATAAAAAACAAAGTGCCAAGGACACTACCCTGTGGAACACCAGAAACAACAGGCATTAAAGCAGAAAAGATACCATCAAAAATTACACACTGAGATCTACATATTATTTAAGAAGTCCGTAAAGATTTTAAGAAGATTTCCACCAATACCAATAAGTTTCACCTTATACAACAGAGACTTATGCTTTACCATGTCAAAAGCAGAACTCAGATCAATAGTAACGACTCGAACCCACGGTCCAGAACCGTCTTCAGATCATGAAAGAGAATTAACAATACCTATATCACAAGTTCTCAAACTCTTACGGAATCCAAATTGAGAATCAGGTAATAAATTAAAATTGTCACACGATTTGGATAGCCGCTTAGCCAAAACACACTCACAGATTTTGGATAAAATAGGTGTAATAGATATGGGGCGGTACTCAGATAGAGAAGTTGAAGCTGAAGCTCGTTAGGAATGGGAGTGATGTTGGCTTTAGGCTAACAAAATGGAAAACTATCAGACTTCAGGATCAATCTAAATATCATGGCCAATTTAGGTGCTATAACTGTGGCACATTTCTTAAAGAATAAGGGAAAAACCCTTTTATGTCTGCCTAAGATATGTGTCAAGATCCCAAAAGAATTTCTTCAATTCATTGGATCTAAAAGCAACAGACTCAAGCTTTGGCAATGAAAAACAAGTCAAGGTTAGGGATAATTCTTAGTTACACTAGTTGTGAATAAAATATAAAATATTGGAGAGCAACTTAGCTTTTATTAGTGGATCAAAATACACTGGACCATTAGACTTACGAAAAGGAGGCATACTAGAATCCACACCAATCAAGGAGCCTTGAGAGAGGAACACCAATTATATGGTTGAGTGGCACCAGCAAAAAACTTCTGCAAGTTAAAATTATAACCAGCTTAGATTGCATTATAAATTCTCTAAGGCCTCAGCTTTGAGAGTAACATTGTTTTCTCATAGAAATTGACACATGTTTCGTTTCCAAAATGATAAGATGCCTGCTCGCTTACAGTCATCATTAAACCAGGCTTTATCTCTTAAACGTCATTTAAATATCTTGGATGGGACTCTTATATGTAGAATGTCTAATAAACATGAATTAAGAGTTGAAACAGACTCACTCTATCAGATAAAACACTTTTAAATTTCATGCAGCTTTTCACCCCAAAACGCTGTCAATTAGAGATAATAAAAAAATGATTTTATCTCATCCGTTTCATTGGCCACCACGATTAAGGAAGCGTTTCATTCGAAAGGAGCTAAATGATAAAATATTTATAGATATATATAGTAACTTCTAATTTATTTATATTATTCTGGCCAAAATACAGTTCTATTTTCATCGATATAGAGCCAACGATAAATAGATTATGACCGAGTAAAAAAAAACTGTTTTAAAGAATAAGGAAAATTAAATATTCGATAGCTTTAGATGCAAAACACTGAGGTGTTGTTGGATCGACCAATATATTAATCTCAGCCAGCTTTATCAACGGTCCTCTTCTTGAATTCTATATGCGAAAAAGTAAAACGGTTAACGACCGATAAAAGAGTTTGTGTTTTTCAAATTGATTTTTTATCTCGACAGCTAGACACTCAAAAACTGGAGCCTCAAGATAAGTGGAACTGCATTTAACCTATCTATCTGCTCCTACCAGATTCGCGGGTGCATTTTATCTCTAGATAGTGGCAGTGTTAATAGGTTATGCGTGGATTTTTGGTTTTTTGCTTTTATTAATTTTCCGAAGTTTAGATATCATAAATCTTTCTATTCATCAAGTTAGTTCTCCCCAAAATTTGTTATCGAGGGAAAATACTTTAATTTTGATAGCAATTTATAGTATCAACAGCTTTAGAAGCAAAATTGCTTTACAGGCTTCACACCACAGTTAAGGGTTCTTACTTAATGCAATATAAGCTAAAGGATAGAGACAAAATATAAAAATGAACCGTTGTATCGTTTAAATTTGAACTTTGCTAACCCTGGTGCTTAGAATAGGTTGCTATGTTAAAGATACAACAATAATTCTTATATTTAGTTTACACCCGAATCATGGAGGCATGTTTAATTTACAGAGAGAGAAACAACGATCAAAATGTTTTGGCTGAAAAACAATTATTTCTGAATGGTTATGGGAATTTCTATGTTCGAAAGCTAAAGGCGACCAAACACTGTTGCTGGGAGATAAAGAAATGGATTCCTCCTAAATATATTTTTGCTCAGTTTATTATCTAAATAATACTAAAAATATAAATGTAATGACCGACAATATAAATATTAATAAGTTAATTTAATTAATTGCACAGCTATGGGCGCAAAAAAGGCTCCCTCTCTGATATATTATGTAGAATAGCAATCTTTTTATCCTGCTATTTCTGCTCGAGGTCCTTGTCTCTAAACTGGAAACTGGATAATGGATATTAGAAATTCAAAATATTTTAATTTTAATATTTCAAAATCTTTAAACGAAAAAACTTGCATTTATCTAATGTATTTGCATTAATCTGCTTTATCTTTTTCTTCACGAGGCGCCGGTACATTTTTAATTTCGTTGAGCTCAAGGATTAAATTGTAACATTATGATGGAAAAATGAATTGCAGCAAATTTGAATTTTAAATTTTTGACAGATCTAGTTGCAAAATAGGAGCCCTTAAAGATAAATAACAAAATTCCATTTCTCCTCTTTTTTCGCTGGAGGTAAGAGGGCGCGAATAAGCTCTACTGACAGGCTATAGGATTAATATTTTTTGGCTCAAACAATTATTTAAATATAATTCAACCTTACAAATGCGAGAGCTATTGGCGATAAAAAGAGGTAGTGTGAGATTTTTCCCCAATCCTAAAACATTTAGGAGAGGAAAAAAAATTTGGATTTGAAAATTGCGATACCTATCAGTGCGTAATGAGACATTTAAACAAACTCTACCTTTTAGATATTTATTCGCTGTTGTAAATGTTTTATGCTTCATTGACATAGTCTTAAAAATAATTCTAACCGAAATTTTTTTTTATTTTAATATACTTTTGCATTTTACCATTTGGTTTCCTATAGGCATAAAACTATCATGAGGAGGTAGAGTCATGCATCATACTATGTGCATACCTCTTAATCAGGGTTTGCTTATTTATATTTTTTTAATTTGTCAAGCATTAAAAGAGGTTCAAAATTTTATTTTGGACCAAAGTATTTAATTTATAATTTCTGTATGCGCAAAAAGGGTTACGCTCTGATACTTAGAAATTTATTCCTCGTTTATTTTTTACCTAAAAACGAATGGTGTGTGGTTAATTTGATAATAATTTGATTCTAAATTTAATTAAATTCAATTAAAATTTAATTAAAATTTAATTATAAATGAAATTAACTTTTACAATACGATAGAATGGGCAGTGAAATAGGTAGAAAAATACAGGCATTAATTATTATGCCAGAGCTGAGTATTTATAACAAAGTCCTTAGACGAGAATTTCACTCATCTTTAAAGAAATATTTTTGTAAAATAAAATTTCAAATAACCTTTAGAAAAAAAATAAATATACAATCTTTCTTAACAATAAAGGAACCGATTCCAAAGAGTCTAAGGAGCTCGATAATATACTTATTAAAATGTCCTCTGTGTTTCCATGGTAAATACATTGGTAGCCCCATGAGAACTCTGAAAGCAAGATTCTCCTCCCATATGGGCTGAGGTAATCCAAGAGGTAAAGATACGTTGAACCAAATAAAATTCAGTGATCAGAGATGAACAACATAATGTAAAAGCGATATCTCTATAGAAGATTTAGAAATTTTAAATTCCCATAAATACAGGATTACTCTTCGAATCTGGGAAACACTATATTAAAATTTCTAACTAAACTTAAAAAGCGATTAATCGTCGGTTGCCCTTCTTCTTAGCTAAGGTGTTTTTGTATATGGACTGCAGAGCTCAGTTTAACGTTTGTCGAGTCAACTTCAACATCGTGAAACTCGCATTATAGCTAGGTTTGTAATTTTATTCCGACAGTTTTCTGATTAATTTTGCCTTTTTTTCGTTTTAAAATTAATTTTTGAAATTATTATTATAAGGGTGTTTTTCGGACGCTTCTGAGTTATGGTTTGTTGATTTGGAGGAACATGGAGAGATAAGAAGGTGGGAGGAGAGAGAGAGAGAAAGATTGCCAGCCCCCTCTCACTCTGGTCATCCTGAGTGGGATCATACTAGTTTTATCAAAGATAAAAGTAGCTATCGTAGTTGTACCTTTAGAATTGTGTTCAACATTTCTTAACTTTTTTCGTGTATTTATTTTGTAGGGCTAAATAAAGTGAATGACGCGATCTATTTTCTTCGCCTGGAGTTTCTGTTGAATATTATATGTATATATATATATATATATATATATATATATATATATATATATATATATATATATATATATATATATATATATATATTTAAATTCATATGTGCGTGCATAAAATAGTAATTTTGCAGCTAGGTAAGCGCTCCTTCAAACCCTTGGAAGAAGCCACTTTTTACAATCATGCAAACAAATTCTTTAAGCATAAATTGACATTAATTGCGTCGCACGTACGAATAGTATCGGATAGATTACAAATTTCATATAATCCATGCAAACTCGGCCTTGTTAATCGTAAATTAAATTTTCCATTTCGTGATCACAATAATCATCCGGTTAAAAGGAAGATTTTTAACAGATTGTTAAGCTCTACAGTAAGTCATCGGAAGAAGCTCCTCGTACAATCACAAGAGGGTGAATTATAATCCAGTTTTTAACGCAAAATAAAAATCTGCGTATCAATCGACTTTGCATATATGCACCACACTTGCTATCGGAGAGAATAAAAACCTCATAATATTAACTTTAGCTAAGAATTGCACATCGAGAACTATTTTCGCAATTTCGGAATTATATTTAGGCGTTTAAAGTGACAATGTCTTTCGTCGCCAAAAATTTCCAGACCTTTCAGAAGTAAACTTCCCTTTCACGCGAACACCTGTTTTTGTGTAAGAGAAAACAATCCAGCAAGAGCATCCTCGATCCAGCAAAAATCAACAACCAGAGGTCGCTGCTAAGCCTGTTGATCCTTAAAAATCGCAGCTCGTGAAATGACAGAAAATACATGGATTGCTCTTATAGGAAAGGAATTCCTTATTTAGTCCTTCTACTCGTTCACAGGACTGCTAAGATCTGAAGATTATTATAATTGAGAGAAGTTTGTGAGGGAATACCCTCCAAGCACCATCGTGATAGGAAGCCCCCTAGGAAATACCCCCTTTCAGCTCCTTCTTTCGAACCCACGTAGGCCTAGCGTGGGAAGTTTGGAAAGTTCAAGAAGGAATTAGTGCCGCACCGAATCACCCGACGCGGCTGTATTTGCTTTCCTGCGATAACGCCATGCGCTGCCATCCTAACCCTACCTCCATAGCGTGAGACATGTTTTACCGTTTGACCGACTTGTTATCACGAAGTGTGTTTGCTAATACTGGCGCTAAGAATCCTCTAGAGAAGGCCAGGCACTAAGACTATCTATTTATGCCGAAACTCGCCATTTCTTTAGGAGATTTTAAGCCCGCCATTTTCTCTGTTCAGACTGCCTGTCTGTTTGTCCTGAAGCCCCTGTTTAGAGGAAAGCTATCGAGCCCACTTTTACCCGGACCGATGTGCGGCCCTCTCATCTTTACCACCCCTTCATGAGTCCCTTTCTTTCGACACTGAAACTCCCTTCCCATCTGCAGAATCGTCTCGAGTTGAGATTACGTCTCTCTAAGGCAGAAAAAATCTCATTCTTCATCACGAAGTAATCAAACCCCATCTCCGAATCGTCCTTGTCAGTTCTTCCCGATGTATCTTCTTGAAGACCTGCGCCGTTGTCTTCCAACCCACTTCCAATTCCTCTGCGGTTGAGAGTAAAGCGATCGTGTATTGTCATCTCCAGGGAGCCTCGTTAATCTTCATCCGAATTCACCTTTGATTTGAATTCCCGCTAAATTGTAATTAATACCCCTTTCCAATATATATATATATATATATATATATATATATATATATATATATATATATATATATATATATATATATATATATGTATATATATATATATATATATATATATATATATATATATATATATATATATATATATATATATATTTATTTCCCTATTTATTATATAATTATATTCTGGGGTTTTGTTCTTTATATATCATTTGAACTGAAACTGAAAGCCAGTAGTTAAGTCCCGGTCAACCGTTAATCGCACTCTCTATTAGCTGCCTCAGAGCATATCTAAAGCGACCTTAGGCCAGCTGTCTGCCCGTGCTTGTTTAAGCCCTTGTGCGTCGAGCTAGTGTATACAGGCATAGCACGACAGGGTTGATCGCCTATTAACGCAAGTGCGTCGCACTCATTAAATGAATATACAATCACTTGTTAGGACATGCTGATTCCGTGGACCATTGGCGAAAGAGTCAAACGCGCAGGCCAATTCCTCTAACTTAAGAGAGCAAATTATTTTCCAAGCATTAAAAGTAACATTAATATAAGCACTGAGGTTTAAGCTTTAGTATCTTCTAAAATACCGCCCCCTTCCTCTCATATATACAATCTCGCATTTTATTAGGCATCCGTCAGTCAAATATTGCATAATGCGGGGATTTCTATAGAGGCTCTCTCATGCACGATTTTTAATGACTACTTTAATTTCCTCTTCAACCAATATAATACACATGTTTTCTATAGGCTTTAGATCTGTTCACTTTTCAGGCAATTGATGCAAATATATTCTAGATTATCTTAAATCAAATGATGAAGAGGTCGAGTACTGTAACTATTAATATTATTATTATTATCATTATTATTAATAAAGATATATATATATATTGTGATGACGTGATCTATTATTGCGGTTTACTATAGTCTTGTTGTCGATACTTCAATACTAGGTGACCTCTTAAGGTCCTGTAGAAATAAGAAGCCAGTCCATGCCTATCACCCACTCTATCAAGATAACGACCTACTTAACAAAAAGCTATAGACACAACAACTCTAGCCTACTGTTACCTATCATAGCCTAAGTTACATATTACATTATTCTATTTAATAACCCCTACTAATAACATATTGTGTCAATTACTACCACATCTGATGCGCCACGCCATCTTCAGTGAATGTTCTAAATAATAGTTGTTATATCCTTACTGATAATAGATATACCACATTGGCGACGAGGATTGAAGATTTGTGTTTTGCCTATTTTCAGTGGATTAAATTGTCCCCTATTCCTATTTTCTGTGTGTAGATTTCTATTTTTCGTAAGTTATTTTCTGCAATACAATGTCTCTTAAAGGTTCTATGATAGTTTCTATGCTGTGGTCGAAGATTTTAAGACCTATCTTAGTAGAGTCGAATTCTATTTTCTAGCTAACTCTATCCCAGAGGAGAAGAAAGTACCAGCCTTTCTTACATTAACTGGACCTAAGGTTTTTGCCTTAGGTAAGGGTCTGTTATCACGAAAGAAGCTAAAAGCTCGTACCTATTCTGATATTATTAATTTCTGAAGGAACATTACAAACTCAAGGTAATTCTAATATATGAAAGATTTAAGTTCTATTCTAGGAATCAAAAATCTGGTGAAACTATTGCTAATTTTGTTGCTGGAATTAAAGCACTAGCTCACACATGTGAGTTTTGTGACTATCTAACAGATATGTTAAGAGACAAATTTGTGATGGGGCTATCTAATGAGTCTACACTGTACATTTTACTGGTAGAATCAGACTTAACATTTAGTAGAGTTGTAGAAGTAGCTAGTGCTAGAGAAACAGCTTTCAAAGATGCACAACATATGGGACACTGTTATAAACAAACTGCATAAACAGAGCCCTACCTTCAAGCATAAGCCTACTACTCAGCCTAAAGCTAGGGTGGCAGATTCTACCTTAAAACTGCAGACACCTTGTTCTGGTTGTGGTAAATTACACTGGAAACGGCAGTGCCCATTCAAGGATGCTACTTGCTTTGCTTTTAATCAGAAGGGCATAGTAAACCTATGTGCAAAAATGTGAAAGCGTAAAATTTGGTACGACCAAATCAAAATTTAAAGGGAATGATCGTGTCCATAAACTGGACAAGGCTATGACTATGTAATTAATGTTACTCCTACTTAATGTAATCTACTTAATGTCACATTATTTTTAAATAATGTCTGTGTAACTATGGAATTAGATACAGGTGCTGCATGTTCCCTTATTTCTGATGACACTTTCTCTAATCTATGGCATATTGCAGTGACAGACCTGTTCTTCATTCTTCTTCTATAAACCTTAAGATTTATGGTGGTGAAATTTTTTGCCAGTGCTAGACTTGATTCTACAAATTCTTGTCAAGCAACTATTGTTGTTGTTGTAGGATCAGGCCCATGTCTTTTAGGGAGATATTTAATTAATTCCCTTCATCTAAATAATCGAAAGCCCTCAGATATAAATTGTGTATCTCTTTTCCTGAAGCTAATCTAAAGTTAAAACGTTCCCTATTGAGGTAGATCCAAATATTCCTCTTAAATTATGTAAAGCCAGGACAATTCCATATACACTAAGAGCTAAAGTAGAAAGAGAATTGAAAAGATTGGTAGAAAAAGGTATAATTTCCCCTATACCGCAATTTGCCTGGGCGGCTCCAGTGGTACCCGTATTGAAGGCAAATGGATCAGTCAGGCTTTGTGGAGCCTATCGGCTTGCAGTAAATAGAGCCACTAGGCTGGATACCTACCCCATTCCTAAGATCGAGGATCTGTTTAGCAGTCTCTCAGGTGGTAAGCTATTTACTAAACTAGATATGTCTCAGGCATATGCCCAATTATGCCTTGATGATGCATCGCAACAGTATACAGTGATTAACACACATATTGGGTTATTTAAATATCATAGGTGTCTTTCGGAGTTTCCCCCACACCTGATATTTTTCCACGAGCATTGGAATATTTATTAAGGGATCTTACAAGTGTTGTTTACTACTTGTATAATGTGCTCATATGTGGTTTATCTAAAATTGAGCATGATCAGAGACTTAAATCTGTACTAAAAATACTAAAAGCTGCTGGATTGAAGCTTTTTTTGAAGAAGTGTGCTATTGGTGCTCCTACTGTGTCTTATCTGGGCTATCTTATTGATGCTCAGGGTATTTACCCCAATTCTGACAAAGTTCAAGCTTTTGCAGATGCCCCTATTCCTACTAATGTGACTCAACTAAGGTCATACTAAGGTTTGCTTAACTTTTATAGGAAGTTCATTCCTAAGGCAGCTTCTATCGTGGAGCATCTTAACAGCTTTTTAAGAGCTGGTGTAACTTGGAGTTGGGGAAGGGCAAAAACAACTGCTTTCGTTACCTCCAAGCAGCTTCTAATATCTTTTGAAGTGCTAGTTCATTCTGACCCACATAAACCTATTTTAATGGTTGCAGACAGCAGCGCTTATAGAATCGGTGCTTGTTATATGCTACCTGATAGATGGTATAGAGCGGCTTGTTCACTTTGTTTCTCTTACTCTATCAGTTACAGAACGTAAGTATTCCCGATTGGAAAATGAAGCTTTCTGAATGGTTTTTGCTCCAAGGAAATTTCCTTTCTATTTGTGGGGTCAGCACAATTTTACACTGGTGACAGATCATAAACCTCTTCTTGGTTTATTTTCTTGTTCTAAATGTATCCCTCCTATGGCTTCTGGTATAATACAACATTGGGCTCTTCTTCTGCAGGCTTATAATTTCACTCATATTTATCTTTTTGGAACCTTATTACGGCCAATGCTCTAAGCCGTTTACCTCTTCCTAGTATTAACATAACTGACAATACTCCAGTCGCAGCTGACTGGACGATGCTGGTCAATTTTCTAGCCGAAACGATATAGCAAAAACTAGCGTTGCTTTCAAAGATTGCACAGGTGCAGATCCTGTTCTTTCTAAAGTACACAAGTTCTGTGAGATTGGGTGGCCAGCATCAACTATGGGGGATCCTGGCCTTATGTTCGGAGGAGGGATGAGTTATCCATTCAGTCAGGTACAGTATTATGGGGCAGTAGAGAAGTTATTCCTTCTAAATTAAGGAATGCTCTATTGCATGAACTACATGCTAATCGTGTGGGTGCTTCTCGCATGATATAATTAGCTAGAGGCTACTTTTGGACTAGGACTTCGAAGAACTATTTAGGTCGTGTCCCAGTGCAGAATTACATCCTTGGGAGTGGCCACAGTCGCCATGACATAGGCTGCATGTCGATATTGTTGGTTCAGTAGATGGGAAGCATTTTCTCAGGACCTTAAGAGGTCACCTAGTATAGAAGTATCGACAACAAGATTATAGTAAGCCGCAATAATAAATCACGTCATTACATCCCTCTACCCTTAGTTAGAACATAGAAAAAACTTATAGTTTTATCCTATCTACAGGTTTCTTCACTCTAGAAGACCTGTGCACATTAGCTGAAGGAGAACCAATAACCTGCAATGAAGAGTCTAGCACAGGAGATACAGGAGTAGGAGGCAAAAATAGGACGAACTGAAGAAGTAGGAGAAACAGATTGTAACACAGGAGCTTTTTAACAGGAGCCCCTGTGGTTCTAGGAATAACCTGATCTTGGTGCCTTTTTATAACATCTACTGTGGGTACATAACACCTATAAGATAAAGGACCAGTCTGCTCCTCTACCTCAGCAGGTATCCACTTAGGACCACCAGGAGTATAATTCCTGATCATCACTGAAGATGATGGTGGCAAGAATAAGTTTCTAGTAGACTTAGATTGGGAGCTTTCAGAAATTCCTACCTATGGGCGACTCTAGTAAATAGTCATTCTGTAGGACACAACAAATCTAATCTAGACCTAAAGCGCGATCAAACATCAACTCAGCTGGGGAAACTCCAGTAGTACAGTGTGGGGTCAGTCGATAGTTAAATAGGAGCCTATCTATAGATGTCTTAGAGGTCTGAACCATCTTCTCAGCTAAACCATTAGTAGAAGGTTTATATACCGTTTTCGATCAGGATTTTAAAGACTTGCTACAAATGGCTCAGGTGGTCATCCATATTCTCTAATTATATCGGGAAGTCATTTATATACACACAAAAAAAAAACTCTAATCTTCAAAATAGGTTGTCCATGTGCCGTTAGAAGGTGATTCTTGCCTTTCGGAAACAAAATGGGAGCTTACCGTACTTCCACAAACCAAATAGGGTTGTGACCGCAGTTTTTTTATGTCTGCCTGGTTCATAGGGATTTGATGATAGGCACAAACTATTTCCAACCTGCAAAAGATCCTTTTGCTATGGAGGTGGTTCGTAAAAATTTGAATTCGCAGGAGCGTATACCTATCGGGCTTCGCGATCGCATTGAGCACTCGGAAATCGCCGACCACCCTGTACTTACCGGACGAATTCTTTGGCACCCTATGAATTTGCAAAGCCTATGATGACTTTGCTGTGCGCCAACCTCCTCATTCAAAAGTGTCTGGAAAGTTGCTTTGGCAACCTGTAGTTTCTCTATTGAAAGAAGCCTCGCCGTGCGAATGTTGGTGGAGCACTACCATTTTCTATCGTATGCATCACTGAGTTCAGCGATGACGTGGCCGGCTGGGCGGGTGTAAAACCGTATAAAGCCTCATATTTTTCCAATATGTCTTTGCAATGGGCTGGCAGGTGCTGAAGGTCATTACTTATTAAGGCTACCGCAGGTTCGCTAGATAATTTCACCTCCGATACAACCAGACGGCATACCAGCGGCCGCGCTTGCCATGGCATGCCCGACTGGTTTTCTGGCGTGGCTGGTGAAGATGGCTTTGGAGAAAGGTAGCATCTTGCCCTCCTCTTCTCTCTTGGGCAACATGCACCAGGGTTTCCAGAGTTTCGTGTTTTCGCCAAAGAATGCATGTTTGTGGGAACTACAGGACTTTGTTTTTTTCGCAAGAGTCGCAATCCTCATAGTATATTATGCGCACTAGAATTACTATTATTTTGCATATAACTGGGACGATTCCTATAGAATACGCACCGTTGGCCACTGACCGCACACTTCCCGCCGAAGTATTTATATACTGTTCACTCGTATCTATATTTGTATACAGCATAAACGCGTAGGACACGGAAACGGCACTGATACCTATCGACTCACTGCTAGTATTTATATTAAGGCATTGGGCACTATCAAATGTCATTAGTTCATCAGCCAATTTTCTTAATTGTGACAGGGTGAGTTCTTTCTAAATGGCAATTATGGGCACAATGTTTAAGGAGTAGAGAATGAATTTGTGATTTAAAAGTTCTTCACCAACTCGTATCTGCAAGTCAATCTTTCGTAGCACTTTCAAAATAGTGTAGGGTCGGCTAGTGAAGGTGGAGGATGTGATAAGCTTCGCGAACTCGAAACCTAAGGTTTAGTCTTCTGAAAAAGCCCAATCACTTGCGCCCTCAAAAGAGGCTAAGTTTGGTAAGATAAAATGGCCGCCGGAAAAAGATCGACTGGCTCAGAATTTAGTCTCCACTTCTTTAATTCCGGAAATGTGAAATTGGGCCTACAAAGTTTTGAATCAACCTGGGTTATTCTTTGATTAAAGATGGGCGGCTTGATGTTGACAGCGTTCACGAAGTCCTCTTCAACTTGTCCTATCTGACCGGACCCTTCAGTGTCCGGTCGAAACGAAAGGTCGCCAAATATATGGAAGCTGTGAAGTTTATAGGGTTATCAGTACATAGGAGGAGTTGGAAGTTTATAGCAGCACCAGTTTAGAGCGCTGTCCAGTATATGGTGAAAGAGAATTAAGTATCTGACTACAAGGATGATTTCTTTGCGGTGTTCTTATTTTGGGCTGAGCTTACCAAAGGTTTGATGGTAAATCAAGGTAAATATGGACGTTGCAAAAATATATTTTATTCTAATATTGGCCTATTAACGGGGCAAGCGGCACGTCACGAAGTGACTTTGCATCAACTACCTGTCTATATATATTAAACGCGAAGTATTAAATAACTGGACCGACATGACTTGGTGAATTCAAAAGATGGAACGCGAACTAGATAATCCTCTTAACGACAGTAATCTAAATATCTTAATAATACAATAATAATTCTAAGTGTGCTGCTGCGACTATATATACGCATATTTTGTAGATGGTGTGGGATAGAATCCTCCCTGGGATGAGCTTCATTTGTTGAGTTTTATTGTTTTCTACACCAAAGGCGAAACTACGGAAGTTGTGTATGTCGGTTAATTGATATATTCCAAGTTTTATCTATATACAAGAATACGTTTGTCGCAGCTTTGTGATAAATTCTTTTTGCTCAACGGGTGTTTTTACCTAGCTGCTTGATAGGCTTCTGCCTTTTAATAAATCTATTCTGAGACGCGAATTTTTTGTTTATGCGTTATCTTATTCACCCAGGTGTCTCTGACCTTTTACGCGTTAGTACATTCCTGTCTCCTGCGCGCAATTTCAACTGTCGTTGGCCTTCTATATATATATATATATATATATATATATATATATATATATATATATATATATATATATATATATATATATATATATATATATATATATATATATATATATGAGGAGGTGATACACAGAAACAAGAGAGAAGATATCCTACTGGATAGGACCCCGAGAAAATCAAAGAGAAAAAACACATTGGGTTACCTTACGGGGCGGATGAGTGGGGACACGTAATTTTGCCTTCGGAAATTGAGTTCCTCGTCAGATACTCGCCGATTGAATATGGCAGAGTTCATGGATGTCGTTTAGTTTTCATCCTCGAATGGTGTCTCCGATCGCAACGGGAGAGCGTGTCCTTTGCTCCTACGCGGTGCTAGGCGGACAGCACTGAGCCGAGCTGCTGGGCTCCGGCACTACAGTATTACAGTGTTACAATGCTACCTGCTGAACCAAATAGGGGGATTATATAGACGTTCCGCTGATGGCGGGGATTGCCTCGTGAGGGTCTCCACGACTCGCAGGATCTTGATGGACGGTAGCGAGTTTTTAGGCGGAACCCAAATTAACTTGGTTTAGAATGTTCGAAGAGCTTCGATCCATCCCGGAGGGCAGGAAGCTGGCTGTAAGGGCATGTGAGACGAAGAAAATGTGTCCCTAAGTAAATGCAGCTGAGGTGCAATAAAACCGCGTGGACGTCATCCTTGCCGGACATTAGCCTCGAGACTATGCTGGAAGATGGCACTTTCGTAGTTGGGGAGAAACGTGACATTTTCTAAGACCGATGAGTTGGGGAAAGTGGAGCCTTCCACGCGAGCTGTCAGAGCGATGGAGGGAAAAGGAAATGGAATTCCTTTCCTGACTTCGCGCAGGTGTACAAGCTAATTCTTACCGACCGCGTGTACATATGAACGGTAAAGGAACTTAATTATTACAGGTTTACGCCCACCATGAGTGAATTAAGAGGGAATGTAATTAAAAAAATGAAAAGCGTATTTATACACGAAGCTATACAAGCAGAGAAAAAAAGAAATGGATATTCAAACATACATTATACACAAATGACAGGGACGATTACGCAGGTTACATATATACATAGAGTGGTGCTGGACCAGAATTTTAAATAATAGTTCTATACATGCCAGGGTGCTGTGCTTCCTAGACGTACGCATTTCCCTCTCCCCAACAAAAATTAACAACATACAGAGAGAAATAATTGTCTTTTAATTTATATCTAGCTGGAGGTTACATTATATACAAAATAGACAAATAGCCATGAATCAATTACAATTACAATTTTACAGGGGTCGTCGCCCAAACGATTGCGGCTAAGAGTATTGTCGATGCATTTTTCGACCCTTTTATATACAATATCCGATACTGAAATTCCTGCATTAATAGGCTCCATCTCATTACTCGGCTATTATGATGTTTAATATTATTGAGGTATACCAGCGGGTGGTGATCGGTCTCTATAACAAATTATCGGTCTACCATGTACATTTTAAACTTTTGAACTCTCCAAATAATAGCTAAAGCTTCCTTTTCTATCACTGCATCATTCCTCTCAACGTGAGAGAAATTTGCGACTCGCAAGGGCCACAGGGTGACTCTCACCGTCGTATCCATACTGAAGAAGGACACAACCAATGCCCTCGATGCTCGCATCCGTCCGGATCCCGAAGGGTCTACTGGGGTCAGGCAACCTGAGGATGGGGACAGATGCAAATTAATCTATACATTCGCACATCCTTATTCCAATTTTAGCCATATCATTATATATGTGTTGAGTACTATCTTAGTTTTTTAGTGCGATGATGATTCTAGCTCCTAGAAATGCTCTACAACAGATTAATGAAGATGCTTTTATCAATAGCTTGCTTGTTTTTCACACATATATATATATATATATACACATATATATATATATATATATATATATATATATATATATATATATATATATATATATATATATATATATATATATATTAATGGTACTTCCACTCTCTTTTTTCAGATGAAAATAATAATTTCTTCTGCTTCAAATTATCTCTATGTAAATAGCCTGTTTTATATAGGTATCTCAGTAGTTTTGCAAATTTTGTACCTACAATTATGTTAATGAAATTTCTATAAAACAATTTATTTGATTGACATTATAAATAGTAACAAATGAGAGCTTATCTATATATTGAATTGGTGTCAAATGTTGAATTTAAACTTAGCTAATATTGTTATTATAGCAAATAGTAACAAGCCTTTCCCACACTTGCAAGGAGAGCGACTTGGGGACGCCTTTCATCTCCGCCAAGCAAATTGCTCTATCCATAAAAATAACCATTTCAAATGTCTCTTTTACATTCACCTTCGCCTTCTTGGCGTCGATTAGTAGCGCCCACTATGTCTAAACGATGCTAGGGATGAAAGTGATCAAATGTCCCTCGAGGACCAGAGTAAAAGGTAAAATGCTTTTGAGGACCTTCGCATCTAGACTGTAAATATTATGGTTATAACCCATAAATGCTATCTCACTTAAGTACTTCTAATGCAATTTTTCGAGCAGCCAACAGAATTTATAATGAATGAGCGAATCTCTTGGGATTTAAGAAGAAATATTAGTTTAGCTCTTGACCCTCTAATAATTTATAAACTTATAGACATATTTGTTGTAATTTTTATTATAAAAGAATTCCAAATCATCAATTCAATTTTATATAAGGAATTTTACATTATACGCTTTCAAGGTTGAGTAACTGAACAATAAAGAAACAAGCAGAAGAAAATAAGAGAATTTAGTAGCGGGATTGGGATTGGATATATTGTGTTTAATCATCAATTGAGCATCTATACTAACATTATTATTGTAAATCTAAGACCCATCTCAACTATTTGATTTTTATTTCTAAAATTCATTAAATATTTCAAAGATTTGTTATCACTTAACACAATAAAATTATGATTCCCACTAAGAATGTAAATTCTCTATAATAGAGTAATTTAGAGCCGGAAAACAAATTTTAGCAAACGAAGAGTAAGTAGGCGATGATGGTTTAATTAGCCTTGGTTTGCATAAGAAATTGCAAACAACAGACTACAAAGTATCAAATTAAAGGAAGCAATTAAAGGAGG
Organism: Ceratothoa steindachneri; assembly: GCA_963969495.1. Lineage (NCBI taxonomy): Eukaryota > Metazoa > Arthropoda > Malacostraca > Isopoda > Cymothoidae > Ceratothoa > Ceratothoa steindachneri. The sequence continues at coordinate 72,538,715 of OZ018334.1, forward strand.
GTATCCCTCGACACGAGCCGAGATCATATATATTTCTTTGAAATACTTAATACACTCTCTAGCCATTAGATCTAAGAGTATATTTTAAATAGCGATGATTATAAAGCGATGCACAACAGTTAAAAATTCTTGGCGAAATCTACAGTAAAACTCATCCAATCCAAAGAAACCACTGAAGATTCCTTTATTGCCTTTGCCTTGGTAATACGATAATGCCTTTTACTTTGTTTATCACTGAATTAAAAGTACCCCTTACAAACAAGTAACCTGCTCCAAGCTAAATTCAAGATTTGACAAATTTATTGCTAATTTAGCGTTTTATTTAGTGATATTTTTAACAACTCGATTGTATTCTAATGTAATCTATGTATCTAGACTCTAGAGTGTTCATTCCTGTTTATAGATGGCATAAGTGATAATTCTCTAAAAAGAAGTTGACGAATGTCTCAATCCACCTTATAGAACTTTACATGCAAAGATTGATTGTTTGAAGAACTGATGGTAAATGGTGCTTAGCTCACAGCCTTTACTTACTGTTCTTCATAAAATCTTCGAAACAAAATCGCACAAAAATCTGAGAGAATCAGGAGCGATCACAATGCAAGTAAAATCGCTGCTTAATCTGCTTCATTAATATGTGATCGACAGGGTCCCTTGGCGCATTAAATGACCGGATTAACTTTTGCAACTTCGCGACCCCTAAGGCTGCGATTCTGGAGTAAGATGCTCCCTTTGTCCTTCAGAAAATTTAAAGGCTAGCTAAGATCAGAAAACTCTTCTAACTACACACCTAAACCTATACAATAGAGCACAACTCAGTCTGAAATACTTTCCTTGAATTACAGGCTGCCCTCTTTGGAAGAAGTGCTACCCCTCTCAGAGAAAATGCCAAAATTTGAGAAAATAAGGCCAATATCCTCAATAAGATCCTCCACTCTTTACCAGAAACCGCATGTGATAGGGGTAAAGTGTTACAAGGAGGGGATTTATTATTGACATAAGTTTAATTATTTTAATTAATAGCGACATCAAACGCCAATGAGGAAACCAAAGAGAAATGCTTTCCTCTTCACACGTCAATTAAGGCCCTGCTAGTGAATATGGACGTATCTCCGTTATTTCCTCGGCTTTGTGTAGAAAGTTTTTTTAAATGTACTAGATTTTAAGTATTATAAAATCAAGAATTATCTTGTGATCATAATCAAGCTTTCAAGTTTTGTTTAAAATAGTTTTAGGTTCCTTGTCCTAAAGTAGCTAATTAATAGATTTATAATTTTAGAGGTTATATTAGTTTTAGTGAATCGGCATTTTTTGCCAGAAATGGGTAAGCGTAAAAGTTTGGTTTTAAAAAGTGATTTCGAAATGGTCGATTCTTAGCAAAATTTTCTCAAAATTCTCATGTAATAGATTTACTAGCATCATAGTCATTTTTAGACTATAAAAGGAGAAAGTTTTCTAACAAAAATCCTTATTAAGAAATTTTTCAAACTGAAAACATGGAGGCTCCTGGAAATAAATGGACGAAAAAAATTATTGTTGAAACATTCTTCAGATGTAAATGTACAGTGGTTTTCAGCACAACGACGGATGAGACGTGAAGGAGTTCAAGACGTTCTATTACGACGAGCGCTATGCACACTAATTAAAAAGTTTGATTCACCCGTAGTGTATAAGATGGACGAAAAGAGCGGGTTGGCAGAAGAGGCGTAAAACAACAGAAAATTGAATAGTTCCGTCAAAACGTCGAACGGTCGCCGCAGAAATCATTGAAGAGACAATCAGAACAAGTAGGATTGGCAAAAATTGCGACATACAATGTAATGGAGAAAAAACTTAAACTTAAGCCCTACAAGATTTAGGTTGTACAAAAATTAGAAGCCAATGATTTCTCGAAAAGAAAATCGTATGCAAAAGAATTTAGAAAAAAATTTGGGGAAGTTGATGTACCGCCCGTGATAATGTCTGACGAAGCTCTATTTGATTTTAGCAGATACAATAATAAGCAGAACAACAGAATATGGTGGGATCAGAAAGAGCTGAATCCTGCAAAAACAACTGTGTGGTGTGCGATAATACCTCAAAAGATCATTGGGCTGTATTTTTATGAGAATGAAAATGGAAATTCAGTCAATGTGAATGGCAAAAGAAACCCACGAATGCCTTTTGGGGGTTTGGTCGAAGTCTGGTTGAGATTTGAACTGGCCAGTTCGTTGACGAGGATTAGTTACGAATTCAGAGGGAATGGTTTATTTTTCAATTGCGGGGTGTTTTCAAAACAAATAATTCATAGTACAGGTTTTCCAAAGATTAACAGGTAGCTGGTACTCGTTAAGGGGTGCAAGAAAAAGAGGATAGCAAAGATATACCTTTACTAACAAATAAATAGAATTGAAATATATACAAATAGTAAGTTTAAATGGAATGATCGTACATGTAAAAGTAAAGGCGGCACAGGACAGATCACAGGAGGGATAAATCTAAGATTATTGGTCAGGTTCAGGTTGGTGATTAAAAAAGGGATTTTAATCGGGGAGCTCACACCAAAGATGGGACGGTTGGGATAGACTAGATTATAAAATAATCTTTAAGCCACAACGAGTGTAATGCTTACAAAGGGAAGAGTTAGTCGGGATAGGATAACTGTGATGGGGGAGCTAGGTTACGTCACGGGGCGAATTAGGGAGTACACGTAGTTTGGCCTTGGAGATGGAGTTCCTCGTCAGATACTCGCCGATTGACTATGATAGAGTTCATGGATGTCGGTTAGCCTTCGTCCTCGAATTGAAGTCGCCGGTGTCTTCTATCGCGACGGGTGAGCGTGTCCTTTGCTGGTACGCGTTTTTAGGTGGAACAGTGGCGAACCGAGCTGCTGGGCTCCGGTGCTACCCTAGTACAGTATTACCTGCTAACCCGAGTTGAGAAGATTATATAGACGATATGCTGGTAGTGGAGATTGCTTGGTACGAGTCTCCACAACTCGTGCGATCTTAAGGAAAAGCAGCGTCCTCTTCAGGAGAACCGAAATAAAGTTGGCTTAGAATGTTCAAAGAGCTTCGACTTATGCTCGTAGACAGGAGGCTGGCTTTAAGGTCATGCGAGACGAGAAAAATGTGTTCCTACGTAAATGCAGCTGGAATCCAATAAAACAGCGTGGGCCATATCCTAGCCTTAGATCAGCCTGGCTTCACACGCTACATGCGGCGATCTCAAAAGCACATGGTTACCAAAGACCACGAGGTCACTCTTCGACTTTATTCTTCTACAATCATTGGGCTGTATTTTACGAGAATGAAAATGGAAATTCAGTCACTGTGAATGGCTAAAGATACCGACATATGCTTGAAGAATATTTTTTTACCGAACTTTCAAAGGCTCCAAAATAGAAGACTGTTTTGCGAGCAAGATGGTGCAACAACACATATCGAAGGAAACAATGTAGTTGTTAAGACGAAACTTCAAAGAAAAAATCATTTTTCGAAACAGTAAATTCGAGTGTCCTCCAATATCCCACGATCTAACAACTTTTTTTTATGGGGATATTTTAAAGATCGTGTTTACAGTAATAATCCTAGAAGTATTCAACAACTAAAATATAATATCACTGAAGAAATTAGTAAAATCGATGAAGAAATTTTAAAAAGGTGATGAAAGCAACTTCGTCACCAGTAAATGAATGGTATGAGAAGATTAGTCAGCATTTGAAAAGAAAAATATTCAAATAAATTTATTTATTACGAGTATGTTAATTATGCAAACTAATTATTAGTCTTAGTTTTTTTTAATGTTGAGAAAATCAAATTAATTAGATTAAAATTGGTTTTAATAGTCGATAAATATCTGAAAGTTCAGCAAAGATTTGTTAAAATTCAATGCTTTACTACAACTGGCATGTCTTCTGCAAAACTAAATAATTCAATTAGCGATTTTATGCCCAAAGACGTACAACAATTCACAACCACTTCTGAAATTTTAATTATAATCACAAAATTATTCTTGATTTTATTAATCTTCAAATGTAGGACATGTAAAAAAAACTATCTGTAGTACACAGGAACGAATGGCACCACCCCAGATGACATTAATGTAGTAGCAATTAATGATTTCTTACACTCAAATACCTTAAGGCAGTTACAAAATATTTCTTGCTAGGTTAATTCTATTATATGTTTTCTAAGAGACGCCTGAACAAGTCACATTTCCCTAATGACGCGTAAAAACGAGATTAGATATCAGTTAATTTCAACTTCAGTATAGGACGAAAAGGTAGCAAACGCTTTCAATAAAATAAAAATCTTTAAGGTAGAAGCAACCTTACGGGGCATCCCTTCCCTGCTTAAGGAGTACAAACCTATTTATACGAGTATAACTTCGATAAAATGAAAATTAAAACATTTTTCAGACGATTTTCTTTATCGTATGTTGGATATCATACCTGATACTAAATTTGTATTTAGAAAAGGGTTTACGATCATTGATACATTAAGAATTTTGATCGTGTAAATTATGAAGGTCTTCTGTAGATTATACAAAAAATGAAGATTGTAGGGAATTTTCCAAAAATCGAACTGAATTTCATTATAATTAGCAACATTGATTTAAGTTTTTTTAGAATCAAAAACTTTAACTTGTGTATTATATAGTGTCCATTAAGGAAGTCCTTTAGTTCCTATTATATTCACAATGTATACTGCAAAACTTTGAAAGGAACTAGAAAATTGTCCCACAGCTTATGCGGATGATTGAACATTATCTACTTTGGTTCCTTCACCCCTACATTTATCAATTTAATAATGTTGAATCTCTTAGCAGAGACTTGTCTTTTTTTTTAATTGGTAACTTTCATGATTTAAGTTGGTGGATCTCTGCAAGTGTCAATATGTGATAATTGTTGAGAGGTGTCTGACTATCAATCCGTCTCACTGTTCTTTGCCTGTTGGTACAATTATTATTGATTTCGTAATCAGATTAACGTGTTTAATGTGATCGATTATTATCAGAACATGACATTCAAGACAGCCTAAGGAGGTTTGCCTCTAATAGTGTGCAAAATCATCACTATTTCTTAAATGTCATTACAAAATAATAATGGCAACACTCCTAAGAGCTATTTATTCAATCATGGATTCTAAAGCTTTGAGACGCCCCCCGACGTCATAGGAAAAATTATTATTGCAAGAATTCCATCAAACTTTTTTAAGCCACATAAAATCACTCTTCATTAATATATTTGCTCTATGCCAAGGGTTATTCACAATGCAATTTACTCCTGAGTTTCCTCTTCTGGGAATAGATCAGCTGCACAATTGGACCACCTAGTAACTCGATCGCACTTAAAATTGTTTTCAAATTGTCTCCTCTGAAAAGTTCTGTAGAGACAAGTACAGGATTGACTCAAAGTTACACTGGTTGCCCCCCATACCTCTGCGCAAAAAAAAACACCTATCAAAAGACTTCAACAAACATTTCACAGCACCCGAAGGTACATTACACACTATCGATGTAAACATTTGGGGTCCTATTATTCCTACTACTAGCAAAGGTTCTTGGTACCTATTTACATTCATCTCTAGATTGACTATATGGAGAGAAGATTTTCCCCTCAGAATCATTAGTTAGAATTAATATCATGTGTAGTTATTAATGTTAATTGTTCAAATTCGGCAAAGTGGTACAGATGACTTATAAAAACACCCTTACCCTTTCACCTAGGACATTTAATCAGCTATTTCAGGTGACATAACAAAGTTTATATTAATACTGGGAATCGAAATATACAATGTGTTTTAATTTCTATATCAAAACCTGTATTTTTCTCTTCTAACAAAATTCAAGTCATCGAGTAGCTGGAAATCCAAGGTTAACTATATGGATAGAAGATCTTCCCCTCAGTAGCATGAGTTCAGAGTCTCTAGCAGGGATATTTTCTAATGTTAAGTGTTCCGACTCTAGGAACAACATAGAATTTTTATTAGGACCTTTTAAATAGCGATTTGAACTCACAGAAAAACGTCTATATCAAACCTGGAAACCCCCAAAACACAGTATTTTTGAATGTATATATCGGACCCTGTATTCTTCTTTTCTAACAAAATTCAATCCATCTATGTCAGTGGTTAGAAATCCTACGTTCCGTGACTCTGGCTGTGCTATACACCTTCAAGTCAAATAGTATTTACTGTGCACTATAAATGATGAACGGATGCAGCCTTTTCTCCAATGCATTCTGGTTACAACCCTAATTAATCAGCCCCTAAGGTTTAAATTTATTCTAGATCTTTTGAAGCTGGAAGAACTCAGTAGGACTGATAGTATCTAAAGAATTAGTCCTCGAGATTATGTTAACTGCATAGCATTTAGAAGCGTTGCAATTCCGTGGGCGTGATAGACCCTAAAGTCTGTATAGTTTTCTGTTCAGCCTTATAAGGTTCCCGACGGTAAATGATAAAACAGAGCAAATATGCGTACTTATTAAGAAGAAATAAAGGACAGATTCGGGTACACATTCGCTTATCTTACAACCGGCTTACATACCCACAGAGACGCCTAAACTAATTATTCAGTGACCTGCTAATTCCGACGAATACAGCTAAGTTAACCGCAAGGGAATTTACCACGAGAAAAGTTCGTGTTAACAAAAGTTGATCTCGCAAAAACTCACCGTATAATTTATTTATATAAAAAAAATTCATAATTTTAGGATTAATATATATACAAGAGAAGTGGCTTCGCCAGTCTTTACAGTAGGAGCTTGTGGTTCGCAGGTTGACCTTTGGTCTTAGGTCTACGGCCTATCCGACTCTTGCAACAATGTTTTGTTCTAAAAAATTTAAAAGGTTTTCAGTACATATCGTATAATAATGAACTCTTGGTCTAACTTTTTAAAAATCGATGCTTTTTTTCTAGGCACATATGCATGCGAAATACTTTTATCGGAATTCCTTTGAAATACGAAAAAAAAATCTTCAAGCCCCTTTTTTTCTATTTAAATTTCGTGCCTTTCGCCAACACTGTACACAGTGTACACCAAGGACCTTTCGCATCAAACCGACGAATGTTCGATGTATATAAAGAACATCGCCCTAAGAACAGGAATAGAAATTAAAAACCTAAATGATTACGAAAAAAGGAATAAAATTGAGACAAACAAAGATAAATTCAAAGTAATACCCATGAACAGAAGGCATATCCTTTTTCAACAGAAGGACGTGTTCTCGGACTAAAATCAACAATGTCAAGCTAAACATGCAATCTCCCACAAAAAATCATCGAAGTAAAAGCCACCTTATCAACACTATACAGATTCAGACAACTATCAACCAAGAATAAAAGAAAATTATACCTGGTCTTAGTACAACCTAAGTTCCTATATCCAATATTACCATTGAATGCATTAAGTAATTCCCAAATCAAGAAGATCCAAAGAGTCCAAAATCAGGACACTAGATTCATAACAAATACAAGAAGACAAGATTACATACCAGCAGAAGAACTCCACCGCATATCTACTATAGAACCCATAAACACAGTCTTACATAAAAGGCAAGAAAACTGTGGAAAAAAATTAAAAATACAATATCACATAATATAATAGACCAAACCATCGTACAAGAAGACGAAATCCGTCGTACGCACTATAAACAACGCTTCAACAGAAGCCTGAGAAAAACACTAACAAACGTCAATCCAATTTATAGGTGAAAGATAAACTGTAGTGCATAAATGTAACTACCAGAAACGTAACAACTAAAAAAGAACAACCGATTATGACTACCAGCTATACAACTCACAGGAGAATCTCGATGTGTAACTAAAAGTAATTACTGACCCTAAAAAAAATAATATAAAATAATAATAATAAAAAATATATTAATTAATAAATAAGTACTAAAAAAAAGCGAAAGAAGCACAAAAAAAAATAAAAAAATAAAAAATAATACAGACGCTCAATTAAGCAAAAGAAAACAAAGGCTCCAATGCTTAATATAAATATGTATCTCAAAAAACAAAATTATAAAAGAAAAACGAAAGCGTTAGCCAGAACACCTGGCACAAATCTTTAACATCTTCACTGGGTCATTTTCACTTATCATACTATACACATTAACACCCACACAACACGCTACACTTTAATTTTTATTAATTCTATCTAACTTTCTCTCCATATTCTAACTTTATTCATCTTATGCTCTTATAATTCCATTTCTGTTTATTCCCTGAAGATGATCTAACATGGGCTAAAGACGTCTAGGAATAAAGTATGTCATTCGCGGATGTTTTTTCTGGGCTCGAAGACCCAGTCAAAATACTTGTATATATATAGCAAGCGATAGCTTAAAAGTGTCTTGCTGTACAGTAACAAACAGTTTGACTATGTTCCCTGGATCACTCTAAATCACTTAAGGAGAACTATGAAGAGTTCAATTACGTGCAATTTCTTTGCAAGTAGGATAGTAGGAAACGACCTCAACTTTATATGAAGAAGGACTGGCCTGGCCTGTTGAATTGCTGCCTTGTAGAGCAATGCATGCAATAAAAAAACATCTCGTGCACATAAGCAGGATACACTTTCCACCGTAACACAACATGTTCGGCTTTATCAAACAGTTCACCAAGTTCAGGACAAGGACGTTAGGTGCTTAACTTATTTGTGCCACGTTTTCTACGATTGACCGTGGAGGTGGTGAAATCTAGTCGTTTTAACAGTCCTCAAATATGTCAGCTCATCAGAGATCCAGAAGTAAAAACTAAATATAACTAGTGGATCTGGAAGCGTGAAAAGCCTTTGACTTGCTCGCGAAGAACTTTCTCAGGAACAAGAAGGCCAGGAACTACACAGAACCTGTCACCAATATGCTGACTGCTTTCTGATACCTCGGATGCAACATAAGCATCAAAATACATTAATTATTCTCAAATATCGATCGGCTGTGTGAGAATCTGGGATCAATAAGCGACGAGCAGGGGAGGGAATCAATCAAGAAATTAAATATAGATGGAGACCAGATATTAGGGACGCTGGCATGACGTCATGAGGCATCATCATCTTATATACAATTTACATGTAATTACTTTTATATATGTCTACTATAGAATGTAAACTTATCAATTTTGTAATAATTAATTAATAAATTGTTTTAGAAAAAAAACATATTTCGAATGAGAAATATAAACAAAATCCACCGAAAATGTGACATAAATATAATTGATTTAATTATGAGATTGGATTTTTAAAAGTCAGGGTTATACGCCAATTGTAACAGCCCCCTTGGCCATCGTTCCATCTAGAATTTATATCTGAAAAGAGTAGAATATATACATATGTATATATATATATATATATATATATATATATATATATATATATATGCACCATACTCTGGCCTAAATTACTTATTCATTAAGGAAACATAAACGCTTACCAGTTACTTAATGTTAATTCCTTCAGAAGTAAAATACACAAGTATAAATTGCCAACCTTAACCTTTGAAGGTTTCTTTCATGAGTAAAAATTCCGAAGCTTATGCTATTTACTCTATATTAGACGATTGATTTTTCTACTTCTGATTTAATTTTATAATCACAGTAAATAAAAAAGTTAAATGCAAATAAAACTTACGTGATAATGTTAATGTTAATTCCTTCAGAAGTAAAATACACAAGTATAAATTGCCAACCTTAACCTTTGAAGGTTTCTTTCATGAGTAAAAATTCCGAAGCTTATGCTATTTACTCTATATTAGACGATTGATTTTTCTACTTCTGATTTAATTTTATAATCACAGTAAATAAAAAAGTTAAATGCAAATAAAACTTACGTGATAGGCACGTCTGTGCACCCTCACAGCTAAGTCGGAACTGAAGATTCTGAAGAAACAGATTGAGTCATGTCCCAGCCGCCTTGGCGTACAGTACAAGTATTGGAACTGATCATAATCATATATGATTTATTCTACCCTCATTTATCGTATTTTATTATTCACAAGAATTTTCCTGTCCTAGTTTAACTGACGATTTATTTTACACAATTATGATGTTAATAATTATATTTGAACTATTTTTACTTTAAATATTTCTTTCTTTCTTTTATTTATTTATTTTTATTTTATATTTATTGGTAGCCATCTCGCGACCCTCAGGAGCACCCTGTCGACCCTGATTTTGGTCGTGACCAATGATTTGGGAACCACTGCTATAAACAAACAGGTATCACCCAAATTATCTCCCCCTTCCATTGCAATGGATCAAAAACTTCAGAGGTCATGCGAACTTTTCAATGGTTGATTTATTTGTACAAAGTGTTCCCAAGTGAGATACTCGGGAACTCGCGTTGATTATTCAGATTTTTCTTTAACCTATATTTCTTCTTATGGTCATCCCTCTTCATATTCTACATTGAAGGGCATGCATATTATACATTGAAGGGTAAAATTCATCCTCGCTTGTGGCAGCTTCCTTAAATAAAACAAAACAGCATGTGTGGTCTCCTCTTTATAAAAATATTGATGAAGGAGGGAGGGGGGCGCAGGGAAGACCCAAGCTGGTAAACGAACCCATCTCACCACAGTGACTAAGTAACCTTCCTTTTCCACCATTCCATTTGCCAGAGACTTCTTCCCCACATTCTCGTCGCACGGGCGTGAATGCTGTGGCTGAGCCAAATCCACTGTTAATAATGAAGCCTGAAGTGTTATCATTCCATTCTTGCCCCCTCCCCCTCAACCTTGCCTGGAAGGGAAAGGATAGTGTAACACGAGTAATACCACCTCTAAAACCTAATTCTGCCTAGTCTTACAATTGTGCACTCTTCCTTCCCCAATGCTGCAAAAGGTTTTAGAAAGGTTGAAATAACAGGTTGTAAATAAATTTTTTGGGGGGAGACTATATTCGTAAAGTTAGTTCCAAATTCTGCGATAAAGATTATCGTAGAGAACAGAAGTTACCTGTTTTAATCAATTTCCTCAGGAGATTCATAAAGCATGCACAATCAATCTTATTTCTTTCACAAGTTTGTGAAAAAGACTCAAATAAGGGCTGCCACAAAGGAAATTTACAGTGAAAGAACATGCCAAATTCGCCATCATTACCGTAGGCAATTTTCTTGATTCAGCTCAAAGGAGACTGTCTCATTACCGATGCTACAACTTTAGGAGTGGCAAAAGAAAACACTGAGATACTTTATTAAGGCTTTCTTATGTCGTGAATTTAAATACCCACTATTCAATAAGAAATTGATCTCTATACCTCTTTTAATTAACCACATTAAGTGGTTTTCCTACGATACAAAATTATATACATACTTTATGACTGTCATTTCCAGCTACAGTAAGAGAATAAAGACAAGCTCACTTAAGATATTACAGCCCAAATTGTAGTTGAAGCTTGTTGCTCAATTATGAATTTAGATATACCATACTATTATCATTTCACTTTTTAATTAGGTACTTTAGTCTCATTTTGGCTTGGAAATATTAATTTGACGTTGCTACGTAAATATCCTAGGAATATAAAATCATTTACTATTTCTACTTGTATATTAATATTTTTATCTTTATTATATTGCGACTACATTTACTCCGATTTTGCAGTGCCAGAAATTTTAGAAATAATCATTAATTTCATGATTTTCAATGTATATGGAATTATTTTTTCTGTCTTCAAAAACTGTACTAGGTCATCTACTAAAAAAGGCCTTTTGCACTTGTTTAGGAAAAGTAGGCAATTTTGTACTATTTCTCCGTGTTACATAGGCAAAAAGGGAAAATTCCCCGTGCATTGAATTAACTTCATGTTTTTATATTTAAGACCAAATTGTTTGTATGATCTTTTTCCAAAGGTGTTTTAGTTGACCGTTCTAAAATTATGAGGACTCTTAGTTCAGTTCTAACCATTTAAAGGAAGCATAGATAAAATTTCTTTCATGTTTATACTAGTCACCCTATGCATACCAATATGAGATAGAGGTAAAGAGTTCTGATCGTTGCTTTCTGATGTTATTCATTGAGGATTTCGTGAAGATAAAGATTATAATAAGCTCGGCACACAACAAATAATCATACCTGTAGTACATTCATTTATTCATTCACTAACAATCGCATTCAATTCTCCTTTGTGCTATTATTTGAATAAGCTTAATTATCCCTTATGTTACAATGTGTCAGCATATAAAAAGTATCATGTATACAAACTATCTCTCTGATGCAGGATTTTAAATTTTTTATTCTTTCCATCCTTTCTTTGTGGCCTTTTCCTTTTATGTTATAAAACTCATAAATCGCTTTAGAACGATTTCACTTAAAGGTATAAGAAAAAACTTTAAGAATGGATTCTCTAAATCCATCGCTGAAACTACTATCGATTCAGACTGAAAATTGTTCCTATTATTTTTCCTAAACAAGGATTTAAAATGTTGTTTTAAACAGATTTTCTAATCTGTGCCTTGATGTTATCCTTGTCAAAACTATTATAATAAACAGAAAATTGCTAGATTTGGATCCCAAATTAAATTCTACCAAACGGTAGGTTTACTCTTACGGGGTATAATTAATAAATTTCAGAAAAAATTATAAGTGGCTTTATCATCCAGGATTCGTATCTTTCATTATAATGATCATATTCCATTTTTGTCAACTCCCCAAAATATACTACTTAAATTATTTATATATATATTCGTTTTGTCTTTGAAGACAATTTTATCTTGGCTTCTTCTTACATATCCCATTTAGCTTAAGTTAAATTCCTCTTTCATCTCAAGTGGCAGGAAAAAGGAAATTACAGGGCAAACTTTAGAAGAAAGAAAATGAGAAGAAAAGATACTAATAAAGAAGAGAAAAAATGTTCATAGAATTGCTATAAATTCCATATGAATCAAAGTTATTAGAGACAGAAGGTGTAGTGTACAAATTACGGACAAAGTTGGTACTTAAGAGCACAGTAATTTTGATTAAAAACTTGGGCAGCTTAAAGACTGTTGGACGCCAAGCTGTCGAGGACGGTGACTTAAGCCCAAGTAGGCAGTCGCCAGATGGGCTCCTACAAACAAAGAAAAAGAAGTCCCCCAAGCTGACTGTAGAAGTGAAAGTTTTGAAAGATGACCATCAAACAAAAGATTGTTAAGAATTAAATTAAATTAAATGCTTAATTAAACGTGGCTATCAGCTAGGAAGTAAGACCTCGTAATTCTGAAGAAAACAGAGAAGTTAAGCGATCTGAAAACATCAGAAAATGTCCCTAGACTGCAGTAGAAAATTAAAACTAATATATATATATATATATATATATATATATATATATATATATATATATACTAACATATAATCAAAGGCATTACCGTGCATCTCAAAACCTTTTGCTTTTCCTCCACTTCATTAGTGATTTATGAATACAACTATTCGAAATGTTGTTTGTTTTGAAATCGTTGTGAAGAAAATGGGATAATCCTTGATTAAACGATGATTTATAAAAAAATCTAAAATCTTTTATAATACTAATTTTCCACAAATATTTTGGCCGTACAAAATCTTTACTCCCATCCTGAAATGTTTTATCTCCATCCATATATTTATAAAGCAATAACTTTTCTACCCAGAGGAAATTTTATGTGCAGCAGTTTTCAACTTTTAAACCTTGTTTATAAAAGACGTGGGTGAAGTTTTAGCTCATCCAAGTTTGAGTCTGACAGCTTGACGTCAGCTGCTTTCTCGACGCTGATGAAACATTAGCCTGAAAGGGATTTTGAAAACATAATTCGCCCTTGTTTTCCTTATCACTCGGAACAATTTTATAATTTGATTGCACTTCTGGAAGGAATTATTCCCTATGAAGTGCACTAGGATCGTTAAAAATGATGGTAAATAATTATTATTTTGGTTTTTGATTTGATATTCTTAATAGCAAGGATTAAGTGACTTTCGGTTTCACTGGCGAATAAGAAATTCATTTTCACTCATATTCTCATGTATATACAACCTTAAATCAATAATTTGTTTATCATTTGTTTTTCTCGCACTATATTACTTGAGAATTAAGAATTAAAATCGATAAAACAAAGATTACTTTATTTCTCTATCCCTCACATTCTTCTCATTCTCTCTCCATCTATCTTTTTCTCTCTCTCTTTTTCATGATAGTATCAATCTCCAGCTATGCAACGCAGCTGATCATTACTGGATAATAAAGGGCTTTATGTTAGCTAACAAACTTCGATTTAATGTTTAAGAAAACTTACTTGTATACTTAGAGATACTTTGAGACCCGATGAGTCTAAAATTCACTAGTAAGATGGTATTTATTTGTAGAAATGGATGCAAGATAACTCGAATATTTGAAAATTAAGTGTTAAAGTTGAAATATGAAGAATCAATTTGATAATAGTCTGAAAGAGATTTAAATGATTTGACAATACGTACAAGAGATCCAATTTCTTTTGCAACACAAATTATTTGGCAGTACAAGGTTACAAAACTAAAAATGAAGCTAGACACTTACCTTATTCCGGTAAAATCCTATATTCGCAGTTAATTCGCAAACACTAGAAAAATATTAAACTTAATACGGGTAAGCAAACTAAAAACGATGAAATGTGATTACTAAAGAAAACCGATGTCACAGTTCCTTTCCTCTCTGCGTAAAAGAGAGTACGCGAAAAAACTCCTGACTCCCTACTTTGAAAATGTGAGTCCATATATCCCCACGCAATCAAGGGAACACCCCTGCAGGAATCCACGTTTCAAAATGTAAATCCACCCTACCCCAGGGCATAAACCGGAGACGGAAGTCGGCAGGCCCTTCAAGGATGTCCGAGGGTGAGCAAAATAGAGATAACGTGGGAGGGTTAACCACTCGTCTTAACTTTCTACAATAAAATACTTAAACATGAAACAAAGGTCCTTACACCCTAAAGAGTTAGCCAGACACGCAAAAAAGAGAGAGACGGAAGAAGAGCAGGTAGGTGAAAGAAGGTGGATCTCTCTCTTTCTCACCCTCTCTTTCATTCTCCATGTCTTTGTCTCTTGCTCTCTCTCTCCATCTATCTCTTATTTTCTTTCTGTAATTCTCTTTTTCTTTATTTTCCTCACTCTCATAATGATTCCATCCCTACTCCCTCTCCTCATCTTTCTCTCCCCTCTTTCTCTATCTGTAACTTTGTTACCATCTCTCCGTTGTCTTCCACTCCTTTCCTCTCCCTCTACCTTTCTCTCACTTTTTTCTCACCGTCTCTTTCTACATTCCTCTTTATCCCTGGCTTTATATTCTTCGCTATCTCTTGTCTATCTCCCTTTTTTCTTCTGAATTGCTCTCTCTCTTCTTTTTGATTTCATTTTCTCTCTATCTCTCTCTATCTTTCGCTCTCCTTCTGCTTCTTTGGATTTTCTCTCCCCAACCCATTCTGTTTGTCCTTATTCTAATCTTTTTCTTGCTCGTCTTATATCAATCTCTCATTTACCTTCCCCTCTACCTATCTTGCTCCCTCTCTGTTTGTTTTTATTAGGCACTCTTTTTTCCTCAAATTATCTTTCTCTATCTTTTTTTCATCTCTTTCAATATCTTCTGATATGTTAGTTTCTATCGCTCTTTCGTTCGTTTGCTTTGATTCTCTCTCCTTTTCTCTATTTCCTTCTTTCTCTATATTTCATTTACATTTAACTCATTTTTCACGATCTTTCCTTCGTATTTATCTAACGTTCTCTCCTTTTCTCTTTCTCACTCTTTCTTTCTATCATATTAAGTCTTTATTTCTTTATCTTTCAATTGGTTTCTCTCAGTATTTGTCTCCATCTCTCTCTCTTCTGAACAAATGTCTTTTTGTATCTTCAGTAAGCCGTACAATATTTGTAGAATAGAGAAAGAAGAAAAGAGTTTCGTGTATGTAGACTAATCTATTAGGTTTTCTGTAGTAAATGTCATAAGAAACCTATTAATTTTATCATCAATTCAAATCAATTAGTATTTTTATAATTTTTTATTTCTATTCCTTACAATTTAGAATAAAAACCCTTATTCCCTTATCAGGATGAGTAAAAATGATTTCATTATTCAATCCTAATTTACGGGGAAGGTGAATATCTCGCATGTGATAAATAACAGATGAAAAATGAGGTTTTTGCATTAATAAATGTTATTAAAGGGTTATCAGTGAAAGAATCCCGAAGTTCAGAGAACTTCCTATGAATTAGTTGACACTTGATGCAATAAAATTATATTTTAAAAAAGAGGCTAGTTTATAATATAACCAAGAGATAAGATAATTTTCTCATTTAATGGAAGGATAAACAAAATATTTTCGAGCGACACAAATTTGATCAGAAAGAAAAAACAAAATATTTCGAGAGACACGAATCTGGGGCAGGAGAGATTAATTATGTGCACTTTAAGTTCGTGAGTTATTTCGATGTTTAATGATTAATGAAAAATGAGAAAATATCTTGACTTCCTTTCTCACAACTCAACCGTCCATGTATTTTCCTACTCGGGTTTTCACTCTTTATTAGAATTGGTTGTAAATAATAGATATTTTAGATTTGATGGAAAAAAATACCAACAGGAAGTTAAGGATGGCAGGGATTCTCCCATTGGTCAGATTTTTGCCGCAATTCTTATGTCAAATTTTGAATTAGATTTTATGAATAGTTGTCCCCGTAATTTAAACATAATTTTTATAGAGGATATGGTGAGGACACCTTTCTAATTTTCTAAATACAAAAAGTTTCGTTCACTAGCATTACATACTTAAACCAGAACCAACATCCTATTCCGTTTTAACAAGAAAAAGAAGTTAGTATTGACTTTTGAAATAGATTCAAACTAGGAATATTTTACAATTGTAAAGTAAGACTGTCGCCAGAAAGTAGAATCATGGTTGTTTATAATATTAATTGTCTTAGTTGTATACCAAGCAAATACATAGTGAGCACTGTGCGCTCGTTTAAGGAAAGAGTCTGTTTGATCTCAGCATTAGCCAAGATGTAAAAAAAGAAAATATGTAATTTGCCAACATAGCATCACTTGTAAAACCAAGTATCGATAGGAGCACCCCTGCAAGATATATATATATATATATATATATATATATATATATATATATATATATATATATATATATATATATATATAAAATATATATATATATATATATATATATATATATGTATATATATATATATATAGCAGGAATATGAAGACCCAGGTGATTATACTAATCATTTATTGGCCGGACGTTTCGGACCTTTACTAGGACCATCTTCAGCGACTATATCGTCTAATGAGAAGGGAAAGGTACATTAATTGATAACACTTAAAAGAATTCATTACAAAAAAAAAGCGCAAGAAGGCAAGTTAAAATAATAAAATTGACAATAATTAAAATTAAAGTAAAAACACTAATAATATATAGAATTAAATAATATTACCGAGTGGTATTTAAAAAAAAATAGAAAGTGAAATTATAACAAACTTACTTGATGATCACATATTAAAAGTTACTGAAGTAAACAAAAAATAACATTATATTAATTTGTTAAAAAACACACCATAAAAAGACAAAAAACCCGAAAATAAATCAGAATGAACAAGGGGACTGACCTTAAACGTGGGATTTCAGAAATCAACTAACTAAACATTTAAAATTACTGATGAAATTTATTCGGTCGGTTGGTTGGCTAGTTAATCTATTGAAGTGTTGGTTGGTTATATTGTGAATAATTTAATTGAGGAGGCGTAATTATTTAACTTTGGATTGATTTTAATGATATATAGTGACTCTAAGATTTTCAAATCGAGAGATTTTAAGGCTGAAGATAATATAGTAAATGAATTATCACGAAACATTAAAGGAAATTTACACAATTTATTTCCAATTCAAGAAGCAAATTGTCATCGGAAAGAAATGAGAGACTAATGATCCTAATAAAAAAAACCTTGATAAAAGAAAGATCAAAGAGCATAAAACGGAAAAGAAAGAAAGTAGAATTGCGAACAGGGAATAAAATGCTCAAAATCAGAAAGAAGTTATTCAAAAGATCAAAATATGTCAGAAAATAATTAAGCAATAACTAGAATAAGGTTGTTTGAAATCGAACTAAAACTTAATAACTTAATCATGTAATCAATAACTCGATCATATTCTTAAATCTCGATTAAGAACTCGAGAAATTGAACAACTGCTCAGAAACATGAAAAATATTTTGAATGTCTAACAAAGCGAACTGATATCCGAACAATCTTATAAAAATTGAAATTGTAAGCCTAATTTCAAAGAGACGTTCGACAAATCAAACAAATACCAAGAACTCAAGTGAATACAACTAAACTCGAATAACTACCTAAGAACTACAAAAATTATTCGGAAATTCGAACCAGACAATTCAAAGTTCGAACAAGTTTTTGCAAATTCCAAAAATGCATTTTAAAACTAGAATAAATACAAAATAAAATTTGAGTACATCAACTTCGCAAAAACCTGACAAAGAATAAAATTAGTAGGGTTATTAGAGTTGCGCACCCTCTCAATACTAAAGCATCTTTTTCATCTTCTACCATCTATGTTTCCTACGAACTAACTAATGAGTCAAAAAGAATCATGTTTATTAAACTACGCCTAAACTTTAATAGCAATGCAAAAGAGCCACATAACAGATTATCTCCACACTGTCACCATAAATAACAAAAAATAATTAAAATAACATAGCACTTTACCATAGCAAAGCAACAACCGCAGAAAAATAAAGAAAAATACGAAAAAGAAATAGGACCGGTATTAATTTCTTCAACAACTACTTTTTAGTCCTTCTTACCTAACGCCCATTTGGCTGGAAAAATAAGAGTGTGGTATTTGTCATCCTTATTACATTTGACGAGATAGACGAGGCCCCGCTTTGATGCTAATTTGAACTGCCTTATCACCTCTAACTCTCTTTTGTCAACTTAGACATCTTCTTCTATCTATTAAAAAGGAACTTACTACCTATATTATGAGTGTGCAAAAAAAAAATGCTTTTTGATCTCTATTTGCGGTAAGAGTAGACCAGGAGTTAGAGCGCAATTCATGTTGCTGTGCCCTCAAAATCCTTTTATAAATCCTAAATTCGCCTAGGTACATTTTAGTATGCTTAAGGCTGTAGTGCTAATAGAGATGGAATTCAGTTCCCCGTTTGATTTCTAAGCAACTAAAATACAAGACTTCAAAATATATTCTTTCTGCTGCCAAATTTTAGCACCTATTAAAGGATGCTCTCATGATATGATAACCTCCCTTTTATCGTTGGTCAGTTAGTGAGTGTGAGCTCAAGGGATTGAAAATCCAGCAGGTAACCCATGATATTTCAATTCTAAGGCAAGAATAATCCTCTAGGATATCAAAATTATGAGACGTAGTTGGCGAAAGGGCTTGTGTGCAAGAACGGATTCGTCACTTTCATTGAGTTTTTTTTCTTTTAAAAAATTTCTCCTGAGTTCAAAATTGGCTCACAATTTTCTTTACAAGGCCCTTTTCTGCCTTGAATAAATACAAATACAGGCAGAGCCGCCCACAAGAAAGACCATTCGGAAACTAAACAAAGGGCCCTTGTCTTTCGAACAGGAGGTGTGGTTTCATGTCTTTCCTATCTTACACCATTTTCTCACCACAAACTGTGCGAAAAAATAAAGATTTCCGAAGAGGACAGAGCGAATCTGGTTGGCATATTTGAATCTCCTTAAGGATAAATAAGGTCCTTGTACAGCTTATATTGATATTTCCATGTGTCTCGGCGCATGGGGCTAGGTGCAACACATAGACGACCAGAGGACAACGAAGCGCGTCCAATTGGCTGTCGGGAGGAAGCTAGGAAAATAAAGTAACTTGCATGCCATAAGATATTTTAGGCCACGATTTATTACGCCATACTGCATGATGAGGCCCCTTGAACGCTCACACCGACGTAGAGATAAATATGTAGTGGAGAATGAGGATCAATCCTAATCAGAATTTCACTCTCTGCGCAACATCACGGTTGTGGCACAGGGAAAGAAAGGACGAAAGTACAAAAATACAGGTGTTCCAAAGGAAGAACCCCTGGATTTTAGGACGAATATCATAGGAACACTCCTGAAGGTGGATTCAAAGGAGTACAGTACTTCGAAGATCACTCAAATGAAATAAATAAATCTTTAGTAGCAACCGAAAGGAGGTAGATAGACACTAAGAAAACTGTAAATCTGCTCATCCTTGATTCGTGTAATGAAAATCTCCTCGTTTATTATATAAACCAACATTTTTTTATGATTAAAACATATTTTATTCTTAGTAATATAATAAAATTGCTGAAAACCATTGATCTAAATTTATGATTGAAGATTCAAGAAACAAATCCATAAATCATTAATTGAATAAACATATCTGACTTCGTGATGAAGAATACTAATTAATTCAAACTTATTTTGTTATCAAGAAAGGGTACATACTCGTATATTTCCTCACTTAGATTTAATGCAAATTATTTTTATTTCTAATTTAAAACGAAAATTCACCAACTCCCTGACCCCCACCTAAAGAACTCGAACCATTAACACATGTTTTATAAGCACCTACCAATAAACGTATAAATATTTTCTTTGGCTCTCCACCCATTTATTATTTATTCAGAAAAGAATTCAGGATTGCTAGTCAAAGCACTGATTATGCATTAGTCCAACAAAATTTAGGAAATGTAACGGAGGAAAATCAATTAGCAAAATTCAAATGGTGGCCGGTGATCTTACGTTAGTGGCAAGGAAGAATAAAGGATTTTCATATCGCTTTACTTTTTATTCAAAAGGTCTAGGTAAGAAATTGCTCGCAATCCTGTGGCAAATTTGGGAACTCATCTTTTACATCTGTTTTATCGTAAATATCAAATATAAAAAATAGGTCCTATATAAAAATGGCCCTATTAGTCTATTCATTCTTAAAACTACTTCCTTCCTCGGTATTTCGTATTTTTTCCATACACCCCATTGGCCAATTTCCTGATGCTTCTCTCTCTTTATTTATATATATATATATATATATATATATATATATATATATATATATATATATATATATATATATATATGCAGGATCTATTGAAGTCCACAGCTGTGGCAGCGTTATTAATTTTAACTTGTATTTTCTTAATATCTCTTACAAGTTTTTTAACGGGATCTTCTAGGCGAGAAGAACATCCGCGAATGACATTCTTTATTCCTAGACGTCTCTCGACCATGTTAAGTCATCTTCTTTGAATGAACAGAAATAGATTATTCAAAAATTGCTACATTATATATAGTATTTCTACGCGAACATAAATATTAAAAAAATTAGCCAATCATGGCGCAAGAAACATATAAAATTGCAAGACTCAGATTGTCTGACTATATATATATATACATATATATATATATATATATATATATATATATATATATATATATATATATATATATATATATATATATATATAAATATATATATATATATATATATATATATATATATATATATATATATATATATATATATATATATAATTTAGTGTGTTTATAAGACAATGTGAACATTTTCAAAGTTTTCTCATCATAGAAGTTGAATATGTGCAAAATTTTGTAATGATCCCAGCAGAATTATAGGTCGCTCAAATTGTTCACTTTTTAAGGCTCTCACATACAAAATACCTCATCAATGTCATATCACATAATTATCTCTTCGTTCTCTTTTGTAGGTGAGCTTTGATATGGCTAGACGTGGTGCAGCATCAGTTTGGATCCTGGATATTCTGAGTAAGAGATTACTTCTTTCTTACTCTTGTCTAACGGCCAATTCTTTCGTCATTTGTTTTTCCCCCACCTATACTCAAAGGGCATGAAATCCGAGAGCACAAATAAAGTTGTAGGATTTTTTTCGTTATGGACAAAGGCCGCAATCTTCAACTATGATGTTTCCAGCCAAACAGAAACTTACAAACCTCGTAACAAAGTACAAAGCTCTCAAGAAGAATCGTCTCCAAGATTCAGAGAATCAGCGAAGGAAGGAACAAATGTGTCTTGATGACTTAAATGAACTCTTTGACATTGTTTACAAAGAAGCACTGATTATGATGAAAAATGAGAAGATAAAGCCTTAGTGTTAAACCAACGAATGGATCGTTCCCAGTCGAGCATGGGTGGAATTGACATGAATGAAACGAAGTCTCAAGAGAAGAGCCGTAAAGAAGCAGCTAACAGGATCGAGGCTCAGGAAGAGATTGTTTTGAGATCCTCCTTCGTGTTCCTAAAATTGGATCCAGTTCTGTCTGTTATCAACTGGTGGAGCCTGTCGAAGCAAATCAAGCAACTTGTATTCGACACAACAGCCTCAAACAAAAGTTTGTAACAAGGAGCTTGTATATAAAATAAAAATGCAAACAAAGCTATTTTGGTTAGCCCGTCTAAATCAGGTGTACTGATGAGTTCCGTGCAACCTACGGTCCTTTTTTCGGACCAATCATCCCATTATTAGTAATTGGGAATACCTCGACAAAAGATACTTCAAGACAGGAGAGGACGATGACAAAATTTCGGCAAACTTTGTGGGTGATTGTTCCTAACCCCCGTGAGGAAGCGATGAGACGTCTTAAAGTTACCTTCAAGTTAACTGCAACAAGAGATGATTATCGGGAACCTACTGCTCTTCTTTATATCTTCCTTATAGGTGCTCTATCAGATGGTGTTTTCTTTCGTGTCCAAGGTGCTTTCCATCATCCGAGACGGATGGGGAAAAGTATAGATAGTTTGTTTCTACGCGTCAACCCTTACGTTACACATGGGCCAAAACTCCAACCCCCCTTTTCTTCACTGCCCTAAGACCCTTCGAAGTCGCTCGCAAAAGATTTTGGTCAGCAGATTTCGTAATTTACAAGACTAGGGGGGTAGTCCGTTAATATACATAGTAGGGCGTGAGAGCCATTAGAATGAAAATCTTGCCGCTTAAGGCGACGTCGGCAGAAAATCTATGAACAGGCTCACTGTCTCCTCCGATGTTTATGTCTATTTTCACTAAATAGAGGAAATCTCACCTTCCCCATGCGTAAACCTGAAGGGGCGAAGTGTCACCGCGTTTAAAATTGTTGCCCTAGGAAAGGGGCTTAAATGTGGGCAAATGGGGGCTCGACCCCTGCTAAACTCGCTGGTCTCCCCTTTCCCTAGGGGAAAATAGACGTATATATAGTTCGATCTTGAGAAATTTGGAGAAGAGGCGGTGTAGTCATCGAAAGAAGAAGAGGAGTCTCCGAGAAAAGAGGGAAGCAAGAAGATAGTTTGAACCAAGCGGAACTTTCCCTCCCGAGGCTGTTCCTCTCGCTTAGAAGAGCAGACCAGTGGTATCGAGACCAACTCTCCTACCATTCTCGTTCAGAAGAAATCCCGTATCTCACTTTTCTGAAAAATCAGAGATACTCCTTATCATTGAAGAAGACCAAGGGGAATTCCCATTAAGAAAAAGATTCACAATTTGGTTAAGTCTCATCGTCGAGAAGCCAGAATTGTTACTACAGGGATCGGGATAACTTCCATTCATCCAAGATTCTCTCACTTACATCTGCAAGTCAAGAGGAGCATCGTTACTTGCTTCAACTAACCTCGGGAGAAGCATCAGCTTTTTTCCCGAATCACGTCACCACGCTCGCCTCCTTTCAGCGAGGAGGCTCACTTTCAAGGTCACCCAACTGTCACGACACACTGAGTTAAAGTTAAAATGAATACAAAATTCATGGATTGTTGTTATTTCCCATTGCGTGCGAAAGTGTATTTGTAACAAAACTATTTCAATCTAGTAGTCGTAACCAGAGTATTTTAATTTCAAATGACTTAAGAACTCGCATTAATTAACTTAAATCTCGTGTATCAGTAGTGGTTTTTGCGTCAACCATTCGTAGTACTCATTTGTAGTGTTAATTTTTATTATACTCTCTTATTATAGAGTTAGTGTATTCAAAAATTTAATATTTCGTTCTTTTATGTGATTAAAGTATATTTTGACGAAGTTGTTTAAGTAGATCCTCAAACGTAGTAAATGGGAATAGATATATCATAATACGAAACCTCCCTGGTTGAAGAATTAAATTAGATCACTGTTAGAGAAAGGTGGAAGGATTTACTCATGTAGGAATCAAACGCACATCCGTACTGGGCCATAAACTACGACAAATAGAATGAAAATATTCCTCTTCCGTGAACAGTTTTTTCTGACGGAGTGTGAGGTAAAAGCGGTCCGAGATTTTTCTCTCTTCGTTTTCCTGTGATATGTTCTTTTTTGCTTTAAGTCACGAATCGGTCCCTATGCTGTCAAGAACGATATGGATAAGAGGAATCCCATGCAAAAAGGAATTCCAAATGATAAACTTGACAATGTTACCAAAACAACTTTCAAACGCCATCTTTGGTATATTTCACAGGAGATGGCGAGACGTTCCCTGTTCGACGATCATATCTCAGCTGATGAAAATCGGAAAGTGGTGAATAATATGCCTCATCCTGAGAAACCAAAAGTAATTAAATGGATCGATGGAAAACATTTTCGCCACAGACTTCCATCTAGGATTTTTTTACCATGAAAACAAAAAGGATATTTCCGGCGATTCTTTCATCATTTATTGCTTTTTTTAGAGTTTTATTTCACTTGATTAATTTTATTTTATTTCTTAAAGAGATAGTTAAAAATAATTGTTATTAAATTTCATTTTTTTTACATGTTTTTCATATTTATAGAGTATTAAAAATAAATACAATTTTTTGAGCGACCTCTAAATTGAGCTAGCACCTTAAATTTTGTGTGAACATTGCAATATATTATACGAACGCTGAAACAAAATTCGAAATTTAATTTTATTTAAACATCCAAATATATATATATATATTGTTTATTATTTAAATATATATATATATATACATTTATATATAATAATCGAAAATCCCATGA
The DNA here is from genome assembly GCA_963969495.1 of Ceratothoa steindachneri. Classification (NCBI taxonomy): domain Eukaryota; kingdom Metazoa; phylum Arthropoda; class Malacostraca; order Isopoda; family Cymothoidae; genus Ceratothoa; species Ceratothoa steindachneri. The sequence continues at coordinate 72,563,661 of OZ018334.1, forward strand.
TACCGTGATATATAATCGATGTATAGAAAGGCCCAAAGAAGTGAAAATTGCTAACACAAACCGGAAAAACGCTAAAAGGAAATTAATTACGTGGGCCATTAAGGCTAAAGAAAGAAACTGGGAGATATATAGAAACGGACAATATGGAAAACTATTTTATCTGTTATATGAAAATAAATAAAAGAGTTGGATTTGAACCTGTGTCATCAAGCACTCTTCGCTAAAATGACCACGGCGCTCAGCGACAGAGCTACCAATTCATATAACAGTTAAAATAGTTTGACCTAGTGTCCGTTTTTATATATCTCCCATTTTTTTTCTTAAGCTTTAATGGTCCACGTAATTAATTTCCTTGGAGTTTTTCTGGGTTATGTTACCAGTTTTCATTTCTTTGAGCCTTTAAATATATATATATATATATATATATATATATATATAAATAAAGTTTAGTAGATCGGGACTAGTAGCCTCTTAAACAAAGTGAAGATGATATGGGAAGTTTACAAATCGAAACTAGTCCCGTTCTTATAAACTTTATGCTCTCAAACACTAGTTTTTTTGGTATATTTAATTTTCTGTTTATTTAGAAGAACAGTGCTTATATCATTATGCGGCAGATGTGTTTCTCCCTTTTTATCTTCGGAGAAGAACAAAGAGCTCAACCCCTGTCAAGTAAGTGGCTTTAATGCTTTCTCAAAGCCCTATCAAAATATTCTACAGAATAGATTGAATTCCTTTCTCCTCTTTACCTCCTTTATCTATGACAAAAGGCCCTTGGAACTCTTCTAGACACCTCATAGATCGGAGGCTAGTAACATTCCGGCATGCTAGCTCCATCTTTTTTACTATTGTTTTAAATAAATGTGATGAATTTGTTTAAAATTTATTGTAATTACTTGTTTTCGTTAAATTTCTTTCTATTTAATATTTTTTAAATAGTGCATTTTGGAAGTCTTCGTGCCATTTATTTTATTTCCTGTTTGCTTAAATATACTTTACCCTTCCTGAATCTTAATGTGTTTTAATGCTAATTGTTTGTACTCTATAAATATAATAATATTTCTTATATAGAGTAGAGACTTTTTATTATTATAAACTTTGAAATTTAGGGTCAGATGATAAGTAAATGAGGCTCGAAACGTTGTTATGTAATAACGGGCTCAAACTAAGTTCTCTGGCCTTCTCCTAGTGATTAACCTCTTAGTGAATATATAAATATATATATATATATATATATATATATATATATATATATATATATATATATATATATATATGTATATATATATATATATATATATATATATATATATATATATATATATATATATATATATATTAACGCATTCAACGGCGTATGGATGTTATTTAGGGTATTTATTTTTATATGTTTCGTTTTGACCAGGGCTAGAAATATTGTGGCTGAGAAACGACCATTTAAAAAGAATCATTTCAGTCTTGTGATCTGGGAATGGTAAAGGTTATGCTAATCAAAGTGAGTTAATTGATATTAAGAAAGAAAGTAATCATACAAAATACAAAAATATGATACATTGATAACAAACGAAAACAATCTACATAACCTAAGCATTATAACAAACCAACCAACTCAGAATCACCTAATAAAACCCCAAACCAAAACAACCTTACCTTACTTTCCTGACACGACAAACAACTCATAGCCTTGCAATAAATCCAACAAACCTTGCTTGTCTAGATATTATAGGCAAATATTAAAAATAACCATTAGCAGAATAGTCATATCGTTTACAAGATTGCATAAGGGCAAATATACACTACATACCCCAAGATTTGTCTCAAAGTTTTGTGGATTTTTCTCCTTGAAAAACTATATCCCCAACCCTGTGGCTAGGTGTTATTGTATTTAGGAAGGAATCACTCCGCTGTGCCAGTTCTGCTTGGCACGCGTTACCAGAACAACATGGATCACAACACCTATCTCCTGCTGACCATCTACCAATTATCACAACCTTATAAACTACAGACCTGCGCTCAACCTCGCACAAGAGCACATACAAACACTAAAAGAAGTAAACTGGCTAAACTACAAAAACCAGATAGAAGAAAAATTATAAAACTTCTCCATATACAACTACACCTCTCTAGACATAGCCCCTTCCCACATCAACAAAACTATAAACGGCGCCAACGCAAGATACATCTCACATAAAAATATACTACATCTAAGACCTCAAATCCAACATAACGTCCTTAATTTTAAAACAAGAAACAGAAGCCGGGAGCCAATAAATAAACACAATCGACAACAAAACAAACGCGACTTAACTCTGGAGAGCACTAAAGAAAATCCCTACACTACCCGCAACTACCTCTTAACACACGAAAATTGATCACCAGGAACAACAAAATTATGACCACATAACAGTGCAATATCACCATGAAACATTATTCCAACACCAGTTTCTTACCTACTTACAGACAAAACAGACTATTTCTAAGAAACATACAAAACATATTATTTCTAAGAAACATACAAAACATACCACCTAATCCCATCAATCTAGAAAACAGCACATATCAGTCCAATTCTCAAATTAGCCAAGCCTCAACACAACCACCTCATACGAGCCCATCTCCCTCTGATGTATAACATCAAAAAAACTCGTACATCAAAGAATTAGCATAAAGTTACCCCTTTCACTAATACAACATGGCTGCATGAAATCCAACTTAAACAAATCCATCCTAGCCAAACTCACATAACATATCTTAGATGGCTTCAACAAATAATGCCCTGATACAAGCACCGTCCTCACAGGAATCGCTATAAAATAAATCATTCGATACACTACCAAAACACATCCTAGGCCACAAGATCCTCAAAACAGACCCCAAAAATAATGTCAAGAAATGTCTTACAAAGTTAACCTTTGGCAAAAAAGGCCAAGTAATATACAAAACCCCCAAATTACCTGTTAAACAACTACACAACGAAGTTTCCTAATGAACTATTGTCACTTATAATTCCACCACTTCACTCACAACATACCAGAACATAAATCACTAATCATCAGAATGAAGACCTATGCAGACGACTTTTATATGAGAGTACAAAATCTATACATTACCACCCTTACCAAAATATTCTATCATTACATTAATGTACTGGGAAAATGGCTCATACAAATCCAGATGACAGCAGCCGCAGCCAAACCATCAATAAGACTATGCACCCTCAGCAAACTTGAATCAAACAAGCACCTAAAAATTAAACTAAATAGCCAAGCACTCACCGTATACAAAACACACATTCTCTTAGGCAATCACACTCGACACCCACATGACGTTAAATTACGCCTAACAAAGATAAAAACAAGGCAACAGGGAAAATTAACGCTCTCAAAACACCAGCCAAACTTGACTTTGGAAAACAGAAGCAATCGTTCACCATACTTTCCAAAGAATTTATACAAACCACTCTAAAACCAAGCTGCACCGGGCTGATACTCTCAAACATCGACTCTAAAGAGCTAAAAATTACACAAACAAAGCACTCAAATTCATGAGAGGATGCACACAAGCCATAACAATTCCATATCTCTACGCTGAAATCAACATATTACTTACTAAACTATACCTAGACATGATAAGAACCAAAAACTTTAGCAGAGCACAAACCCTTCCTACCCAAAATACAATATCCCAACACAACCACTACTACCTAGACCAAATATCATATCCCCAGCACCCTACTTCCAAGCAAAGCTCAATAATCTCTCGTAGTATCTAGCCCCCAAACCGCATCCTAATAAAAGTTATCCAGACAGTCGACATTCTCAAACACCTCTGCATGCCGGAATGTTACTAGCCTCCGATCTATGAGGTGTCTAGAAGAGTTCCAAGGGCCTTTTGTCATAGATAAAGGAGGTAAAGAGGAGAAAGGAATTCAATCTATTCTGTAGAATACTTTGATAGGGCTTTGAGAAAGCATTAAAGCCACTTACTTGGCAGGGGTTGAGCTCTTTGTTCTTCTCCGAAGATAAAAAGGGAGAAACACATCTGCCGCATAATGATGGTCGTAGCGTAACACCTTCACTGGGCTGGTGGGTCCCGGGCTCTTACTCTCGCCCGAGCCAGCACCAAGATCAGGTGAGATCGATTTTTCGAATTTTAAGGTGTTTATTTTGGTTGCTTTAGTGATTGGTATTCGCAACTCTACAATGACGTACGCTGTCCTAAAACTGTCCAGGGGATTGATCTCTCCCAAAATGTTGCAGTGGTAGCAATAAAAGCAGAAGAATAGGTTCTAATAGAGTTTCTTTATATATGTCTATCTGTAATGCGGAGGCACAATGGTACGATGAAATATCAGAGCACTACTACTTATAAAGAGCCCCTTGTAGAATAGTTCAATATACCATGAATATTTCAAATATTTAAGCCAAAACAATCACAAATCTCCTATGTTAGTCAAGATCGACCGTACATAACAGTAAACAGGATTTCCTATTTGTCCAAACTATCTCTTAATGACTCCAATACATTAACAGCACTCATAAACTTGTTGCACTCTGAGTTTTACCTCACTAGACTAAGAGAGGGTTCTGGTTGTCATTTTTTGATTGAAAAATACACGTACTCAGTTGGCTCCCCATGTATGTAGAAATGTTTTGACGAAGTTAAGCTGAGCGTTTATGAAAATCGTTACTTCGGTAATTTGGAGGCAAAAGAAATAAAATTCTTACAAACAAAAATCAGCAAGGATAATTTTGAGGGGAAAATTAATTCCAAGATGTTCGCATTTTAAATGGCTAGGGGAAAAGGGGCTTAAGCGACGAAGGGCAACGCCGACTTCACAGTAGACTTGAGGGAAAAGTAGGGGCTTGGCGAGACGATCTTGTGGGCGTCTTCAAAGGAGGGATCCTCGTCAGGCGAAGAGTGGAAAAGAAGGGTATGGTAGGCGCCATACTTTAGGGAGTGTGAAAGGGTAGGTAATAACGTTCACTGGTAGTCAAGGGGGAAGCTGGAATTCTTGGTGATTCTCGGGAGAGGTATGTCTACTTCAGTGTAACTTCGACGGGGCTGGGTGCTTTGAGCGCTCGAAGGAGTAATCCGGCGTATGTTTTTCAGACGATGGGGGAGGGATGGGGCAGAGGCTTTCCTTGATCGTGGATGGCTTACCGGGGAGAGAGTGTCCAGACTTCGAATGGGTACACACCAAATTGTGACGAGGGATGTCTTCTTCGAGCGATCCTTGTCTTTAGTGCTCTTACCAGGCGGGAAAATGGCATCAATATGCAGTCTCCTCAAGCGCAAGATGGGGAATACCCAGCACTTTAGAGAATTCCCATGAGCAGGTCGAGATGCCAACTGTCGGCGACAAACAGTTCTTTTATCACCTCTCTCTATCTCCAGGGGGAAACTGATGAAATTTCTGACCGCTTAGGGGATGTTCTCACTCGCTTGGATGGTAAGATGAGAGGGGGGCATCTGAGCTTGCTTTGTCATGTGACTCTCGGACATGTGGAGTCTGTCTACTCACGTGGCTTCCTGCAAATGATGAAACTTTTCCGATTGAAGGGAAAGAAAAGAAACATCCGAAAATTTTACGGGGATTATATATATATATATATATATATATATATATATATATATATATATATATATATATATATATATAATGAATAATTTAATGGTTCGTTTCCTAAAGTGAATTGACCGTCAGACAAAAAAATAATAAATTGCACATACAAATGGAGACATATAAGCAAAAAGAAAAATAAGGACTATATTCACACGTGTTCGTCTTCCTGTTTTTTGAATAAATGAATAGAAACTATTTAAAATTACAATAAACACTTACTCTATACCAGCGGGTTTAGGCGGCATTATCTGCTAAAGGGTTGCGACTCAGATTATTGGACGCGCAGTTGTCTGAGCGGTGAATTAACAAAATTTTAAATTGAAACTGCTGCAAAATTACAATTCACCGCATTATTCGACCGTTTTAACTCTTAATATTTTAAGGTATGAAAATGGGCGGTAGTCTGCCTCTTTGCTACAGTGTCGCTTTCTCCGCTATCAGCGTACTGGAGGAGTAAGCATCCGAGGCCTTCATCGCTGGCATCCGTCCGGATGCCGAAGGGCTTAGTGGGGTTTGGAAGCCTCAAGATGGGGACGGACACCAGTTTCTCCTTTATTTGCTTTAAGCTGCAAGTAGCCTTGGGTTTCTAATATAGAGAATCCTGGGACCTTTTTTGCAACATTACACACAGGGCAGCAGAAATTGATGCAAAATTGGGGATGAACCTTCGGCAGAACGAGGTTGATCCCATAAATGACCGGAGCTGCTTCTTACTGCGAGGGAGGGACATTTATACTATAGCCCGAACCTTTTCTTCCTTTGGCCATTCGGTTCTTCCTGATATGGAAACCGAGATACTTGATTGTATCGTAAGCAAAGTGGCATTTACTGGGGCTAAAGGTGAGTCCATGATCACCTAGCCTGGTCAAAACGTCTCGAATGGCGATCAACTACTGGTCCCATGTTGTAGTAGCGACGTATAGATTTTCAAAGTAAAATGACACATGGGGCAGGTCGTCAACAATTCTTCCCATCATCCGGTTTTAATTGCTGCATGCAGTTACAAGCCCGGAAGGGAGGCGCATGAACTGCATAATTCCTTTGTAGGTGGGAAACGCCGTGTATTTTCGTGCGCTTTCACGGAGAGGAATATAGTAATGGCCTTGCAGAGATCTAATTCTGAGATGTATTTGGCCTCCTCGAATAGATGAAGGTTCTTGTCGATTAGGGGGATAAGTTCTACGTCGAAAACCCTCAGAGAGTTTAACTTTCTGAAGTCTACGCACATTCGGAAAGACTGGTCGGGTTTTCGAACCATGACGATTGGGGAACAGAAATCCGATTTGGAGTGCTCGATTTTATCGAGTATGAGCAAATTATCCAACTCAGAATGGAGGCCTGCCTCAGGTTGATAGGAAGAGGGTACGGCTTCGAAGGGACAGGTTCTTTCGTAGTAAGAACGATGTCATGTTCGAAGTGTTTTGCACTGCCGGGGTATCAGAAAGGACGTCAATGAAGTCGTTCAGCAGCTGCTGCGGTTGACAATTCTGGTGAAGGACTAACCGGAGGTAGAGGTCTAGCGCCGAGAAGGATGATTCTGAGGCCTCAGATAGAGATGGGAGAGGTTAGTTACTATCTCGTTCGATGAATACTACCTGGATAACGTTGAGGGGGTCAGAGAGGTAACATGCTTCAAGGGGTGACTCTTCGTCAAGAGCCAGAAAATTATTACCAATTGCGCGGCGATGGTAATACATGAGACCTTTGACCTCGAGGACGTGGCAGGGGCACTTCCACTAACTAAGAAGCTGGTTTCTCTCCGTGGGAAGTAGCAACTGCGCATTCTCGCCATGCTTAAATCTTCTTCCCTTCAATTTTAGGTCGAAATAGGTTCTATATTTCTTCAGGTTTACATCTTCATTCTTGTAAGCGATATTCGCACAGGTTTCCAGGCGTTTCCTAAGGTCCAGGTGGTAGAAGTAAGAGGACTGAATTTCTTTTTCCAGTTGGGGGTTAGTAAATATTTCGTTTAAGTTAAGATGCAGAGGGGGCCTTGCACATTACGGCCATACAATAATTCAAAGGTGGCGAAACCGAGGGTCCTGTGGGGGATCTAATTTTACGCAAAAAGTTATACGGGCAAGTAATGGTTGTTCGAGACAAAGCTTCCTTAGAATGGACTTCAGAGTGTTATTCACTTTTTCGCAAATACTATTTGTAGCTGGATGGAAATGAGTGGTAAACAGTGGCTTTACCATTAGGAGTTTTCCGACATACTCCATAAGCTCGGAGGTAAACTGTTTGCCTCTATTGGACAACACCTCCTTGGGGATGCCTACTCTGGCAAAAAAGGAATATTAGGGCCTCAGCATAGGTGACAATCGATCCTCTTAAGGGGGATTGGTTTGGAAAACGGGTGACCAGATCTACGAGGGTAAGGACGTATATGGGCCCTTCATTGGACGGGAGGTAAATGGGGCCCAATAAGGTGAATGAAAACTCGGTAAAAGGGCTATTTTTCTGGAGAGGGGCTGGCTTGACGCGCCGTTTGGTAGATGTCTTTTGACAGACATTGCACGATTTGCAGTACTCTGCCCTATCCTTAGCCGCACCTAACCAAAAGAAATACTTAAAAACACTCTGGGAGAGTTTGTTATGACTGAAGTTTTCGGAGAAGAGGCAATCGTGCGCAAGCCTAAGAACCTGGGGGATATATGCACGGGGGATACATAAAGGAGCGGTACAGAACATCATCCCTTACAACGTAGGATACGTTATTATCTCCGCAGGCGAATCCTGTGCCCTATTCCGTGCTATCTCTCAAAGAGGTAGGAGAGTTGCGCACTCTTTCTAGGCACAGGCAAAATCTTCGCTCCAGAGAACGTCAAACTCTGGATCGACGGGGTTTTACAAGGGAATGGAAGCCTCGGCTTCTTTTGTAGCCTGCGTAATAACGATCGGTGCTACGGGGTCTTAGGTGACCTGGGGGCTCTGACCAATGAGAACCGAACAGAACTTGATTGGAGCCGCTACCACTTCGGCCGAACCAGCCATATATGGATTCTCGATGTGGCATTTAATAATGGGGAAGCGATTTGCTCAGCCCAAATAATCGTGGACTACTGTGAATTTTTGGTGATCGAAACCAACAGGGGGGATTAAATTGTTAGATAATACAATGGAGGTGAAGCTGGTGTCGCGAAACAAGGGTGGACATGCGACATCCGTAGACAGTTCCTTCTTCGAACTATAAACTGCTGGGGAAGCTCTTGTTGAAAAGAAAATTAATGTAGTGACCGGTGTTTCTGGTGGAGGAGAAAGAAGCAGGAGAGGCACTGATTTGTTGCGCCTGGTGAGAGGGTGCACTTTGGAATTGTGAATTCTGGGGACAGTTTGTACGCACATGCCCGGAAATTCCACATGAGAAACAAATTGTTGGCTTTCGGGGGTACGATGACGAAGGGGGCGTTGCAATTAGTGTCTGGATATCCCTGGATTCCGAAGGAGGAAGATTTCAGGACTTCAAGGGGCCTAGGGATCTTTACCAATTTGTGGGTATTCCTTAAAGGGAATCTAGAATTAATGAACTTGGACTTGGGTGACAACAAGGGAGGCTTCTTGTTGTCATTAGGGTATAATTATGGCTATAGGCGTACACGGCTGCTTCTTCCTAGCACTGTTTGAATGTGGAACAGTGCTTGTCCTTCACAAACGAGCGTATTTCGGAGTCCCAAGAAGCCAAAACTTGGTCTTTTAATGAAAAGTTCAGAAGAGACTCGTAATCTGGGAAGACTTTACTTGACTCAAGCCAAAATTGGAGGTTCTCTTGAAAGATAAAGCCAAACTAAGGTAAAGTTTGTCTATGGCAGATTCTTTCTTGACGCAAATGACCACGGTAAAAGTATAGTCCCATATTTATGGTGGCCAGGAGCTCAGACCTGAGGGTCGAATATTCCTCTGTGCTTTGTACGGAAGGGAAATTGAGATATGGCGCATGGGGGTACTAAGAATAGGAAGTAATCAAGCGATACCATCTAACTCGATATCTCAATTATTAATTTCGAAGATCTTTTCGAAATGTGTGAGGTAGGACTGGAGACCTCTCCGTCCTTGAAAGCTGGGAACTTAACCAAAGGGGACTGCAGAACCTCATTTCGGGAGCTAACCGACATTGTTCGCAATCAATTTCGGCTTAGAGCGAGCTCGTGTTGTTTTATCCCCTAGCTTTATTCCATCCTGCTCTCTCTTTCCCTCTTCGTTCTTCTATCTCTGCTCTCTCACTTTGTTCTTTTTACTAGTGCTCTTTTTTCTTCATCCTCATTTCTCTCTTCTTCCTGTACAAAAGATAGGAGGTCCTTTCCAGGGAGGCTTAATGACTCACTCCGGTTTTATATCGTTCAAACGAAAGCATCGTCTTAAAGCTTAACTTGGAAAAATGAAGCACACGAGCTAGCTAGCTTGTATACCCCCCTTAAAGAAATAAACTACACATTTACTAAATTGCGGGAAAAGGGCTTAAATATGCAGAGACTTCTCAAGTGGGAGATGGGAAATAACACCCACAGGGAGAAGCTCGAGGTACCAAATGTCGGCGAAAAATAATTATTTACCTTATCTCTCTATCTTCCTTGAGAAACTCCTGGAATTTCCGACTGCGTGGGGGATGTTATCTACACTCGCTTGGATGGTACGATGGGAGGGGCACATCTGAGCTTGCTTCGTCATGTGACTCTTGTACACCTGGAGTCTGTTTACATACGTGATTTCCTGCAACGTGATAAGAGTTGCAAAACAGGAGGAAAAAAATGGGTGTTCTTCTACAAGGCCCAACTCCATCACTTGAATTCTTACCACATACGATGATGGTGCTTAAATGAATTCTCTCTTTATTTTCATTCCCCTAAACAACATGAGCTTCAGCATAATAGAGTCTTACCTTCTGGTTTTGCTTCTTGATGATTGGTTTGTTTGCAGAAAAACGACGTTTCAAATCATGTGCATTTTGGTGAGAGGCCACTCCGAAACGACGCGCTTCTTTGCCCCTATTGGTCTTATATTTTTGAGAAATTATTGATGAATTCTCTAAGTCATCATTTTTAGAGAATTGCCTAATATCTATGTCCTCTTACATAGTCCTTATACGAGGCTCGACTGAACTTTGCAGAAGATTTAAAGGTTTGCTTTTCATTTTTTAACTTTAAAATTCACAAAATCACACTCTTAGATCTGTGTGATCCATTGCTTCTTAACTGGTAATAAGTAATGGATCCATGGTTACCATCTTTTACGTTTACCTAAAATTTTCCATGGTATTTGCCTGATGAATCCCAAGAATGCGGATGCAGGAAGAGAAGAGGAACAGGATAATAACTCCACCAGATGTGTTGACCCTCATGAGAGTGGATTTGGAAGGATTTATGCCCCGAAACGTAACCCAGGATGAAACGTAGGTTCCTGACTTCAATCCCGAAACCAAAGCCAAATTTAAGCAATGGAAGTATCCTTTCTCTCTAACGCCACGAAATTTCAAGTTCATAAAGTTATCCCGGAAGGTCATAGTGACAGTGTTCTAGGATCCTGAAGGGATCTTAATCCCGAACTTCTTGGATCAAGGCCGTACCATTAACACACTATACTAGGCATATCTGCCTGGGAAGCTTCGGGAGGCTCTCCTTTGGAAACGCCAAGTGAAAGTGACTCGAAGTGTTCTTCTTATGAAGGATAATGCACCTGAACACAAGAGAATGGTGGCCATCAACAAATTGGTTCCCTGCGGCTTTGAATTTGCCCCATCCCCTGATTTTGACGATCTGGCACCCATATACCTTTACATTTCCCCATACTTGAAAAAACAGCTGCGGTGTATCTCTTTCGGCGATGACGAGGAGACCAAGGAGAAGATTTTGGAGGGATTCAACACAATATTTTTCAGGGACAAAATTTCGCAATTTACGAAGAGACTAAAAAAGCGCATAAATGTCAAACGTGATTACCTTTGGTCTATTTTTGCTCCTTCGTGGTTACGCTAAGAACTTATTGAACAGCCTCTTACTCACAAATCAGGTAGTAGAACTATTAGTCACATTCAGTAATAGCTAGAACGAGAAGAGGGCCAAAACAGTTCAAACATCAACACAATTGCAAGGGTAAACTTGTAGATTGTTATAGTGTTGGCTAACTTAATAAGATTTCATCCTTACATTGCCATTCCTTCATTATATCACTACATCTTTGTAATCCCATGTATGTAAAATGTTAGTGATGCACGGGAGGATCGTAATACCAACGTAAACAAGAAATCGGGGCGAAGAGTATTTGCAGCGTGTAAACTATTTACCAACTCATATTTTTAATAGTAGACAAAATACGAACTCCACGTAAACGGTCAAGTGAAAACCAAGTGAAAATATTAACTTTCTTTCTTTTTTATATAAAAATGAGTCACAGGTTAAACTATAAGGAAGCTTCTCTATAGTTGTCACCATGACGAAATTGGTTGCCATGACGAAATTCCAACAATTTTAAAAGCAGCAGGACTCTTGTTAGATAAGTCTAACCGAGACTGGAAAAAAGATTTAAATTAGCTCATACTGCGCAAAATATAATCAAATGAAATGATTTATTATGCAGCACAAACATGTGTTTGACTCAATTTACTTATATCCAATACTCATTAATTTTTATATTTATATAAGTCAAATGATCTATCCAAAACAACATTAAGCACACACATTTATAAGTACGAGTATTATTCAACTTAATATACATGCATTTTTTTAATCGCTTAAATGTCGAAACATCCGAATAAGGTTCCCTTTCCTTCTTCCCCGTCGAATCACCAGATCGGCGCCAGAACTAAGGCGTCGAAGACTTTCACGCGATCCTGTGATGCTCGCCGAAAATATCCCCTGCCCCCTGCCGTGCCAATTCTAATAAGATCCCCGTTCCCCGTTAGGGGGCCTCTGGCGACCCGCTTCCTCCGAGCCAGTATAATTAGTTCGGCAAAAGATTTGAGAAACTTGTACCCTACCACCCCATCTTGGTTAGCAGCCACGTACAGTCTCGTAGGTTCTGCTCCGCATCCCAACGGCTTCCAGCTAATAATGCGACGCGTCACCTCTCTACCCGTCCTTGCTTGTACCTAAAGCCACAGTTCCCGCCCAACAGACGATAGACAGAAACAGGCAGCATCTATCACTCGGGTTTTGACTTCGTTCTCGTCTCTCAGCGAGGTTAAAGAAGAAGCAATTTTTCAAGTGGAACTTTTCAGTGTCCCGCATCCTCTTCGTTTCCCAAGCCTCAGATCAATTAGGCTTTACGTGAGTCTTCCCGTTATTAGCATTCTCTCCCTTTCCCTGGAATAAATCGCCGTACATCCATTTCCCGATTCTCGTCCCCGTGCAGTCAATTGTACCCCCCCCCCCCCCACTGCCACGTTTCGTACTCCGGGTCTCATCTATTCATTATCATTTATTATTTTTCTACAATCAGTTTCCCTAAACCCAGAACCTCTTAAGAATTCATTACTTAGGCCAACCTATTTAATTTTGAATATTAACCCGAGTAGTTGGATCTGTCCCCCCCCCCCACCCCCAATTGCTGGTGTGCTCCCTTCCCGCGTCACCGCAGAGTCAATCCTCGGCTCGCATCGACGTTCTACTTTACGACAAGTCTAAGTTCTAAGTTCCCATGCACAAACAAATATAGGGTCAAGAAGCCTGATGAATTTGCTATTTAATTTTGGTTAAGGGCTAATTTTAACTTATAATTCTTAGTGATCACTATCATGTAGATCATTGACCACTTCACAACCTAAAATCAGGCTGTGCAAAGGGAGAGTAGACGGATAGATCAAGAGATCAAAGAGAAGCATCTTTCGAAAAGTGATTTGTAAATTAATCCACATTTAGGACTTCTATCTCAGGTTCATCGTTCAAGTCGATGAACTATTTTTGTAATTGTGCTACAAAAAGCGGAATTTTACAGGGTCAAGGTCGTCTAAAGATTAAATGTATGCGAAAATTTACAGTATACTCTCTATCCAGGTGTAGGTGGACTGAAGTTTTGTAAAGGAGGAATTTATAGCAAAAAGAAGAACGAAAGCTTCCTGCCAGGGGTAAATCTTGCATCCTCCTACCTGGCCCCAAAACCTTGCTGGTAGTGTTGTAATTCCCTCATACCCGGCTAGGGTTTAAGTTCTCCTGCAGAGAGATAGCTAACGAGGACGGAGGAAAAGAGCCTCCATATATCTCCCCAGGAATCATGGAGTCTTCGGTAATTCCATTAAAGAAATATGCCATCAATCTAAGCCCTGAGGAGATGCGAGTGCCCTCGTCGAATAGCAGACCCTAACGCAAATGGACTACACTTTTCGGAAACATAACTCTAGACGCTGTGAGCTAAAATATGCGCTGTCGCCATTGAAGAGTAAACGGAGGTTGCTTTGCTCACTATGTGAGTCTTTCCCACCCTCCGGGAGGGAAAGACTTAGATGACTTATATGGGGAGTTTTGGCTCACCATCTGAATTTTCCTCCATCCACCTTAAAACCTTCAGAGGAGGGGGTCCATCATTTGGAAGATCCAGCATCACTGATACATCTCTCCCTCGCCTTGGGTGGAGCTGTAGGATACGAGGCTCCTCTGTTGCTGTCCTCCTTTCCAGGGAAAGCCTTAGAAATAAAGGAAGATGCCCTCAGATCCAGCTTCTTTGTAGTATTATCCTTTGACTCTATCGATTCTGCGGAGCTGTTAAGCCACTTTGCCTCTCCCAAAAATGTCCCGCTCGGTGAGGGGAGTTGCTTGAAGAAGGAAATCCTTGGAGATATGCTTTTTGAGATATGCTCATAGGAATAAGCTCTACTTTGCTTCCAACAATACGGTGCACCTCTTCAAAATTGACACACTAGGCCCTATACTATATCTTGTACGGCCATAGAGCAAATTACACAGAATTCGAGGAAAGATTTCTCTCTCCTTCTACAGTAGTGGTTCTCATGGCCTAGGTGGTTACCCAAAAAGACAATTTCGTCTTCATATACTTATATGGAGTGGTTTGCCGCGCTATGCAAGCCAAACCTCACGACCCCTAACAAGGTAGTCGTTTCTTGTCAATCAAATGATTTTGTTGAGGCGCGCGGACGCTTCGAATTACAGGAAAAAGACAAGCTAGAGGAGTGCAGCAAGCTTAGTTTTAGCTGAGGCTAGGTGCGATCCCGTTTACTATCAGCTCCCGCAGATGAACAGCGGAGGATTAGGGGGAGAACCCACAGAAGGGTTCGGATTAGGCGAGGAAGCAACCCTAATCATAAGCGTGGAGGTGCCACGACGAGAAAGGGCCTTTGTAAAATTTAGGCATATGACATTGCAGAAAGAGTTGTGCACGCCAATACCTCTTATTTACCATCCTGGAATGAGAGACAATTCTCATTCTGAACGCCAAAGATTTCCTACTCGGGGGAAGTACGCACCACATTGCTTAAAAAAGCATGGTGCGGCCTCCTGAAATTGAAGAATAGGCCATAGACTATAAGTACTTTTTGTGTAAGGCCTTGAAGCAATTTACATAGACTTTGGATGAACCCGAATTATAATGTCTCCATGAGTGATTCATATATTCGAAGGGGTTACACTCGTAGCACTTCTTCGGTAGTGGTAGTAATGCCGTCAATTGGTGATGATACCCACTGAAGGCACTCGAAGACACTATTTTTCTCATCAAATGTTCGACATTGACTGCCCCATGGCTGGCCGGCTATAAGTTAAAGTCTTCTAAGGAATAGTCTACAATTTCTCTCGCATAAACTACTACTCTCAAGGAGATTTTAGCGTCACACCGCTAGCTAGCCACTTTCAGGCGTCCAAAAAGCACTAATCAAGGCCGCCTCGGAATAATCCAACGCATTTGTCAAAATGGTTTCACTTTTGAAACTGTAGCGAACCCCTCCTTTCCTTAGGTCGAAGAGTGAGAGGAATCCCAAATCTTCTTTCGTTTCTTGAATTGTTGTTCTTCTTTGTAGGGGAGGGCGGGGAGTGAACCGCTTATCTCTACCTACAGAAGTGGGTGTAGGTTTTCTTCGATATGGAGAAGGTCTTGGCTTTCGAATGGCAACTGGTCGGGGGAGGAGGTCTCTCCTCTCGTTACTGGTCGTCGCAGGCTCCAACCGCATTAGGACAGGATGGCAGCGTATAATACTGAACCTAGGTTTACCCACTGTCATGATCCTTCCATCTGGGGTGGGGCACCTCGTTAGAGAAGAGAAGACTGAAAGCAGGCCGCTCTACTGATATTTAGAAATGCATGCAAATAGGACTGAAGGGAATACAACCGACGTCTCCCACTATCCCTTTCACCTCTAATGGGGTTGCCTCTATCGAGGCACTGCCAACGGCAGCTGTTAATTCTGGGCCCCCTGCCAGCTTTTTTTGTAGTTTACTGTGAAAGGACATGGGAGACCGTGTCTTGTGCTGAGTTCGAGTGACTCTTGCGATAATAGTAAACCTCCTCTCCTGTAGAAGGAGATTGGAGGGGCCCGTGCGGTGGGTCGATGTACAGATGGCAAAATAGAATCTAATTTGATGCATGGGGATGATGAGAAGTAACCTTCCAATGATCGAAGGGGTTTCTCGTCTTTCGAGAAGCAGGTAGGGACTTCTTGGTATATATACATAACGACTCAACTAAGAACCTGTAAGTAGACGAAATTGAACTGAGCAGTCAGAGATTATGTGGATGGAAGAGAAAGTTTGGAAGAACTTATGTTGATATGTAATAAAGAGAAGTACAGTAGGGTGGGTGATCACGGTTATGGAATGCAGTCCAAACATGCACCATGTCTAGCGAACTGAACTCTGTTGTCCAGGTAAAAACAGTTCATACTGTTACAAAGAGCGGGTAGACAAAAGGCTTCGTGGATAGTAATAAAATTACAATAAGATAAATATTAAATAAATAAATAAATAGCGTTTAGATGAAGATAGCGCACTACCAATTTTTCGAGGTTGCATCGGAGTTCATTTCATCCCACTGACAGGGCTTCCCTGATGTGCACCAAGTACCAAGTGTAACAGGGACAAGTGCCCAAACAAAGATATTAATATACGTTCGTAAGATGATAAAACCGGAAACGTTTGGAAAAATTTTACTCTTACAAAAAGAAACGCATAAACTGCGACGTCTCTTACCTCCATATGGCAATATCCTGCCCCAAGAAGAGGGATAATAGAAATCAAGGAAATTTACTCCCTAAATAGCGAAAAATAATGAAATGAGTCATATGCATTTATTTTCCAGGTTTGCCATCCCTCAAATCATCAGAATTGAGATATTTATATGCATACTGCAAAAGTGACTCTAGGAAAGGATTAAGCAAAAATAACTAAAAAGAGACGAAATATAAGATAATACCAGAGATAGAAATGAAAGTAAAGAAGAAAGCACTCCAGAGGCATTCAGAATACAAGCAGTAAGAATAAAAAGCGAGCAGAAGTATCAAACAATCAGAGTCATAACAAGTAAGGAGGTTTGCTAGCACAGTTAATAAAAATAAGACGAGACGATTCTCTGCCCAGTTATATCATTAATAGAATCTCAGATCGGAAATCTAAATGACAAAATGAATCTACTCACATTGAATAATACTAAAAGACCTACTAATAAATGGACAAATTTGATTCTACGCAGAAGGTTGTACCATTTTTTAGAATGTAAATTTCGGAAAAGATAGGAAAGGAAAATTCCACCTTAAAGAAAAGAAGACATGAAAAAGCAAACTAGAATAAAAAAATGTTTTCCCGGAATTCAAAGTAAAGTCACATATGAATTATTACCCAAAGCGAAGAAAAAATTTTCATTAAATATTCTTATTTCTGACTGCCCTGGAGAATGATGAACATTTATTTATACAGAAATTTTATTGATTGAATAAATCAATTGTGGTGTTAAAATTTTCATTTGGCCGTGCATTTTTAGTTTAACCAAATTTTCACTCCTAAAAATGGATGTATTTCGTATCCTCTCAAAGACTACTTCGAATTTAGGTAATTCAAAGGGAAGACACTGTTGAAATATTTTGGGAGAATTGTGAAACATAAGTAGAGGTGTTTTCTTTTTGCTACCATGCATAACATCGTACAATGGTAACCACGTACGAGGTTGCCCTCGTTGAATGTTATACATGGTGCCTAGAGGAGAAGCACGCCATACTGGCTCCAGTGCATCGAGCATGCTCAAAATAGATTGAGACTAAACCATCTTTATTTATTTTAGATATTTCCATTTCCCCTTTATCGGAGCAATTTACAAGCCTCCTCTTATTTATTTTCCCACCTGGAGTTGATTTTACAGGCTAATCACTTCTCGTCGGAGGCTAGATGAGAGTAGGCTAGTTCACCCCTTTCTTTGGTCTCGCATTTCAAATTTCGTCTATTGGCAATTCAAGTTAGTCGTCCTGCCGGCCAAGATGATGTTCAATACGGGCTATGCGGCCTATCAGTTCTAGATCGGGCACAGGCATTGGAGCTCTCTCCTGCAGTCGAGATGATCCCGTAGGTGCCCCTGCTACAAATGATAGGGTCTTTATCAGGGCCGAATATTAACTCTAAGCCGGACATCGCACCCGATTCTCCTCATTTTAAGGTCCTGCTTAATCGGCACGGTCCTTGAGGAATCACAAGGAGAGGAGTGACGTCTTCATTCCTTGGAGAAAGCAGAGCAGGTTAAAAAAAGATAGGAAAATATGAAACTCCATGAATCGCCACTCATGAAAAGAGTGGTTTATTCGAGGAAACTTGTGGACTACACCTTGAAGCACATTACTGAAGAGCTGGGGGACAAATGAGTGGTCAAAGTCGAACCTTTGATGAGAAAACAGGATGGTAGCTCGAGAACGACACCCACACTCTTCGTTACGTCAGGCTCCCGAATTTATCCTAAATTTTTAAGGCAACAATTGTTGACGCTATATTTGTTTGTGAATGTGTACTTAGAGTTGCATTGGAAAAACCGCTTATCTATTGTTATATTGCTACTTAGTTTGTAGCAAGTAATGCAGTTCTAAATGATTTCTTTACAAATTAGAAATACCAAAACAAATTGCCCCCGATTGAGCATAATTTCCTTGAAACATATTCATGTTATGGTTAGACAGGAGTATGGAAAACCAGAAACTTTTTTCCCACAGATGTACAACAGATTATCTTTTAGCGAGAATTCCTAGTGTAATCGTGATTCTTATAGTAGCCTAAACTTAACATGATAGAGTCCAATAGTCAAATTAAAATTGTCTGCCTGCTTGAGTTTCTTTACAGTTTAGAATGTTTTGCATGTACTAAATAATGAAACCATCAGTTTAAAAGGACTCAATACCTTGCGGTTTTTCAGGTTGCGAAGCCTGGTAATTCCATGAGAATATTTTGATCTCAAAATCTTCCTGTGCCACGTTTATTTGTTTCAATAACTTCCCAGTGTTACTTTCTTTGCCAATAAGAACAATGCTAATTTCTCCCGTCATCACTGGCACCAATCTAAGATAAGTCAATAAGCTCCATAGCCAGGAACAAGGGAGTGTCCTTCTTTCATCATGCAGTTATTATATGTGACATCCACTTTTACCCATAGAAGATGAGGAAGAGCAAGTTTCTGTCACAAACAACAAGAATAATGGAGGGAAATTACTGCGAAGCTTATTAAGAAACTGAATCACCCACTTAATTAAGCTTGACATACTTTTGTTCTTCTAAGACGATAAAATATTCTTTTACAAGTACGAGGTGGTGAACTCGCAAGACAGCCGCTGGCTTGCTATGTCCTCCAAAGATATAGCGAGAATCGAGGTGTATGAATACCAAGTTCCTGCTCCACATCTTGGTGGTTGAAATGGTCAGTAGCAAAGCCACGTTTTGCATCCGTTTATCTTTACAGAAGGCTACCTCAACTGCCTGGGAGAGTTAATAAGGCCATTGAACCAGGAGATAGCCTTTGAAAGATGTACATGTGGTAGCAAGAATCTGCCTCATGCCACACAATTAGGAGCACCTAGTCTTGGCTGTCAGGCAATTTCTTTGAACACGTCATTCGGAACAACTGGCCTCCTAACTCCAGAGAGTAATCTTCCGGACTATTATATGCGACGCGTGGATGAGAAAGAGACTAACAAATCCATGTGCGCAAGCAAGGTGGATCTTAGGTCCAAATTGACAAACACAAATGTTGAATCTACTTATAGAGAGACTGGCTAGAGACTGTGGTTGAAGCGGACGGCGATTTCATTAAATGAAATGAATAGTACAATTAATTAAGTATTTAAAATGTAATTTTTGAAAGATAGATTAAATACATTAACCCAGTAACGATTAGAGCCCTTTTAATAGAAGAAAATTTTACCTTTAGACACACTAATTTTGTATAAGTCTACCAGAGAATTTACATTCCTTTTGTTGCAGGATGTAAAGAAAACGTAACTTTTCTCAGGTGATGATTAATATTCTAACACACTTTGTAAACAACAAGTAAATGAAGGAAGGAAAGAGACCTACTTCATTTCTTCTTCCAAAATGTCTGAACTTGGGTAAATTATTGTCTAAACATTGCTGCATGTGGAACTTCTTATACTGAATGATGGTAAAAATGATACATAGAGACTTGTTTCAGGGTGTGAAATTATTGAATTGAGGGGAAACCACATTCTTACACTTTTATTATCAGTTCAAATAAGATTTCCATTTAAATGGGCTCTATGTGGTTCATTTAGGGCAATGCAGCCTAAGGGGAATACTTTATCAAAATACTTGTTTAATCTTAATGCTTATGTTACCTTTATTTTTATTATATCCGATATATTCTTCTCCCCAAGGATCAGCATGCCTTATGAAGAGTTCAGATGCAAAACCCGCTAAACGCCACCTACGTCATAAATGACTTTATTCAAATAATTTTGCTTCAAAACCCACTAAATCCCACACTTTTCGTGTCTGAAATCTCGATTTGTAGGGGAAGGACTCTAAACAGCACTTTTCCTTAGCAGCAAAAGCCGCTACCTTTCCAAAACCACTCACAACGCAGCATGGAATTGCATGTCTTCAACGAGTTGCAAGATTGCTAAGCGCTGAGGAGCCAGCTTTTTCGTAAACAGTATTTTGGTTTTGGAGATTAGTAGGATATTCAGTTGAAAATTCAGATCGATTTAGTGATGGAGTATGTTGAAATGGATGAACTTGTCCTAGTGACTGTAAATGTAAGGAAAAAACGTCGCCTGTATCTCAACTCTACCCTTTGTAATGCAAAAGAGAACATACGAGTATATAGTGGGAATGGCTTGGTCGTGAGCATAGCTTGCAGCCATAATAGTTTGTCTTGCGCTGCTGTTACTTTGAAGGACACGGATTTAACTTATATCAAGGGACAACTTTATTCCACTAACGATAAGGTTAGACAAGATGCCATTCTACTCTCTCACATGGATGTCACGCCGTACAAATGGAGGAGGCGACAATGTCTTCGCATAGTTTAGGCTTTATCCAAATGTTTTGAACTTTGTTTACATACTTGTGCATACACTATACTATCTAATAAGCTTTATATTAGATGAAAATATCTTTGAATATTGTAATGTAAGCCTTAGAATTTGTATACACTTTGATACTTGATATACTTAAATCTGATACACAAACTTGAGAAAAGAACTAACTTGACGACTTTTCACCTTTTCACTTATTTATTTTTAATATAATTTATTTTGATTAATGTTTTATGTTTTTTTCTATAAATCGTTTCTATTCATTTATAGATCAGATTTTTAAATAGACTTTAATATATTTTTTTAATGTATTTTGAATGTTTGGTTTGTTTACTATTTGTTATGTTTCCATTTTGTGCAATTTTGGTTATACTGTGTGTGTTTTTTATCCTATATTTGGGTCTTTTGCCTTTATTTAGTGACTGCATAGAAATAGGGGGACTGGAGATGACTGTAGGTCTCATCCGTAAATGTGAATGTAAAATGAATAGATCTACTACCATGCCCACGACTTATCCACTACCCCTTAAAAATGCTAATTTCTTATTGAATGTGTGAGCTTTACCCATTTTCATGGTTGTGTAATGCATCTTAAGTTATTTTACAATGTTTTAAAATGTCTTGTACAAAGACATGGATTTAGAGGTTTTTGCGAAAAAAGAACCGTTGGATTTACCTGTTTTTGACGCAAAAGAAAATCTAATATGTTACAAAAACAGTAAATAGACTAAATTGAAATTTTAAATAAAAGATATTTTAATCACTAGCTAATAAGCTTATTGAATTTAAAATGAAATTACTGAATTTTAACATAGAAGCGTGATAAAAAATGTTATTTTAACAGAAAAGTGTTCAGGCGGAATTAGAGGGTTTTGCAACTAAATTCTTCCTATATTTAAGATTTTAAATAAGTGTTTGATACTAATATATATAATAACTCGAGGTTTTCTCCATATTACAATGTATTCTTGGATAAAATACCTGATCCGTTTTCTTGCTTTCTTTCATATGGACATTTGTTTTCCGTTTCAGATGTCTAAAAGATGTTGAAAAGGCAATCAAAGTATAGTTTTCACTATCTGACGAAGAAAATGGTACGGGTATCGAAACTGCTTTGAAAACTCCCGAAGATGGGGAGGAATCTAATGTAGACGACGCTGCTGAGGATATAGCTGTTGTGGACTAAAAAAATGCCCTATTGCCTTGAGCAACACTTCTGGCATAACCACCCCATATAAACCTGAAAAACCTAAAGAGTCGCACTGAGTCTTGTTCTGAATTGGGAACATCAATATTTGAAGAGCAGAAAGATTTTGGGTGTGATGATCAGGTAGCAGAGCTTGGCCCACCGAGAGGAAAGAAGCAAAAACGCTCAAAGCCTGTTTATGAGTAAAAGAATTGTGGATTTCAGATTTCTAATGAAAGTGATGCCCTAAGCTTTCACGAAGTACATAAACCATTTATTGTAGAAAACTGTGCAGATGAAAAATTTACACCTTTGGACATATTCAGGTGCTTTTGAGACAAATAATTGATTGAGGTGATCAAGACAGAGACAAACTTTTAGAATGATTTATGTGTTACCCAAGAAGAACTTCATCTAGTCAATGGCATCGGTCATGTATTTCACTCCAGAAATTGCTGAAGGGAGAATAGTAGTTTATTATTTTATTTTGGGTGGTTAAAATACCCCAAGAATTTACGGTTTATAAATATTGGCTAATATGTGCATTACTCGAGACAACCACCTTGTGATGCGCAAGCCCAAAGAAAATGAGGAGAGAACTAGGTTCATGCGGGTAAAATTTTGTGTGAGGCAGTCGTTGTTCGTTAGCCATTCTGACTGTTACGCGACACTTGCTCTAGTTCATATCAATCAACACTTAAAAAGTTGATAATTCCTGGATATAAAACTTCCTCAGTGTTGTACAGAGCACAGAACCTTCTGTATTTGCCATAACTAATTATATTGATTTACGTGCAGGTAAGATTCCCTCTGACCCTGTCTTCATCCTGACCAGCGGGAGTTAGCCCCCCCCCCCCTCCACAGCAAGAGACCGCAACCATCGTTCACGTAAGTATTCTCTTTATATGTTGATTCCCGTTGTGTTATAGCTAATATGCTTCTTACTGAAACCTGGTGCACTTGGTAGGATTTCAACATAGTTTTAAGGGATGCTATTATTTCCATCATTATAAATACCACAAGTGAGTAATTTATATTATACAGTCCACTATTTTCTTAGTTTATGATTTATTTATTTTTGTGTTGGGGAAGTGGTTACCAGTGATCACATTTTTTATTTAAATCCGCAACAGCAACTTTCTTCCCTCAGGTAATAAGTCAGTTCCAAACCCATGGCTGTATTGGGTAAAGCAGGCGGACAAGCCAAATCTGACTGAGTGTGGAATGCTAATAAACCGATTTGATAGATCGTGTGAAGCCTGCCTTTTCTGGACAACTCAAAAAAGCCTCTATGATAAGATCTTTAGGATTCGCACTTTTTTTTAACAATTCAACAAGCTATTTATGAATATCCCTCAACTACTTCCTATGGCATTGGATATTAATAAAGCCAAAGAACCATATTATGGGCGACATGGATTCAAACAATACATTGGAGGAAAGCCCGTGAGATTTGGTTACAAGTTTGGTGTCTATGCTCTGATCAAGGACTGTTAAGGAATTTCGGCCGCTTGTATGAACGAAAAGAGTCTGGGTGTGGGATGCAATGACTGTGGGTGAATATGTTGTCCATGCATTAGCAAAAGAAACCATACTTAAGGGTATTAATGGATATGTTGACAACGTTTTTACAACACTGCATCCTCTCTAGTCTTTCCAGGAAGGTAATATGTGTCTGACAGGTGCAATTCGTAAGGACAGAGTCAAGATGGACCAGTGTTAGAGCTGTTTCTAGAAAAGAAAAGAACATTGCTCTTTGCGCATGGATAACAACAGCGATGTTAGGGTGGCAACAAATAGAAGTGAAGAAGAAGAAACTAATGAAAAAGGGCAAAAATAATTTCTCTTCTTCATTAGGTTTTGGGTTGGTTCTGAGGGGGTACTGTTCTTCTGTATATATATATATATATATATATACAGGGTCGCCTACCCAAAACGGGCCCTAAATTTCGATAGGACTCATTTCTTAACTTTCTGCAAGGATGGAATGAAACTTTGGTGATAACTATTTATTATATTTAAAAACATTATATCAAAACATGAGTGTCTTTGAACTTTTCTTCTTTATTCTAGAACACGTGATCAAGATGACCTCCATTTAGTACTCTGCATTTCTTGACGCGTATCACAAAGTTGTCCATGACCTCCTTACAAACCGACCGGCTAATGGCTCTGATCTCTTTCCTGATGGCTTCCTTGAGTTCCGTGATGGTTCTTGGTTTCTTTTCGTACACTCTTTCTTAAAGTAGCTTTAAAGAAAGAAATCTGAGGGCCTAAGGTCTGGGCTGTGAGATACCCACTCAAAAATAGTCTTGAGACTGATCACACGGTGACCAAAGTTCTCTTTCAGCCAATCTCGGGACAGGTTTGAGGTGTGAGAGCTTGTTCCAACTTGCTGGAACCAAAACCTCCCCATAAGCGACGGGAACAGTGACTGCAGTCCCTCTTGAATGTTTAAAGGAGCTCAACATACCGCTCCTTAGTGACTGTCACTGTCGCGCCAGATTCCTCAAAGAAGTATGGTCGGATGATGCCTATGGCTGGTAATGCAGTCCATACCGTCCACTTAGGGTGAGTAGGGGATCGTTGGCTACCTCATTTGATCTAAAGGTCACCTAAGAGACATTTGTCCTCGAGTTTACCTTTCCTTAAAGATGGAAGTGAGCTTCATCTGAGGACCAAAGGAGGTCAAGAAAAGTTGGGGTCTCTTGAATCTTCTCCAGTATCTTGACTGCAATAGACCCTCTCTGGTGCTTGTCTGAGGCTGTAAGGGCCTGATTTTTCCGTATTTTTCATGAGTCGGTCTTTATATTTATTACTAGCACTCTCCTGCAAGTCTCACGGGATATATCGAGGGACTGAGTGTTTTGGACTCTGCTGAACTGAATCTCATGCTCTCGATAAGCTCAGCTGTATGCTTTCAGGGGCGTCTTAATCGCTTGGGCGGTTGTCACTGGCTGCAGTGAGGTTCTCCACTGTCTCATAGTTCTTGAACTGGTCCACCAAGACATGAATTCTGCTATTGGAGGGTTCTTTTATACATTCGAACTGATGCCCGAAACTGTCTGCAATTTCTTGAGCGAGCCTGGCTTGTAATAATGTTTGAAGCAGTATATTCTTTGCTGGAGCTCCCATTCAGATCTAGTTGCATTCACAGGCGTTACTTATGTGATGGCCTGCAAAGTAAGGGGGTCATTAGTGAATGAATGTAGGATATATCACAAAAAGGGTATGCAGACCAGTTTTAGCGGGGTCACTTTATATATATATATATATATATATATATATATATATATATATATATATATATATATATATATATATATATATAATAGCCTCCAACGTGATTTGCAACCGCGAACTCATGTTTGTGAGAGCGTGCGTTAACCACTAAGAAACGATGGAATAAAATGAAACGAAGCAACCTGAACTCTTTTGAGAGTTCAGAGGAAAGAAATACCATATTAAAGGCGAGAGGTCTTTTACAAATCACCTGTCCACACTTAGGTAAGAGTCACATTTAATTAAAAAATTTCCATTTGTAGGTCACGGGTCGGTTCGAATCCCAGTTAAGGCTGATTTTTCATCATTTCTGTTTCGCGCTATTATGCCTTACGAACTCATATATATCATATATATATATATATATATATATATATATATATATATATATATATATATATATATATATATATATATATATATATATATATATATATATATATAAGGTCTGGTAGCCCCTTAATAGAATAAATAATAAATGCATATATGTCAATTATTAAAAGCATATATTTTTTAAATGACATCAAAATGTCAAATCAACCTCCTTTGGCCAAGGAAAGGAAGAACTAGAGATAATAAGTCAAATTACTCCAACCCTATTCAGAAAGGTTACCTGCATATTTAAACACCAGATGTAAATTAAAACGATATAAACGATTTTGAAAGGTTAATTAAAATGGAGAATAAGAACAATCTTGGAGAAGGTAAGGAGGAGAAATAGAATACAATAAAAAGTGAATGGGCGGAAAAGAAGGGTGTATCGATCGTCTTTCCTTCAAACACCTTGAATCTGATCCACTCCCGGTCATTTCGATCTCATATGGAGGCCGTACTCACCCTTTTGGCGCTTCTCTTTCTCCTTTTTCTGGAGAAATTAATTTGAGAGAAGTTCCTTGCTCGCCCTTAGCGAGACTTAACAAAAGTGAGGCTTCTTTACTATTGGCAACCCTGCGTCTTAGATTATTATATCCCTTGCTGTTTAAACGTAGATTCTGGTCCCTAGGTAGACGTAGCTATCCTGCCTTCACAACTCTCCTCGGCAGAATTAATTCCTTCACTGCCATCATAAGGTCATAGTCCAATTTTCGCAGTTGTAAGTATTTTGCCTCCTGTTAACACACACACTAGGGCACACCTTTATTCCGTGTGACGTTTTTTGTTGCTTGGTCACACATGCAACAGGATCCAGCTTCGTTCCAAAGGAGTGGTTGATAAAGAGTCCATCCTCTCTCACTATCCTAAGGTGCATCTTTTGGCAAATTAGTTAACTTCCCACCGCGTATTTTTGGGCTCACGGTAAAGTATGTATTACAAATTTAGCTATTATATCTTTAGGAACAATACTTTTCAAAAACCTTGTGAACCCTTAGTAATTGTATGCCTCAATTTAATAATAAGGTTAACTCTAGATCCTTGACAGACTAAGTCTGGTAATTGTTTGAAATGTCATAAGGATTAAAAGGCAGTTATTTGTTATGTTAGTTCAATTAATCTTCCTCGCAACCGATTTTTAGCTATAAAACTAAAAACTATGGGTGATACAACGTAAAAACTATATTTTGTGAAAATTAATACATATTTATTATAGACTTTTAGCTTTACTAATATCGGAATGAACACTTGCTCTTCCTAGTTACGGAGAACGCGTTCTTCATTTATTAAATACAAACAAATTCATTGCAAAATTTTCTGCTATTTCGACATAAGCTTCGATTCCCAGTGATCCAAGGCTATATTATGGCCTAAAGATATATTGTGCTTAAAAATTATTCCCTTACATTACCATTTTATAATTAGGGTTCGAAAGAGGACTGGAGTGGAAATAATATAATGTTCACCGTCTTTGCCAAGGACGCAATAGCTGACACTGAAAACCGTTAGTTGTGCTCATGTTTAAAATTCAGCGCCGAGAGCCATTAAATTCGATCAGGTGTCCGAGACCGACACCTCTTCGTAGTCCTTTTGTTTGTGAATCGTAGAAAGGCCAGCTGGAGATGGATCCTTGCTTGCAACTTACCTTCATTGAGTGGCTTGTGACTGGTAGAGAGAGATGGAGAAATGATTCAGATGAGGGCAGTATTCGCTGCCGGGCGGTCGGAGTCCCTTCTCTAATTATGAAAAAGCCATTTAAATCAAACTAATTTCTCGTCACGTCAGCTTCCTTATAAAAAATGCTTATAAATCATATAATTTGCAAAGGTTTTATGAAATATTATGTTGGCCAGAAAGTTCTGACTCCCTTAGGAAGCGGAGGAAAAACAACAAAAAAATTTCGACCAACACCAACATTTATTCTACAAAATAAGTCCATCATTCTCTATGATCTTCTTCCATCGATGAACCAGCATCCAAATCTGTTCCAGATACGATTCAGCTGGCTTTAACAAGAGCAGCATACGGAGGCTCGTAGTCAAATGAGTAAGGCTAACCTAACCTAATTTGGGGTTGCTCGATAAAATTTTATTGCTTTCTTTCCGCTTTATAAGTGAGTCAGAAATTTCTGTCCAACTATATGATTGGGAGTTGTTTTTTTTTAAATTTCTATGTAACTAATAGATTACTTTTAATAAGGTAAAACATAAGTGGCAAAATAGACGAAAAATTATTAATATTTTAAAGAAACTAAACGGCCATGTCATGGATTACTAAAATAATGGTTATTTATTGCTAGATTCTAAGAAAGCATACAGAATATCCGGTATAGATTTTGTTTTTTATGTAAATATTATACAAATTATTGTGTAAATTATACTTAAATATTTAATAGTACTATATTATATAGCCATTTTTGTATATGAATTTATTTTACCTTCCTTACAATATGCATTAGATATTAAAGTAATTCCAATTATAATTATATCTGCAATTCAACGAGGGAGCTTTTTAAATTCCCACTTCAAACGATTTATACTAATGCGACTCTTTGAAGAGGAGATTAATCTGTAAAGTAGGAGGGTGCGTGTGCCTGAGCAAGGAACAAGATAGACTAAAAGCTTCACCAGCAGAAAAATAAGAAAGAGAGTAATTAAGCATCATAAAAGTAACGTTTAAAAGAGACGGCATGAATGGATTGATAAGAATTTCTTACTGAATATTTATGACGTATAATGAAGGTTGAGTAATACATTTAATAATTAGAGATAATGGATTAAAATATGAAAGATTATTAGAGATAATCCCATCCAATCCCATTTACGAAGAAGAAGACAAAAGTCACCATCATGTATCGATTTTGTTTGAATAGGAATGAATCATTAGGTTTCAAGGGGACTGAATATAACAGTTTAATGAGCTAAAAAATATTATGCATAAAATCAGTCGTCTTTTTCTTCTCTCACCCCAACTTTATTTTATTCCAGCGCATTTTTTTTTATTTTACAAAGTTAAACATATTTGAAATGGGTAATGCAACATTTAAGAAGTTTTAGATGCCTGTTGTATCACTTACTCACTCAACTCCTAACTGCATAGGCACTGTATTTTCTGCGCAACAGAGGATAAGGGACAAAGGGTTTAAGATAAACGCCAATGCCGAATTTTAATTCCAAATTTCACCGCTACATTTCCCAATTAGTCTCAAAGCTTGTCAAAGAGAATAATAATAAAATCTGGTTACATGACGGAAAATGTCCGCCCAAGATTTTAGGGATGATTCATATATATTTGTGTTTAAAAACAAGTCATTTTTTTAATTTAGACAAAGTTTTTCCTTGGGAAAAAGAAAAATAGTGGTTAGGGTGTTCTTTGTTAGGTCATTGCAATTGGATCATATTCTACAGTGTGACAGACAAAAATGTCCCCTTTTTATAATCCTGGTATTTGTTAACCATCATAACTTGAAGGTAGAATTAAGTATCATTACAAGGAACAATATTTGAAATTTTATTAGCTAGCTTTTTAACGTTAGAAATTATCACTACCGGACTCTATGTACTTTGTCAAATCGGTCAGCAAAATTGTCTTTTGACATTCTGCAAAATATTGACATTAATCGATCCAAAGATTTCTCTAAACTCATTCTTGAGGTTTGCGATATTAGATGGTGCAGCTCGAAATAGTCTTTCTTTAAAAAAACTCCATAGAAGGTAGTCTGAAGTGACAAGTCAGGTGACTTAGCAGCCTTGGGGAAAATTGTCTAAGAGGAAATCGAGTATTCAGCCATGTTATGGTGGCACCTTAGTATGAGCTGTAGAGCCATCTTCCTGAAACCATTCTTCAGGATATGTGCTATTGGCAAAAAAGCTTTGGGGAATGTCAATATGTGGCAGCGTTAAGTGATTGAACTTATTCTTGTTTCATTTTCCTCATAGAAATAGGGTCCATAAAGTGACCGTGAGAGAAGCTCTGTCTTCTAACAAAATTTTTCTAAAGAAGGTTCTTGGTCCAAACACACACAACACACTAAGAGATAAATAAATATGGCGGGGTTGATACCGAGTCGTTGAGGCAACTCAAATGGTACTCAGCCTTGGAAATTCCAACAAATTTATAAGGTTGTCTTTAAAAGATCTCTCTGAAAACTACACCTAACACTACTGTAGATTTTATAATGATGTATATATATATGTCGTAGAATGGCCAGACTCTATATAAATATATATATGCCTTTTGGGGGTTTGCGTGGAAGTTAGTTTAAGACTCGACCTTAGCCGGTTCGTGAAGGTGAAATAGTTAAGAATTCATTGGGGACGGTGTATTTTTTAATTGCGGGGTCCTTTCAAAACAAATAATTCAGAGTGAAAGTTAGCCAAAGATTAACAGGTAGCTGGTACTCGTTTAGGGTTGCAAGAAAAAGACAACAACAAAAATATACCTTTACTAACAAATAAATAAAGTTGAAATATGTACAGGTACAGGGTTTAAAGGGAATGATCGTACATACGAAAATTATCTGTCGGCACGAGACACAGGTGGGATAAATATGCGATTAGTGGTCGGGTTTAGGTCGGTGATTAAAAAGGGGATTTTAATACTGGGTCCAAACACAAAGGATAAGACGATTTGAATAGACCAGATTATAGAATAATTTGTAAGTTTCAACGTTGGCAACTGCTTAGGTGTTAGTTGAAGGGAAAGGCCGGTCAAGATACGATGACTGTAACGGGGAAGCTGGGTTACCTCACGGGGCGGATGAGGCAGCACACGTAGTTTGGCCTTTGGAGATGAAAATCCTCATCAGATACTCGCCGATTGATTATAGCAGAGTTCACGGATGTCGACTTAGCCTTCGTCCTCGAATATAAATCGCAGCTGTCTCCGATCGCAACGAGTATGCGTGTCCTTTGCTCCTACGTGGTGTTTGGCGGGAAAGTCCTGGTGTGCTACACGGTAAACCAAGTCGGGAGATTATATAGGCGCACGCTGATGGATGAGATGACCTGGTGGGGGCCTCTACGACTCTCACTATCATGGGGAAAGGCAGTGACTCCTTCGGCGCAACTCAGATAAAGATGGCGTAGAATGTTCCACGATCTACGATCTATGTCGGAAGGTAAGAAGATAGCTGTCACGACATGCGTGACGAGAAGAATATGTCCCTAAGTAACTTTTGTCAGGGAAAATCCAAGATTTCTAAAATTGATGTACGACAACCTATGGTTATAACTAGCTATGGGTAAAGGTTATGCAAATTTAGATAAATAAAACGTAGGTTATCAGCAAATAAGCATTGATTGCATAGAAAGCAACTTCAGTTCAATCGCATGTAATGCAACTAATTCTCTCACCAATCTCCTCCTTTGCCGCTCCTATGACCAGCTGAGAAGAGACGAGAGTTGTTTGAAAAGGAGCAAGCCATGAAACCAATCAAGGCATTAAATAATCATTATCAGTTACTTATATCTAAAACTGAATAAAAAAATCTCTTGAAAGATGTTGTCAGATAAAATCCGTAAAGAAATTCAGTATGGCCTCTCTCAGTCCACGAGCTGATCATAGAGCCGCACTACAAAGATGGCCTTTCAAGTGGTGCCATTGCAAACACTATCTAGTGATCCAAATGTATATAGCCAATATATGAAAGAAGAGGTTTATGCAAAGCTATGAAATCAATCAATGGGGCAAGGAAGACGTCCAAAAGCGACGACCGAACCATTAAGCAAATTGTGAAAAGGACCGTTTTAAGATGGCTGCAGTTCTTCCTCGATATATTAATGAGATTTGAGCCATTAATGTATCCAGAAATTTTAGGTCACGTCGTCCTCTCTCGGTCAGTCCGAAAAAGGTAAGGTTTGTCCGTTATTCGCCACTAAGTACGTCACATGGATGGATGACCATTGGAGTCGAATCTATTTCAATGATGAAGCTAAGATCCATTTCTTGGGAACTGAAAGCAAAAAGTTTGTTTATCACAGAACAGGCGAAAGATTGCAACAACAAAAGTGAAAATTGTAGGATCAAGTGTTAAGTATAAAACGAAATTTTGTTAGAAGGCCCTTGTGCTCTTCCTTGCCACAATCAATGGACAACTGTACAAGAAGTTTCTGCTGAGGCATATTTGCCCCATCTGCAAGCTTCAGATGACAGCCTGCTATTTTTATGCGGAATAATGACCGTTGTCTATGAAAGTTTCTTGGACGGCCATCACATCTTTGATACAAACTGGCCTCCTTAGGTTCTGGACTTGAAACTAAATAAAATTGTTTGTAAGATAATCGTCTAAAGCAAGAAATCCAAAAACAATTCAAGAACTTGGAAATTTTCCATGATGAATTGAGCAGGTTTGCTGTACAAGAGTTTCAAGAGTTTTTTACCTGTGGCAGAAGATCACTGAGAATAAAGGCATCCACACTAAATACTAATTTTCTATAGTGTATAAAAATATTTACCACTAATAATTTAATCGTTATATGAGCTGTTGCTTAGCTCATTGGACAGTTCAATTTTTTATTAACTTTCTAAACTGCAGATAACTTTCTTTTGATAGAAACAAATTTTTATTACAATAACCTTAAAATATTTATACCTGTAGGTTATTGTGCACATATTTGAAACCTTTGAATTTCTCTGGCAAATGTTATGGAGATGTGAAAGAAATACAGGCGTTCTGAAGGAACTTAATATTTTTCCTTCATTCTATGCAATTTTATTAAAAAACTTTACTTTCAAAGAATTAAGATTGATGCATAGAGCTGTTGTTCTTTGTATAAGGCTGAAGAAACTAAAATATTATTTGCTTTCTTTGTCTAAGGTTGATGAAAATAATGCTACTGTTATTTTACATCTAAGGTTGATCAAAACGTTACTACTATTATTTCTTTTCTATCGTTCTCTTTCTGTTAACTTCGCGACAAAACACGGGTAGATTTTGTATATATTTATCCGATTTCAGGAGATAAAATATCATCTCCTGTATATATATATATATGTATATATATATACTTTATTATCGCCTTTGTTTAATTTTTATAACATTTTATTTGAATTCTATGACTGTTTATTCTATAGGGATTAAATCATTTATTAGAATTGGGAGAGAAAGTTTCTTCTACAGCCTTTGATCCCTGTTTGACTGAGAGCAATAATAATTAACTTTGTATCTAATGCAGCGAGGGTGTATCCCACACATATATATTGCTAAAGAGGGTAGTTAAGTTAACGACACAAAAAATGTGTGGATGATGTAGATTCAAATCCTCCTGCATGCACTGAAATCTGAAGGGCAAACTGTGGGTATTGTAGCCCGGACGGCACACATTCTTCCAAATGTAAACTGTATCAAGCCTACCCAATGTTACAATTAATATTCCCTTGCGGGTGCGTAATAAGAAAAATAAGGGAAAATAATATAGGCGAGTAGCAGTACAAAGAGAAAGTAGTGAGAGGAATAATGAAATGTTAAAAAAGACAAGTGAAACTAGAAGGGAAGTGAGAGCTAACACCGAGCTCCGAGTCTCAAACTGGGATTAATAGACGAAAATGGTCGGCGACTAGCAGGCGAAATCAGCCTTCGGCTATGAAAGTTTAAGGTGGTAAAACGGATTGCAAAGAGGTGCAATATAACATCGTAAATATACTTCAGGAGTATCAATCAGGTTTTACAGGGCCAATGGGCCCTGGATCCTGGAAAGTATAAATCTCATCGAAGATTAATGTGTAACAGTCGCCTTGTACTAGGCAAATTCAGAGTTGAGTTTAATATCGTTTTTCGTTTTCAGCTATAAAATATTTCCTTGAGGACGCATCGGTTATTAGCTCTATCGGCACAGGTAGAGACCACCGAGCACTTTAAGGGATCAAATTTTAAGTGGTTTAATAAAGAAAGAACCAAAAGCATCACCAAAAGCACAAAGTTAATGAAGCTTGGTAAATAAAGTAAAATATATAACAGAATCCTCCTTAGAAAATGGAACAGAAACTCGTTTGCCAAGGTTATCTTAGGAAATATCTACGAGTCAAGGTCTTATTTCATAAAGAGAAGGAGTTAACAACAATATCTAAAGACTTAATGCAAAAAAGAATAATATGGAATGAAATATTTGGAGAATAGACAGACTATACTAAAATAAAACAAGTATTATCTAATAACAGAAGGTTGAATAAAAGAATGTAATATAGAACAATAAGTGGGGGCAAAACTAAAAACTATTAATATTTGCTAGCGCCAAATAACAACGATGAAGTTTTGAAAAGAAAACAAAATAAAAAAGATAAAACATCTTTGAATGAAATAAAGAATTCCCTTACTCAATATAATTTAGCAGTAGCTAAGATAAAACAAATGGATTTTTTTTCTAAATGAAAGATAAAACTTTGAACAACATCTAAAGCATTAGAAGTGGTTATTTGTGTTTGAAGTAAAAATCTATCCTTTGAAGCAGGTGTGAGGAAACATTTTGGAGCCATGGGCGAAAATTTCTAATAAAAGAAGTTGGTGGGCGTAATTAAAATTCGATTCTTGTATCTTTGTTTAAACTTATTACATGATACGATATACTCATGCATTAATATCTTTTATTGACTGACATCATAGAAATTGGACATACAAATATTATTTAAATTTCTGTATTAAAAATTTGTGCATACAAATTTATCACGATGAAAAGAAATACACACCTTATACTACTACACTCACCACCAGAAAAGACATGTTTTCAAACCCTTTACTTATTAAGATTATCGGCAGTTTGTTCAATAAATAGTTAGAGCAGAAAACAAATGAATATGAGATATATATAGGCATTACATATTTACTTTTAACACTATGAAAAGAGCTTTGAATTTTCAAAATTAGAAAGAAAACATTGACATAAGCTCCAATCTCAAAGATGGACTGAAAATGATGAGGTTAAAGAACCTAATAATGATTTAATGTTTTAAATGGATGGAGCAATTCTAATTCTCGATCAAATTTTAGATGAAGAACAAAACAGTTTAATTAAGCCACTTACATACTTATGAATCTCATGTGGAGAAAAAATTGGTAGGACAGACATAAATTAGGTGTAAAATCTGTATGAAAAAGAAGCCAAATCCTTTCTACTTTCTCCCTTTTTCGCCCAAGTGCTTTACAGCTTGTCTGCTATAAAAGCAATTGATCTTCCTTTTTTCACCTAGGTTGGGGGAAATAAATCGTCGGACAAAATTTTAACTGAAAATAATAAATATGAACACTATATAAATAGTATAGAACTGATGATTCAAGCTCTTTATCATTTTGAATTTCGGTGAAGTCGAAGGTGAGACAGCCTGAATGGAGTTTCTGTCTAAAGCCTTTATGGAAATATTTTTTGCAAATCGGTCTATACCTTATAAAGATTATACGCGTGTATAGTTGGACACTATAAAGATCACAAGGCAGTAATCGATGACTATGAAAAAGTACTTTAAGCGTGAAGAATTGTTTTGTTTTATAATTCCAATCCATGAGGCGGAGTTAGAATTACCTGAATGAAGTAATGAGAGGGGCTTAGTGACGTTACGATACCAGAAACTATTTGTATATACGCTTCCGACGAATGTCGTCTTTGTGTGTCTAAAAGTCAGATTAATCGCTTAATGTTGTTTTTGCCTTTTGCAGTATCTCAAAGGAAATGATTATCGTCTTGTATTAGACACGCTTCACAGGAGGGATATGTCTCAGATCTTTTCTCGGCAAACAAGAAGTTCTGGTGATGGCGTAAGCACAGTGGTGGCAGAAAATGGAGTGCTAAAAGGTGCTAAAGAGTCCTAATCACCTTGGTTAGACGGGAATGATATATATTTATATATATATATATAGTATTATTTAAAATATTTAGATTTTTTACACATTCTGGCCCTAAGCTTTCGGCTATCTTCAGGCATCTTCAGACGAAAGTCTTAGTTATTGTTGAGGCAGCATTGATGGAAAGTTTCTATTTTCGTTGTCCCCTTTAGCACTCAGGTAATTGTTTTGTGAGCAGCAAAAAATGAATTTTGTCAATAATCAATGATGGTGTAAGTAAGAAATGTGTATGGATAGATAGGAGAAGAAAGTTTGAAGGCGTGTATATAAGTAGAAGAAGTGTGTACCAGGTTAAGTGGCTAACTCTGTTTTCTTTAGGTCAAATAACAGTCATCTTGGCTGTTTTATGTGGTAAAAGCTTTCAAGCCTTTGTTTTATTTTACGGTGATTTCAATTTTTATGGAGGACTCACCGCTTTTTCCTTTGTTTTTCCACTACAAATCTTTCTTTTTTTTGTCCACTACGGATCTTTTTATTTTATTTATTTATTTAATTTTTGTCCATACGGATTTTTTTTTGTTTTTTAATTAAAATCATTTGTACATATTTTCAATGTACTTTTGGAGTAGATTTCGGTAAAGGTTAGTATATTGCTGTAGTATCTCTTTCAGCCAAGATCTGGTTGCTTTCTAATGTGTATTGAAGGTCATCTCATGGTTAATATCAGGTAGTCAAATTTGGTTTGTCATCTCGGGGTCCATGTTATTTTGAATCTTTTGCCATATTTTTTTCGCTCGGTTATGGAATGTTATATTGATGGGTTCCAAATCGGTAATTTGATGTAGTAGGCGTGTGAGTATGCGGTCTTCCAGGGCTACACCAGCAAAAAATCTTACTGCTCTATTGTGAATCGTCTGAAGTTTCTTCAGTGCGAATCTACTGAGGGTATGGAGCGGTATGGTTGGGTAAAGAAGGACTAGTCTTCCTAGTGTGGTATATAATTTGTGTTTATTTTCAGGCGAGAGTTGTTTGAACCTTTCAAGCGAATTGAGTGCTCTCCGGCCTGCCTCCTCTCTTTCCTTGCAGTGCGAAACGTATCCATTTGACGTGATATTTAATCCAAGGACTTTGCCGTCATGCGTATGGGGGTAGTTTTTGCCATTTGTACGGATGTTTGATGTTTTACGGCGTCCTATCGGAATTACTTTAAAATTGGCTTCGTTGGTTCTGATTTTATTTCTTCTTTCGTAGTTGTTAGGTGTGCTTATCTCTGCTCCTGTTCTATTGGCAACGTGCATTGGGTTTGAAAAGTCGCTTGTCACGATATGTGTTATATCATCGGCCAGTTGGATATTCTGTGCAAAGTCATAATCGGGATGAGGGAGATCATTCGTATAGATGACCTAAAGGGTGGGACTAAGGCAGCCCTCTTGGGGCACTCCGGTGCCCAGCCTAAAGAGTTCCTCTTCATAGCCATTAATAGTTATTTTACCTTTCTGTTCGTCCAGATAGTTATATATGATTCCGCTGAAATTGTCATGCAGGCCGAGGCCAGCGACTTTCGACTTGAGGCCAGGGATCCAGACTTCTTCGAAGGCAGATGCCACGTCTCTCAGAACTACGTTGATTCTATGGTTCATTGCTTTAGCAAAGGCAATCCTCTCGGTAAATAGATCTAAGGTTATTTCCGTGCCTAATTTTATTCTGAAACCATGCTGTTGCATTTATATAAGTTGTTTGTCTCGAGATGGTTTCTTAATCTGTTATTTAACAGTTTTTCGAGAGTCTTGCCTATGAATTCGACCAAGGATATCTGTCTATAGCTGTTTAGATCGGTCTTTGGCTTTCCTGGTTCCGGAATAAATATTATATTTGCGGTCTCGAATGCTTTTGGGAAATATCCTGTATTGAGACAGGCGTTGAAAATATTAAGTATATCCTTGTTGATGTTTGGTGGAGCCTATTGTAGGTGCATTTTCGTGATGCCTGAGATGCCTGGTATTTTTTGTTTAAATGACTTTAAGGCTTATTTGTATTCTTCTTGACTGAACGGTGTACTTTCTGCAAGTTTCTGTCTTAAGCCGTCAAACTGAGGTTACGGTACCATCATTTCTCGTCTTGCTCTAAGATTTTCGACAACCTCTGCTTTGTAGTCTGCATCGAAATCTCTATTTTCATCTTGACCTATGTCAAATTTCATCTGCCAATGCGACCTTAACTGCCCTTCTATCTTTATCGTATTTGTGATCTTCCTGCTTTCCATTTTGATCTTGATACTTTCCTTAGGAGAGGTTCACCTAAGCCTCGTTATCTGGCTCCAAAATTTGCTGTGGTTTCCTTCAGTGTCTATCTTGTTTATTGTATTATTCCATGTTTCCTTGTTCTTTTCAGTGACTAGTTGTTTTATGAGGTTCCTTAGTCTATTCTGTTCGATGTTACGTTGGTAAGAGTTCCCAAGTTGATTAATTTCCACGAATAGATTTCTAGGTTAGTCTATGGGGGTGGGCCATATTTATATTTGTTTATGGAAACATTGACTCCATTTATCTGACTCTTCGTAATTCTTGTTGGTTTAGATTCTTTCTTCTTTAAGTTTGGTTGGCTGGGTTAATTTTTTATCTTCTTTTTATTGATCTATCTTCCTTTTTAACGATGATGTGATAGTTTCTTCTAATTCTGATGACGTGATGACTTCTTGATGCTTCCTGACGATTTTGATGGGATGAGATGAGTTGAGACGAGTTAGCCCTTGAAAGTCGTATTTCCTTGAATTCCGTTTTCTTTGAGCGCGGTTTTCCCTTGAGTCGATTTCTTGGTGCTTCTGGATTAGTTAGTCCTTGAAGCATTCTCCGTTTTCTTCAAGAATTTTCTTCGTAAAAATTTGTGTACTGTATGGGATCGATTTTGGGTCTTTGTATACCGAGGCAAGCACTCTACCGTTACGAAACGGCTTAGTCCGAATTGACTTGGTAATTTATTGGGCTATTTATATTCTCGCTTTAGAAGAAATTTTTCTCTTATACATCTTCGCACCCCTACAAGTCATCTCCTCTTGGATATTTACATCCAATCTAGGAGCGGGAAGAGTTTTGTGTTGGGTACACGGTATCGTTTGGCGATCTGCTTCTATTATCCTTTCCGTTATATATCTGACTCTTCCTTCAATCTCGCAGGTTGTCTGGAACTGTATGTCCTCCAGTTGTCTTCTGTATTGGTCCCAGTCAGCCTTTCTGAGACATTGGCGTCGAGGGATCTCCACATGTATTGGAGATATTGAGACAGTTGTGATCATTCGCTGAAAATCCGATGGAATGTATGGTCCCAGTATTGTGACGTTGCTAAGGGCAAATTTAGTATTTGATACGACTATATCGGGCGTTTTTGCATATCTCTCTTTTAAGAACGTTGGGAAGTCTGTGCCTCATCTTTGCAATATATTCCTATCCATCAGTAGACTTAGCGTTCTGCCCGCCCCGTTGAACGCTGTGCTGTACCCCGTTTCTCTGCATCTTGAATTGAGATCGCCGATCATGATTACTGATGAATTCTTGCGGAATAGGCGCAATAATGATGGGGGAGGGAGATATGGGCGTCTTGGGGGTTGGTTTCCGAAAGCTACTATTAGGTTGTCGTAATTCATTTTGAATTTCACAGCGAGATATGACTCTTCTAGGTCGTTCACTTTTTGGAAAGGTATTCTGTCTTCATTGCTAAGGCCACCCCGCCATATCGACCATTTGAGTAATTGGTCGTTATTACTTCGTGATTGTAGATCTGAATATGCTCATTATTACGGTTAATTCCATGTTCAGTAATTACGACTATATCAGGATTGACTTTTCTTATGATCTCATTATAGATATGTAGTTTGTTGCGGCAGCCGTTAACACTCATCGTAAATATTTTTAGGTTTTTATGTAGCGGATTCTGTATTCTATAACTATTTCTTACGGGGTGGTTTCTGGGTGCTTTTCTGTTCGCGGGCTGGGGATCTCACTTTGCCATTTCTCTTTTTTTATGTACGAGTCTTGGGTGATGTTGATGCACGGTTCTGGTCTGATTTCAATTTGTCCTGTAGTCAGTGCTTCGTAGACCTTTTCTTCTGTGTAGTCTGCATCATATTCCCATTTATACTTTCCGTCCATTACTCCTTTCATGATTTACACTGAGTTTATGGGTTTGGGAAGTGGGTCTGCTGAAGTGCCTAAAAGCCTCAAGTTGAGAGCCTGGCTTGAGCTATGCATTAATGTAGCTGGTTCCATTTCGTCCTGTTCGTGGTCGTCGTCCATTCTGGTAGGTGCCTGAATCGATTCATCTGAGTTTGGAAGAGATGATACAGAAGAGCTATTATCAGGTTCCAAAGCTGCTTTTTTGTTTAACCCGGGATCCCTTGAGCTTGCTGTAGATCTGTTCTCCATTGTGGTCATACTTTTAATTTGTGCCTGAAAGAGTTCGGCGGACGGCGGATTATCAGGGACCCACATTGGTTTCAACCCGTTGTTCACTAACATACGATTCGTTTCTTTTGCATAGGTCCCTGGACTTATCATGTTCGCGAAATGCGCATAAAGGGTTCTATTTGTAGCAAGGTCTTCTCTTGGCTTGATGCTTTTGTCGCTTGGGCGTAAGTGGTGTTGGCCTTTTTGTTTTTCTC
Organism: Ceratothoa steindachneri; assembly: GCA_963969495.1. Lineage (NCBI taxonomy): Eukaryota > Metazoa > Arthropoda > Malacostraca > Isopoda > Cymothoidae > Ceratothoa > Ceratothoa steindachneri. The sequence continues at coordinate 72,604,007 of OZ018334.1, forward strand.
TTCCATCAATTGTTTCCTTTTTTTGCGATGTGGGACTTTTTCATCGGGCATTCCTTCCAGGTGTGTTCTTCACTAGCGCATTCAGAACATTTCTTGCCTTGGAATGAGCAATCTTTTTTTGCATGCGATTCTAATGTGTAGCAGGTAAAACACACCTTTACGGGAATGAAGGATTCACGTTCGATGCATGATGACGAGATTTTTGAGTTAAATAGTAAGATTCCCTGTTCCGTTGCTTTATGTGCCATTTCCGTTGTCTGGAATGTAACTTTAAAGATATCGGTGTGCTCTTCACCCTATCGTTTTTTTAAATTTGCATGTGTTCAATTTCTTGTTTATGTTCATTGGTAGTATGGAAGCCTGCATAGGGGTCGATCCGGGGGAAGATGATAGACCTCTGAGTTGTTATTTGGGGATGTGTTTTGGGAATGAGCCCAATTTTTCTTAAATTGCTGTCTTCCTTTTGTGCTTAGCATGTTATCCACATCCTTGTTTGTATTAGAAAGGGTCAGGTATCCATTAGGTTGTTCCTCACTCTGAATAGCGCAATTCCAAGTTTGGCAAAGAATGTCTCGAATATCTTTTCTCTTGACTTTTTCTTTGTTCCTCTTTGGTCACAAGTGGGACACGTTAACTCACCCAAGGGTCGTCCATGACGACCCCAAGGTCGAAGATCGTTTGAGTTTCTCCTATAGGCCCTTATCGCGGGGGCGTGTGCTTAAAGTTAATCTCGGTTCCACCCTCGACTACTCTACCTATTCTGTTGTCTAACGGGGCCCACCAACCAGTGCTGACCACTCCACCCCAAAACGAGGTCCCCCTCTACGCGCCCTCTGCAGGGCTTTCATCAGGGGTTTGGATACACACAGTCACTGGTGGTATCTAAAGCCCTTTACTAGCAGTGAGGTTATTAGCCTCCTGAGTGTGCTGCTACAGGGTAAAGCTGGATCCAGGTTCGCGCGAGCGCAACCTTCTTCTCTTAATTCCGTGCGTACAACAAGACGCAATGAGAAAATCCGAAGATAGCTGAATCTTTTCCTCCTTTTCCGTAGAGCAGGTGAGTACTAGAAGTTTCTAAGCAATTAGGAATTTCGTCTTCGTTCTTTTATGTCCTTTATAGGTCGGAGTCAGAGTACAGTTTACTCTTCTTTTAGCAGAAATGGTGCAATACTCGCTCTGTGCTGGTTCTCTGTTTGTTCAGCTTTTGACTACAATCTCCAGCATGTCCACATAGTCGTCTGAATTGAGCCTAAGACCTTGCTTAAAGATGTGGGGCGCAAGGGTGTCACCAACACTAGAGATACATGGTCTTCTGATACATGGAACATCTCATGAATTGTAGGCAGGCCGCTTATTTTTATAGGTCTTTTTCAACTGGTCCGGAGAAAAATATTTTTCCTATAAAGAAAAACAGATCGTCCCCGAGTCAAAAGAATGCTTTATCGTGTTCATGAACTTCTTTGCATAGCTTCGCTCATCGGCTACACTCCAAATATTATTAAAGTAGTGAATAGTGTCGAGGAACGACACAGTATGTCCCACGGTCTAATATGGGTAGTTATGTAATTGATCCGACCGTTAAGTATAAAGCGAAGGGAGGGTAATGGCCTCCAAAAGTAAGAGTGCGACTGAATTACAGGTTGGCTATTCGAAAGGGGAACTCGTTTCCTAGATTCAATTCAGGGATTGTTTAAGGAAACAACTCTACAAAAATAAGCTTTAATACGAAATAATTAATTAAATATGGAGACAAGAATAATAATGTTAATTAGCCCAAATGTTAGTTTGACAACTAAATTTATAGCGGGCAGAAATTAATGGAAGCTGGACCCGGGGATTATTAATTAATTCTACGAAATGTTTTCGTTATGTGATTATGGGGTCTTCTTAGTACTTGAGAGAATGAAAGACTGACGAGGGTAGTATTCTGGATTACCTCGGAAGACCAGTGGCCAGGTCTTCGTAGAACGAACTCCGGGTATGAGATTTCAGGGAACTACAACGGGTTTTCGACTAATCCGACTTCTAGGGGGATGGGATCTAAGTAGAGACTCGTCAACGGACGGTGTAGAATCTCCACGAAGACAAATGAAAAGAGGCGAGCCCAGTACAGTCTTCCGGGACGTAATGAAGTAGTGGTAATCTTACTCTGAACAGAGCGGATTACGGAGAGGTTCTACTCAAGAGATCATGACGACGAACCTCGGTTCGACTGGGATAAAGATACACTTGTCCTGAGCGACAAACTTTCCTAACTCGCACTCTCTGATGAAAACTGTGGACTTCGTCTTAAATAAAGGAGTTCATCTGGAGGCAAGGGGGGACGCGATATGAGCAAAGTCCCAAGGGATAGCATGGCAAAAGCTTAGGCCTGATAGAATTTAAGCCACAAGGCGCGTTTGATGGATGACTAGAAACAGGAAATACACTCTATGGTCTCAGGACGAGTATTTCAACACTAATATATTTAATTGTGAATTACACTAGTCAAAAATTATTTTGCTACTTGGGTATTAGCTTGTGATTTATGCTAATTCTACGATTGGAGGTTTCGGTGGCTGATATGCATTAATTTGCATTTTTTAAATTAAAAGGCATTGGTATCATTGGCAAATTTAGAAATCTTCGCAACTATGTCACCATCCATGTCGTTATCATAAATGATGAACAGTAGTGGTCCCAGGACAGAACCTTGAGGAACACGTCTAATAACGGGCACCATTCGTTGCCGTCTGCCGCTTAACCAGTTCTCTATCCAACCTGCTACGTTCAGTTTAGGCCCAGTGCACGCACTTTCAGGCGAAGGCGGCGGTGTGGTACCTTATCAAAAGACTTAGGAAAGTCGAAATAGATAATATCCACCGCCTTATCTAGATCGTGATCACTGAAAAAGAAGTGAAATATTTTCATAACATTCGTCAGGCATGACAGTTGCCTTCGGAACTCGTGCTAGAAACTCCTCACTATCAAGCTTGACTCTAAATATGACGTTATTTTGTCCACCAAGATGCTTTACATGAGTTTACCAACTATCGAAGTTAAACTAATAGGTCAGTAGTTTTACTGTTGGCTAGAGTCTCCTTTCTTGAAGAAAGGATCACCTCCGTCTCAAGCCAGTCTCTAAGAACGCATCTAGTCCCAACTGACATGTTGAATAGTGTACCTAGATGTTACGACACATCATCACGCCCTTCTTTCTACAGTTTAGGCTAAGACCCGTCCGGGCCATGGGACCTATTCGTCTTTAGGTCATTGATTTTTTTCTACTTTGCTTTGGGTAAAGTCCATTCCCCCAGCTTCTCATCCAAGTAAGAGTCCATTGGTTGGGGGGTGGGTCCACACTCTTCAGTGACCACTGAAGAAAAGTAGTCGTTCAGGAGGTTTGCATTTTATGCACCTGAGTGCTTTAATGCCTTCTCCTCATTCAACAAAGGGCCAATCTTGCGGCGGATTGGTTTACGGCTGTTTACATAATCAAAAAACTCCTTGGGATCGTCTTTGCAAAGTCTCGCCACTCGGAGTTAATCGGCACGCATTGCGCCCTTATGCTGGTCTTCACTGTGCTAGCCAGCCTATGGTACTCATCGAAGTCACCAGAAATCTTTGATTGGCGATACGCAATTCTCTTCTCCATCAGCACTTGAACAATTTCTCGATTAAACCACTTTGGTTGAACAGAAGACTGACGCAAGGTTTCACAGGGTAAAACGAGATTGGAGACTAATAAAAGTAGTTTTGAAACTATTCCACAAATCTTCAACATTCTCACACAATTCCAGCCTCACGTAAGCCAATCCACCACGAAGAGTTTTAAAGTCTGCTCTTCTCAAATCAAAGTTTCTCGATTTACGAGTCACAGACTCTACCTTGGAGACCTTGATTACAAATCTAACTAGTCCGTGGTCACTGACAGCGAGCTTCTCGCCTACAGAGAGCCCCTCACGATGTCATCCTAAGAGTTGAAAACCAAGTCGAGAATATTATTGCCTCTTGTCAGCTCTCTCACCCATTGAGTCAGGATCTCGTCGCTCTCGCAAATTAGGTGTTAAAGTCTCCCATGACGATACACAATCTGCCTTTAACCAGTCCACCCAGCAGCCTTTACAGAACCCTGTCCTTTTTAACTAGTTGAAGAGGGGGTCTATAGTGCAGCAGGGTCCTGTATCTGGTAGTACCTATCTCTAGTTCGAATATAATGTTGCTATTCGTCGTTTTGAATGTATCCTTAACATATAACATCACATCGCCACCCTCTATGTCTAGCTTGTCTTTAGGAATAGTTGGTAACCGGGAATCGTGAATTCACCCTCATAATCTCGGTTCGAGGTTTTTATCAACGAGTCTGTTTGGGACACAATCTCAGGTTCTTCCTTCGCTACGAGGTTACGAAGTTCAAGAATCTTGTCTCTGATTGATGTCGCATTAAACAAAAGAACTTTAGAGAGTCTTCAAATGTAGGACTTCCTACGTTATTCCGTTTCCCGTTATATTGCCTCTCTACCGATAAGCGGTGGCGTGATGGCACTCTTTCTAACAACCTCCGAGAATGTCGTTTCAGGAGTGACATGTGCATATTGGTGTACGTCCACTTTCACTCGGGGCCGGACACTCCTTTGGTTCCGTTCCATGACGTCCTGTATCATGTTAGAGAGTGCAGCTTTTCCTTTAAAGGAAAGGTGCACCCTATCCCTTTGGTAGAGGTCGTACTTACCATAAAAGGTGCGGTAAGGATCCACAAAAAAGACACCCTCCGCCTTGCACAGATAAGCCAGGCGTCAGTTTAAAGAGACGTTCCTAAAGAGAGCGGTCCGGGTTGCACCTCTTCTCGGGAGCATCTTGACCACGTCACGTCTATAGGTTTTCAACCCACAGTCGTCTACAGCTCCAATCACCGTCTAAAGAATCTTAGGTGTAGGGCATATCCTACCTACTCTGAGGTAGAGATCGTTGCCACTCCCCATTAGGGGAACGATCGAGCTTTCAGAAATCTCAGATTTTTCCGCCTTTACTCTAATGTTTGCGTTTCTCCGTTCAGGCAAGAAAGCTTACCTTCACATTGGTGTGATGGAGGGCCGCTAGTAGGGGTTGCAAGTTTCGTGCTTGAGGATCACCAATAAGGCTGAGCCTCGCACATTTAATGTAGGGGACAGAGTTTTCCCTTTCGTGAGCGACTTGTCAGTCTCCTCTTTCTTCTCTATATTTCTCTTATTTTCCTTGTTATTCTTTTTCTATTGCTTATCTTCCTTTGGCTTCTCTTCTTCTCTTTCCACGTTGTCCACTTCTATTTTTACTTTCTCTTCTTCTCTTTCTACTTTATCTTCTTCTTTCTTGTTTCCCCTGTTCCTCTTTCTTTTCTTCTTTTGGCTCGTTGAGAACACTCCTGCTATGAGACGTTCGAAGTCTCCTAAGTACTTACACCTCTCTGATCTTAAGAGGTGATCCTCCCTTTTGAAGAAGTAGTTCTACTCTCTCAACTAATCCATGCACTCGCGCAGACGTGCCTCGAGTTTGCAGAAGTCACAAACATTAACGGCGTCTGTAAGCTCCTTGCCACTCCTGCCACCGATGTTTTCGCCCCATCTGTACACTTTTCATTTTCCGCTGGTTAGTTTATAACACTAAGGACCATTCTTCTTCGCCATCTTAATTACTTTAACGTACGACCATATGCATAAAAGATTTTTGTGATTTTCTCTCGCACAAGCAACATCCGCCTATTTTCAAGAGGTTTTCGGTCGTTCGGCCAACAGAAACCCTTTTGACCAAGCACACCAACTCTAAGGTCTTCACTGGGCCGGACGTCCCCAATCGTGCCACAGCTCCCAACTAATCAGCACAAGAGCCCAAGGTAATCTTGTTCTCTAATTTTTTGACAGGATTGATAGAGGTGTAACTGTCTTCCTACTAATCCCAACAAATCAAACAAAAACGGCCAGACATAAAGCAAATAGTAAAGCTATGTGCCCACAGCATAATCCGAGATCTTTTGCTTGGCTGGCAACCAGCAAGGCACAAAAGTTCTCTCACTAAAGAGCAGTTGAGCCTTTGTTCACCAAGTAATGGTCAAAGGGGGCTGGTGAGGCCAGTACACGTTAAGAGAAAGCTTTTAAAGACTACTTAGCATTTCTACATTAATCGTACCCCAAACGCCTGAGATGCCTCAATCCCAGTCTCTTGCAACCGATGAGTGCTCCAAGGAATTATTTTTAGAGGATCGAAAGCCTCTCATCTCAAACGGCATAAGGTAGCTGGTGAGATCCTTAAAACTAAACAACTTATGTAAAATAGATGGGTGTGGGCTTTTTCTGAGTTTTTTTTAAGACAGTTGAGGAACGGTGTTGAAAAATAACGCTAAGGAAATCGCTAAATCTAATAGGAGATGTATCAAAGAAGTAGTAGAGAAATTTGACAACCCTTCATCTGGATCCAACTAAAGCTACCTTACTGGCATGGGTGACCCTGCCGGATTAAAAGTCCACCAGCTAGCTAGCTGTACTCAAGCAGATCGCGCAAGCTCTTTCACCGACGGCAAGGTGGTGTTATCGAGAAGAACGTCAGAAGCGCTGCCTTCGCCTTCTCAATTCTTGAATATTATAGCAATTGATTATTGTAACTTTTTCTGATGAAAAAACCTTTAGCATAATTCCCGTTGACAAGAAACAGAACCCTCGTTTGGTCTACTTTGGTCAGGATGTCTTCTAAGTCCGCTAAGTATCCATGACCAAGAATCGTCTTTCCTGACGATGCTCTGATTCGTGGTTGCAAGTGGCAAGAATATTTCTCCAGTGTGGTTTTCAAACGATTACAGGATCGTTGTGGCCTACTACAGGGACATTTTGCCCACAAAAGTTCTCCTCTGGTGAGAAATATCAAGAAGCCGACTGACTACGTCCTTAAAGAGAACTGTACCCTGGCGCAAACGGCTGAGTGGTTGGGGTCAAACACAAACTTCTGGTTGAAGAAATTGTGGCCGCTGCATTCACCCAAACTCAATTCCCTTGACTACAGCTTGTAGGAGCATGCCAATGGCAAGGCCTGAAAGCTCCACCATAGAACCTCAACCCCCTGTAGGCCAGCAGAAGGAAATACTTCGTCCGCAATGTGTGGGCAGCCTTCAGGTTAGGCTGGAGATCGTGTTCGCTGCCGAGAGCGGCCACATTGATTAATATTAAAATTTAAACACATACTGATATGTTAAGACAATTAAAACGTATCTAACTGCATCACGACTATCATTGTATCTTTTTTGGAGGGCATTGTAACGAGTGTAATAGGATATTTGCAATACGCCATATGTGTCTGAAATTTCAAATAATGTAATGAGCTTCTAAAAGGCAAATAGTTTTCTAGGCAACATTGCTAGTCTTTGATTTTAAATCAAGAGACAATATACTTTCTTTAATAAAGTACTTGAAAAAGTATGTTGTACAATTAAGGTCTCCCTCCATATATGCCAAAGGCATTGCAGTGAAAAGCGGAAAAATCTATTTTCAAATAAAGAAATAGATCGTACGATGACAAACTGAGGCATCTAAATTAATCGTCGCTTGAAATTCGATATCTATGCGGCAAACTTATCAAACTATTTAAAATACTAAATGGGCTTACTAATATAAATTATTAATCAATGGTTAAACCTGATAACCGAAGGCGGCTAGAAATAAATGATACAATCTGGTAAACAATAGCAAAAAATTCCTTTTCCTATTAAATAACAATAAACATGAAATATCTTAGTTAGGAATGTCATTGAATGCACTATAGTCAAAGGTTTACGAATATAATAGATATTAATTAAAAATCTAACTTATGGAAACATAAGCTGTTAAATGAATCCTTTTTGTTATCCTGTATCCTTTTGGACTTTCCATCACCCCCCGAATGCCGCCCTTTCTTTCTCTCATAAACTTACTTCGAGTGGACCTTAGCATCCACAGGAATGAATGATGTGTTGTCATTCTCCAAGAAATATATGTTCTTCAAAAAACATTTAATAAAATAACTCATAAGTTTAGTCAATACCAGCAACCTTACTAAAGAGAATGAGATTGAACCTTTCCTTTATTACCACTTGAATTTCCATTAGGTACTCAAATGGAATTAAAGTTTTTCACTAACCCAATCATTTTTTCTGGGGAATAATTTCTGAACGGCCAAAATATGTATATGCAGATTAACAACATCTCACCCGCCAGGTCATGCTATTCAAATGCTTACTCAATAGTGAAAATCAATGTAAATAATTTGAAGTAAAAATTATACTTTGATTGAAGGCACTAGTACATTAGAGAATGCCTATGTGGGGAAATTTGTGCTAAATTTCTTGGAGTAAAATTTGTGGCTTTCATTCGAGTGTGCTCTTGTCACTGAGGCATTTGTTGGTGATCGGCTAATGTCATTTCACAAATCATGTCACATTTGCTAGTAGTTTTCACTTGTCACCAATGACACATTTGATGGTGATGTCTCCTTGTCATGGGTCCATTTATTTGTGGTGTGATCTTGCCTCGATTTATTGATAGATTTATTGGTGTTATTGTCTAATTACTGGTGAATTTATATATTCTGTGCTCTAGATGCGGACGAATTTATTATCAATGTTTTCTTGTCCTTGTTTGTAATTATGTTAGTCTTATTGGAATAGGTGCATTTTTAGTGATGATCTTTTGTCTTGGATGCATTTACTTGTAAAATCTCTTTCCCCTGGGCCATTGTTAGTATTTACTCTTGTGACTAGTGCATTTATCGGTGATCTCCTAGTCTCATTGCAGCATTCATACCTAATGCGCTCTTGTCAAGAATTTCTTGAATAGTGATGGTCCAATGTCAAGGGCGTATATGTTATTGATATCTATCACTGGTGGTGAATTTGTTGATCCATTTCCGTCACGATCTCATTGATCGGAAGTGAGCTTTAGTTACAATTCCATCCATTGTATATTTAATCTTTGGTAAGTGCACAATTATTGTTAATATGCCCTCGTAACGGGTTCAATAATTGTTAAAGCATTCTTTCTACATAAGCATTGATTAGTGAAGACAGAATTTCCTATCAAGTTTCAGCTAGGTTATAAATAAATCCGATTTATTGACACGTTTATATTTACTTCCATTATTATGTGATTTGATTCGTGTACCTGACCGCGAATCCATTTCTAATCCAGTAATGATTTGCATAAGACAAAAGGAAGAATATTTATTAAAAATTTATATAAAATAAACACAGCATATTTCCAACTAACAAAATTAAGTTGAATGCTTGGATCTGCCTTCTGTAAACGCTTTCTTATTGCTTATGCCTTCACCGGTGAAGAATGGTCAACTACGTTAAACCGGTTACTTATCATCGTTTTATCATGTTGCTATATCAGAAAGATTTTTAAACGTTTAAAACGTCTTAATTGAATGACATTATCACTGAAATTGAGGTAAGAGTTTTCCATCGCTTATGGCGAAGTCCGAATCCGTTAATAAGTTTTCGTTAATTTGGATATGTCCATATTAATTGGCATTAAGGCAATATAAATCCTTTGGTTAGCCTTTCTCTTTTTATTGAATTAGAGACACGCAAATAAATAAGTCAAAAGGCGAGTACATCAGTTTCAAAGGGACAAGATTTTTAGCCCCAAATGTTAGCAAACCTATCAATTCGTATTTTTGAGAATATTTGAACCGTGTTTTTGGACATTTTTGTTATATATTTATTCTCGGATCAATTTAAATTGAAGAAAAAAGCGAAAAGTCAATCAGAACAATATTTGTTTCCTTATCTGACACTATTTACGAGCTTGGCGCCTATTACAATTTGTTTTGAAAGCTCTGTAACTCGATTACATTTTTTATCGAAATTAATCGAGTATAAGGAAGTAGATCCGGAAATTATTCGTGTTGTTGGGAAAAAACTCCACAAACATTTATGGTATTGGTCAACAAAATTGCGGCACTCACATTCTTTGTTGATGAAGTACACTAGTCATTAATAAAAGATGGCTAATATAATGATGAAGACATAAGAAAGCGATGTAAAACCTAATAAAATGATACATTGTTAAGAGTAAAAATCCCAAGGTTTGAAGGAAATGTTTTTCGAACTTGATTTATTTCAGTTGAATCAAAGACATGTTTATAAGAGTTTCATTTAAATGGAAAGATGGTGCCATCTTTCACCGTGAGTTGGAGATATTAAGAAGAATTCTATTAGGTAACAACGTATCTGAGAGAGATGAGTGAAACTAATACAAAAATACCTCAATATTCAAACCAAGGTCATAAAATAAAGCAATACATTGTGCTGATTTCCGATGAACACAGAAAAAGTAACCATATGCTTCAAACCTTCCTAAAGAATCATCCTAATCTGGTACTAATTACATCGTTGTTACTATTTTATCATTAGCATTTGGAAATTATTGTATGAACAAAATTTTGGGTAAATATAATTCACTTTCAATTATGCTTTGCTATTATTTTCCTAAACCTAGTTTGTAAATTAATTATAAAGTTAATAAAAATATGAATTAGGGGTGAATTTGAAAGTTTAGGGACTTAAGGACCAACTTAATACAGCCGAATCGAGCTGAAATTTTGCATAGATGATAAAGGGGGTTGTAGCATGTAATTTCAAAAGTAGTAAAATAGGGGCCACCATACTTCACTGGTGTTGATTCTAACGCAACCCATCAGCTATCTCTATATTTTCATCCCTTTTAAGCCATTTCCTTTATTGAAAAAGGTTTAGTAGTTTTTGATTGAAAATTTGTGTTCTCTTTACTTACTGCTCGTAATGCTAAAAATTCCAAAGGATTATAGTTTTCCCTTAATTTTAATTATAGCTAAAGTTAAAGACTATGTATTCAGTATTAATTTGTTGGCTAGCTTAAAGGCCAGTGCTATACAATATACTCTAGCCTATTAGTTGCAAAAGATTGCTAGTATATAAAACTATATATAATATATTTCTACTGTGACTTCTATACATTTTCGTTCAAAGTAATTTCAATAACATTTTTAAACTCAACCCGTAACATTTTATTGATATTTTGCGCCTATGTTAATTGAATTCATTTATTGAAAGCTCAATTTTTAATTTTGACCTAATTCCTGCAACCATTAATGAAAAAACTAATGTTCCACTATATAGAATTTGGAGGCCAACCACTTTAAATTTAATGTATAGTGATTCTTTAATGCCACTAAAACTCCCCGACTCATTTGAACAGTGTCTAACGGTTTTGGAGCACTGAGCACAGAAGTGAATTTAATATTAAAATGTACGTCAAGTGTGATCTTGTATGAAACTTATACTTGTAAATTTGGTCTAATTTTCACAAGATTCTTGGGTTTATTGAAGCAAATGAAGGTAAAGAACTCTTATAAAATTAAATAAATACATCTAAAATTCAGACAATAATAATATATCTAAATTCTATGTCTTGTTTTAACCAAGAGAAGTGTCCGCAAATGCTGAAAATTAGAGAAAACCAGAGACAGACAAATAAACACCCGGCTAACATTACTTTTCCATGGAGAGCATCAGAGTGACCACTTTCCACACATAAAAGGCTCGATCGATGTTGACATTCCTCATTTACGAGCATATTTATCTCGTTATTGATAAAGGTTGGTTTTATATTCTCTAATATTCCTCTAAGGGTTATTCAGGATTACATAATATTTGTCAACAATTTTCTAACTAGACCTTCAATAATTGTATATTTATTTAAATTTATGGATCTTTATGGCTTTGTGCACCATCTCAGATATTTTTGAGAATTTTACCAAAAATGATGTTTCTTACGCTGATTAGAAATTTAGCCTTATTTTGTAGAAATTATTTGTAATATATTCATACTAAGTTGGGAAATGTTAGGTTAGGATATTTTATTATGATACAAATAATATTTATAACATTTATTTCAATATGATTTTTTAAGATTTTACGTTAATAAAATAGTATAATGTTTAATGGATAAAAATTAGCAAAAATATTGTTAAATAAATCCGCGGGGAGGTGAACGACGTGAATTCAAGGAATGAACTTTTCTGAAACAAAGTTTAAAATTAATTTGAAACATTCTAGAAAGAATTTGAGGTATTTTGGATTATTGTACGTTCACCGATCGTTTTTAAACTAATAACTTCTCTAAAATACTATATATATATATATATATATATATATATATATATATATATATATATATATATATATATATATATTTGGAATTAGCGTAAGAAACTGGTTAGTGATAAGATTTACTAAATGATCAGATGACGTACACCGAAACTAACCTAATCTTACCTAAATTTAAATCTAACAACTTTTCCTCCCAAACAGAAAACTTATTTTAGATCATGCATAAGAAAAAAATATTAGTGGTGAAATTTCCCAAAAGATACGAGAACGTACACAAACCCCAAAAATCTGAAAACCCAGTTTTAACCGTAGATATTATGTGCATTCACATAGTACCAAGCAACTCATAATTAATAAATTTGTCTTGCAAAGAATTTAATGTTTCTTATAAAAGTAAATAAAAACAGAATTTTAATAACATTATAAATCAAATTATGATCAAATGATCGATTATTAATTAGCATTATTCCAGTTGGGACGAAGACTAAGATAGAATACCCGTCTATAATGATTTTATGGCCAAGTGTCATAAGTTCTGGCTAGAGAATGAGAATTGAATACCTTTTCCTAATTAACAATGCTTCTTACTATAATTGCCTCTTATTTCTACTTCATTATGGCATAAATGAGAGCCAAAGAGAAATAATTTATGTAATAGGAATAAATATTCTAATATTTAAACTATTGCAAGTTTATTAAAAGTCAGCATTGGGAAAATACTGCGAAAAAGACAGTGCATTCTTTCGCAGAATTCAGAATCTCACTCCCTACCTGTTTCAGTAGCTGTGTATCACCGTTTAGAGCTTTGCTTTTCGATAAAAATAGTAAAAGGATGACAAATATTGGTTAAATGGATGATTTTGCGTAATTATACGATTTTTTCTATATGTTTTTAAAATAAATCTTTGTATCTTTTCCAATTCCAGAAATGATTCTTTACAAAGAACAAGGTCACCAGACCTAAGTCGCGTGCTCTCAATTGTTTCAAAAATTATAAAAGAGGATTTATTTAACTAACTTATTATCATTTATGACCTTCAAAACTTTCGAAAACTCTGAAAGGTAAAATGGTTACCATGACCGACCGATATATTAATTTATAGATGCCGTGCATGCGACTTAAAACGTGCAACCATTGTTGCTCTGTTCAAAAGTGGCCTAAAATGCAAGGAGTTAGCTGCTAAGGTGAAATACATAATGGAGAACTTTAAAAAGACTGGTTAGACTCCGATGAAGAAGTCTTCTGTACACTAGAGAGCTTCAAATGAACGCCAAGATCGGATTTTGGCCAGGTCTAAGCTAAGGGAGCGATTCGCTTCGAGTGCCAAGATTGCTCATGATTGGAAAGAAGCGAGTAGGAACGCTTAACCGCGAAAAGTGAGGCAGAGACTTTTCAACACAGGTCTCATCTTGAGAATATCTATAAAGAAACCTCATATCAGCAGAATAATTTTACGGATAGGCTACACTTTTATGGAAAATATAAAGTTATGAAGCTTCCTTCCGATTGTTTGAAGCCTCTGGACTATTCCATTTTAGGAGGAGAAAAGTGGATCGCTTTCACCACTCAATGTACCATACTTACGGTCAGCATCCGAATGTTTCGGACTGCACTTCACCTAATGGAATTAGGCCACTAATAATTTTATTCAATTACACTGCTCTGAGATGAAAATGGCAGCACTTTTTGCCAACAGTTTTTGACCAATTTAGGAGTAGGGGAATCGTCACCCTCCCGTTCTCTCTCAGTGGAGACCCGGGACCGTAACCGCAAGAATATCCGATCCAGGCAACGCGGGTCAGGCTCGTAACCACAGACCCTCGCCAATCGTCTGTATGAAAAGCCGAACGGCATAAAACTGCAAGATCTCCCCTACGAGAATCTATTCAATTTCACCTCAAGTAAGAAATTGGATACGCGTTTCTCTCAAGCTCGAAAGCCAGCTAGAGCAGAGTTTCGACTTGATGAGAAAAACCCTTGGAGTAACAACCCTCCTGGGCCCGTCCACAAGCCCCCCCCACCTACCCCTCCCTCAGTGGGGTGACGAGGTATAAATAAGAAAGACTTAGGAAAAACGTGGTAGAATGCGTCAGTGTCCAGGCTACGAAGTCTTCGGATTAAGACCGGGCTACCGAGACTGGACAGGCAGAATACTTGAATCGCCAGACTACGAAGTCCCCTGCAAGAGAGGCAGGGCCACCTAGGGGGCTAAGAAGCAGCTCATCCTCGAGCTAGTCCCTGGTTATCAAACGGAACGTTAAGTTAACTTGTTCAAGTTCAACTTAGTCTAGTCAGAGAGACTCCTTATACCCTGGTGCATCCTAAAGCCCAGGGATATTCCTCGTCCTTGAAGAATTAAGAAAAGAAGAGGAAAAAGGCTCCCCCTTGAGCCCGTTACCCGGTGGCGACACCAAACTCATAAGTTAACTTGGTTGAGGAACTATGTTCAACTTATTCTCGTCAGAGAAATCTCCCTCCGTTATCCTCGCCCTTGAGGAAGATTTGAACTAAGAATAAACTCATCCTCGAGCTAGTTCCTGGTTACCAAACCGACCTTTAAGTCAACTTGTTTAAGTTCAACTTATTCTCGTCAGAGAAACACCCCCTTCTCGATCCTCGCCCTTGAAGAAGACCTCCCCCGAGTACAGTGCTCGCCCATGCAGAATTACGTAACGAAGGAGAAAAAAAAGCTCCTCCTCGAGCCCGTTACCCGTGGTCAAACCGAACTCTAAGTTAACTTGGTTTAAAAACCAAGTTTAACTTACTCTCGCTAGAGAGACCCGGCCTACCTTGGAGCCTCCTAAAGCACCGTGATTGTCCTCCCCCTGCACGACCCCCCATTGAATACCATGTGGACCTCCATCTGCTACACTTGCCAAAGCACCTCGTGAACTCGACCACCTCCAACAATCTGGTGGAAGCACGCGTCAAACGACCTACCAGATTCTTCTAGTGTCTGGGGCGCATTAAGTTCAAGGTCAGACTTAAACCAGCCGCCAGAGCAACCAAGGTATTTAAACTCCAGTAGATACAATTAGCCTATTTCTTGTATATTCAAGTGAGTATCGAATTTAGCCAATATTAGAGGGTCAAGTTAATTGAAGTAATTATTGTGTATTTTAAAATTCGTAGTATTTCTGTGCTTCATGTTTTGTTTTTGTGTAGTAAATTAGTAAATTTAAAATCTAAGTTTATTTGAGGGAATTCCTGTGTGTTTCCTTCTTATCCTTACGTGTTGAAACGGCTCTTCCTTGAAAACAACAAAATTAGCACTCTTAGAACAAAGTCTACTTCATCAAAGAAGTATATCACGACCACAAAGAATACCACGACAAAAGTGGTGTCAGGTGTTGGGTGATAAAAGGGGCATTCTGCTACATTAGGAATTCTAATTTTATTTTTGTGTATATGGCCCGCCAACAACAAAGCCAAAGAAGCAACAAAAGGTTTTGCTTTAACAAAACATCTAACTTTATGGTGAATAATCAAACTGATTAAAAGAAGCCATTCAATTGGACTGGTTGTGGGTGGTTATGAAGAATAATGGAGCAATATCAGTCAATATATCATCCCAGCAATTCTAAAACCAATTAATGCACTGCTGAAAAAACAAGGAACACCATTCTAAATATTAACTGCACCAATCATTTGAATGTATTTATTAATAAACTGTTTGGGGGCTCTAAGTTATATTTCACCTTTAAATTATTATACAAACATAAAAAATGATGCGTTTCATTAGTTATATTAATTTTCTTAAATGAAAATATATAGTAATTTTAAACCTTTTACTTATAACTGTAAGTGGTAGAAACTTTCCAGTTTGATTTACGTTAAATTATTTACTATGCCATTAAAACAGTTTGAGTAGTATACTATTTTAAAAAAAAATATCTTACTACGTTGCCTACTTTAAAAGTTAACCTCTTGTACAGGAGCTTGCTTTGACTTATTTATTAAAAGATTAACTTCATTAGTTACATCTCTCTACCATAATAGATACTAGAAGTATTTCTTAAGCTTTAGCCTAAATAAATATTTAATTAAATATGGAAGATGATAACAAGGCTGCTTCATCTCAACCTGGTCATTTTAATTCATTCATCTTTTCATGTTAGTAATTAATTCATTCATTTGTTCATGTTAGTTATTAATGCATTCTTCCTACAATTTAATTCGGTTTAGTTAGTTAATTTACTTGATGACTTTAGTAATTATATATTTTTCCTACAAAAAGCTATTGGAAATGGATTTGCGTGCAGAAGTGTAGGGAACTGAAGTAATATTGAAACTTTCCTCTTTTTACCAGTCAAAACTTAGAGTATACGGCAGCCAGATGGCGCATGATAAGGATTCCAAACTCGTAGTTCTACGCAGTCACCGACAATGCATAATGCCACCACTGGAATTTGAAGGCATTAAATATTTTTATTTAAAATATAGTACAGAAAACTACATGATAAAATTTAGTTAAACTGGCATATATTGCGAAATTAATTGTTGTCTTCAGGTGGTCAAATGCATTTGCGTAATAATTAAAACGAGTTTAATCATCATTTGGGTGTCCAATTATAATGCGTACCAACGCATGTCATCATAGATTTTGTTGACATTTCTCACATCACATTCACATGAATGGTCGTCGATGAGAGTGAATTTCTGCTGATTCTACGGGGAAGGGCATATTTTGTAGCTCCGGGTTGTTTATAATCTACATTAAACTGTAGGTCCTACCTAAGTCATGGATCAGCTGTCTCTTGGGTTTAAAGTTAAAATATGAAAATAAATTCCGAAATTCAATTGAAATCCTACGCGAAAATAAAACTTTTCAGAGTCCTATTAATCAGATTTTGTTACTTGGTTTCTAAGTTTATATTCTTATATATTTTTTCAAAAAATCACCAGTGAAAGTTGCCTTGGAAAGAAAATGAGCCAGTTTAGAGAAATCAAACTGACTGGTTGTACACCGCTAAAGTATTAAGAGAACAAAACTACTCAAGTCAATAAGGCCAGATTAGCTGCACTCTCATTTTTAGCCTTCTTAACTATTGATAAAAAGGAGAGAAAATATGGAGTGAGGTAAAAGTCAAAACGGGTCAGAGATACATGGCTCGAGTAGGGAAAAATAAGAGTGGATTGTTTTGGAGGTGGAGAACTCAAACTAGACTAATCCATCCCCGGTCCTTCAACGAAGGTGGATCTTTGGCACAACATAAATGGAGTACAAATTTAGAAAATCTCACCGAACAAATTGAAGGTTGAGGGCATCAGTGTTTTATTGTTCCATTATAACTTCCGTGCTAGAATTTAATTAAGATTATAGTTACAAGCTTCCAAAGGCACAACTTCCTCACACGATATGGATTTGCATTAACTTGGAAACTATTCTCTATAACTGAACAAAACAAGATACTTTGCGGGGAATTCAAGACAAGAGGCAAATCAGATAAGTAAAGGCAAAGGTAAACTTTAGGTTTCTCCAAATTTTAAGAGAACCTTCCTCTTTAAACCTTGACGCTTTGCAAAGTATTTTAGTCAAAATGATATAATTAAGTAAGGATTATATGTCTAGTGCCAACGAGCTAGGAATACTTTATCACTTTGTCGTGCCGCAAATAGTTCAAAGGTGTCCCTGGCATTCCCACCCTTTACATTACAAACATTCAAACCACATTTTAAAAGGTTTATCTTATGTCCCCGTTGCTCTTCCTCTTTCTTTTTTAATATATTTAAGATAATAAGCCAATCCCTCTTGGTGAAAGGGAGGGGAAGAACAGAGAGTAAACCATTAAATAAACCTTAAGTGTGAATGTTCTCATAGAGAAAAGGAGATGCACGAGATTAAACAATTAAGAGAGGATAGGGCACCGCCCCACCGCTCTAAAACCTTCGATTCCCCAAAAGAGAGATAATATTCTTCTTCTTCGAAATTTAAAGAGACAACCAATGAGGGCAGATCTCGGAGTACGATAAGAAGAGTTGGGACCGGAGGGCAACGCAGTTCGAGGCGTTCTAACCATGCCGTAAATGTCCCCCTTCCCCCCGTGGCGACGAGGGAGAATAGAAATAATAGAGAAATTAATAGATAAAAAATAATATTGAATTGAAGGACAGAAGCTAGAGAGCAATAGGTTTGCCTGGCCTACTACTACTACCATTACCACTACTACTCCTACTATTACTACTACCACCACCACTACTTCTACTACAACTACTGCTACTCCTACTATTACTACCATCACCACAACTACTACTACTACAGTACTACTTCTACTAGTAGTGGTATCTGTTTTAATCCTTCTAACCTACAGATTAAGGTGATCAGACTCCTTCTTGCCGCTCGAGATCGCCGATGGACCCAACGATCGCTCCTCAAGCCACTACGGGCAACTCGCGCGCTCCTCGCCGCGGTCGTATCCATCTCTGCGTGACTCTCCTGAGTGGAAGACCGGAGTCATGGGGGGTAGGAGATTCACGAAGCTACATCCTTACGTGAACCAAACCAAATTCCAAAAACCCATTAACCTCACCGTTTTTTTTAGACATCTCCAAGAGCTCCCTGGCGTAAATTCCCAGGGAGGTTTTCAATTTTAATCCTTACTAATCCATCCGTCACCCCTCGCAATTGTGGCTCTCTCCCGGCTCATCATTTGCATCTCTTTTAAATTTTTCACTATCATTTTCGCCTTATTTAGACCCAGCTAAGGGTGAAAGAAGGTGTTAAACGTCCTCACATATTAATCCATCACAATCTGAATATAATTAAATACTCGTTTGTTTTAAATGGCGTCTCAGGATCCCTAGTCTGCTGAAGATACACTTATGAACTTTGCAAAGGAAGTTTAGGAAATGAAGATTGAAGAGCAAAGAGAGAGGCTGTCTCGAGGGTAGAAAGGAATGGGAGGGTGACAGAGCTAGATTATAGGCGGCGACTTAGAAAGCGAAACTGAAAGAGAGAGGATTAAGTAAATACAGAATAATCTAATAAAAACAGAGAAATATCGATGCTCAGACAAACTAATCTTTCGACATACAGAGGATTCTGAAAGCGATTTTTCAAAATTTATTGAAAACCATAAAAGACCCCTCACTGTGGGTGGTTTTTGACCCTCCAACTATACTTTTATTATCTAACAAACAAATATAATTCAAATAAAATATTTTCCCTATAATTTGAGATTCCATTTTCATTTCTCTCTCTTTCCTAGAAGAAAAATGGAGATAATTAAAGGACAGGTAGAGAAAAATGATGAAAGAAAGTGAGATCTTTCCATTTAAATATTTTCGCAATGAGCAAAAATAACCAGGGCAAATGGACAGAAAGTTATTGCTTGCAGACTTTTTAATAAAGGGTAGATGTTAAAAAAGGTGAGAGGTGACAAAGTTGCATAACTCCCAAATAAATTAAGAGTTAAAGAAAAAAACAAAGAGAGAAGCGGACAAACGGACTCTCAGAGGCAGTTAATACGTGTAGATATAAGAATCAGAATCCTTAAAATTGTTGCAAGATTCGTGAAGAATGGCTCTCGATGGCATAGAAAATGACCGGCGATGGATGGGCACGAATGTAGGCAAGAAATAAACGTGGATTAGCCGAAAGACACCGAGGGGGGGATCGGAGGACGGAGGGTTCGTCCTGGTTGATATTTTTTTCCTAAGATTCACGACACTAAGCGACTTTTTTTCCTTTTGACCGAAAGAAGAGAAATAAAGCGAACGAGAAAATGCCAACAGGCAATTCATTCCCATGGCCCCATTTCGGTCGGTCTCTGTTGATTTCCAAGTTTACATAGATTACGAAGCAAAAAACACGGGTTCACATCGAGAATTTCTTTGGTTAGACGATGTGAGAACCTAGTGGCCCGATTAACCGAAACTGGATACTACTTGTTGGCAATCGACACAGGGTAGATGGAGTCGTATCTTAATTCGGTTACTAATCCGATTTATTATAATTTGCATATCCACGGAAACAGGAGGACGTAAAGAAGGGACCTTATGGTGAAGAAGAAAAATCAACAAACTGTTTGATCAAAAATGATAAATTAGGGGCAGTGAAAATGGGTGTAAGTGTTACATAGCCCGAGAGTAGAAAAAGATGAGACTAGTGATCTATATCCATTTTGTGCGAAAAGATCACGCTATTTCACTCTCGCTTATCACTTTTCTCCCTTCACTATACTCTTGTTCGACCAGCCCTGCCCCATTTTATTCTAATGCAGGGTGGCTTTACCCGTGGTAGTGTGAGTAACTCACAATTTTAGCCCCTTATTTAAATTTATGGCACCAAACCCGAAAATTCCGTTAAAAAGTTCATGATGTATATAAGAAGAAGTTATTTGGAGTATTAGCAAGTAAGAAAGAGATGTTTAGAGAGAGTACCATGCAACCCGATACGAGAAGATACATAAGTAGGTAAATATGGAGGTAATTATAGACTTAGATTCTTGGATGTAGTTATGGTGGAAGAGGAGTGAAATTGATGATGCACACTTCCCGATCGGATGTGCGCAATGTTACTCCCGCTATTTAATTCATAAAGTGTTTAGAATTTATCGATTTTTATATTGAAAAGTGTGTTTTTATAATATTTATTTAATCTTTTCTTTTTAATTGCCTTTCTTGGGAATATAAGTTGTTTTTAAAGTGACTTTGCTCAATTAATAATAATGAGATCCGCTAAAAAATATTTTCTTTTTGTTTTATCTCGTTAAATAATAATACAACTTCTTTAATAGTAAACTTAAGTGCAATCAACGAGTTAATCGAGTGAGTCCTTAAATAAGTACTAAGTATTTTAATATATTAGACATCTGAGCTCGAGGTTTTGTGAAAATCCTTGGTTGTCGGTTAGTTCGAACTTTGTTTACGTCGGCAGCCATCTTTATTTCAATTTTTGAGACCTAACTTTTCTTTTATTTAATTTTAAATCTTCCACCCTAGCTCTCTTTGTTTTCTCCTTCTCCGTACTTTTTCTTTTAGTAGATTCAAATTATTAGTGATACATATGACGATGTATATGGAACCGTTTAGAAGGAAGTGTAGAGCTAAAAGAGAATATGACTCTTGGAGGGTTGGGGACGGATGTGGAGTTCTAGGGGGGGAGACTGGGAGCGTTGTCTGTGGGATGAAAGAGTATGTAGAGGAGCAAAAAGGAGGTAAACTGGGTACTTGGAAAGGATAGAGAGTATAGAGAAGCTAGTTGCTGAGCTTCGAAAGGATGTTAGTGTTAGGCCTAGTAATAGCAAAGGGGACCGTAAGGTTAGCCCATGTAGGATAGCGAGGAGTGGGTCTAGTGGAGCTAAGAATGAGTGCATGGTGTTAAAGGGAGGTAGGAAGCAAGTAGATAAGGGGGGGAATCTCCTGCTTGTCGTGGGAATAGGGATGATACATAGGTAGCTCGGGAGGACGCTCAATCTATTGCAATCGGTAATAGATTCAGCGCCCTCAATAGGGATAACCGTTTAAATAGAGAGAATGTTGTGCAGGAAGTGCCAGAAGTACTTGTGGTGGGTGATTCATAAGTAAGGCATTTAAATAGGCCTTTGTGTGAGTGACAGCAGAAGAAGCAAATGAGAGTTTGTTTGCAAGGTCCAAGGGTAGCAGATGTGAGTGAAATATTTGAAAGGATAGTGAGAGGAGCTGGAATCGATGGAGTTGTTGTCTTGCATGAGGGAGTAAATGACATGGATCAGACTAGATCATAGGAGTTAGTTCATAGATATATTAAGCTGTTGTGGAAGGTTTGAGCTAGTGGTAGGAGGTGTGTAGTTTCTGGAATTTTGCCTAGGCTTAGAATAGGTCATAGATGGTTGTCCTGTGCAAATGGTATAAATGAGAGATGGAAGGGGTTGTGTAATAGTATGGGAATGGTTTTTATGGATGAATGGAATGGATTTTAAGGAAGAAAGGAATTGTATGCATCAGATGCGTTGCATTTGAGTCGCAAGGGAGTGTCAGCATTGAGTAATTGTCTAGAGAGGGCTGTTGGGATAGGCGAGATAGGGAAAGAAAATTGTGGGATGAAGTAGGAGAGAGTCTTTACTGGGTGTTAGTTTGATCCAAGAACCAAGAGGGCCGAAGTTAATCAAGGATGGCTTGGCAAGTGGTGATGTTGGTGCTTGTGGTGAACTAGACAATGGGGATGTGGGAGACTATTCTGGCACTACACAAGGATATAAAGACACTTAAATAGTTTTAAATGTTTTTATAAAAATACTCAGAGTATAAGAAATAAAAAGGATGAGCTGATGTGTTACATAAGGGAAGACAGTTTAGATCTAGTTTGTATTACTAAGTCCTGAATAAGTAAACATATTTTTAATGACAATTAAGATGTATATAAATTAGACAATTATGAGATATTCTTGCACGAAACAATTAATAGGCCCTAGGGTGGAATATTGGTCTATGTTAAGAAACGTCATAATTATTAAGTGGTTAACTTTGTAGATCATGCTCAGATTGAGTCAATTTGGTTAGATATAAGAGATAGAGTTGGTTTAGTTTACAGGGCACTCAACCAAACTCGTTAACTAGATTTTTTATTATGTCAGCAAATCAATAGGGCATGCAATTCTGAGCAAGTAATTATGATTGGAGATTTTAGTTTGTCAAATATCGATTAGGAAGTTATGAAAGGTAACGATAGGATTACAAAACTCTTTATATACAGCTTTCTAGATAGTTTCTCATCCAGTGCGTTAGAGAACCCACTCGAAACTGTTTATTATTGGATCTTGTTTTGTGTCGTGATCTGATCAGGGTGGATGTTGTTGAAACTATCAGTGAAAGCGATCTTAATATTTTTAGGTATGAATTAAGCTTGGGAAAAATAATCCCAGATAATAAGGTTAAAATATTTAATTATAAGGAAAGGAGCTTTGCCAAGCTGAAGGAGGAGTTAAAAATATTAACTAGGATATGTTTTCTAATATGACAGCCCTTGAATGTGGAAAAGGTTTTATTGGACAGAATTCAAAGAACTTGCATTCCACTTAAAGAAATAAGAAACTCTGGACATATGCGTCCGCAGTTTATGAATAAGGAAATTAGACAGAAAATCATAGAAAAGAAGGAGAGTATTCAAAATTCGTAAATAGTGCTGGTGGTGTAATTACCTTGGAAAGATATAGAAATATTAGATATCAGTTGAATAGATCAATTAGGGGTAATAAGAAGAGAGTAGAAATTAATCTGGCCCCAAGTAGTAACGGAGCTTTAAAGAAGTCTTTTGGCCTAAAATAAAGATCAAAAGAAAGCTGACATAGGTCCATTAGTGGCTGAGAAGAGGACAATTGTCAAACATGAAGATATAGTTCATTGAAGTTGTAAGTAATCACTTCAGCTCAGTTTTTGTTCTTGATGACTCAAGACTGGGTGGCGATGACTTTGATAACAGGGCAAATTTGAGAAGCGAGGATATTTGTTTTGGCTGGGAGGAGCCAAAGAAGGCAGCAGGGCCAGACTAAATTTCTATCAAAGTGCTTCAGAAAGGATCAAATTATTTGGCCTGGCGTTTGAGATTGATATTTAACAGATCAGTTGGATATTGTGAGGTGCAAATGGATTGAAAGTTCTCAGCCTTACTTCAATTGTATGTAAGGTATTAGAAAAGTTGATAAAATCTAGGTTATTTGGGTTTCTGAAGGATAGAAATTTACTACAAAAATCTCAACATGGCTTTAGGTCAGGTAAATCGTGTTTGACTAAACTGCTGTCTTTCTTGGAATACATAACGGATGATTTGGACAAGGGTGAGGAAATAGATGTTGTTTATTTGGATCTTAACAAGGATTTTGATAAAGTGCCTCATAGAAAGTTGTTTATTAAGTTAAGAGGAAGCGAATTCTCTTTTATTTTATGAAAATAGATTGGTGTCTGGCTCAGGAACAGGAAGCAGAGAGTAATTTTAAATGGTAGTAAATCAGAGTGGATTCCTTTGTTTAGTGGAGTACCTCAAGTGTCTGTTTTGGGCCCACTGTTTTTTATATTTTATATAAATGATTTAGGAAAGGGTTTGCAAAGCAAAGTTTGGAAGTTTGCTGATGATACTAAAATAGTTGGCAGATTAACAAGCATAGAAGAAGCAACCTATCTTCAAATAGATCTAGAAAAATCCTAGGTTGGTCGGATAACAAATAGATGAAGTTTAATTTAAATAAATGCAAAGTTATGCACCTGGGTGCAAAGAATACGACATTTTGTTATGATCTTAGTGGTACCTGGCTAAAAGAGGGATGCTAAGGTTCACAACCAATGTCTTCAGGCAAAGCCTGGGCCCCTTATTAGGTGCAGGATTTACATATAATGAATCTGTTCAACGAGAATTAAAAAGCTTAATCCAGGACTCAGTAGGATGAGGTATGAGGAAAGATTAAAGGTGTTACACATGTTTTCTGTTAGGCGTAGGTTTCTTAGGGGTGATATGATTCATACCTATAGAATATTTAGAGAATGTGGGTAGGATACTCTTTCAGGAGTATTTTTAATTGTGAGGTGTAAGGGTAATAAGGGTTCAAGATAGGAAATTACATAAATAAGAGGTCTGGGCTGAATATTCATAAAACCTTTTCAGCCAGAGAGTGGTACATTTGTGAAATTATTAGCCTTGGGAGGTGGTTAATAGTGATTCACTTTGGATTTTAAAAATAGGTTGGATAGATATATGGATAGTTTTGGAATTATTTGACATCAACTGTTTGGTCTACCTAGTTTGGGCATATTGTTATTTGTAAATATTGCATAGCACATTGACCTGGACTCTATGGGTCTATATATTGTGCAAATAGTTGAGTGTTGTAAATATTTACCATCATCTTTTGGATGAACTAGGGCTGTATTTGGGATGCACATTGACATGGACTCTATGGTCTATAAATTGTGTAAATAGATGGGTGTTGTAAATATTTGACATCATGCTTTGGATGAAATAGTACTGTATTTAGGATAAGTTTATTGACTAGTAAAGGTTCACATAGACAGGTCCCAGTAGCTTTTCGTGGTGCTTCCGTCTCTTATGTGTCTTACATCTGCGACCAAGAATCCGCCGAGAAGTCGCTGTTTTTTTTTAACTTTCATAGAAGAACCGAATTTATGACAGTGGCGATATATACCTTTTTTAAAGGATTGTGATTTTCAAGGCGACAATAGAGACCTATTTAAAGACAGGTGATTTATGAAGGCGGTGAGAGAGGCTTATTTAAGTTAAATGGATTTATAAGGCTGGCGAGAGAGATTCATTTTTGGAAATGGATTAGTGAGCAGCAATAGAGACTCATTAAAAGCAAATAGATTTATGGAAACGGCGATAGAATTCAATTTAAAGGGAATAAATTCATTAGGATTGTGATACAGACCAAAATAAATGGAGTGCATTTATGATCGCTACTATAGAGAACCTATTTATATGGACTGAATTTTTGATGGCGGGGATCTATTTAAAGGAACCAGATTTAACAGAGCTAGGATAAAGACACACTTAAAGGAAATGAGTTTATGTAAGCGGTGATAGATAATAATTTAAACTAAATTCATTTTTGTGGGCAGCGATCGAGATCCATTTAAAGGGACTGAAATTATGAGGGCAGTGATAAAGATGTTTCTATAGGGAGACGATTTATGAAAGGGGGCGTTACAGACATGTTTAAATGGACTGAATTTGCAAGTGCGGTGATAAGGAACCATTTAATGCGATAGATTTTACTCGTATGTGTGGCGAAAGAGAAGCATTTAAAAGGAATCGATTTTTATGCCGGAGAGAGAGAGAGAGAGACATTTAAATACCCTATTTATTTAAAGGGACGGAATTTATCAAAGCAGCGATAGAGGCTCATTTATAGGAGCTGGATTTTTTAGGCCGGTGATAAGGACCCATAAAAAAGAATTAGATTTATGTGAGCAGCGATATACACCCATGGATGGAAATTATAAAGGGGGCAATAGACCTAGATAAATGAACTTAAATTACGAGCGCGGTGAGAGAGACTCATTTCAAAGAACTTAATTTATTAGAACGGCGTTAGAGACCAATTAATGGAAATGCGTTTCTAAGCCACGATAGTGACTCATTTAAAGGAAGTTGTTTATTGAATGTTGCGATAGAGACACATTGAAAGGAAATGGTTTCCTGCAGACTGTGATTAAAATCAATCTAAATGTACTGAATTTATGATAGCGACTATAAAAACCTATTTATTCGATTGAATTTTTAGGGCAGTGATAGACACTTTTAAAAGGGCCAATATTTAGGAAAAAAGACTTTTTTAAGTGTTGATAGAGAGATATTTAAATGAACAGAATTTTTGAAGAGTGCGATCGATACCTATTTTAATGGACTAAATTTAGGAAGACAGCAATAAAAACCTATTTAAATGGGATAGATTTATGAAAGCAGTGATAGAGACTCATGTTAATGAACTGAATTTATGAGTAACACGATAGAGTCATTTATAAATGTAGGTAATTACTGAGTAAGGCGATAGAGGCCCAATTTTTCAACAGAATATTTATGGAGATGGTGATAGTGACCTTTTCAAAATTGGATTTATCAAGGCAACGATAGGGACACACTTAAAAGGGCTAGATTTATAAGCTTTGTGATAATGACCTATTTGAAGGAACTTGATTTATGAGGAAGGAAATAAAGACGTATTAAAATTGACTAGATTTTTCAGGGCAGAGATAGACACCTATTTAAATTGACAGTATTTTTAACGGCGGCGATAGAGAATCATTTAAAGAAACTGTATTTATGAAGGCTGCGATAGAGTCTGAATTCGATTGACTGAATTTATTTTGAGAGGCGATAGAACATCAATGAATGAAATGGGTTTATATGTGTGTTGATAGAGACGTATTTAAAAGAAATCTATTTAAGTATAACTTGAGAGAAATCCATTAAGAGGAACTATATTTCTGATGGCAGCATTAGAGAACCATTTATAGAGAGTTACTTTAAGATCATAGCTATCAAGGGCTATTTAATTCGATTGGATTTAGGACGGCGGCTATAAAGACTAATTTAAAAGGACTGGATGTATGATAGCTGCGATATAGGCGTTTTGTAAGGGAGCAATTCTATGCGGTCAGCGATAGACTTAGTTGAGGGGACGTGATTTATGAGGGTGGCGATAGAGACCAATCAATGTATAAAAAATGGATTTAAAGGAACTGGATTCATGAGGGGGTGAGATAGACCCATGTAAAGAGAAAAAGATATATGAGGGCAGCGATAGAGACTAATTTCCCTGGAAGTAATTTATAGAGCTGTATTAAAGTCACATTCAAATAAAATGGATTTATGCGAATGGCAATATATATAGATACATTTAGAGGAACTGAATTTTTTGTGAGTCGCAATATAACCAGAGAAGAGAAATTGATTTATGTGAGTGGTGGTAGACGTATAGACGCCATAGATTTATGAGTTTGCTGCTAGATTCCTATTTAAATGTATTGTATTTATGTGGGCTGCGATAGTTTCATTAAAATCAACTGGATTTAATAAGATGGCGCTACAGACCCATTTAGATTTAATGGATTTGTGAGCGTCGGTAATAGAGACGCATTTAAATGGAATCAATTTCTGTTCTCAGCTATAAAAACCTAAATATTTATATAGACTAGATTTCCTGATGGCGGCAAAAGAATCCTATTTAAAGGGACGGAATTTAACAGAGCAAAGAATAAATGTATTCAACTCAACGTTGTAAGAGATTCATTTAAAGGCACTGAATTTATTATGGCGGCGATAGAGATCAATTTAGAATAATGCATTTAAGAGGGCGGCCATAGGAAACCTTTTAAATGGCCTAGATCTATAAAGGCGGTGGTACTTATGTATTTACTAGACCTCGATTTATGATGGCGGCGATATAGACCGAATCCTATGGCCTTAATTATTGAAAGTTGTGATTGAGTGCGATTTTAAAGGGACCAGATGTTTCAGTGTGGCGGCAGAGGATATCCGGACAACTGCTTGACGAACAAGAGCCCGATGGAAAACTGCCTGATTAGGACAATTGCTCGACGGAAAAAGGGCCCAGAAGGACAACTGCCAGACGGAAAAATGGCCCTCTGTGTGGGTTTTCATTAAATACATATATATATATATATGCATAGTATTTAGATTTTTTTTGGTATCCTTCGATCTGGTGTTCATTTTTTTTTAGGATCAGGATTAAAGTGATCTTTAGATAGTTGTTTTAAGGGGTTCCATTCCTCGCGAACCTCTTTTAATTTTAGGATTATCAACTTCTGCAGTCACGTGCATTCTTAAATCACATATATAGGCCTGAATGTTATAATTTCTAAACCAGTGAGTGGGTTGCTATTTTTTGTATTAGAAAAGTTATGAATATTGAATTTACCTTTGCGTAGGGAGAGGAGAGATTCTCCACATGATCCTAAGATCAAACACAGAATATATCAATGGTGGCAAAACTATTACACGCGTGTCAGCAGTGGAATGCAAGGGCATTTTAAGCGAAACACGCGACACTAAGTACCTTGGACCTTGAAAACACGTCCATAGCTTCATACGACACCAGTTACACCTCTTATCTGTTGTCTGTTTATTTCAGAGTGTTATTGTACTAAATTTTGTATGAAATCAAGCTAAACAAATAACAAATATGTATCAAGTGGCAACTAGTAGTTTTTGAGATGTCACGTGAGTAGGTGTTGTGTAGTGGTTGATAACGTCAGCAATTTTAAGCTGTAAAATTTATTCTGAATTTCTTTTTAGTGGTTAAAAAATTATGTTAAAAACCAAAAGGTTCTTTAAAAAATAGATGGCAATCAATGTTTATCGTTTTCTTTTATTTTGAGGAGAAATTATTAGCCACTGACAAGTCGTGGAAATAGAAGAACCAGCCGTTGCTACGTTTATTATATATATATATATATATATATATTTTTATTCGTTTTATTAGGGTTAATGAACCAAATCAACTTTGACTTGAGGCGTAGGTTCGTGCCTCGGTGATCGATTGAGGATCGTTCTAAGAGTGCTAAACTTTATTTTTTTATTCTAGGGAATGAATAAAAGGGGGTTTGTTTCTTGACTTTATCAAATATTGCCAATTCACCTCGTTCGAGGATAATTAAACCAGTGCTTTTACTAAAAAAATAGACTTTAATGAACATAAACCCTCTCACTAAATAACATTAAAACACACAGATCTAATATACGTATAAAAAGACAATGGGATTACAGAGCGAGCTCTCGAGTCTTTATTCGTGGTACAATTTTACAGGGGAACAATTTTAAGTTGATATCTTTGTCCTTAGTCAGACATCCAATAAACTAATTTTTAGGCACGGAGACATAAACAACAGGATTATTCTTTACTTACAAAAAGTAATGGAGATTAATAACAGATTTCAGTTAGAATATCTTCAGAGATTTTGTTTTTGAGAGGCTTAGCTCAAGTAGTTGGTTGTTTTCGCAATAGATGGCGTTCGTTAACCTGCCTGGCAATTTGAGGGGTGACGTCACTCGGGGGCTGAGTTCAGAGAGGCGGCTTCAAGCGAAAGCTTAATCCTTTTCTGTCTAGGTGGTCATGGTGACCTTGACCTCGTTTTCTTCCGGCCGAGAAGAAATAGTTGTCTTCTCTTGTTTTTTATCTAGTTGAGATTTGTCCAACTCAGATAGAGTAAGCTTTGGAGTCCTCAAACTGGGTAGATTGATACTCAATAATCTTGGGGATCGAACGGCGTCGAGCTTCCTTGGTACAATCTGGTATTGTTATTGTAAAAGGACTGCAAGTTCTCCTTTACCCGCAATAACTTTGTACCGGTTGTTTTTCTGTTTTCTTCTCGAACTCCAAAAATCTTCTATCAACCGGTGACTTTTTCTCTTCTGTTGGAATGAAAAAAAAGCCTAGTTTCCTCGTGTCAACCAGTTATATATCCAAATTACTCCCGCGGAGTAATGGGGAGGTGGAGGGGGGACTTACAAAGTGAGACCCCAGGGTGGTTTTGTAGCTCTGAGAGAGGGTAATATGAGATCGGCAGTTGGCACTTTTGAATTAATCATTTTTAAGTACACCCTCGATGGGCCTGCCTTTTGAGCTGAGTTCAGGAAACTGTCTCCTAAAATCTACTATTTTGACCGTTCTCCTATGTCACCAGAGAATATCGGAGGGGCAAAGCTAAACCCAGATGTCGTTTGTTATTATTTCCTTTGCTCTTATCACCAAGAGGGAGGCCTCGATACATATATATATATATATATATATATATATATATATATATATATATATATACTAAACTCTTATACCTCTACATTACCTCTACAATTTCCTTTTTTTCCAAACAAATTCCAGATTAAATTTATTTCACAGTTTTCAGCAAACCCTTACTTACGTAATAAGTACAGCAAAGAAAGTTAAATTATCAGAAAATCATTGTAGTAGCAGAATTTTCAAAAAATGGTGGACAACTGAATATCGCGTCATAGAACGAAATAATAAAGCTCTTTTCATTTTATGTGATCAACAAGTTAGTAGCAGAGCTTAGAGTGTCAAAAGACACTCTGAGTCAAATTACAAGCGGTGTTCAGAAAGAAGTGATGAAGCACGTAAAGAATATATCGCCAAGAGGCAATCAAAAAACGACCCATTCTCAAAGTTTGTTGAAATTTGTAAGTGGCAACTCAGGTCTGAATTTAGTGACAGCAAGTTTTAGTATTTCTTATACTATTGTTAAGCAAGGTAAACCCTTTAAAGAAGGGGAATGTCTTAAAAATTGCTTTCTTAACTGTGCACCTTTTCTTTTTCAATATTTTAGTATCAAGGACCAAATAATTAGGCATATTAAAGAGCTTCCTATGTCCAGAAACACTGATAAAAGCCGGGTAATGATTCTGCCTTCAAATATAGAAGAAAAAACGCGTGTGATTATTTTTCATTTTTCCTTGATGAAACCACTGATATTTCTTCGGCTTCTCGATTGGTCCTGAAACGTTCGAAGAGTTGCTTAGCCTAGAAAGCCTGTCGTTAAATACTAAAGGAAAAGATATCTGTGATATTGTAGTCAAAGCACTTGGCGACAGAAATATAGATATATCAAAAAATGTATCACTTGGATTTGTGAAACTTCTCACTGCTATCGTCTGACATTCTTTAGTACAGTTTTAATGTATTATTCATAAAAAAGCACTTATGCTAAATTTGGATTAAAAGAACTGAAAAATATTAAAACGTCAGTCACCACGGATAGTTAATTTGGATATCAGCACGGGCTTTGCATAAACGTGAATTCCGCTCGTTACTGGATGAAGTTGAATCAGCTTATGGCGGTTTATTGATGTACAATAATGTTCGGTTGCTTAGTAGAGGCAAGGTTCTTGAACGCGTAAAATGAATACATAAATGAGATACAGCTTTTCTTAGACGTGAAAAAAATTGAAGGCTATCTGGAACTAGGTGATGAGTCCTGGATTCGGCGGTTGATATTTTTCACAGAACTCTCATCGCACTTGAATAAACTGAATGTTAAAATATAAGGTTTTGGACATATTACTGCATTTGAAGCGTAACTTGAGCGCGACATTAAAACTAAAACTTATAAGTACTTTCCAAGATTGAAAAAGAAATATGAAGAAGGTAGTTACAAAGATGAGAATATCGAACACGATCAAGACTTCTTTTTGTCAGCTGGACCTTCTTTGAAAGATAAATTTTCATCAAGATTTTGTCAGTTTAGAAATCTTGAGGAAATATTGCTTTTCATTAAGCACTCAGATGGATCTAATTTAAAAAAAATTAAAACGAATCTGTTTGAATGCCTAAAAATAGAAGAACTTGAAATGGAATTAGTAGAACTTCGATCCAGTTCTATTTGGAAGCAAAAATTCGTAACTTTTAGAGGTAATTTAAACACACTTGGGAAGAGATCGATTGAGGGGAATTTGCAGCGATCAAGACAATCAATTTTTTGTCATTTGAGAAAGCATTCCCAAAGCATTTGGTGCTTTTAAATGGTGGCCAAAGTGGTATTATAAGGGTTTTCTTCTAAGTATGAGTGTGAGAGTCTTTTCTCATCTCTTAGCTACTCTAAAACACCAGAAGAAGTCGAATAACTGATAAGGCAAGTGCTATTTGTTTATATTTAAAGACAACGAACTATCGGCCCGACATAAAGGAATTGGCTGGAAAAATTCAGGTTCACAAGAGAAATTAAATAGATAAATTTATATTTTTATTTATTTATTGCACAACATTGCATATATATATATATATATATATTCATATACTTGTGTGTTAAAATCATAATGTAATATTCCATTTAATAATATAAATTTAGAAGTCAGACACGACTAAGATATAAAAGTATTGACACGCCTAGCATCAAAGTTTTGCCACCACTGGAATATATGTACATTTTCTCTTTAAATCATTATCCATATGTGTGTGCGTGTGTATACTGTACAAAGCCTACGAGTAAATTTGACTTATTTATTATCTGACTATTTTACCTGAGTTTTTTACTTGGATTCCTCGTGGTTCCATTAATTTAGACATTATTAAGAAAATAACGTTATTGTTCCCAAAAGGATCTCCTGGAATTATATATATATATATATATATATATATGAAAAGTGATACACAGAAAAAAGAGATAATGGAACCTACGGAGGTAAAAAGCAAAGAGAAGAAATTACGTCCTTGGGCAAGGTCTCAAACCTCAAACCTCTGGTTTGTAAACCGACAGCACGGCAGTTTACGTTTGCGTTTTATGAAAGTGATAAGATATTTGGTAGGTTTCATAAGTGTGAAGTAGTTTTGTTGGTTTCCCTGGTATCGAGGTCATCTTTAGCGTTTCTTTCTTCTTTATCTTTGTATGTTATTTCCTCCGTTGGAGTGGGTTCTTCCCTTGGAGTACTCTTCGCAAACTTGTACATTGGAAGCGTGGAAGAACCGGTCTTTTGAATGTTTCCAAAATCGCATATTTATTGCAGATATATAGACAACATATACATAAATATACAAACAGAAGATGAAATACAGAAATTACTAAGAGTATTCAAAAACTGCTCTTCACTTCATTACACCATAGAAAATAGCCAAAATAACCAACTACTGTTTTTAGATAACCACTAAGGATAGCAGTAAAATAACTACAAAAATTTACGTCAAAAACATAAATTCAGGTATTTGCATGAATGTCAAATGTGAATGTCCCGACCGTTAAAAAAGTGTAATGAATTTCCACATTAACCGTGCTCTCCCCCATTGCTCCACATATAATTCACATGGCCTTCCTTACGTCCCCTCGCTCCGAATAATACGTGATCTCTCCCCATCTTAATCTCGCGTCCATTATAGATTTACCATTTTAAGCAGTCTCAAACTTTATTTCAATGTACCTTATTGTGTTTAAGACTGTCCATTACCTATCAGTATGTTCATATATTTGTTAACATCTAAATCACGATGTATATAAAGTTGTAGCTTCAATTTCTTAAGTTACCAATATCAACCTTTGATAATGATACAGGTTTGTACCAAAATTCGTCAGGCCAATAAATATTTTGCTCTGCTCAGTGAACTAGTTCCCTTATCCAAGGGTTAACTCACGACCTAATGTGGAATATCTGACACATCGAAAAACCTAAAAATAAAATATATCCCACAGGAAAATGAAAGGTTGTTTGCAAGTAATTCTGAACTTGTTCAGTTCATTATCAAGGAATAACGAAAAAGTTTACAAAGTTGGTATATATATGAGATACAGCAGAGTAATGCCCCACCCATGTACAACAAAAGGGCAAAAAATAGGAAAATAATATCAAAGACGGATGTGAAGTATAAAACCAAATAAGAACATAAGAACATAAGAAAAGAAGGAGATTGCAAAAGACCATTCATGGCCTACTTCCGCAAATTCTTACTGTGAGCACATAATGTAGACATTTAGGTCACTGAGATGAATACATACACACCTATTTGTGAATACATAAAAATAAACGAGAGGAACATAACTATATTAATAAATCAAAGGGCTAAGATTTAAAATTGTCAATTTCGTTATAAATAAGTATTTTAATAACATAGTCCAGTTTAAAAAGACCAAGGGATATATTAAAATTAGGCGAGGAATTAATGAATGAGCATTCACAATATTTCTTTGAAATAAATAGATTTGTAAATAAATTTAGCTGAATTCCAATTGATACGGTGACTGTATTCAGGTAAATGGACAAAGAAAACACTGCTGCCCTTCCCATTCCTAATATTGTATTTATGTTGCGCAAGCGTACACTTAATGATTTATTGGTTTGCACAAAGTATTGCTTAGGGCAAACTGAATAATCAACAGAATAAACGTCCCCTATGCTATTGTTATTATTATGAATCAGCATTTTGCACATGGTGGACTCAGACTTGAATTTGACAGAAATATTTGACTTATTCAAGAGGTGGGGAACCAAGGAAAAGGAGGCAGAAAACAGAAAAAAAGGGAGTTCTTAAAATTATATGTGAAAGGGATTTCAGTTCTGTAAAAGGATTTTTTTGCCAAATCTAGACATCCTATTTTAAATATCTTGGAAATCTCAAGATCCAAGAATTCTGGGCTGGCAACCCGCAACCCACGAAGAAACATTGAAATAAATACAGACCATTTGACTTTATCATTATGACCTGAGTAAAAATGAATATAAGATCCAGCGTTGGTAGGCTTACGGTAGACAAAAATGTTTATTTCAGTTGGAGTCTTATGAATAAGTAGATCTACGAACGGGAGGAAAACCATTTTGTTCGAGTTCAAGAGTAAATTTAATAGAGGGAACCAGAGAGTTAAGTTCAGTAAGAAAACCATTAAAATTCTTAGAAGAAGGCCACAAACAAAGAATATCCTTTACATATCGGAACCAAACAAGGGAAAAATCGATAATGGTTGGGAGTAAGGTACGAGGGGCGGTCAATAAGTTTTGCTATTCGGATATTAGGAAACGAGATATGAGGAAAAGTGTTTTATTATTTTTAGATATAACTACCCTTGACTTCAATGCACTGGCGCCACTTGTCCCTGAGGCTTCGAATTCCCGACAACCATAAATCTCCCGACTGCTCTTCAATCCACTCCTGGACGGCAAACTGGACATCTTCATCGTCCCTAAACCGGCGTCCACGCAGTGCGGCCTTGAACTGGTGGAATAAAA
Source organism: Ceratothoa steindachneri (assembly GCA_963969495.1). NCBI lineage: Eukaryota > Metazoa > Arthropoda > Malacostraca > Isopoda > Cymothoidae > Ceratothoa > Ceratothoa steindachneri. The sequence continues at coordinate 72,639,311 of OZ018334.1, forward strand.
GGTAGTCTCTAGGGTCCACATCTGGACTGTAGGGGGGATGGTTGAGCTCCTTAGATCTTCACTGGCGCAGGGGAGCTTGTGCAACTCTGGCCTTGTGGACTTTGACGACGTTGAAGTCAATCATGGGGCGTAAGGTTTCTAGGGACCCATCGGGCAGAGACCTTGGTCATGACCAAATTGTCTTGGATGATGTTGATAACACTTCCATGTGATATTCCAAGTTCTCGCTCGATTTCTTCGACCTTCATCAGTCGATTTTTTACGATCATCCTCTCCATACGCGCCACATTGTCCTCGTTGATCCCGTCTGACGGGCTTCCTGGACGGGGTCATCTTCAAGGGACTCACGACCATGGCGGAGCACCCTATTCCAACGAGCAATGGTTGCATAGGAAAGGGCGGTGTCGGTGTACACTGCAACCATGCGTTCATGGATCTCTTTTGCATTCTTGCCTTCCTTGGTCAAAATTTTAATCACTGCGTGGTGCTCAACCTTCTCCATTGTTGAAAAATATGTGACGGACGATCTGCGATCAGCTACTACTTCTTAAATAGACGAGGCAAGAGCGTACAGCTGCAGGTCTTGACTTGTCATAACTTGTTCTAACACCCCAACAAATATCCATCCCCCTTCCTTTGTTTTGCCTTACCGATTCGCAAAACTTATTTACCAACCCTCGTAGTTTCAAAATATTCCATATATATATGTATATTGGAAAGAACAGGTGATAAGCAATTTTCCATAGCCAAACCAAACTCTTGAAGGTAAAATTAACCATTGAAAGAAAACTATTACTAAATTACTATTCTACCTATCTTCCCCTAGGAAAGGATCCTACTATCTAGGTTAATAGTGATTTCCACATAAAAGTGCGTTCCCTTTTTAAACATTTTTCCGATTTAATTGCTAAATTTAAATCTAGTTATGCCTTTTTTCCATATTTATATGGTCTTGTAAAGTCTCATAAGCCTAATAACCTTTGCGTCCTATTATTAGTTCTGTTGGCTCAGTTTCATATTTCTTATCTAAATGACTCAGTTCATACATACCTCACTTCCCTTGTTGGAACCATTTGTACTTCTCATATTAAGAATAGTTACGACCTTATTGAAAAACTCAACTCCGTCCCTTACTCTAATAACTTCTCCCTTGTTAGTTTTGATGTTTGTTATCCTTTTACTAAAGTGCTTGTAAACGAGCTTTTCCCCTTCCTTTGTGATAAATCGCGTAACTTTGGTATTCCCTTGTGAGTTAATATTTTTATTGAACTCATCTCAATGTGTACGAAAAACTGTAAGTTTTCTTTTAATGGTAAATTTTACCTTGGAAGATAATTTCTCATTAATATTGTTTCATTGATTAAATCCTGTAACTTCTCCGTATAAGAATTTTTTGTCTAACAGAATAATTAGGTTAGTTTTATCGGATTTTGTTAACACAATATTTTTGTTAGAATTAAGTAACTTAATGGCAGTTACTATGGGATAAAGAACCAGCCACGAAACTACTTAAAAACTCAGTTCGACTGTTCACTTCCACAAAACTCATTTATAGAAAGGAGAAGATTAAAGGAGAATGAATCACTATTTTTAAACGCGAAAGATAGGTGGTACTCGAGGATAATTTCTTGATCGCGAGAAAAGGGAGTGAGAAGAACGATTGAGAACGTTCTTCATAGGGTTTTAAGCCTTTTTCCAGACGGTTCTTTGGAATAACCAAACCAATTTGTTGCCAAAGCGGTGTTGAATCTTGTGTCGAGCCTGGGTGAGGGTCAATTGCCATCGTCTGTGTGTAAGGAAGTTATTAGAACTCACGTTTGCTTGGTTTCACTATCATATTTCATGAACAAACAGTGATATTGCTTATCTATCGAATAAAAGTGAATACTAGTGTTTTTAAACTGCATTGAATACTAAAAATTATAAATCTACGTATGTAAGTTAATTTATTTGCACATATAAAGGGATATTACCGCATTACGTCGAAAATTCCCATGTTCCCACTGAGTCTGCTTGGAAGCCATTAGGCCTAAACTCAACTGAGTGATTTGAAGTGCAGCCCTGCCACGTCCATCTTGTTTAACTAATCTCTTCACTCTTTGAATTAATAAATTAAAACAATCACTCATCAATCAAAACCTAACAACCTTCAAAGTAAAAATTTTAACAATTAAACATTACTGTTTCTCCCAGTAATTAAACAAACTCCCATAGTGCATAAACACTGTTTTCAGATTTCTCAATTCATCCTTAGAAAGAATGGCTCCTCCTACTCTCAGGAAGGCACACAAAGAAAAAAATACTCCAATTACAAGAGGAACAACCGAATTAAACGAACCAGTTAATTTTAATGAACTGCAGACCCATATTTCCTCATCTACGCTATCAGACGATGCCAAAGACATTATGAACGTTCTCTTTAAGTTTTTTGAATCATCTTTTGCCAAACAAGAACAAAAAAACATCTCTCTCGAAAAATCTAACGAACAAATGAGATCAAAAATCAAAAAATTAGAAGAAAACGTTGATTCTTCCGACGCTTATGAAAGACGAGATACGATTATATTCTCCGGCAATATACCTGAAGCTACCAATAATGAAAACTGCAGCAATATCATCCGCGAACTTATTAAAGATAACTGCCACATACAAATGCAAGAAGCTGACATCTCTGTTGCTCATCGTCTAGGTCCCAAACCAAAAGTACAAGGTCCCGACAAAAGAAACATAATTGTCAAGTTGCACAGAAGTGATCTGAAGCGTAATATCTTCTCAGCATGCAAAGAATTCAAATCTTCATTCTATGTAAACGAACAACTGACTCCAAATTGCAACAAAATCTTTTTCGTCCTCCGCCAGGCTAAAAAGAAATTCTCCACAAAGATCGCAGGCTGTACTACCAGAGATGGATTCATCAACGTCTTCCTGCCATCACCCTCTGGTCGCCGTGACCTACGTATAGTTATCAATACCCGAGCTGCCCTCCAAAAAATTCTGTCGGAACACCTCAATTCGACGCTTGCAGACTTTAATGCTGAGAATCTCTGGAACGATCAGTAATAATACATTCGGCGATATTACTGTTTTAGATGAAAAAAACAAAAACAAACAAACCATATTTTGACCTAGCATTCACTTACTTTTATTTCAATTGTATTACATACTTTATTCCTTTTTCGCTTATTAAAGTTATCATAAAAACAGTATTTTAACTGTTTATAGATATTTTATACGTAATTTCAATTTGTAACCTTTAATTTTTAAATTCCTTTATGTTTGAACAACTCGATCACTTCAATAATATCGATCCAGAGATAAACCATTTTGATGAATTATATCCAAATTTTAAAGAAAATAACGTAAGAAACCAATACTACGATTGTGATAAATTTAACACTACATTTTCATTTGAAAAAACAGACCTGTCCATCCTAACATTCGATCTTTGCACGCAAACTTTGATGAATTTTCAATATTTTTGTCAACACTTAATTATAAATTTTCCGTTTTTGCATTCACCGAGAGCTGGCTAACAAATAATAATAAACACCTTATCAGTGTCCCAAACTATAGCTCTTTTCATTCACTACGCGACGTAAACAAGATAGAGGGAGGTATAAGCGTGTATATATCTGACAGCCTCAATACTAAAAAAGTTGACGAAATTAGTATTTCCTATAACTATATAGAAACTTTATTTATCGAAGTAAAATCAAATGGTAAAACGATAATCATTGGAACCGTATATAGGCCCCCTTCTGGTGACCCAAAGATGTTTATAGATAAGATTACTGAATTAATCAATTACTTCAATGTTACAAACTATGACGACATAATAATTACAGGAGATTTTAACTTTGATCAATTAAACTTTGAAAACCACGCATCAACTTAGTCCTTCCTCAATACTTTTTATTCTCATTCCTTACTTCCAATTATAACAAAACCAACAAGAATAACCCAAAACTCAGCAACACTAATTGACAATATTTTCAGAGTTCACCCTGAAAATTACTCTTCCGGTATTCTCCTTTGTGACATATCGGACCATCTTCCTATATTCATGATCCAAAAGTCTTTTTTCAACTTGAACAATATTCATCAAAACCGTACAATAACCTACCGCATAATTAACGAAAATACCTTATCAAACTTCTATAACTATGTTCTAAATCAGAATCTACATATATGAATTTTCCTATATAAATGACATCGATTCTGCTAACGAAGAGTTAATTTCAAGGCTAGACGATGCTTTTAAACTTAATTGTCCTCTAAAATCTAAAACCATATCATATAAACACAAAACAAAACCTTGGATAACAAACGCAATTATAAATAACATCAAAAAACGTCAAAAATACTTTTCTCTTTATAAGCTTAGTCAAATTCCAGAACATACATATAAAAATTTTCGGAATCAAGTTACTAACCAAATTAAAATAGCCAAGAAAAATTATTACCATGAACGATTTAATCAAACGAAAAACAATATAAAACAAACTTGGAAATTAATCAATTCTGTGATAAAACCTGAAATTACTAAAGGAACAAACCAAATTAAACAAATTATCATTGACGGTAAACCAGTTGATGACAATAAGGAAAAAGCGAATGAATTTAATAAATGTTTTGTCAAAGTAGGTAAAACAATCTCAGACTCCTGCAAAATAGTCGATAAATCTTTTCTTCCGTATTTTAATGAGATTAATGTACCAAATTCCTTGTTCTTTTCTCCTGTAAGCGTAGCCGATATAAAAAAAATCATTAGTTCACTAAAAAATAAAAAATCGGGTATTAATTCAATCTGCACTAAAATTTTAAAATACACCTCCGATATAGTTGCTCCAATTTTAGCATCAATAATCAATAAATCATTTACGCAGGGTATTTTCCCAAGTGTATTAAAAATTGCTCGAGTAACACCGTTACCAAAGGCCGGAGACCTCACAAACGTCAGCAATTACCGCCCTATTTCATGTCTTACAATGTTCAGTAAAATATTTGAAAAAATAGCATTCAATAAACTTTATAAATTTCTGGAATCTAATTCACTGTTGTATAAACACCAATATGGCTTTAGACGTCAGAAATCAACGATTCACGCGATAATTAACCACCTTCAATATTTATATCATAACATTGAAAAGGGCCATATGGTATTCTCAATTTTTCTCGATTTTAAAAAAGCTTTCGATGGTGTCAACCATAATATTCTACTGTCAAAATTAGCTATGTACGGAATTAGAGGCAACTGTCAAAATTGGTTCAAATCATATTTAACTGAAAGAAAGCAATTTGTCTCCGTCAATGGTCATGACTCATCCCACCTTAATATTACAACTGGGGTCCCACAAGGCTCCGTGCTAGGGCCACTGTTATTTTTAATCTATATTAATGATATTGTTAAATCATCTTCTCTGTTTAAATTTATATTATTCGTGGATGATAGTGCCTTATCATCTCCCTTGCCATATGACAAACCGAGCAACATTGCATCTACAATAAATAAAGAACTCGAAAATGTCTTCAGGTGGCTAAATATTAATAAACTATCAATAAATATAGATAAAAGCAAATATATTCTTTTCTCTTACAAAAAATCTATTGAATTGCCCAATATTAAAATGGGCGACGGAATAATTTATGAAACTACTCATATCAAATTCCTAGGCATCTTTATTTACAAAAATCTGAGTTTTAAGCAACATATTACGCATATCTCAACAAAACTATCAAAATCAATTGGAATATTATATAAATTAAATAAGTTTCTTCCTAAATCTATTCTCCACTCTTTATATATGACATATGGCATAGAAAGTTGGTATGGAAAATATCAAAATTATCTCAATAAGTTAGTGATATTACAGAAAAAAGCAATTCGAGCCATCCATCAACTTGACTACAATGAGCACACTAATCGTTATTTTAAGAAATCAAGAATTCTAAAATTAAGTGATCTTTTTGTTTTTCAAACATCCTTATTCCTTTACAAAACAATAAAGTGTTCCTATAATAGCTATATATTTAATATGTTACAAACAGCTGATAATACCCATAATCACCAAACCCGCAATAGAACAAAATTTATTTCACCCTTGTATTCAAAATCAAAATCTCAATGCAGCTTTCTGTACAAATCTATTAAAATATAGCATGGCTTGGACGACAATATCAAATCCCAAACCAATTTAGCTCAATTCAAAAAAGCTCTTAAAAACAATATAATTTCGGCTTACTAAATTTCTATTCAGTTTTTGTTATTGTGTATTTATTTGTTACCGTACACTGTTATACTGTGTACTACTACTTTGATTTATACATTATAAATATGTTATTATTTATATAAGACTGTTGACTATGTTAACTACATACCTCTTGAAAGAATTGCTGGAAATAAAATAGTTTTTTAATTTATCTCTAAATTTAAATTATATAATTATTCATTATTTGCAATCATTACAATGGTTAGGTTCTCAAATGAATATTAAGTTGTTTATATTTGTATAAACATGAAGGGATTTCTAGTCTTGATAATTTTATGCTTAGTCTTAAGTTTCTGCCCTAAAAGTCACTGACTTATTTTGGGCCCATAAATAATCCTGTATGTATAAGTACTTATAGTAACTTGGCATTAAGATTCAAAATGTAATATGTTTTTACTGTACATTGGATTAATATGGAATAAATAAATAAATAAATAAATAAATAAAATATATATATGTAATTCATTTGCTACCCTCACGTGATACTTTGTGAGTTTTACATTACATATATATATTTACTGTACATATAAAAATATATACAGTGAGAGAGAGAGAGAGAGAGCAGTTTTAAAGTATCTGAGGACAGATTTAAACTCACAAAAATGACTCTTAGACACAGAAAATAATGTCTCCTTTGCTGGAAAAGTTGTGAGGAAAAGAATAAACATATTGTTTGGAAATTTTATTCAATAAAGTCTCCTTCAGCTTTGATAACTGCTTTGTAGATGATGGATCAAGCGCCTATTAAAAATCGTGTTATTTCTTAATTGATGCGTAATTCTTCATTTCTTGTGTAAGCACAAGATCTGCCATTGATAATGCTGGAATATAGAAAATATAAAGTCAAATAATATGCTGCTAGAGTGAAAATAATATATGTGCTCAAATACCTTACGCAGCCTGTATGTATTTATGTATATATATATATATATATATATATATATCGGCCATTTTTCCGTCGGGCAGCTGTCCCTATCGGGCAATTGCCCTTGTTACTCGGGCAGTTGTCCGTCTGGCACTATAATTGTTCAGACCGGTTTAATTTAACTGAATTTATGATCCCGGCTATACATTAGAGGCGTATTCAAAGATATTGGATATAAGATGTGGGGAGAGCAACATTTAGAAGGGGGCTGAAATGACTAGAGTAGTGATAGAGAGTCATTTATAGGAAATGGAGTTATGTGAGCGGTGATAGACACTAATTTAAATGAAATAGATTGAAGTGAGCTTCAATAGAGAGCTATTTAATGATACTAAATTTTCGAGAGCAGCAAATGAGACTGACAATAGAAAGCTATTTAAAGGCACTGGATTTATAAGGGTAGTGATAGACACTCATTTAAAGTTAGTGGATTAATGATGTGAGCGATCTTCACCCATTTAAGTCTCTTTCACTCTTAAACGCATTAAAATACGGATTTTCCCCTTCAATTTATAAATAGGCTTTGAACACTGTCTATGAAATATCTTTTATAATCCTTCTAACCCTACTTTTAAAGTATTTCTAAAACCACACTTAAAGCTCTCTTTAGAAAACATATTAAAACTCTCTTACTAAAACACTTTTTGGAAAGTTTGCCTTTAGTTATTGTCCGTTTAAACGAACTCTTTATTGCCCTTAATCTATGGCCTTTAAAATCTACTTTAGTCAAAACTTGAATGCCCTTATTATAAAAACGTCTTTATCAAAGATCTATTTCTAGCAATCAAATAAAACCTTTTTTATAAAACCTTACACACCTAATTCAAGTCCTCCTTTACATTACACCTTGAAAACATCATTGAAGGCCCTTTTTACAACAGAAACAACCTTTAATTTTTTCTTTCAATTATCATTTTAAGTCCGAGTTAAAGCTCTCTTTAATCAGCTATTGGAACCCTTCCTTCAGTGCCTGCCTAAATATCACTTCACTTCTTTAACCATATTCCCTTAAAACAACTTTTAAAAAACACCCTCATAATCCAAAATCCTACCCATGTCATCCTTTCTCTAATAAACTTTAGATTTTTATGATTGCGTCCTTTAATCAAGGAAGCAGCAACAAGGACAGATCATCACGCATCACCTCCGATACTTGTGACCAAACCTAAAAGGAGTAAGAGCTAATTTGTACAGATAAAAGAAGTTTATTCTTACTTATGAGACCTTTGCGTGGGCTTTCATTCATTTTCGTTTCTGTTCATTTTTTTTGTTCTTGTTTCGCTTGTTGGTCCCATTCTTTCCTATGTACGAGGAAGACAACAAGTTTATTCGTATTCTTTGGTGGTGAATGGAGAGGTCAGCGAACTTGTCATCCAGAGCAATACACTTCACTAGCTACCAGCTGATTACTTAATTCCATCAAAATATACATCCAGTGATTAAGTTGGTTTCGACCCACTGACTTTACAATCGAACAAAACGACACATTTTAACAATTGAAAGAGACTAAAGTTTTTTTCTAACAATTTAGAAGTATAGTTCTAGACTACTAGAAATATGCATCTATAACTAAGCTTGCAGAAATCAACAGGTAAGGTTGTATCATTTTTTATAATAATCCAAAACAAGGTTAAAATACTAAGGACCATTATTTAATCTCTCAAGCGTGGGTTCAAATCCAAGAGAATGGAAATACTATTATTCCGGTTATGCAAATTTAAGCCATATCTACCATATCTACTATTGGATATGCTTAGTTCTCAAATGGGAAGTCAAATCGATTAGAAATGAGGCAGACTTTTGAGGCGAACTGTGCAGGCAGCTGAGATCTCTCGTTAAGCAGCTAGATTCTATTGAGATATGTACATGAAAATGCATGAAATCGCTAATGTCTTTAATCGATCCCTCACTTATCCTACCTAGCGCCCTTTTATTGAATTTAGTTTCTGTTCCTACTGTTAAGCTTTCACTTTTCCTAGATTTACCACTTCTTATGAAGAGTTCTTAAAATATTTCCAGTCGTGGCTTTATATATGTTCCTAGCTATGCTTTAATAAATTAGATAAATATCTATATATTAGTATTTATGTATTCCAGCCATTATTCCACCAATAGTTAAATCGCTTTTTAGACCTCATTTGGAATAAGCAACCAATTCTGTTTTCCTTCCGTGTAAAAAATGGACACTTCAATATTGCTACGATTTCAGCATCGCCAAATAATTTATTCCTGAAATTAGAAATGGATCCTACTACAAGATCTGAGGCTCCTAAATTTACTTTCAATAAAAGATCGGCGTCTGTGCGACCAACTTATTGAAATATTAAAACTACTAAACAGGATTACTTATATAAATAATGTCTCAATAATTAAGATAAAATAACGAAACAGAAGCTAAAACATCAGCTCTAAACTAGTAAATAATAAATTCAACTCTTCAATAAAACTAATTTTTTTTTTTTTAATTATACAAAATTGTTAGGACTAACCTAAGAATTTAGTCAAAAGAATTATAGGGAATATGTTCAAGAATAAAATAAATGAATCTTGAATTAAAATAAAATCTTGCATAAATCAGATTAGTAAAAGCAATTTTTAAACAATCCGACCTACCTAAAAGATAGCCAAACAATATGGAGTAGGCAGGCCTACTCCAAGAAGTCAGATAGTCCACAAGTACATGTACACGATCTCATCCCGAGTAAAAAGGTCCTTCGCCTCTAACATATATCCTTTTCCCTTTTTACTTTGTATGAACTTTTCTGTTTCTTAATGCTCGAAATATTTTTCCTGAACTAATTGTTCTAGGGGTTGCTTCTAAACACCCATCTTTACTCCCCAAATTTCACCTCAGTTGTGTTTTCTGGTCCCATGCCTCCCATCCACGTAGCAGGTTAATAGTTCCTATGGAGAATAAATGCAATTCCGTAAATTGGATTTTAAATTACATTAAAATTTTTAAATTATTTCCTTTTCTTTCATTTGTATTAAGATTATGAGATATATAAGGACATTTATTGTTGCAATTAATTTAATGAATTTGGATGGCATTAAAAGCCATGAATCGTATAATAAATTTTTTCTAATGCAAGAGACTTTTTACTAAAAGTTTCATTTATTATTTACTTGAGGGCTCGAGGGTTAAATGGTGCCATTAAATCATCTTGGAAATTGAATAAGCTTTATTAAGTATTCCATAAAAAAGCCGATTCCTTCCCGAAATAGTTTTTAATGACTTCCCTTTGTGTCCTCGCAACTTTGCTTAGAGTAACTTGAATGACTTAATTTTCTAAAAACGAGCCACTAAATAATTTGAAGGCAAAAATAATAGGAAATTTATTTTTTATTAAAGTAATTTTTCTGATGCGATTTTTCAAAAGAGGAGAATATTGGTTGAGCTGATGTAAAATCCATTCTCTCTCAGTTGTTAACATTCAACAATTGTTCATGAGGATATCTCCACTAATCTACATTTTATTTTTAGTGTTAAGTACAATCTTCTTTTAGTGACCTCTGCATTTTTTTAATTTTTCATAACATTTGACTTCAGTGCATTTAGGTTAAATCAGTATAAAGTTGCAAGTGTGTTTAAGGTTACTTGTCTTTGGATAGGCTCCCTAAAAATTTAGTATTCATGGTGGTACCTGCATATGCGAGTTCATTTGATAATCTCACTGCGGCCTGTTCGTGTGGGACCGATTTTCCAATCGTTTTTAGTTGGCGTATGACAGTGTAAGGGAATCGATACTCCCTCCTCCTCACAAGGGAGCCACTGGTCGTTAACCACAACGTCCTGGCAGTGTAGACGCCATAGCCCAACCACTTACCCTCCTCCCTTCTCGCCTCTCGTCTCGATGAGAACCTCAACGGCCGCCCCATACCACATAATGCGCTAATCAGCTCAGGTCGGACCCGAGACCCTTACATCGGTTAAGAACAGCAAGATTTCTCCTAAGAGCTGATATTCAATTTCGCCGCCTAGGCGAAATTAGAGGAGCGTCGCCCTAAAGCCAGAAGGTCCCTCAGGGCTAGCTGTACGACGCTCTGAGAAAAACCGTTGGAGGAGACTTCAGGCGGCCTGTCAACGCATCCCCCTCACCCTCTTATCCCTACCCCAGTAGGCTGGCGACGTATAAAAGCAAATATCTTTGGAAAAACGTAGTAGACTACGTTACTCATCAAGGCGAAGAAGACGCCGGTAAGAGGCCCGGCTACCAACAGAATTGAATAAGAAGAAGTTTATCCTTGAGCCTGTTCCCGGTGGTCACACCGAAATTTAAGTTAACTTGTTTTAAGAAGCAAGTTTAACTAACTCTCGTCAGAGCCCCCCCCCTTCCATCCCTATCCTGGTGTATCTTAAATCACAGTGATAGTCCTAGCCCTTGAGGAATACCCCCGAGTGAACTTCCCCTAGCGGACCTTCTTTCAGAAGGTCCGCGTCTCTCCATCTGCCACACGCTCCGAAAGCCTCTGTTACGCGTCATCACGGCAACAACATTCTTGAGGTCACGTAACAATTGAGTTCAAGGCCAGACTCAAACCCGATTCTAGTAGGAAATTATAAATGTATTTTAACCCCTGTATCCGCTTCACTGTAGGTAAGTTTGCCTTTTTATATTAAAATGAGCTGTGGGTCAACCATTACTATAAATTCAAGTATGTCAGTTATAAAGCCTCCCTTAAATTTGTTAAATTCATTTCTGTATATTTAGTGTGTTAAATTTTCGTTGGTTCATGTTTTTCACTAATTAAAGTTTTAGGGTTTTTTATGCAAATTTTTATTCAATCCTCGAAACGCTAAGCATGGCACTAAGAACCCTTGATGATTTAAGAAGTGATAATCAGATAATAATAATTAAAAATATAGCACTCTTAGAGATAAAACTTAATCACGGAGTTTTGAAGTACGTAACCAACCCATACTTACGAACTACAGCCAGCACTCGGTCCTTTCTACACCACAACAGACATTCTAATGTATTATGGTAAATAGTTTTGCAAGTTCTTTACAAGTTTTAACAGGTTATGGTATGACAACATCTTACAATTCTTTAGAATCAAGTTGTTTTGAACGACCTTCCTGTGGCCAAAAATATATCCCTCATCTTTTAGCATATCTACCAATTTCCCCACACCAGACACCACTTTTATGTAGGAGATGCCCCATTTTAATCTCTCCTCACACAAACCGCTTTTGTCGTGGTATTCTTGGTGGTAGTGATATACTTCTTTGATGAAGTAGGCTTTGTTCAAAGAGTGCTAATATATTGTTATTTTAAAGAAGAGCCGTAGTAAACACGTAGGAATATAGAGAAACGCACAAGAATTCGCAAAATAAATTTATATTTTAACTTTAACAATTTAATACACAAAAATTAACCATTAACCACAGAAATACTCCGAATATTATAATACCCAATAATTAATTTAATTAGCTTGCCCCTCTAAAATTGGTTAAATTCGCTACACACTTCAATATACAAGATTTAGGTTTATTGACTCTACTGGAGTTTAAATACCTCAGGAATTTTATTGTCTCCACGACGCGTGCCGACCGGCCAGATGGAGGTGGTAGAGATCACGAGATACTTTTGACGAGGGTAGCAGATGGGGGTCCACACGGTATTCAATGGGGGTTCTTTAATGACGAGAACAATTACGGTACTTTAGGCGGCACTAAAGTAGGCGTGCTCTCTCTGGCGAGAGTTAGTCGAACTTGGTTCTTAAACCAAGTGAACTTAGAGTTCGGTGTGACCACCGAGTAACGGGCTCGAGGGGGCCTTTTTGTTCCTTCGTAACTTAATTCCTCATGAGCGAGGACTGTAGTCGGGGAGGGTCTTCTTCAAGGGTGAGGATCGAGGAAAGGGGGTTTCTCTGACGAGAATAAGTTGAACTTGAACAAGTTGACTTAAAGGTCGGTTTGGTAACGAGGAACTAGCTCGAGGATGAGCTTCTTCTTAGTTCCAGCCTCCCTCAGTGGTGAGTATAACGGAGGGAGGGGGGGGTTCTCTGACGAGAATAAGTTGAACTTGGTTCCTCAACCAAGTTAACTTTTAAGTTTGGTGTGGTCCGCGAGTAACGGGCTCGAGGGGGAGCCTTTTCCTTCTTCTTTTCTTAATTCCTCAAGGACGAGGAATACCTCTGGTGTTTAAGATGCACCAGGATATAAGGAGTCTCTCTGGTGAGATTAAGTTGAACTTAACAAAGTTAACTTAGCGTTCGGTTTGATAGCCAGGGACAAGCTCGAGGATGAGCTGCTTCTTAGCCTGTTAAGTTAGTTGGCCCTTCCTCTCTTGCAGGGTACTTCTTAGTCTAACGCCCCAATTATTCTACCTGTCCAGTCTCGGTAGCCTGATCTTAATCCGGGGACTTCGTCACCTAGAGACTGACGTATCCTACAACGATTTTCCTCAGTGTTTCTTATTTATACCTCGTCACTCCCCTGAGGGGGTGGTAAGAGGGGGGAGGGCTTGGGGACGGGCCCAGGAGGGTTCTTATTCTAAACGTTTTTTTCACCAAGTCTTACTTCGGCTCCTCGTTAGCTTTCGAACTTGAGAGAAACGCGTCTCCAATTTCTTACTTGAGGTGACATTGAATCTCACTCTCGTAGAGGAGATCTTGCATTTTAACCTTTAGGCCTTTCATAGTGACGAGTGGCGCGGCGCTGTGGTTACGCGCTTGACCCCACGGTGCCAGGGCCAGATGTCTTTGCGGTAATCGCCTTGTGTCTCCACTGAGAGAGAACGGGGTAGTGACGATTCTCCTACAAAACCTTTTGATATTTTCGAACCAAAATTCAATTAATTGTCTAAATATAGGCAAAAGGAGCACTTTTCTATGTTCGACGGATTTTTTTCACAGATATAGTAAGGAGCGATGAGATGTTTTATAGCGGTATCTTTTTTTAAATTTATACAAGATCATGCTTGAAAACCTCCCGCTCAAACAAGCCTTCTCCAATGATCCTTACGTATACGTTCGATACGGCAAAGATATCTCTATTAATATAGCACATCCCGACAGCGTCCTATAGCTTATGCAACGGCTCAAAAACCCTTCTAGATAATACTGCACTAATAAAACGGATACAAAATGCACCCGCCATATACTTGGCGCCTTAGTCTAAATTGCAGGCAAGCAGCCAATTCAAATCAGAAGCCTACATCAAAACCTCCATCCTAATTTTTATTCCTCAACAGCCCTTCGACAGGCACAGAAATGTATAAAGAGAGTGTTATATAAATAGTCTCAGAACACATATATCGCACATTGCAGGAAAGAAAAAGCAACAAACTAGGAACAGAGTAAACAAAACTTGTCAAAAATACTGGCTACCCATAAAACTGAATTTTTACCAGTCACAAATTATCAAGCGCCACATGAACTTTGTTCAAGGTCAATCTAAGATTATCACCAAAACCCTGAATGTAAGCTATTATGTTGGCGTTATTTTAATTATTCATAAAAAGAAGACGACAAGAAGCTCTAAAATAAATTCAATGCTATGTCGGCACAACAGAACCACAAAATAAACTAAACCTAATCATTTGCTACAACAGACCCCCTAAATATACTAAACCTAATCATTTGCTACTATAATTAAAAGTTCACTTCTGTCTCAATCATGCATTCAAAAACGTAATGGCGTGTACTAGGTTACCTGCAACTTCGCCGACTCTGGACAACACTGCTTAAGATAAATTGGCTGGCCACATCCACCTCATCCAGACTTCTTAATACACAACTAAAAGACGTGGAAATAAAACATCACGTGCATAAAAATCATTCCATTTCTTTTTTGATAAGCAAGCTCATAAATAATGCTACCATCGGTCATCTGTCATCTACAATAGTAACCTACCAGACTCCTGATTGCAGAAGCCGTCCAAACTACCAAAATTAAGCATGAGATTGACCATAGCACCCTTTCAAGGTGATTTATTTCCCGAATGAAATAAAGCTGGATATTGCAAACAAATTAAAGCCCATAAATAAATTTAAAAAATACATTTGTAACGTATTTTTGAATAGAATTGATAAGAACAACAATTAAGCGATTTTGAATTTAAAACCAGAACTAACAACACTAATTATAAACACGGAGACATAGCCAATAAAATAAAAATATAATTCTGACGTAAAAAATTGTTTCGAAACCAATAACGCAACGAAATCTCAATATGATATAAAAATCTCATGCCAAAATGATTACAAAATGAGAAAAAAAAAGAAGGCAGGAATGGGAAGTAACATGCGAAAAATACACTTGAAAGAATTTAAACTACCCATAATGACATATAATAGATACGAAGTAAAATCAGGTGACCACGAAGTGACATGCAAACCGTAGTGCTCTCTTAACTAGCTCCCCTGTAAGTTTTCGATTGGCACGGAATAGAAAGCCTCACCTATTCCTCATCTGCTTTTCAGCAGGCCAACTGAGATTCTCCTACTAGTTATCCTCTTTAGCTTTTCACTCCATCTTTCGCCCTATTTACGCTCTCACAGAATCCTAATGCACCCTGCTTTCCTCGTGGGAGGGGGATAAAAATATTTTGATTGATTTTTCAACTGCCAGTAGAATAAACCTTCGAAATAATTATAAAATGGTTCTACGAAATTTATGATTTGTCTCTCCTACAAATGTATCCCTCCCATATTCAAACAACTTTTAGGGATTTGAACAAGTGAAGCTGCATTCAGAAGCTCAGATGGCAAATTTACTATGAATTTGGAAGAGTAGCGATGGGGTCGCAATTGGGCCCTAGCTTTGCAAACTTCCATATACGTATCTGAAACGAAATGTCTAAACAAAACTGACAAACCTAGCAAAAACTGACAGCAGAATTGTTGATAACATATACTTTACAACTTAGGACCAAAAGAAACCTTTAAAACTCATTCCGCTCTCAGATATACTTAAGAGTTGAGTGTAAACGGTCGTATTCTCCTAGCTGGATGTAGACCTAAAAAAGAACAGCGATGAAATATATACAACCACCGTATATCGAAAAAGACACAGACTTCGTTCGATGCCTTAATGCCATTAGTGAGTGCACCAAGATCCATGAAAAAATGGTAATTAGTTTATAGATAAGAACTATAACAAACGT
Source organism: Ceratothoa steindachneri (assembly GCA_963969495.1). Taxonomy (NCBI): domain Eukaryota; kingdom Metazoa; phylum Arthropoda; class Malacostraca; order Isopoda; family Cymothoidae; genus Ceratothoa; species Ceratothoa steindachneri. The sequence goes on from OZ018334.1 coordinate 72,655,618, forward strand.
AGGATGCATTGGACGAGGAGTTTTGATGATCTAAACAGATCATAATCAACAATAGTTTTGCCAACAGAGAATTCGACATACTAAAGAGTAAAATTAGCAAGTCAAAATTTGAGGTAACGGAAGAAAGATCAAAATTAAAAATAATTATGCTCTACTATAAGTATCAAATGACGGATGGCTACAAAACAGAAGAATGAATACTATAAAATATCATAAAAAGCAACACTACACCAAAAAATGAAAATAGATTATCTCTACTAATATCCTATAAAACACTACACTCAGCAACATGTTAATGAGAAACAACTTCTATGGAAAACAATCCATCTTAAAGACTTCAAATATGGTGTACAAATTTGAATGTCCACATGATACCTGCCGCTTCATCCAAACAATCATTATATTGATATAACCACTGCTATCTTTCGCCAACGCCTAGCGATGTACTATCAGAATGAAAAAATCAAACAACACTACAACCAAAGCAAAAACAATAAATTACAAATATGTATAATTCAGGTTGAAAACACAATCATTCTCAGAAGAAACTCCGATCTTTGTCGCCTGATGATTCTAGAGGCTCTTCTAACTAAAGAGATGGGCGCGAAGTTTAACGCCCAGGGCACCATCTCAGAGCGAGTACTACACCTTTTCTACGAAAGGTGTACCGTACTATGACTCCAAACTATAAAAACATCAAAGAACGAAAACGAATTTCATCATTCTTCGTCAAGGATAGAGTATGTTACTCCAAATTTTTTCTAAAGACACAGAGTAAAGAAGGGAAAGTCAAATACAAGGTAGTATGCAAACATTTTACCAAATGGAGTACGTCATCAAACTGTGAGGGGAAGATATATGCGCACTTAATTTGATTGGAGATACTTACTCTTGCTAAGTGTGTGGTTGTCCCCCAAAGAGAGAGTGCCCACACGTCATCCCTTTTTACTCAATCTATATTTCTTTACTGTGCAATAAATTGCAACCCTCAAGGCCCTCAGAAATTCTTTGCTGTACCGTATACTAACCCCGTAAAGAAGCCTTGTTATGGGATGCGAAGAAGGGGGTCCCTTAAAGAGATGAGCTATAAAACTTGGGTAAGCTCCTAGAAGAGTATATCTATTAATGTAGGAGGGTTGCGGAGTTATTAAGTAGGCAGATATTTAAGAAACACTTAGAATATGATTAGTCTCCTAAAGTCTCTCCACTTTTTCAGAATAGAAGACAGGGGTGCCGCCCCTAATCAGATTGACTACCATGGAATCGCAGGGTAAAAGAATAACTCTCATGAAGGAACGAATGTAGAAAAGGACAGAAAAAGGCCTAGTCATTCGTACACACTTCGCTATCAAGGTTACGCTGATTAAATTAATAAACTCACTAGGCGTATAGATAGCTAAATATATGCCAGAAGGATAAATATGTGTAGAAAAGTAGGAGAAACAAGTTGGAAGCTGAAGACAGTAACAATATTCCCTAAACCGAATAGGAAAAATATAATGAGATGACAAAATAAAGTAAAGAGTCAAGAAAGCAGAACAACGGCTTGAACCCCTATAAACCTCCTGCACTTTTTTACTTTTCCTTGTCTACTCCCTGTCTAAAATCTTTCCGGTCTGTACACTATTTACAATCGGCGACAATATAGCCAATGTGATTGGAGGATAGAGTTCCTGCGGGGAGGTCGGCCTGGGTTGGGAACATCTTACCTCCTCTGGGCCAGATAGAACGGATAGCGGGGGTGGCAGAAGTCAGTCCCATAAGGCCTTCTCACACAAAAAACAAACCCCCAAAACGAATTTCATCCTGCTGTATTCAGTCAGACTCGTTTAAAAAAAAAGAGATTGTTTCTTGAAAGGGACCAGAAGAAAAAACTGACATATGCGGGCACGAGTTTGACTGGATAAAGACTGTTGAGTGAATACTGGAAGAGGGAACACCCTTAACTAACTCTCTATAACACCTAACACCTTATTTTTCAGGCAATATAACGTGATTTTCAAAGCGCTCAGAACCTCTTGTAAGTAGAGTGTAGTGAACTCCGGAAGAAAGCTAGGTAGGGAGAGTTAAGTAGGAGTACCCTTAGGGGAACGAGCCGAAAATTGAGTATGCTTCTTATAGGCCAGGTATATTGTTCGTAGGAAATTCATGGACTGAATACACTAAGCGGGCATTTAAGAACTTATAGACACACAAATATATAGGGCCTAGATACCAATCCCCCCTTCCTTTCACATTATCGGATGTTCTGCCCGCCCCGAAGATGGAGAGAGATATGTAAAGGGATCCTTTGCGAGTACTCCCTTGGCATGGACTACCACCGAAGCAGAAACTTTGCAAGGTCCTGAACGCCAAACTAACTTTTGCACTATTCAAGGAAATCAACACTACGAACTCATACATCTCTTTCGCGCCGAGCAGCAGGATATGGCCGATATTCTCTCAACCGAAGAGGCAAAAGTACTAAAGGAAATTAGACTAGAATAAAAAACATATCCGCAAGCCACGCCTAACTTCAGCCTTATCTGCAGGAAAGGGGAAGCTTGGATGCTGCAAATACTGGGAAAGAATTGAAGAGAGAAATTGAAAGTAAGCAAACTTGAAAAGTAAAGAAATCCCCAAGGCTCGAACAAATAGGAAAAATCCTGCGAAACCAGAAGAACTACAAAAACACAGATGAAAACCAGGGACGGAGCCAAGCCCAGAGCAATAAAACAAGCGCCAGCAAGAAAAGAAAAAGTAAGCAAAAAAAGAGTAAACTACAAGCAGCAATATGCATGTAGAAAACATAGAATCCTACAAATAAACACGAAAGGATCGAACGGAAAACAGATAAATATGGAATATATTTAGAAAATAGATGCTGAAATAATCCTACCTTCTTGATATGCCATCAAAACAGAAAATGAGATCAAAACCCGAACAAGGAGCATGGTCATGCTTGGAGTTTATGTTGGACAAACACATCGTTCAACAACTAAGACCGAGTTCCCTACATTTATAAAGTGAAGAGCGGCTAAGAAACCTGATATTTACCGAGTTAGGAAAAACAATCCATTTAATTACTACATAGAACCTATTATAATCCCATATAGTCACCACACATGGATTCTTTTCATCATCAATAAACATCAGATCTAAATCCCAGCCAAAATAAAAGAAAAGGATATGGTAACCTCTTAATTCTGACTCCACTTCAAACCCAGTAGTGACTTTTGGTAAAAATATTCTGACTTATCTTACAAATTATTTCCATTCACACTCTCGCTCCTTGTTTTTCCTCAGTTTCCCTCTGACAATAGTTTATTAAATTCAATATGTGTTTTGATTATTTCGCATGCCAGGATATTTATTGGCTCAAGTTGATAATTTTCATTCTTACAAGAATGAATGTTGTTAATGTTTTAACCACTATATAAAATCAACATCATAATTTTTTTACTTTATGGGCCATTCTCTTGGAATAAAACCCTATTATTTAATAATTTTTGTATAATCATTTCATTATCCAAAGATGAATGGCTACCAGATACGTTGAATATTTAAATAAATAGAATGATAAAATGTTGTTTCTTCCATTTCTTTAATGCTCTCTCTGTCTCTCTCTCTCTGTCTATATATATATATATATATATATATATATATATATATATATATATATATATATATATATATATATTTATATATATATATATATATATTAGTCTGATCCATACTACTTAGGTGATTTTTTAAAGTTTAGGAATACTTCCTTCACAAAGTTATTTTTGTACGTGTATCGGTACAAGAATCGCAAAAGGAGGAAAAACAGCCGACTTCGACAACTACAGCGGTGATGCCCAAAATGACAAAGAACATCTTTACTGATCCGGAAGTTGCAGGTCCTCTAGATCCCTTGAACCTCATCGTTGGAGCCTTCGCATTGGCCCTTGGCCATGACTTGCCGGACCTGCTGCTGTCAAGAAGCCACATCTGGCGCTCTTGTCGCCTCCCACGGACTGGTGCCGCAGCCCAGGAGGAGAAAGACTTCACCGTTGAGATCTCTCATCTTCTCCACTGAGACGGCAAGCTGTTGCTCGAAGTCACCAGCGAGCGAGATCTGTACACAGCTGATTGAGTTGCCATGCTTGACAAGAGCGCCAACGACTTTGAAAAGCTTCTTGGTGTTCCCAAAATCTAAAGGGAGACGGAAGAAGCCCAAGCAGCTGCTTGTGTCGCCACTATCGGCCAGTGAGCTCTTCGATCGAAGATCCGTGGCCTTGTGTTTGACACCACAGCCTACAGAACGGGCATGCACAGTGGAGCATGCACCCTTATTGGGGAGGCATTGAAGAAAAGCTGGCATGGATTCCCTTCCGAAACTACGTCCTCGAACTCCTTCATTCGGACGCCATCAGGTCTGCTTTTAGCCTCACTGCAGGGCCGGAAACTGAACTATTTAAGCGCTTCCAGAAAAAGTGGTGCAAAGTGAACCTAAGCGCCTTTATTATCCCCACGGACGAGGTGTTCGAGCAGTGAGGGTTCCAGCTCCTCGGACGGTGACTGTGAACTACGTGGAACGGGACAGGCGTGAAAAACATCCCGGCCACGTTCTGGTCTCCCTGCACCGTTTATTCAGTCAGGTAGATGACTAAGGCCGTGTACACCCTCAAGCTCTTTCTCTTTCAATTCCAAATCTAATCTAGAGTCCATTTGGCAGCCAAGGATGCCAAGGCCCTTCTCTCATTTTAGCCTTTCTCGTTGTTGCTTTAGGTGCGAGCCGGAATGAGGCCCATCAAACCACCAAGGCTCCTCTTAATGACCTGCGCTTGCTTCAAACCCTCAAGAGCTATCCTGACAAGGCCATTGGCCAGCCGGTCATTGCTGCTTTCCAACGACACCTTTGGTTCCTATCGGAGCACTTGGCCAGACTGGCGTTCTTCGACCAGCGAGTGTCCCTCGAAGTGAATTGGGGAATGGTGAACTGGCTCAAGGAACCGAAGATAGGTGTGCTCCATCGGTGCGTGCGCCCCTTCGAAGATAGTTCCGTTACCATCAATCATTTCATCACGCATCGGTTTGCAACACGCTTTGAAATGCTGATGAAGAACTTAAAGAAAATGGCGCAGGAGGGGTTCTACTTCCAAGAACCCATCCGTTGGACGGAGAAGGAGACCTTCATCGCGTGATCTCTATTTTAGCCCAATGTTTGGTGTTGACTTGATTTAACATTAGAGTTGGTGTACATTGCATAACAGGTGATCTGGGATGTGTTTAGACTCTAGACCTTTTGCCAATAGCTCATCCACTTTTAAATTGTGAGGTGTCTGTGGTCTGTAATTACAAAGTCTATCTTCTCGAAAAAAGCTTTAGATGCGACACCACTTGCTGGCTCCAGGATTTCAAGAACTGCAACCTTGAGGACAACCAAGTTATACCTGGACTCAGAAGCAATGCTCATGGTCATTAGAATCCGGTATGTTCCATTGACAGTGGTATCCTGAATGGAAAAGGAGCCAGCGCCCTGCTTCTTTGAACTGTCATCAAAATAAGTCACAACTACTTGTTCATCAGAGTTCATGATCTCATGGACGATCTCATTCAGCGCCATGACCTCAATACTCTTTCCTGCATTCCTGACACTCTTGTATTCTGGCAGGGTGTCCAGATCAATAATTTCTCGCTCATTATGTACTTTTCAATTTCGCCCAAACATCTTGTTGCCGACTAGGATCACAGCTAATTCTGCTTTCCACTCTGTAATGTGGTAGCATCTCTTCAGTTTGTCAACAGTCTAGTAGAATACTCGTTGAACTTTTCGTATACTTTCACGGATGTGCTTATATCGGCGTGGCAATTCATTATGTTGCTGAGTGACCGTATCGGTTGCCGTCCGCCGCTTCTTAACACTTGGACTCTCACCTTCTTCAACAGAACTATGACTTTCAACATCAGAGTAGGTGTTATCTGTGTCCATGCCAGCATCTTCAGAATGAGGCTTTTCGCTGTCCTCAAAAGATGCCACCAAAGCAGATTTCTCTCTCCTTTTTACACTCATATCTTATTCTCTCTATGCTCTACATATCTCTGCTCCTACATTCTATCGTTTTCATCCATTTTCTGTCCATGGAGTCTTGACAGTACATTTTCTTTTGGGTTCTTTGGTCCTTAAGGAAGGCCCACTCTTTTTCACCCATTTTCATCCCATGTTTCAGTTCCATTTCTTTCGTAATTCAGAGTTCGGACAGAACTCGTCCATCAATTTTTTCATATTTGAAGCCGGCTGCTCTCCCTGGAAAACTGTCACTTTTTCGCTGTTCTGTGTCTGGGTAAGAGTAACAAATTCACAGTACAGCTTAAGGTTGTGTTTTTTTGTGGCTGGTGTGGATGGTGTACATATTATATAATAGCCATTGTTCATGAATCAGCTCTGCCAGTAGCTAAGCTACTGCAGGAGGCATCCTTCTTTGCCTCCTTTGCTACTCTAAGCTATCTACATATTTTTCTCCAGCCGACGGAACATAGACTGCTTGGAGACATTGATGGCCAAAATTGAACTTATCTTTCGATGAACTAATTTGGGTAATGGCTAGCTCTTCGCATTCTGAGGTAGTTCTTGTTAACAAGTTGATTTACCAGCATATATAAACAGGTTTTGCAATTTTGGATAGTTTTTCACTGTCTGTAAAGGCTGTACTTGAAACACCATTTTGTTTGCGCAAATTTATGATCAGAATGCGGACAGAGAGAGAGGCATGATAGATTTTTAACCATGTTATATACAAGACAGGTAATATTAGAATGATATAATGTACACGGAATTGATCTAAATTTAGTTGGTATGCAAACAAAATGACCCTATCAACAAGAAACCTGAGCGTTTAGAACATTTTAGTAAATTGCTTATCTGCGGATAAATTTCGTTTTATTTTTCCGAAGTTTCATAAACTTTAACTATACCTAGGTTAGTCCTAAAGGTCATCGTAGGTCTATTTTAGAAATCTAATTTGTTAAAATGCAAATGATTGTGACACAATTAAGGAACGGTCAATCCCATGCTAAAACTATGGTGAAAGAAATATGCAAGAATAAACAAATACGAAGAGTGGTGGAAAATAAGCATAAAGCGAGCAAATGTAAAATTGTAAGAAAGAGCTACCAGATATATAGGTAGACGTTTAAAAGTATAGAGAGAGTACCGACTACAAATTAAGGAGGTTGACCATAATGAAATCAGGTAGCACGAAAGAGGTAACCGACAAAATTAAGAAAGGAAATATTGTATTAAAAATATAATAGAAATTAAGATCGCTTAAATGAAGAATCATACAATAATCCACCTGACATTTGCAATGTGCACCCTCTTATAATACAACCGCCTCAAACTATCTGCAACACTTCAAATTCTTTCCATTCAGCCATACTTCTTTGTTAGTGTCGCTCTTGAAAAGGCTTTACATACAGATGTTGAACAGGGTTAAAGAATAGAATGAATAAATAGGGATAAATTATTACATACAGTGATATTAGCACCACACTTAAGTGTGGTGGAAGGAACAGTTAGGGCAAGTTTATAATCTCTTCTTAGTTTCTCACTTTACTCTCTCTTTCTCTCACAATCTCCTCTTTTACCCTAAATTCGCCTTTTATGGCCCCAGGGCAACAGGACCAGAGAGATCAGAACCTGGGTGGTTCCTGGCTCTTCCCCCGTTCTTTACTCTTTCTCCATCTCTTCTTCAAGTGAGAGAAAAGAGTTTAGCCGGTAGAAGCGAAATGATCTAACACGCTCTAATTATACTCTTTCCAATACTTTTGTCTATTCGATTCTATTTAAATATAAGGACTGCACTCAGTCTGCTGGACCTCGTCAAGTACCGCATTTCGCAACTCGCTAAAGCTGCTTTTCTATTTGGTGTTTTTTCGTTATTTCAGATAGTCCTAGAATTCTAATCACTCTATGACTAAAGTTCGGAAATTGCGAGAAATGTTAGAAATGAAAAACATCGAACTAGACATACAATTAAGGCCACCTCATGCATGAAGTCCTAAGGAAGATAAAGTGCCTGACCATCTTTTAGACCTTCAATTGCTTGTCTTTGCCCTTTTTTATTTATTGTCGTGGTATGACCGGGTGTACGCCGTTATACGCACACAGGCCTACTGGCCGCCCGAAATTAAGGGTCAACCTGGGGATGGTTCTCAGAGTCCTTTAAATACACAGTTGCTAGGCCAAGGAGTATTTAACACACGGCTGCCAAAATATACTTTAATAGGACTAAATATTCTGTATACATATAGGGCAAGTTAAATGGCAATGCAATTAAATATTGACGGTTCACTGTTAAAATGAATAACACTATCAATTAAGTTTGAACCGAGAGATAATAAATTAGGTAAACCTTTTTACAATTATGCAAGTTTAAGAGCACAGGGGATCCTTCAGGTTTGACGCGATAAAAGTGGGAAGAGCATGTACGAGACGGAAGTTAAATTCCTTTTACCTTGATGTGCGGCGAGTAGAACTAGGTGGGTAACTTCGACCTTGAACTTGTGGGCGTCTCACGGGACACTCACTTCCAACTTTGGGATAATGAATTCGGGGGGCCTCTTATCGTTTAGAGGCAAAAGGAGGGTGCTTGGGGGATGGCTTTTCCGATCCTTAAAATCCGAAGACGTGGTGAAAAGGGTTGAAGCGCGCCTAACTATCGCCAAAAACAACACTGAGTAACAACTAGGTCTTCCTTGGCTCTTCGACAATCACTCACTTCTTCTCGGGACGAGAATGTAGTCGATTTCCTCTCGACTAACGAAGAAGTTACACCTAACGTACTGGACGGGGGCTTCAGACATAATATGCCTGTGAAAGCTGAACTGTCGAGTATATACCCCGAAATTATCTAGACGGGGAGAGACATTCATCCCCAACAGACTTCCTTAATTACCTTGGGTCGCGTTAATGTTCTCTAGCGCGAAGTTGCGATGGCCACTTAATGGTATGTCCATTGTTCTAATTTTCGCAGTATATAGGACAGACGAATTTAGAGCGGTCAACGGTGAAGGAAGAGGCAATTACTTCTCTCTCTCATTCTTCTCTACTCCTGCCCTTTCGGAAGACATTTTTTCCACAAATCAAGTACGAAGAAAAAATGTCTCGAACTAATGTTTCTACAAGGGGCAAATGCTATAAAAATTGAATTAGTCCGATGAGATACAAACAAAATTCGGACATGAGCGGGCTTAGCAAATAATAATAATTACTTCAGACAATCCGCACAGGTACCAAAAAACAAAAACAAAAAGTAAAATTAAGCTATACAACACATTGAGTATCGCACTAAAAGAAAAAAAATGAACCATTATTAAAGACACATTACAACCGAGGATAATTATACAACACTTCAAAAAATTAACCTATATATTAAACAAATCAGCAAACATATTTACAAGGAGATACGCTAATGGTATCTTTAATTTATGGCAATAGGGACTTCTAGAGGATTCGGACTTAAACTCTCCGCCTAACAATTTTGAGCACCTTTGATATACACAATATGGAATTGATATTCCATGAACAACAGACTCCTTCGCATTTTGACTCTTGAAATTACAAAGGTGCGACGGTGGTTAATGGTTACTCTTAATTACGTACGGTTCCTATAAGAGGCATTCTAAAATATCGAATTGACAATAAAACCTACTAAAGGTTAAAATTAATTACGCACACCAGAAAAAAAATAGCTAAAGAGGGAACTCGACTCCTGAGTGAGGCTTCTGGTAATTTTCCCACAGCAAGACCAAAATTTGGCGCCTATTCTTGTCGTTCAACTAAAATAATATATAATTGCCTATTAACAAAAGAAATTGTCTTATATATATATATATATATATATATATATATATATATATATATATCACCCGACACAAGTTTTCTGTCGTGATATGACCAAGTGTATGTTGTTATCCACACACAGGCCTACTGGTTGACCGAAATTAATGATACACCTGAGGATGGTTCTCAGAGTGCTTTAAATACACAGTTGCTAGGCCAAAGAATATTCAAAACACAGCTAAATTTACTTTAATAGGACTAAAGATGACATATATATATATATAGGGCAATAAAATATTGACGGTTCACTGCTATGATGATTAAGAATATTCATTTAGTTTGAATGGAGGGATAATTAATTAGGTAAAGATTTTACAATTATTCAAGTTCTAGAGCAAAGGGGATTCTTTAGGTTCGATGCGGTAAAGGTGGTAGGAGCATGACGACGCAGAGGTTAAATCCCTTTTACCTTGATGTGCGGCGAGTAGGAACAGGTAGGTAAGTTTGACCTTGAACTTGTGGGCGTCTCACGGAACACTCACTTCCAACTTCGGGATAATGAATTCAGGGGGCCTTTTGTCGTTAAAATCCGAAGACGTAGTGAGAAGAGTTGAGCGCGCCTCACTATCTCCAGCATCAACACTGAGTGACAATAAGTTCTTCCTTGGCTTTTTACCATTACTCACTTCTTCTCTGAACGAGAATGTAGTCAATTTGCTCTCGACTAACGAAGAAGTTACGGCTAACGTACTGGACCGCGGCTTCAGACACAATCTGCCTGTGAATTCTTAACTGTCGAATATATACTCCGAGATTATCTAGACGGAGAAAGAGATTCAGCGCCAACAGACTTCCTTAATTGTCTTGGGTCGGGATAAGGTTCTATAGCGCGAAGTTGTGATGGCCACTTAATGGTATATCCATTGTTCTAATTTGCGCAGTATATAGGGCAGACGAATTAGGGTGCTTAACGCCAAACTGAAGAAGTCAAGGAGGGGCGAGGAAGTTCCCTCTCTCTCTCTCTCTCATTCTTCCACAGTCCTTATTTTACTTTGTTCTAGAACTGTGATCTCTCTATTCCAAAATTTCCGAAACGGCGAGAAATGCTAGAATTGAAAAACAGCGTATTAGGCACACAATTTATGCTACCTCATGCATGAAGTCTTCAGGAAGATAAAGTGCCTGACCATTTTTTAGATCTTCAATTGCTCGTCTTTTCCCTTTTTTTCATTCATTGAGCTGGACCTCATTATTGTCACATACACACACAGACATTCAAAGACACCAGGGATTTCTTCTCATGCCCGTCGCCTCCTATTTCAGGTTGAATTAAGGAGGGCCACCGATTCGCGCTAAACTATTTAAATTATAAACGGTGACCTTAACACTGCGCTCGTTAGATTGATTTATATACTAAATTTCTTTTTGGCTATATGTGACAGAGAAGTGGACACTGAATTTCTTACCTCACAAAATCCACCATAGGCCTCCAACCGCTCTCATAGAAAGGTTATTTGCCGGTCACTCGTCCCATAGTTTGAGGCATAAAATACAAAAAATTAGAACGAAATATTTAAGGACCTATTCCTGGGCTAACATAACTGTATTAATAAATTTTAAAAGCTATAAATACGTGCTTAATGTTGAGTTTACTGATGCAGTAATAGCAAAAAAAGCAAATAAGTACAGCTTGATAGTCTTCAATGTTCTTGTTTGCTTTCAGCAGATTGAGAGTGAAGAATTTGTTGATACGCAAAAATGCTTTAATTGCTACAGGTACAACGAGCACACTAACCCGCCCCCATCCAAGCTTAAAATTCTGGGTTGTTCTATTTTCGCAGCACAAACGCTGTCTGGTGTGGTTGTCCTAATGATTTGCAGATGTTTCCTTTCTCTCCGGAGAACATTGACTCCGGTCTATTTACTGATAGGTAAATAGGGGCATGTTTGTTAAAAAATTTGAAATAAAGGAAATTTACCAAGCCATTGTTCAATAATACGCTGCTTAAATAAAAACACTGCTACACGTTGTAGACAAGAGATCCACCTAAAACATGTGCTATATTATTATGTGGTCATTGCTAAACTGACCCCACCCGGCTTCTTTGAAATAGAATTTCACCACATATTTGGGCAAAACGTCTTGGCAAAAAAATGTGGAGGCCCAAATGATGGAGACTCACTCCTCACACCGTCATCAGAGTTAGTCCACCTTTTCCTGCAAACGTTAGCCTAGGCATGCACCATTGGATGAAACGTAAGGGGATTAAACATTCATTTTTTAACTTTTGCTACATTAGATTATCATATAGGAAATTAAAGCTCATTAAAAGGCCTTTTATTCCTGCCAAAATCATAATTACATATGGTGACGTTTTTGAGATACAGTGGGTTCTTTCAGAACCCTCCCCCCCTTGAAACCTGAAGATTAAGCATTCTAACTCAATTTACGAACAAATGATGCACATATGATTTAGCTATAAAATGGGGTATTAGTTGAATAGTAGTGGTGTTCGGAATGCCCTGGAGTTTAGTTCAATCTATATTCGAATAATGCTAAAAATATAAACCAGTTCTTAGGCGCTGTTATTTTAGCAAATATTTAAATTCCCATGATATATTTTGCATTTTGTTCACAAATCAACTTTAAAACTCTCCGAAGAATTTCCACGAATGTATAAAATTTTGCATTATCATAGTTTTCCCTATGTTCTAGTCATGTTGCTAAAAAAATAATTATACCATGAAACGTGCATAAAATTTCCAATAAAATGATATACAAAAACAAAAAATGCGAATTTTGAACGAAAGAATTTGAAAAGTGATAAATGAAAGAATGTGCTATTCCCTCAACTGAATCTATATAATACCCAAATTCCACATTGCTGAAGGAGACCACCACTACGATGTAATTGTAACTCTCAGTAGCAAAAAATTTAATGGGGAAATATCGGAGGAAATTATAGAAATAATAGTTAAGGTAGCTCTCCTCCATGGCCATTTAATCTCTTTCCCGATTGCTTCATTACTTTCACTGCCACAGAGTTAAGAAAAAAAATGTTCCGGTAGGGATCGAACAGTTCCTTCAATCACCCCTTATTAAAAATTGAACGAGAAAAAGATTACACCAACACATAAACATCTGCGCTATCTAGGGATCATAGTGTTCACTGTCAAGGTATATTGTTTAATATTTAACTATCATTGGCTTTTAAATGATCAAGTCTGGCTACTATCTCTCGCAGTGCGTTCTGGTAAAGCCCATTTCGGCGCACACAAGATTTTAATTGAAAGCGATCCTAGCACTTTTGAAGGCATTTCCATTTCCTTTTGGGTTGCTACTTTATTGCTTTTTCTGTTTTACGTCTGTTTTGATAGTTTTGACTCCCACTCTATATCCCTTTAGCACAAAATGACCCAACCACTGATAAGGTCTGAGAGGCAGATACTATTGTTATAAAGGCAGAAAGGGGTGTGAGAGAAGCCTTGAGCTCAAATGTAGATGGTGTTTGACTATATAATAATAAAAGTGAAGGGGGAGTGTGCGTTAAAAGGAATGCAAGTGATTTACATATAGAATCCATACTGCTACTCACACTAGTGGAGACGGGAATCTTTTGCAGGGAAAGTTGTTTTGAAAAAAAACCCTCTCAAACTAAATTTAAAAGAGTACTAGTTAAACTAATCATCAGTGGAGGGAAAAGAAATTCCCAAGAAATATCCCAACATATTGACCTTAATTTATAAAGTTTCCCCTTCAGGTTCCTAAAAATGCGATAGTGATTTAAGGATATCTGTAAGAAAATTAAAGATGTTTGTTAAATATTCTTCTCGATAGGCAGCATAACACTAAAAATATTAGATATAGTGTAGAAGCTCAGATACATGCACAGATTGCTGCCAACTGTAATTTTATTTGCAGGAAAATCAAATAATGAATAGGAGAACAATTGCAAGGAATTTGAAGAAAAATTCAGGTACAATAGTGGCTGGCAGTATCCGAAGTGATCAAATTCAGAGAAGACATGCATCTCTTTACAATTATATGCGAATCAACGGAAATGATCTCAAATATTTTCACCTAGGGACTCCCACATTTGTATGCATATACTCTTCCTCCGTTCATCAATATTCAGATATATTTTAAATGCTATAAAATGGAGCATCATCCAAGGATTAACTGATCGAAAAATACCTTATAGTTCTGACGCGTAATTCAATTCTTCTCCTGCTGCTCTTGTGAAAATTAAACAAAAATATGCATCTATCGCCAAGGAATTCAGAGAACTATAGCCATGTCGTGCCAAATAAGAATGTAACTAATCACGAAGAACAAACAGGAAATACAGCAAAACATAAAAACCCTAAAAGCGAAATACGTATGCATCCTATACAAAAACAACACACAATGCCCCTCTACAAAGATAAACTTCGTTGGTATCTTGGATTTAAAAATCCTTACATTTATTTTCTACTCGCAAGTAATGAGTATTGCAAATGCGGGCTCAAAAGAACATAAGAAAAGAAGGAGTCTTCAATAACACAACAATATGCTATTAGACAATGGAGTGGAGCCTATGAAATTTGCATAGGAGGTACAGTCATCTGCTATCTTTAAGACTAACGTGGCCTAAATTACAACCAAGTCCCCAATAGGAGAATCTTAAAGAAACGAAAAGGAAAATTGCAAACAGAGGAAAAAATAAGAAAACTAATAACGACGAAACTGAAAGAGCAAATATCTCTGATGACAGGGAACAATAAGTCACCCTAATATCCCTTATGGAGATAAAAATACAGATAAATTGAAATCAAAACAAAGTCCTCCACAAAGGACAGAAATTTAGGGAAACTTTATTTACTCTGTCAGAAGGAGGGCCACTCCAAACTACATCAAGAATAGAGAGCTACCACCCTCCACCAGAAGTCGACCTAACGAGAAATCAACGGGAGATGGATAATCGAAATTAAACATGAACAATAATACAGATAAATACAAAGAATCAATATATGGAAACTTTTTCATAGTGGATCAACACGGATGTGATGCTGATCTTAGATCCTAAGTGAAATTTAAAAAATGAAAACATAAGATTACGGAACTAAAATATATGTTAGATAAAGAATCTATCCCACTAAATTACTATGTCTATACATCTATTTAAAAGGATCCGAGAAATGGCGAAAGAGAATGAAGAGATAAATGAGTTTTCAGAGTATATAGGAAGATTTGTAGAAACAATAAATCAACGGCAGGAGATGATTAATCGAAATTGAATAAAAAAAATAATGCGGATAAACGGAAAAAATGAAAAGAGAAATAGTTACGCTAATCCGAAAGAGATAGAGAAAAAAATGTGATTAATTCACGAGAAAATAGATTAAAAACACATCTCGAAAGAAGCCAGGAAAAGAAAAAAATTAAGGACTCAAGTGGAAATATGGAAAGGAATGGAAAGGAATGAACCAAATTGCGAAGCTTTCGATTATTTCCCGCAGGGCCAGATGATGCCTTTGGACAGATTATGGCAATATGATAGCCAGATGATGCTCGGGTGGACATGAAAGCGAAATGATGCTATCTTGAATTTCAAACTTAATCTGGAAAAATTAAATTCTGGTTTGTGTATTTGATTCCACGACCATAAATGGTGAAGAGTCGCACATCAGAAAGAGGCCTAAATCAGGAACATTCACAAATCTGGAAGAGTTGCATATCAGGAAGATTCGCAAATCAGAAAGAGTCGAAAATCAGGAAGAGAGGCAAATCAGGAAGATTCACAATTCAGCAGATGGGTGGTAAATCAGTTATAATCGCAAAATAAGAGGAGTCGCAATTCAAGAAGAGTAATTAATGAGAAATCCTTTTAAATACTTCGCAAATAACGAAGAATCGTAAATGAGTAATCCTCGCAACTTAGGAAGAGTCACAATTCAGGAAAAGTCGCAAATCAGGAAGAGTTGCAAATCAGGAAGAGTCGGAAATCGGGAAGATTAAAAAAATCAGGAAGAGTTTCAATTCAGGGAGAGCGCCATATCAGGAAGAAAGGATACAATTGGTCAATAAGCAGTTAACGCCGTGCTCACCCATCAAATACATGTTTACTTAAATCAGTAGACTCAACCCTTTTCAAGTAAAACCCTTAACACCATGGATGCAGAAACTTGACCCACAGAAGCCAAAGAGTGCACACTATGCTTGCGATAACTTGACCCCTAGGTTGGTCCGATGCCCTGGTAACTTTATTTGCTATATTATGTCCAAACTCAGAATTTAAAGCTTGGAGTGGTCTGGTGCTTCTCTCAGATTTAAACTTTTTTACTTTTAATCTTGAAAGCGTCTGGGTAGTTTATTCTAAAGAGAGAAAAGACTGGTACTATTTTCACTTTTGTAGCTGATAAGGGAGAAGAAGGAAGCTAGCGTCTTGTAGTCTAGTGTCTTTGGCCTATGAAATGTTTAGCATTTTATATTTAGACTTTTTTAATAACACCCGCGGCTAAGAAATCGCTTACTTGATTCTACGGATCATTACCATCTTCTTTGCATTAGATATTCATAAGCGTAAAAGAGATGCTGAAGTATTAGTTCAACAAAGTGATGATCGCTGGGCAGTAAAACTATAAATTTGCTGGTCTAAGACAGATTAGAAGAATTCAAACCTAGGAAGCACTTCATTATAATTGCATGTAAAAATAGGCATGTATGAAGATTTGTCTAGCAAGGAATTAAGCATAAAAGCGCAAATTCCTTTATTTTTTCTATATTTATCTTTCTTTCCTTCTTCATCCAATAATATGTAGCTGTGTCATGCTCTTGCCAGCTAAATTGTGGTTAACCGTTTTAGGTAGGGAAATATTGGGTACAAGTTTTATGAAGACTGTTTGTCTTTGACTATTTTAGAACAAGTACTATAAACGTAGACATTGATTTTAGATAGTTGTTATAAAGAGTGAGAGCATATAGGTATCTATATTCGTAAGTTAAGGATGACTTTTTGCTTCTAGCATAATGACTGCTAATACTATATTTTTTTCTAGGAACTATGAACGATGTATGTAAGTGGGTAGACGATAAAGAAAGGGTGTAGGGACAGATGGTTGAAAACAGACAAGTGATGAAAAGAGAGAGAAGTGTGGTAGGGGGCAAAGAGATGCTAAGTGGCTGGTGATCAGGCCTATCGCTTTGAAATATTTTCTTGTTTGTGATTCCTTTATTGTATTTGGGATAGTTTATACTTCTGGAAGAATGAGAGAGAGAGAAGGAATTTCCCCACCCCCTGATATCTCCAGTTCGCTGTTGACCGCTCTAAACTCGTCTGCCCTATATACTGCAAAAATTAGAACAATGGAAATACCAATAAGTGGCATCTCGACTTCGCGCTATAGAACCTTATGGCAACCCAAAGCAATTCAGGAAGTCTGTTGGCGATGAACGTCTCTCCCCGTCTAGATAATTTCAGCGTATATATTTGCTAATTTAGAATTCAAGGGCAGATTGTGTCTTAAGTCCCCGTCCAGTACGTTAGCCGTAACTTTTCGTTAGTCAAGAGAAAATTGACTACATTCTCTACATTCTCGTCCAGAGAAGAAGTGAGTGATTGTTGAAGAGCCAAAAAAAGACCTAGTTGTGATTCACCGTTGTTCCCGCAGATAGTTAGGTGTGCTTCAACCCTTCTCACTACGTCTTCAGATTTTAAGGATCGAAAAAAACATTCCCGAAGCACCCTCCGTTGACCTCTTAAGGATAAGAAGCCCCCCTCCTCCCCCCCACACACACCAGTCTCCTGAAGTTGGAAGTGAGTGTCCCGTGAGATGCCCACAAGTTCAAGGTAGAACTTATCTTCCTGGTCCTACTAACTGCACATCAAGGTATAAGGGATTTAACCCCTGCTTCCCCACACTCCTCCTCTCTTTACCGCATCGAACCTCAAGGATCTCTTTTGCTCTAGAACTGGCATAATTTTAAAAAGGTTTACCTAATTTATTATCTCTCGGTTCAAACTTAATTGATAGTTTTAATCATCTTAGCAGTGAGCCGTCAATATTTAATTGCTTCGCCATTTAACTTTCCTCATATTTATATTTAATCTTTAGTCCTATTAAAGTATATTTTTGTAGCCCTGTTTGAATATTCCTTGGCCTAGCAACTGTGTATTTAAATCACTCTTAGAACCATCCCCAGGTGGAGCCTTAATTTCGGTCGACCAGTAGGCCTGTGTGCCTATAACGGCGTACAACCAGCCATACCACGAGAATATCATTATCGCGTTCAAGCCAATTGTCTTCAAAAAATTAATGTTTTAAATATGTTATGCGCATTTTCTGTTGTAGTAATAAATTTCTTTAACAACTTTAGTATTATGCTTAGTGTCTTTATTTTTTTGTATATCTTGTATGAGTGTAAATCGTGTTTTATTTTTTCTTTGATCTCTTTTTCGTTATAGTTGTGTCTTTATCGTTGAATTCTTGTGGAAATTGGTGAGGTTTCGTAATTAGGTAATCTTTTCTTGGTCTGTTTTCTTAGTTTGAGTTAAAACATTCTTATACTCATGCGTAGAACGGTACTTCCGCTCCGCCAGCTAAAAGCCCAGCGAAGCTCGGAAATCTAACGCGACTTATACTTCTTCTGTTCTGGTTAATCTTTTGGACGATATCATCGTTCAATTCTCGATTAACAAGTTCCCGCATATTACTTGTCGGTTCTTCTATGAGAAAGTTAATGGACCTAACCCAGCCTCCCGGTGCAGCTCTTCCGGGCATCTTTTTTCTCGCCTGTATGTACCTGTAATTAGGTACATACATTTGTTCTTCACCACTTGTAGTTTCCTCTTTTGTGTCTTCGAGACACACGAGAGGGCGGAAGCGGGGTAAAGCAGTGGCGTCGATCTTACAAGTGCATTGTAGATCTTTTTCTTATTGCTTTCATGGAGAGTTTTAAAATTTATAGATTTCTGACTGAAGCTGTGGCCTTGGTGAATTTTTGATGGACATGCTTCTTGTACCCGGTTGAAGTAATCTTTATTGCACTCCATGTTGTAGGGATAGCGTCTAATCCCTACTCTCACGTCGTATAGTAGTCTCCTGCTTATGGGGACTACTTTGAACTTTTCCTGTTTCGTGAGGATTTTCCACCAGGCCTTGTACTTATTAAAGTTTTTAATTTCTGCTGCTGTCATACGAGCTTGCCAAGGCGCCTTCCTCCATGGACAAGTAATTATCTAGGTGAAATAATCAGTGAATGGAATGTTGAGGGAAGTGAGGTTTACAGGGGCTGGGACATAAGCGGTGTAAATCAAGTAGAGAGTGGGGGACAGGCAGTCCCCCTGTGGGAAGCCTTCAATAAGCGGAAACTTTGGTCCGTCTGTGCATCCTAAATTGATATACGCCGCTCTCTCCATGACATAGTCACAGAGAGTTCTTTCTAAGTTTTCACTTAGGCCCAGTCGTAAGATCTTGTTCTGCATTTACCGTTGCCACATTTTATTAAACGCTTTTGATACATCCCAACAAACAATGTCCACGTAATTTCTTTTAAGTTTTGCTTGGGCTAGTTTTTTCCTGATGACATTAATCGCCGTTCCCGTATTTTGCTTCCTCCTAAACCGGAATTGAAATGGGTTAAAGAGGGAGTTCTCCTCCAGGTGAGACACCAATTTTCGGTTGAGGATCTTTTCGAACAGCTTCCCGCACAATTCTAAAAGTGAAATTGGCCGGTAGCTCTCCTTGAACGTTGGCTACTTTCCGTCCTTAGAAAAGAGAATCATCTTAGCCATTTGATAAGCATCTGGAAAGTATCCCGTGTTCAGACAGGAGATTAATATCCTTCTCATCCCTTCGATGACATTGGCTGGTGCCTTTTCAAAGTTTAACTTTGTAAGCCCCGATTGTCCTAGAGCTTTTTATTGGAATGAGCGGAGCGCGCTGAATACTTCTACTTCGGTAATCTTAGCATCTCCTTAGCGCTGTCTATCCACCTGGTGGTGTATGTGATCTTGTGTATTTGGTCGTCAAGCTCGTCTATGATTTTGCTTTCAAACTCTAGGTCATAGTCTTCGTTTTCTTTTTCAGTTATACGGAAGACTTTTTCCCAATAACTTGAGAATAGCTCTTCAACTCTTCCTTGTTCTGTTTTTGATGTTTTTTGTCTTCTTTTTGTAGTTCGAACTTCTTCTTCCCAGTCGATCCTTTGAAACATCTGATCCTGTTCCAAAATTCTTTGGGAGTTGCTTCGTGATCGAGGCTATCGATTGCATCATCCTATTTTCTCCATTGTTATTTGAGGATCAACTGGTTGAGTTTTTCTTTGATTTCTTTACTTTGTTGCATTGAGTGAACTGATGCATTCCTGATGTTGATCTCTTACAATAATTTCAACTCACGATATAAATCCTTCATGTATTCGGTCCATCTCTAGGTAGAGATGGTCCTATACTCGGATTTAGGGATACGAGCCCTATCTGCGTTGATGAAATGGTTATTGAGGTCGTCGAGTGCCTCGCCAATCTCCTCGAGAATTGCTTCGTCCAAGTTGGGCGGATCGTAGGCCTTGAGAATCGCGCGTGCCGCGTCCAGTCTGCTCTTCTGTAGTTATTTCTAACTACTGCTGGAACTTGTATAGGTTTCCTGTTGATAGTGAGTAGGATCCCTATATGGTCACTACATGGTGCCTGGATTAGTTCAAGGTAGTAATTGAAGGGAAGCTGACGATTCCCCATACAGATCTCTGGTTTTGTGGCACTTGCTCCTCTGAAAAAGTTGGCGAATTCAGGGATTATTAGCTGGGCAATATTTCTGTCCAGCAATAGGGCCAGGCTTCTTCCTATACCAATGAAGGTCCCGTAACCGGATTCTCGGCATCTGGCGTTCAGATCCCCCATTAATATAGTGGGGGCTCATCCGCAAAATAGGGCAGGTAGAGTGTGAATAGTTAACACGTCACTCCTTGGCGGTTGATATCTGGTAACAATGACCAACTTTCCTCTTTTTAGTTCGACCTCAATCGCGAGGTAGGATTCTTCTAGATTTATTATTTGCTTGTATTTAATCCCTTTCTTTATTGCAATAGCGGCACCGTCGAACAGCTCCTGCGAATAATTCGTGATCAACAGATCGTAGTTTCAGATTTTCATTTCTGAACTACGCGTTTCGATACGGTGTTACGAAATTGAGATGATGTCTGCATCAATTTCTCTGAATACATTTCAGTAGAGAGTCACTTTCGTCGTCCAGCCGTTGGTATCAATTTACAGTATCTTCAGTGCATTCCGTAACATGGTGAATTGTTTATACTCTTCTTTTTTTTAGGGGGAAGGGAAGGACTGGCGGGGCGGTTTTACTGTGCCCTGGATCTTCTTTCTTCAGGGGGTGTGGACTTAGGGTTTTGGACCTGCACTTTGTCGCTCGTGTACGGGTGCAGGGGCTCTCACCTTTGTCTGAAGAGGAGGATTCCTTCTCATTTTTATCGTATTTTTCTTTTTCTTCTTATTCTTTGTCTTCTTGGATTCCTCCTATGAGGGAGATTTGATGATCTCCTCCAGTCAAGATATAACAGTGTTATTTCTAATGACTGATTCCTTGAATAGCTTGGCGCATTCAGGGTCATCTACTAAGCTTTCTTCTGTTCTTCTTCCTTCCTTTTCATTATAGCTCGGCACTTTGAGCAGTTTAGGGCCATGGTCCTGTGTTCCCCTTTAAGGTTGAGACATTTATTCTTAGTGCTCTCGCACTTATCAAACCGATTTCTTTCTGTGGCGCATTCATTGCACCGTAGTTAGTTCTTGCCCAAGCATGTCGTGGTCTTGAGATCTTTTAGTTTATAGCATGCAAAACACATTTGTATGCAATTAAATCTCTCTTGTTGGATGTTCTCCCCTGGAATTCTCATATTAAAGACCAAGATCCGGTCCGTCGTCGCTTTCCTGGCTATGTCGGTGGTAGAGAACGTTATTTTGAACACGTGGGTGTGTTCAGTAAATTTGATTATATCCCGGAATTTCGCCCACGATTTGCTCCGCATAATCTTCACTTTTAGACCTTTCGTTGAGTTTTCACAGACTTAACTCTCCACTTTGCGGCAAATAACACTGCTGTTCACTTGCCAATGGTTAGGGGGGGGGTCTTTGCTTCGAGTCCGATGCTCTTCAATGTGGTAGCTTCCTCCTCAGACAGGAGCCGATCTACATCTTTGGTCTCTGGGCAGATGGCAATAAAACCTGATGAAACCTCAATCAATTTCACCAGGGCCACCTTGTGTTTGAGGTAGAGGGTTTCACATAGCTTCCTCTATTCCGACCCCTTTTCTCCTTTTATGTTCCTGAGGGGGATCCTCTTAGTCAGGGTCTTCATGGTCTTCTTCGTTCCTTACCATGTCCTCTTCCTTTCTTCTTGTCCTTTGTAACCAATGTATAATTATTTTGGCATTTTGTGAGTGAAGAAGAATGTGAGTAGGTGGTAAAGACGGTAGTGGTTAGTGAAGTTCAAAAAGTCAGTCAGAGCGCTCCTGTCCATTTTCCAATTGGTCTCCCGCTCAATTGCTGCCAGGATGATGGGTGATGAATGGATGGGATTGGTCTCGAGTGGGAACATGAAGAGGAATGAATTATGGTGGACTTAATGCAGTAGCGGTCGAATCAATGGCCGCTGAATTTTCCCACCCCGTCCCGGTACTTTTGCCATAACTGCATCCAACTGCATAGAGGCAGGTGTTACTTCCGTCTTTAATGCTGGCCGGGTTTCCCGGGTGCTACCGATCTCTCCTCCATCCGGGACTTGCAGTTATGCCCCAGTTTTGAAATAATTTTTTACTTATGCTTCCGCTGTGGGCTAGTCCTCAAACCAATTTTCACATAGGCCCGTGATTATATCAGCCAAGTGGCCGGCATAGTTAAGACGAAATCAATGAATGGCAGGCATCCGAGCAGGTTCCCACGCAGGACAATGGACGGGAGCAGTGAGGTGCTTAAGCCCTCATTGAATTATGAGCCCTGGGTGAAAAATAGTATTCTCTCCTTTTGAAGGGTGAAGCGAAATTCACTAAAAAGACTTCAAGAATATGCTCTTTTCCATCTGAGCGGTCCTCAGAGTCCGTTACTAAGCAATTAATACTGCTTTAACCATAAGGTAGTCAGCACTGCGTATGAATTAAACATTCGGCCGTCTTTATTTTTTTAATGTACGGCTCACGGTTTCTCCCCCCTTCTGTACCTCTCCCATGATCGGGAGTGGGCACAGAAGAGGAGGAGGCATGCGGCCGACTTGCTCCTGGAGAAACTCCCCACACTTCTGACTCTCAGTTCAAGTAAACTGATAGTGAAGTGCTTAATGGGAAATCGAGAACAAGCTTTAGAAGAGGGTTTATAGTGGGAGACGGAAATTTTTGAGTTAAAAGAGGACAGATTGATGAGGAGGCAGATTGAGCAACCTCGGTAGTCAAAGGTGGAAAGGGTGGAATACCCTTGCCCGAAGGACAAGGGGATCTTGCTGATTAACGTGGATTCCGAACCGCCGCCATGCATTTACTCATCATTCTTACTTCCTTTCTCACACTTTTAGCACCTATGTCCCTCATACAGAAGCGGGAGGACCGACTAATGTATGTTCCTTTATTCTCTTCATCTTTCATTCATGTGTTTATTGCAGCATTCATGCTGTTTTGAGTTATCTTAGCCCTGAGTTCTGAGCTTTGTTTATGTATTTTTATTTTTATTGTTTTCACTTTCCTTACTTTGTTTCACTTTTTACTTTCATGGGTCATCTTTTTTATTTTTTAGGGGGTTTATTTCTTATTTTTTTTCACTACTCTTTTTGTTATCACATTTTTCGCTATTTCACTTTAGTTTCACTTTGTTTACTTTTTTATTATTAACTCTCACTTCACTATCATTTTTGTAAAACCTTTTAATACTATAGTTCATTTATTGCACTTTTGGTTCACTATGTTCGTTTTATTTCTGTTTTACTGTTAACTTTCACTTCATTATCATCTTTGTTAAACTTTTTAATTTAGTTTACTTATTACACTTTTAGTCCATTTTGTTCGTATTACTCGTATTTCTGTTTACACTTTTGATCTGTATTTTCTTCTTAGTGGGTGGTTTCTTCCTATTTTAGTTGTTTAAATTCGGTTGTGTTATTAGGGTAACAATCTGGTGTCTTGGTTGGTTACTTCGTTGGTTGAGTTTGTATATAGTCGGGTAAATATATTTATCTTTATGTTTGTTCCTTTCCTCTTTTGGAATTTTCTACTTAAGTAAACATGGGAACCTCCTCGCTTCTCAGCTGATGTCTGCCGCTGGGAAATCAAAATTTTAAAGGGGACTTCAGCTCTGGTGTTCGTGTGCTCTGCAAATATCGGAAGGAGATCGCTTATCTTCCTCTATATCTTCTCCGCTCTGTTCTTGATGTTGATGTATAGCGTTTCTAATCCTTCTTTTTTGTACAGATCCTTTTAGTCTTCTCTTCTCTCTCCTACAGGTGTTGGTGATTAGGTAGAGAGCTTTCTTTTGTATTCTCTGAAGATCCAATTTTTTTGCCCTTGATTCACCGTTGATAGGGGTTGGCGGGTATAGTAGTACCACGCTTCCTAGTGCAAGATAGAATTTTCTCTTTTATTTTCATGCCTAACCTCTTAGATTGTACAGTAGGTTAAGCATCGGAATCGCCTTGTTCTTCCTCTCCGTTATATGTTGTTTGTAGTCTCTCTTTGTTATTCTGAATCCTAGACCTTTACCCTCACTATGATATCTGTAGTTCTGATCTTCAACTACAATTTCTGCTGTTTTGATCATGGAGATTAAAATTATCGTAAATTTCCTCCTGTTTGTCCTTATCTTCCAATCTCTTTCATAGTTGTTGATTTGCTGATTTCTAAAGCTTTTGTCTTCCCCTGAAAGTGTACGTTCCTGTATAGAGTGACGACGAGTTGCCTTATATCGCCCATGAACTCTATGTTCAGGCAACCAGGCATTATTGGTGGTGAAAGGTCTGCTGTGTATATTAAATACAGCGTGGGGCTGAGGCAGCCCCACGCTGCAGGAGTCCAGCTTCCAATTCGAGTTTTGTTCCTGAATAACCATTGATCTCTACATATGCTCTTCTGTCTGTGACATAATCGCAGAGAATTCTCTCCAGATTGCTATTCATCTGGAGATTTAAGATCTTATATTGCATTCCTCTGACCCAGACTTTGTCGAATGCTTTTTCTACATCACTCAGGAAAAGATCGATGTAGTTATTCTCTGCTTTGGCCTTTGCTATTTTCTCTATTATTATGACAAGTGCCATTCTAATGTCTCTGCCTCTTCTGAATCCGAACTGATAATCATTATAAAGGTCATTTTCTTCAAGATATTCTTTTAGTCTTCTGTTTAGGATTTTCTCGAAGACTTTGCCCATGAAATTCAATAACGATATTGGCCGGTGTTTAAGGACGCTTTACAAATATTCTTTAATGTTCTGATATATATGTTACGTATCTTGGTAAGATTAATTCTGGTTATTCCTGAGGTGCCTGGCGCTTTTTGCTTGAATAATTGTATTACGCTTTTGATCTCTTCCGTTGTTATCTAGGCTCCTGTACCCAGAACTTCCTTCCTTTCATGCTCTACACTTGCTGCCAGAGCGATCTAGTCTATGTTTACTCGCAAGAATGTGTGGGCAATTTTATTTATCTCTGGATTGAAGTCTTCGTCCTCCTCTAGTATTATGGAGAACACTGATTTTCAGTGATTACGAAAAAGTTCTGTAGTCCTCTCTTCTTGGATCTTTTTTCCCCGTTCATCTTAATTGTTATTTTTTCTCTCGAGGGTCTGCCTTTAAGTTTATTTATTATTCTCCAGTTCTCTTTTGGTCTTCTTTCTTTGTCTATTTTCTCTATTAGGATATCCCATATGTGGCTTTGCTGTTCTTCTATGAGATGCCTAAGTTCTTCTTTCCGTCTTCTGATTTCTTCTTATCGCTCTCTATTTGGTCCATGGGAAATAATTTGGTCTAGTAATCCTCTTGGTTACCTATTCTTTCTATTCATTTCCTATGTCCATCGGGGATGTGGAAGAGTACGGTATATTGTCTTTGGTATATATCTTTCGTCCGCAGCAATGATCGTTCGTGTTAATCTTGGGTTCTCCTCATCAATATCTTCCAGGTTAGCGTCAGTGAGATCCTTTGGGACGAAGTTACTAAGATCTTCTGTGTAACTTGCCCAGTTTGCTCTCTTGTAATCCTTCCTCGCTGGTATCGGTACCTGTATCGGGTATTAATTCATGAGGAAATGTGTTCCAACATGGTGGCTACATGCAAAGGTAACTGGTTGCATGTGAATTTTGTATGGCATATTGAAGCTACTTAGCACAACGTCTGGTTTTATAGCTGTATTGCTTGTGATATATGTTGAAAAGTCTGTCCGTATTCTTTTGAAAATGTTCCTTTCCAACATAGTTATAAGTTAGCTCCTTTATTGTTTCTGGAGCGGAATCCATTTGCACTGCACCTGACAATGATGATGATGTACTCAATTTTCGAAGAGAGATGGTATAGTGGAAGATATAGTGGGTGAAAAAAAAATACAGATGGGGGGGGGTGGATTTTGCTCTAGTAGGGAGGGCATCAATATATTTTTATAGTTTCTTTTTTCTTTATTCGCCTTGTTATTTTGTGTTTTTTATCTTCATGTGTTAGTAGTGTTCTTCTTATTGTCTTTTGTTTCTTCTTCTCTGTCTTTTTACTTTTATTGTGATAATGTTGTTTGTAGCATTCAAGCCTTTAATAGCTTTTTTGCCGACAATGCTATTTTAGTGTTGTCTGTTGTCTCATTTTTCGTGTGTAAATGTATGGGACTAGATGTGATGTGTTGTGACGCTTTTATGTGTAAATTGGAGTGATATTGTTTCGTGTACACAGTTTTGTGCTCAGGAACCGGCTTTGGCGTGAGGCTTTCGCCCGTAGCCACACAAGTATATTCAACCTGCCGCCTGCTCCTTGGAGTTCTGGAATGAGATCGTCCGTTAGAGTGAACCAGATCTTTTTGCCGAGTTTCTGAGTGACGACATTGATGGGCTCCAAGCATTTCCTCCGATGCAGGACGCTTTGACTGACTCGGTCACGCCTTCTTACTTTGTTGATAAGCAGAGAGGCAGTGTTCTGGATAGGTTATGGCCTTTTCATCGAGGTTTTATTAGCCGCTTAGGAAACCACTGCGGGGTAGATCAGCATAGCCCGGACATACATCATATATAATTTTCTGATGTTAGCCAAGCTAAGATCTCTAAACCTGTAGAGCGTTGATATTTCTCTCTTCGCCAGGTTCCGCCTCTCCGTGCGGTGTCTCGAGTATCCATGGTCGGTGATTTTGAAGCCCAGGACGGTGCCTTGGGCGGAGTAGCCAAACCTGCGTCCATCCGTGATGATGGGCCATGTCAACTCGCGGTTCAACGGGACAATTTTGAACTTGTCCCTGTTAGTCCTGATTTTCCATCGTCTCTCGAATCGGCTGATGTTATTGATTTCCGCTATAGTGCAGGCCGCCTGCGCCCTTGCTTTCCTCTCCGGGCACGGGACAATTAGTGTGACGTCATCTGCGTATTGCAGATACATTGTGTCCCTGTGCACCGAAGTTGGGAGGTCGATGGTGAAGACCAAGTAAAAGCAGATGACTCAGGCAGCTTCCCTGAGTGACGGCCGACTTTAATTCGAATTCGGGGCCTCTGTGCCCTTCAATCATGAAACACGCCCTTCTGTCCATGATGAAGTCACAGAGGATCCTTTCCAGGATTGGGTCTAGCTGGAGGTTCAGTATCTTGTATTGAAGTCCTTCAGGCCAGACTTTATCGAAGGCATTTTGCACGTCCCTCAACACAATGTCTACATAGAACCTGTTCGCTTGGGTGTATGCTACTTTCTCAGTTAGGAGCGCCAAGGCGGTGTCTGTGCCCCTTTTTTGCGGAACCCGTGTTGTTGTGGGTTGTGCACCCCTAACTCGCTCAGTTGAGCTTGTAGCCTGTTAGCTAAAATCTTTTCAAAGATTTTACCCTGCATCTCAAGAAGAGAGATGGGGCGATAGCTTGCCACATGGTCTGGGGGCTTGTTTCCCTTTGGGATAAAGATGATTTTGGCCATCTTGTATCCATCCGGGAAGTAGCCTGTATTCAGGGCGGCATTCATTGTGTTTGCCAATCCCTGAATAATTTGCCTTGGGGCATTTACGAGGTTATTTTTTGTAATCCCAGACCAGCCAGGAGCCCTCTGCTTGACGAACCTTATGGTGTTCAAGGTCTCTTCTACAGTTATCGGGCATCCGTGGTCAGCCATTACTCTTTCCTGTGATACTTGCGGATAAGGGTGGGTTCTATGTATCATTGTCCTGAGGTCGTCGAGCAGTTGGTCTTCGAAGTCCAGGTCGAAGTCATCGTTCTCCTCCGGTGATATAGCGAAAATCGTTCGCCAGTGCGATCTTAATCTTCTTTCGAGAGACTCTGGGTCCTCTATGATGTTGTCTCCTTCCTTGATTTGGGTTCACCTGGCAATGAAATCTTCCGTAAAATGCTGTTCTATATTATACATAACATTAAGCTACACAAAATTGAGCCAATCAGAATTAAGCAGATATTTGAGGACACTACACTTTTATGTTTAATTTATCCATGTGGCTTTAAAACAAACTTCGCATTTTACACTTACGCGCTGCAACAAAGGACCAATCAGCCTCACGCTAGATTTTTAAAAATAATTCACATTCAAACACATACAAACATAAGAGACGCTCATATAGGATAATTCTTATTATTTACTCAGTCTGTACGCTTGCTCTCTCGCTGCGAACTGGTAAAGGCTATCACAGGTAAAGGAGGAAAAGTTTTAGGGAGGAACTAAACAAAACGCCTTCTCAAGAAAACTTCAAAGAAGATTTGAAGCTGATTGGAGATTCCTTCTGCTCCTCTTGAGCAAAGGAGCCCCCCGAAAGGGTTGCTCTTCCTTATTTTAAATTCTTGCCTTTTTTTCATACTTTTTACCTCATACTTACTTCTCACTAGCACTACATAAATTGGTCACTGGCAAGGTCTGAGTTGCAGTTGTTAGTAAGGTGTAGTGAACTTCTTGCTGCAGGAGACCCTCTTAGGGGGCCAAGAAAGGGGGTATGATTCTCGGTCACGGGCTAGAAGCCAACTGTGGAACCCTGTTAGGGCTAGGTCGAGATAGGTAGGGTTGACCGGGGAGAGTGCAAAAATTGGAAGGTAGGCGAAATAGAACTATGACAGATAGAGGAGCTCCCCACACTAGTAGAGACTGGATAAGACTCCACAGCTGAAGATCGACAGAAGAACCCCTCTCCTCGAAGATTGGACGACTCCCAGGAAGATGGAGCCCTCAGACTTCAAAAGGCTTCCCATTAAACTCATACTCAAGGCAAAGAAAAGATCACCACAAGAAGTAGTACAATGCATATTTATAGATCTGGAGATACCACTAATCGAATGAATTGAGACACCATCTTGAATATTCTCCTAGAAAATGAAGACGTAGAGCAGCTTCTTTCATCTGCTGGGAGCATTACGCAAAGGAAGTTACACTTGGAAGCTAGAGTACCACCACAAATCACGGCTAACAGAAGTATCATCTTCCGAAAAATCGAGTCCTGGGTAGGAGAGCACTCATGCCAAGAAATTAGAGAACTTTGGGAAAGACAGAAATGGCTCAAAATAGCAGAGGTGGCCAAATTTTAAGACCACGCTCACGTTTTCAAGGTCATTTTTGAATCTACTGAAATGGCTTCAAGGATCGTGGAACAGGAAATTCTCGCCCTCAACATGAGAACCCAATCCACCCACATACAAAGAGACGTCTTTACAAGCATACAGATATGCTTCAGATGTTATGCGTTAGAAGATGATATAACGCAAAATTGCCTCCACAAAGACCGAATCATCTATTCTGAATGTGGAACTGAAGGCAATTCTTGGCATTACTGCAACAACACAGTTAAAAGATGCATTAACTGCCAAGGGGACATAGAACTATGGCCATGATCTGTTTCAAAAGAAGATAAATTTTAAAGAAAAAAGAAATAATATTAACGTAAAAAAAACTCATACGCATCAATGGAAAAAGTGACCAACAAGGAAAGGAAACACAAATAAATTTAGATGGTAGTCTTAACGTAAAAATACTTACTTGTATATTATATGCCCACGTGATTATGCAACAACAGTTATGCAACAACAGTGAACAGCATGTTACAAGAAAACGGGCTCAAACCGATGAAATTGCCGAAAGAAGTCGACTCATTGGACATTTTCAGAATCAAACTCACAGAAAAGACAAAACATGAGTTAATCGAAAATACAAAAGGAAATTAATAGGCAGAAGATCAGAAGAGGACACACTCAGCGAAGTCTCAGAGACTGAAAATTCCTCCGACGACACAGAGCAAGAGTGCACAAGGATTACTCAGAGGAAAGCCCAAAATTTAACAGATCTAAATCCGCTTAGATATGAACTACCAGAAAAACCCTCGAATGCAGTCAGCAGAGAAGAAACCTGAAGAAACCAAAGAAAAAACAGAAAAAGAAGAAGAAACACCGATAACTTAACAGATAGGCCAAACTAAACGGAAAACGACTAAATGAATGGAAGTGGACAATTGGATTATGGTTATTAAGAAATTAAAAATACTACAAATTAACACATGCGGATGGAAAGACAAGGAAATTATGTACAGAAACTTATTCAGAAAGATTAACCCAGATGTTATATTAATATCACAACATGGAAGAAACAAGGAATACGAGAAACTAAAGATTTGGAACTATAATGTTATTAATTCAAATCTTTGCAACAAGGCAATAAGTTTTACCTCAGAGTTCTAGATGGTGGAAGAGGTAGTGTTTCTACCTCAGGATGTTAATGGAGGAGGACTGGTTTTACCTTAGGATTCTTGATAAGGGTGTACTGGCGCGAATTCACGGAAGAACGGCTGTTCTTTTCTGACTCGAGCGATGTCCAGAAGAGATTATGGACGGCGATGGTAGGTACATATTTCTAGTCCTCTGCACCCTTACCTGCAGGGAATTCATCGCTCGGTTGGCTGTTACTCAGAACACGTTAAGCTTGGTGAAAAAGTCGCCCAATAGAATTTCCTCATTTCTTCCCAACCCCCTTTCGGTGCTAATATATGGAGTCACAGCAGGCAAAACACTGCACGTGAAGGATATGTTGGAAGTAGCAGCCATCTTAGCAGACAAAGAGACATTAGACGAAATGGAATATAAAAACAAAGAAGAAAGAGAAACTGACAATTTCCACAAAAAGAAGAAAATTATGAAGAAAAAAGAAGAGCCACATGAAAATAAAAAACAAACAAAAAGGAAAATACAGAAACATAATCCTCATTAGACACTGATGAGAAAAATGAAAACGAGGAGGGCTGCCGTTGCGAAGCAAAGGATTTTAAACTCTGAGTCTTCGTACACGAAGCATATCCCCTAACAAAAGAAGCCAAACTATGCAACATTAAAAAAGGAATGGAGGAAGGAACTTGCAAATGGGCATACGTTCCTGAACCTGAAGAAACTGCCATAAAAAAATAATATATGAAAACCGAATTAGATTTTACCCCAGCGATATCAAGTTGCCAAAAAAAGAGACTATCGAAAGGCAAACAATTAAGAATTGGAAGAGTGCAAAAATAAGCAGGGAGCAAGCAAAAGAAATAAAAAGGCAAAACCATCTATTATGGTAACATTTGCGGTCAACTAGGCACAAATATCAACACAATCTTTGCGCTCAGACTCAATCCCTATTAAAATGAATATTCATTACGCCCATGATGAGGCGTTTGCTGCTGTTTCAGTGGTAATGGAATACACTCTACTCATGATAGCAGAAGCTTACCAGTCCCCTCGCCACTCGTAGATTCCGATCCACTCAGTAATGGAAATATTCAACAAGAATAACCCAACCATTCTGCTTGGGGATCTAAATGCAAGATTACAGAAATCTGGATAACGGACCCTAAACAACATTTGACCAAACCTACAAACATACTCAAAAGAGCCGGTCCCAAATTCCCAACCTTCGTCACTTGATGTGCATCGAGTTGACCAGACATTGTATTAACAAATGCAAATTTCCCGTATATCCCGTATCCTCTCTAGAAAAACAAGGAAATTTTGGTGACCCTCAAATTAAATGCAATACAGGTGACAATCATTCCAAGGAAATCCTACAGATGGGCGAGCTGGGAAACATATACAGCATCGCTTGAAGGTTATGATCAACTATATCTGAAAGGGGAAAATATAGAAGAATTGGAAGATGATACGGAAAAAAGAGAAAAAGGTACACTTCAGAAGAGAATTGAAGATTTGAAACGATTAAAGAGTCAAATCATTTCCCTTATAGAAGAGCAAGAGAATGAAAAATGAAAGAAGTTCATAAGGAAGGTGGAAAGCAGAGAGAAACCAATCGAGGCTTGGAAAATGATCATCATAATAAAAGGCAGACCACCTATAAAACATACAGAAATTAAAAATGAACAAGGAAAATACCTAAAAAACAACAAATAAATAGCAGTTAAGTTTAAAGAAAACAGTGGAAAAGTCTACCTTTGAAGAAGAAGATAACGAACGATAAGACAGAGAGACAGAGGAAAGAGTTAAGAGAAATATACGGTTGACTAGGCATAATAGACTGACCCCGGAGATAAGAAAGCCTTCCTTACCATAGATGACCACTAGTGATCAACCATTTATCTTCAGACGTGGATCTTCCATTGGTTTTGCATTAGTTCCACCCTCTACGCTATTTATATGGCTGATCTTCCCTCCCCAATAATACCAGGCTGCATGAAAATACAATACACGGATGATATCAGTCAAACAAATTCATCGCCCTTCACGAACCCAAGATGGCAAGCGAGCTATACAGATAGGAAAATAAAAAATATAAACAGATGGAAAATTAAAACCAATATTGGAATGTTTAAAAACTTCCCAATTATGAGAAACAAGAAGGATCAGATTAACGTTGAAGGAACAACCTACGAGTATGCTTGCGCGAAAGAGCAAAATGTGCTGGGACTAAATTCGAAACAAGAGGATTCCACGTACATACGAATGAAAGGAAAGCTAAATCCAAAATGGAATAAGACTAATATACTTTCTGGGAAGCATTAACGGAAGTGCCAAGATAACATTATACAAAGCCTTCGTCTAATCAGACCTAGTCTACCTACTGGTCCCAATATACGCGACCTCAAAACAAACAAGAAAAAACTACAACGCTTACAGAATAAAGTAAACTATATTATTACTGCTACAGCAGAAATAGAACCAATAAATTTAACCCTAGAAGAAAGGGCATGAAACATATAGAATAAAATATAAAAAAAAACAAATAGAGACGAGTAGAGTGTCAAGGATTTAAAACAGAAACTATAAACACAAGTGGTTCATAAGCAGTAGGCTACCATTACGGCAAGTAAAACGAGAAATATTCAAATAAAAACAGCAAAAATAAAGAAGTTTAAATAGAAATAATTGGCCCACAACCCTTGCAAATAGAGAAAACAAAGGCACAAATGCCTTAATAATCCTAAAACCAAGAAAAAGAAAAATCATAATAAATAATTAGAAGCAGTTTATAGAAAATATAGAGAATATATATATATATATATATATATATATCTATATATATAAAAGTAAGAAGACTAGTGGATTAGAACAAACTTTCTTGATAAGGTACCTGATAATTTAGAACAAACTACAAGCCGAATTAATGGAAAAGAAGCAAGAATTAGTAGAACTAAAACAAAATGAGCAAGGAATAATTAGAAAGAATCACCAAGAAAAAGAATAGCCAGGCTCCTGGCAAATTAGACTCCTACACTTAATCACATTTCATCCCTCTCCCGCCAAATTAACAAACAAAACTTATCTAAATATATATCCTGTCCCTCATTTCTCTCACCTCACCTCACTGCCCAGAACCTAGCTATTCCCCGAGTAGATTAGGTACAGGCGATAGAAGTAAGAGTGAGTGGAAAAGGCAGAGTTCACGATAGGACACCGGGAAGTATAGTTGGAGACAAAAATGTGGATTTAGGCAGGCAGGAGATATATGGTTTATCGTAGAATCCAAATCAGGGAGTATAGCCTGATCTATCGTTTGCCTGGAGATCAGCTTGTATACATCCATTTTAAGGAGTTGTCCAAGTAGGGTCTGCTATTTTATTTGTGACTCGCTAATTATTTCTCATTGGTTTAAAATTAATAGGCCCAGATTCTTTAACTAATTCATGCCTCGATGTGAGTAAGAAAAGCTTTCATGCAATGTAATATTTACTGGCACAGATATTAATTTATTTTGACATTTTGATCTATACTTATATGTATTTGAATTCTTATTGAATTGTAGCCTGGTTTGGGCGCAAATTGACTCCAGGTGAGCATTTTCTCTCCTATAAATAATTCTGATTTATGGACTATAGATGAGTATATGCAGACTTTTTTTCCTTTAGTCAAGTAAGGGATATTATTGGAATACGACTAATGGAAATAGTTCCACTAACTTACTAAAAGCGCAGACCACAGTTTTATAAACCTCTTGAAGATGATAATGATGAGGGTATTAATATTAATATTATTATAAATACTAGTCAAAAACTGTTTGGGATATATTATTTTTCAGGAAATTGAGTCTATTTCATTCTGTTGAAAATCATACTCGAACAAAAGATGTTACCCACCAAAATTAACACATATTAGCTAATTTTTATCTTATCTCCAAATTTCATTTTAAATTTGTTATTAAAATAATTATTACGTTAAACTGTTTGGTGATGTGTGTGCTTGATTTTCTATTTTGACATGTGTGTGTGTGTGTTTAACTCTATATAGATGCAATCATGTTTTAAGATACTTCAAATTGAAGAGCGGAGGAAAATTTTAAAAGATTGCTAAAATTCACAACAAAATCAAACGAAATTTGTCAAACAAAAGAAACAACAAAATCTTATTCCTAAATTCTACTATTTCCTGTTTAAAGGAATAAATTTTCACTCGGGATGTCGCAGTTTTGATCATAACTTGAAAAATAGATTAAATATTCAACATATATCTCTTTCAACTGTCTCTCCCCTCAACACGAGTTATATTACAAGGCAATTTTTAAAATATCATAAAGAGTAAATCCATGACTGCATTACTTGAACAAGTAAAATATATTGGTAGTGCTGAACGGTTTGCGGGTGCTGTAAGATTAGCGTGCGAAAGAAAAATTAACAAAAGAAATTTGGGAGAAATTGTTAAAAAGATCCCAATTTTTTCCCTGGAATATAAAATGAAATTTGTCATTGTTTTCTTTGCGCGATCTCCCGGAATTTTAATCGTTTTCTTACCTGAAAAGTTTGCCTCTTATAACGAAAAATTTTATCTTTTGTGAAAGTGAAAAATGGCCAGTAACTGCATCATGATGGCCTATAAGTTTTTCCAGGCTTTATCACTCCATAAAAATGAGATCACTTCCATCTTAAGCGCACTGAAAGTTGCCTCTCTTGATGATGACTCTGTTATTTTCCATGGAAACGAGCTTGCTAGATTATGTCACAACCGAAGTGCTTCTAAATTTTGAGGGTTATTTGGAATTTTTTGTTTCCCGAATGTTATCGATTTTGTTCTTTATACTCAGATCTTTAATCGGCTTAATTTACATTGTTTGGCTAAAAGTCTTTCTTGGAGATTCCATTTTGAGGATGCTTTCGTTACTTTTTACTAGGTCTTATTCCTTTCAAACTAATCAGAGCTTACAAACTGAAGATGAATACTTTGACTAGCAGGCAGTCTTCAAATAGATATGGCCATAATATTTGTTGGAACTATCAGACAAACTTTTCTACGATTACACAGGCTAATTTTTGTTAAATTCTAGGAGATTAAGATAAAGCTGAAAATTTTAATGTTTATGTATTATAAGATAGGTAGGACTATATTAATAAAATGAATTATCGCTTAAAATGTTAAAATAATAAGAATTAATGATGATATGAATTATCTAATAAAAATCCTTCGTCTCACATATATGTATAGAGTTAATACAATATACATACCTAAAGAGAGCTAAACCCATAGTTAATTCAAAGATTTAGGCAGCATCGTACTTTCGATGTAGTTTCCCTATTTTTGAAATTCACGATGGATGACTCACTAGACTACCTGTAAAATTTTGCCAGAAATAACTTTATAATTCTCCTCTACCTTTACCTGCAATTGGTTTTTACCCCCAAATGCTGGATTTTCTTTCATTCTATAGATTTTATGCGCTAAAACACATTTGAGCCCATTTGTATTTAAGACACGCAATAACCATAATTATTTTTTTCTTTAGCTTTAAATCTGGTACTTACCGGAAACTTTGCGATTCTAGTTAGAGCATTTCACCAAGAAAAGTATTTTAGCTTAGACACAATTCTTGTAGAATGCACCAATTTCAGCATCCAATGTACCATTGAACCTGAACGACTACAATGTAGCAGAAATATAAAAAGTATCGAAGCTTTGCCTTAAGTGATCCTAAGTCTAAAAATAAGCTTGGAACGAATAAAACTATACTTGAAAATGAAACTACATATTTCTTTCCTCAGGTCAAAAAATTGCAAAATGGTCTCGGGCAAAAACCTTTAGGGAGGTAATTATCACAGCATTCATTATTCTACGATTCAAAAACATTTACTTGAACTTAGATCAAATATTTATGTTAATAAAATGTGTTTTTTAGATAAAAAAGGACATGATTGAACTTTTTGTTAAGAAAATTATATTTTTTTAAATGGCGTTTCGAAAAAGAGCGAAATCGAGCTGCTCTGACTTGTGCCCTCAATAATTTAATAATTTTCTTCTTTTGCAGTTTTCTTTAAGGAAAATCCCCAATTTCCATCAATTGCAGATTAAAGTTAATTAAACCCGCCATAACAATGAAATATTTTGCTAAATTTAGGTCTTGATAAATGAATATATCCCTAGCCTAGACTAATTCATGCAAGATGAAGCTCCCCCTTACATTCCTAGCGAAACAATAATTTCTACAAAAATATTGGTAGATTTTCAATGAAACTGAACATTGCTTAACATTCAATCCAGCTGAATACCTGTTAAACTGTTTTTTGGGTCTGTCATAGTAAAGAAGGTTACAGTATGGGACAACTTTCTGACGTAGATAAATTGCAAGAAGAAATATGTATGTTCTACAGTGATAACCAAAAGTTTGGAAACTACTATAATATTTCATATAAGAAAATTAATAGAACTGAACAAGGGTAGCGTTTTGTATTAGTGTGTTTGGATGTTAATTTAAAAGTGAAATATTTAAATATTTTGAGCCTAACCCATTTTATTATATAATACAGTTAATCCATGAGTGCTTCAATTCGTTTTACCAAACTGGAGACTAAATTTGTGATGATATCTTAACTGATATTGCTCTATTTTTGTTAAATGCGCACGAGTAACTGCTCAAAAGTGGATGGATTTAATTTACTAATCGTTATTTTGAGTATCTACCATATATTTTTGATTAGGATCAAATCTAGTGATTTCTTAGCCAAGATCTCAAAAGTTCAATGTTAGTTATTGATAAGGTGCGCCATTATGCTAAAAAACACACGTCTCAGCCCTAAATTTGCCGTGAAGTGTTGAAAAGCAGCCCTAGACATAGAGAATGTCCGGATACTTTATCCTTGTCGTGACACAAGAAAGGGTATATTACATACTTTGTCCCCAGTCTTTGTCTAAAAGTCTCTGCTTCACTCTTACCGCTTAAGCGTTCACACCTGATTCTTTCAGTCGTGTGCAATTTTGTCACTGAAACCTTATCAGGATGCAATCTTTGATTTCCGTTGAAACCCTTGTGCGCCCAGAATACTTCTTTACCTAGGTGAACCTTGTCTTTTTATAGTCTTTAATGAACTTAAACATGTTGTTCCGCGATATAATACCTTTGGCAACTAACACCCTGAGACTAGTTTGTTGAAGAGCCACAATGTTTGTACGCTTTTATTAAAAAAATTAAGAAAATGATAAAGAATCACGCATTTATATTTTAAAAATATATTAATAGATTTAATTACACAGTATCATTTAGTTTAAACTTATGTCATCATTTTACAATTATGATGGAATAGCAAAGCTACGCGACTCAAACTCATCTCCTATAACATTATGAACAGGACCAAACGAGATTTCGGATTTAGTGAGGAATGCAGAATTTCCTCATTATCTTTAAAATGCTGACTTTGTAATAAAGATAGAATATTTATTCACATCAGCTAATTTTTTACAACAAATAAAAAATAAAACTATATATTAATCTAAAAGCTGTCGGACTTGACATTTCATAATATTCTATTGCCAAAACAATTGTAAAGTTGAGAAAAAGATTAAAAACGGTCATTAATCACAATAGAAGACATTTTGAACGATTTATTGAGAAAAAGAATTAAAAGGAATTACCAATTTAAAGAGTTGACACCTTTTTTTACACTTGTATTTTGTGATTAATTTCAATAGAAAAAAGACAATAAATGAAATTAAATGATATATGAATTTAAAGAGAATTAATTATATTTTTATATGGTTAAAATTAAGGTTCCTGATATTTTTACATAGCTTATGAGATACAAATTTATAAAATCGGATCATTGGGGGTGGGAGAGGGGGCACTGCGTTTATTAGGTCATCCGGAAAGTTCATGCCGATATTTAAAATGTTAAAAAAATACTTTAAAATTGATATAATTCAATATATAGCTATTTTCTTAGTTTAAATTTTTTTTAAATTAATCAGTTTTAAAAAAACAACCAAAGAATTCTTAAAAAAAAATAAAAATTGCTATTCAATATGTTGGAGGTAACAACCCCCTCGCTCTAATGAGCAGCAGCTAAGGAAAGGAACTAGCTAGATTTAGGCGACTCATATAACGGAAATATAGAGGCAAGTCTCTACAGGAAAGAAGCGGTTAGAACTTGTTACAAAGAGTACTGATAGCTTAATGAGACTAGTCTACTTCTCATTTGTCACTCATAGGCAGAAGTGAGTTGTCAGCTCAAAAATCATAGCAGAGCAATTTTGATTTTTTCAAAGATATAAAAAGGAAAATTTTCTAGATCAAAATAGTAACTATAAAATTTAAATATATATTTATAAATCGGGACAAAGTTTTTGAATGAGAATGACTTTTATATTCACAAGTCCCGGACAATTTTCGGAGCATCACTCTCTGTGCTTCAGCTGAACAAATAACTGCAAAATATGACCTTATATACAAAATGAGAGAAGAGGAAAGACACATGGAGGAAAAATTTCTGATAAAGCGTGGCTCCTCTATAGATTCAGGTGATATTTATTTGGAAGGCGATAATCCACCTAACAATGGGATTAAATCAGAAATTCCCTTTTAAACAGATTAAAGTTTGGGAGAGAATTGATTAGTGCGCATTCGACTACCTGGCACTAACTCACTGATTGATGTTTACATAAATTCCGTTTTGCCTCAATCGACATATTGGTTAGATGCATGCTTGTATTTTTTATTAATTATCAGCTTATAGAGTATGTTAATTCACTACTAAGAATTAATACAAAGCGTAGTTTTCTTAGACGAAATTAAAAGAACGCTCATTGGATTACACGAAAGAACTGGGTTTTTGAAATCACGACGGAATCAAGGAAAAAATTGATTTTCTTCTTTTTTATTCTTCTTTATTGAAAAAAATATAAGAATTTTGATAGTTTTAGAGATTATTTGTTAATATTTCAATAGTTTCATTAAATCTCCGAATTATAATAACTACTCGTATTGTATAAGACCTTATTAATAAAATATCTTTAATTTTTACGTTTCAGAGACAGAAATATTTATTATTTCTTACTTAAAAATATAAAAAACAAAGAAGAAGAGTATTAATAAATGTGCAGAAGATACAAATCCTATTAGTCTAAAGGGGGAAGTATATGGAGGACTTGAGAAAGGGGGATCCCGCATCTTCCAGATATGTCCAAATATACCTAATTAAGGCACAACACACTGAGTGTGTTATGGCCGAAAAGGGTGTCAATTCCACGAATGTCAACTGGATCACAATTCAATTTCGATGTGTTCGGATCCATTTCGTCAGCTGAGAAATAAACAGGAAATATATGTATAATCTTAATCTAATTGAGGCGAAAGAGACAAAGGAAGAATGAAGACGAACAGAGAAGAGTGAGAACATGAAACAGGCGAGAGGAGACAATTGTTCGAACTTGTGAATGATGTGAAAGATCTCAAGTAGGAATCAATCTTAGAACTTATTATTTGATGAGGGACAAAGAAGGTAGTGGTAAATGGCGTCAAGTGAAGGGGGGTAAATTTCTAAGGAGTACCTACATCGAGTAAGTAGAGAGGAGACTATCGGAGCGTAAAAGATATGGGAGCTTATGTAGTACTTTCTTCTGTCCACTATTGCAAGTTCTATGTAATATAACCC
Source organism: Ceratothoa steindachneri (assembly GCA_963969495.1). Classification (NCBI taxonomy): domain Eukaryota; kingdom Metazoa; phylum Arthropoda; class Malacostraca; order Isopoda; family Cymothoidae; genus Ceratothoa; species Ceratothoa steindachneri. The sequence continues at coordinate 72,695,934 of OZ018334.1, forward strand.
TCCGGGCTCATATAAATAAGCTAAATATAACATCATTGAAGCCTCCTTCCATCTACATTATCTCTTGTGCAACTGTGTATAGAGCTCATGAAATATTCATGCATATAACAAACAGAGAATTGCATATTCCTCACTGCAATGGATTGGATTTGATAAAGAATGTAACTAGATTTGCAGAGTTAATTTATTAATGTGAATAAAATATGAGGCAAACTTTTCAGAGAAATAATCTGTGAGATCATCGTTGTTTATAGTTTCAATAAGGAATAATAATGCCATTTGCTTCGCTTAGTGGTATAAATCTGTTGAGAATTTGGGCCATGTTAAACTTTCTGTCTCATTCGTCGGGCTGAAATTGCAAAACAAATTTAATTTACTTTAAATCAACGTTTTACGATGAGTTAAAAAATGTAATTTATGAAGATTTCTAAAGAAAATGTGAGATGATTTTCATTCATAACATAACCTGGATTTATTCCTCTACCCCAGTCACAAAACTCTAAATGACAGTTATTTTCCTCATGTGTATTGTGTGTAGTTAATATTGCTGTTAAGGGGGCATTCTTTGACCATCTTCTGGGAGTCAAGAAAATAGGATTGAAAAGAAAAACTGAGGTTATGGGAAGCGAAAATGTGTCACTTTACATAATATAAGTAGCCATAATTTGCATCTGAGTTTCAATTTTTATACCTTAGCGTAATATATTTATTAAAATCTTGCCAAATAACGAAGGGATCATCATTGCTTCCCTACACACCTTTTCGTCGCAGTTTAGTGACTATTCAACAGTTCCATCGTCGGTCATAAGAGATAAAGATTTTCTTGTTTGTTTCTTTCCTTTTCGTATGAAAGTAAAACAGCCAAAATGATTTTTTATTTTAATTTCATACCGTTCTAAACCTAACTCAGTACTGTCCTGCAAATTAACGTGGGATCCGAATGATGGATCTTTCCAACATAGGGAAGCCGACTTCTCTGGTCCCATTCGTTAACTAGACATAAACAATGATTAATATGCTTTATACTGGCCAGCGGTCAATTCCACTCAGCTAACTCTAGTAGAGATATCGCTTACTAGTTAATGATCAGTCCTCGAATGGAGTTCGATTTGGATGCTTCTGTACTGACCCGTCTTTCAGATCACCCATTAAACCGTGGGTATCCAGTGGGAAAGACATGATTCAAAAAGACTTTACTTTATTGGGGAAACCCTCAGGAAAACCAAAATAAACAGATGTGTCCATTAAACAAATTCAATATCGAAGCGAAACAAAGAATCAATTTCCTTCAAGAACCAACACTAAATTCCAGGTGACCGAAAGACTTGATCTTCCTGGCTGCCCATACATTCCAGTCCTTGTTCTCACACGACGCCCCCACTCTGCAATTTGAGGGCCCAACTGGTTGCATCTGCGACCCTTCTAGAATCTGTTTCTGGCCAAAGAGCCGCAGCTGTTGTGGCAGAAATACGGTTATGTTTGGATATAGATGAGTCGATCGCGAGACTGAGTCTCTGATGGAGTCGTTGCTGAGACCAAATATTTGAAGGAGGTGCTCCCGCTACTGTGTCAGAATGGGGCGTTTCCAGACTGAGTCATTGAACAATTTTTTACACTCGAAGATTTGGAATTTCCTTTTCCGCAATTGCGCATTTGGATCAATTACTCGTTGGTTGCCATTTTATTGGTGTCTTACCAACTAAATAAACCACAGCTTCGAATGCGTCGGTTTCAAGAATATGTCATCAATAGAAACCAAATTCCCAAAAGATGGGGTTGACGCGCATACATGCCTCGACGGGGTCCACAACTGTTCCGCCTATTAATATAAGTGCTTATCGCACTCTCTGCTTGTCTGACCAGCTACCACAATCCGTGTTAAGTCAACTCTTATCTCAAGCATCTGAGGACGGTATTTTGCATATATAATAAAGGTCAAGCAAAACAAACAGAGGCATAACCACCAGAATGTTTGGATGGAGAAAGTGGTGAAAGAAGAGGAAATTAAAATTTTAAAAAATGTATTTATAGCCAAATTTCCTTTTCGTGTATTGGAACTGGCATAGTACGCTATATTACAGATCTCAGCTGCACAAGAAAATGGTGTGTCTATTCTTTAATTCATTCAGATAATTAATGTTCTCTTTTATTTTTATTCTTCCCTCAGAAAGGAAAAGGAAATAAGCAATTTTTTTCTCGGTATTAAATTAATCATTATTAGTTGTTAACGGCACTTGTTTCTCTCTTTGGCCGTTCACAAACTGATAATAAAACCAACATAATGATTAATATGACGATCATAGCAAGATTCACGCTACAATATTGGTAGTAGCGTGATGAGGTATGCGATTGAACCTACCTGTAAGTTATAGCACGAGACTCTGCCATTGTACTATACATAGTTCTCTACCACCCTAAATTTTTTATTCCTGATTTCGATGAGAATCAAACCCCAATAACCAGGTTTGGAAATCTAGCGCTGTAAACACTAAGCTACAAGAATCCCATTCATTACGTTTGATTGACTCTCAACGCACAGCTCGCTACCCATTTGATCATAAGTTTGCAGTGAATTGACTAAAGTAAAAGAAAATATGCCTCCTCAATTTGAAGTTACATAATTCTTTAAACGAGATTTAGGAATATTCATTGACGTTATCTGCCATGACTTCGAGTAATATGTTTCCTTATTATAATCGTATCTCACGAATTGGCCCTATCATTTAATAATAGGCTGGAGATTGCTCTATTTGTGGCCAAGATCCTAACTGAATGAACCGTCTCTCGAATGATTGTTGATAGAAAATTTTTAACAAAGCCTTTTGATTCCACTCTTGTATCTTTGACTCGGTTTCGATTTTCCTTAAGGGTAGTATTTGTTTAAGTTACATAATCACTATTTATTGCTTATCTCCTTTTGTATAGTCACCTTAATGAGACCATTCATTTCATGGACGGCTTAATAAAGTTTGATAAATATCATATTAACATTGGTGGTCGTCATAGAGGAAACAAGTAAGCCTTAAAAATGCTTCAACTCATTGGAATTTGCGCCCTTCCTTTTTCTCTTTTGGCATAATTGATTGTGGATTCAAGTTTACTTTTAGTGTCGGATGCAAACTTTTATTCACATACATCGATTAGTATTGGTAGAAGACGAGAAGATAGTCTGCTTTAGTTAATGGGGTAGGAATATACGAAGGAACAGCTTAGCATTTGGAACTTGGATATATATAAAAAATTAACGGGCTTTTATATAACCTCTACGCCTGAATGTAATTTCTTGATCATTGTGTTAGGTAAATACTCAATTCATTCATTTAAAAGACGTAATAGAAAAGATCACGGCCTCTGTAGGCGAAGATGTTTTCGAGGAAAATACTATGACAGGCAGTTTTCTTGCTCCTAGCCGGTAGAAGATACCTGTCGAAGTGGTGGTTAGACGAGAGCCCCTCCATAGTATTAAATAAATATAATGATTCTTTAATAAAATCGGACACTAAAAGTTATCATAAAGCTCGTTTCTTTATATACAATATTTTACATATACAAAGGTGTGTTTTAATTATATACTATTCCCAAAGAGACCTCATAATTACAGGAATATCTATCTTTATTCCCGGATTTTTTAATATATAATCCTGTATATATAATGATAGAAATCACTCGCCCCATTCATTCTGCATTCATCTGCGCTAGGAGACGTTAATTTAACAAGAAAATTTAATAAATCTATTTAATAATAATATAGCCAAGCAGAAAGTTCGCTACTCCTCATTAAAGGAGAAGCTTGCGCTTCGAATACAAGGCCTTCAGTCCGTGGCCTACTTCCTCTCCGGCTCTGGCAACAACTTTTGCTCCAAAGTTTTGAAAACAATTCCAGGACAAATCTGTGTGAGAAATAGCTCCTCATTTTCGAGGCTTCAAATAAAGAAAAAATGATCGTAATTCGTGGAAAGTTTGGAGAAAACAATCTACGGAGCTGTTTTTTTCTGATCTAAATTTTCCCTAGCTTACTTTGGGTTTACTAGGTTTTACGGGCCAGGAGCTATTTCATCGGGCTAAAGATCAAAATGAGTCTAAAATATTAAAATGGCTAATCTATTTATAAAAAAACTTTGACTAAATCTCAGAATATACGAAAACATAGAAAAGAACAGCCACTGTTTGTAATAATTTTGTTTTACAAAATCAAAACCTTTTTTAATTAGTTTTAAAAGTTTCATTTTTTAAAAATTTTAATAATTAAATTAACAAACATGATCATTATCAATTTTTAAAAGCTGACCCAGGAATTTGGTTAATTCAAAATAAACTGTTACAGAATATTTACTACGCTATTTCAGCTTAATTATTTTGTAGGTTAAAATTGGAAAACATGTCTCCATTGAGATCTTGTTTGTATTTTATCTCTAATTTTTAGATTATTTTTAAGCTTTTCTCATTAACTTATGAAATCTACCGTATGGAAATTTTCTAAATCCAGATATGCGAATATATATAGCCAAGATTCACCCTCAAACACTGGGTTTAAGGCTCAATATTGCTAATAACAAGAACAGTGGTGTTCGTGGCCAGTTCAGATTCTTTGACAAGTCGCAAAAATATGATTCCGTACAGGTTATCCCAAGCAATATAATTTGGAACTTCCTCAAATATTTTGTATTGTTACCTACTTTTCTTTTGGCAGAAATCTTAATTTTAAGGCGTAGAAAGTAAGAATAAGAATAAAAAATATTATCTATTATTTTCAAATTGTAACCATTCTTCTAGCTTTCCACACTAGTTTAACCACTGAGAGAATATTATTCCTATCATAGGATTACAGCAGAGGATTTCCATCTTTGTAGCAGAGTGTGATCTGCTCATTTGAACTCGTCAACTTTTATTTTTTTATTAAAATAATCTCCCTTGTTTTCATCTTTGCGAGTTATGCCAATCCTAAATAGTTTCAGGTTTCTTTGGTTTGCCTTCAGTTTCTGAACATTCCTTTCCTTTTTCAAGTTTCATAACTGGTAATATGTATTAACTAGTTTGCCTTTTTAGCACAAAAGAAACTCTCTTTTGAATTGGAATTTTCTTAGACCATCTAAGGTTTCATAGATTTTTACTTGTGCTGATTTTCTTTTCATAGTACCAGCAAAAATTCCACTTTTTCCAAGTACACGTATTCGTGCACCTGATCCAAAACTTTTGGTCATCCAGTTTCGTAGCTCTATTTTCTGTAAAATTCTTGCTCATTATTTTCCTCTTTAGAACGTTTATTTCTAGTTCAACTGTTGGAAGATACTGGGATTTAATAAATCTCTTACGTTTGAACGAGAATACTTCAGCGTTTTGGAGAAATAATATGATGGCGTCAGAAAAACTCAATTGGCTTATATTTCTTGTATTAATTTTGATCTCCTTTTTTCAATTCCAAGACATGAAAGTTTTATCAAGAAAAGCTTTAAACACTTTATTGGTGGTGATTGAGATTCTTTTTTTACTTAATTTAATTTATATTTTTCTTTAAAGTGATAACTACCTAAATAAAGAAGGGTTATGCCTCACTACATATGTAATATAATTTAAAAAAGTAACTAAAATTGGCCTTCGCTTAATCTTTGGTTCTGATGGGATGGTAACCAAATCAAGGCTTTTCATATTTAACTGTAGCCATGGTTCAAACAAATGTACCTTATCGTATATGCTCATATTACAGCTAAAACATACTTGTTCTTGGAGTTTATTATAGTGGAGTGTTTTTGTGACTCATCGGTGTTTTTGATCTTGTAATTATTTGTAACTATTGACTATAGATGGATTTCCCTGTAGTTCTTTAATTTTTGTCTGGGTCAATTTGAAAAGTAGTAAAACTGAACCATTGATTGAAATCCAATTATTCCTGAACGTTTTGTAAGAAAACTTAACTGTTTCGAGCACAAGTAAACATCTTTAAAGTCGCATGTTATTCTATCTTCTAGCTTTTTAGGCTGTTAAATACGGGGAAACTTTTGTACTTCTTTATTAGTGTAATTTCGAACCCATTTATTTGAAATATTAATACCTAGTCAAGCCCGTGTATTCCGTTGGACAACTTAGAAAAAACACCAATTGCTTTTTATGTGGTTCTGGGATTTAAACAAGAGAAACAAAAATAACTTCACTATTATACAAATAAATAACAGAATTTAACAATATTTTATACACTAGGAGAAAACTAATCGTTCAGAAAAGGAATTAATTTACAAAGAAATGTTTCGGCACGAGCTATGTGAAGCCCAATATTTACTTGAAAATGGGAGGTGATTAGGGGGCGAAGCTTCGTAGCCGGAAACCGTCACTCCTTTTCGACGGTGATCGAAAAAACGGTAATAAACTTACGATTTTCCAAGAAAAGGGAGAGGGCATCGATTGGCGGTTTGAGGGAATATCCTTGCAGGGCACGGAACGAAGCACGCATTCTAGAATGAGTTCTTTAGGTCCTTGACTGCCGTAGATCAGTACAACTGGTTTCCTGCCTGCGAGTCCTTAGAGTAACAGGAAGGCAGGTATGAAGGAGCACGTGTGTCCTTATGCTGGTTCCAATAAATCCTCGTGATTACTGCTTTGATACCGCGTGAGCAGTGCCTGCCTCCTGCTTGAATATTAATTTACTCGTTTCTGTGCTGGGAAATATATAAAGGCTCCGCCGGAAGGGATATTGTTTGCCGTCAGACCTGGGTCTAACTCCGATTCAAGACACTGCGAGTAAATGCTTACGGCCCTCTCGCTGATTTGGGTCTTGAGCTCCTGCTAGACTCTTGTCGTTTTGTTATCGCTCCGGAAGTTTACTGAAAGATGCCTGTTGAAGATTGGTTTGTCTGTTTGAGACCCTCTTAGGCCTCTTAGTCTGGGTGAATCTCTCTCTCTCTCTCTCTCTCTCTCTCTCGATGACACTAATCAATTGGTTTCCCTTATAGTTTTTAACCAAAGCATTCTTTTCTCTGTTCCATATTTCGTTTTCCTTTTATCATTTATTATTTTCCTAACCCTGCTTTCAACTAATACTCAGGTGCTCTTTCCTCTGTTTGAGTGATTAATTTGATTCATTTTCTTTTCGTTCGATTTTTTTAATTTATTTTGTCATTTTGCTGAACGCTTTTCCTAATAACTTGTCGAAATCAAATTTGAAAATGAAAATGATTATGTTAATGTTACTTGCTTTTATTCCAGAACTGGTGTGCTTCGTGTGGCATTTTATTCATTGGCGACATTGTAATTTGGGCAACATTTTGCGTTGGTAAAACAGATCCGTTTAGACCAGATCAGATCACATTATATGCGGAAATTAAGCTCTTGCATCGACATTTCATTTGACAGATGGTTTACTACTTTTACTCTACTATAAATTTAATTTTCTTTTCTCTTTCTCTTTCCAAAGCACAATAGATTCATGCATGTTCTCCCGCACATTGTCAGATTTTATCAAATAAAATGTTTTTGTAAATTTGTCCCTATAATTCTTCAACTTTTTTATAGGAACTTTTATTATAAATTAATATATGTTTTGCATTTAATTAACAAATGACTGACACCTTTTATCCTCGTCATTAAATCTTGTTATAAATATTAATGTTAATCTATAATAGAAGCTGGTCTATTATCATAATATTTTTCTTGTAATGTCTTTAAACTTTATATGTAGATTGTCGTAGAATGCCCCTCTTTTTGTTCTAAGAGTGCTAAGAGTGCTAATATTGATATCTTAAAGAAGAGAGCCGTTGGAAACACGTAAGGATATAGAGAAACGCAAAGTAATTCCCAAAATAAACTTATATTTTAACTTTAACGATTGAATACACAAAATTTAAACATTAACCACAGCAATACTCCGAATATTATCATACACAAGAATTGATTCAATTAGTTTGACCCTCTAAAAATTGGTTAATTTCGCTACACACAGCAATATATAAGATTTAGGCTTACGAACTCTACTGGAGTTTAAATACCTTAGGAATGTTATTGTCTCACGACGCGTGCCACCTGGCCAGATGTAGGTGGGCGGGATCACGAGGTCCTTTTGGCGAGGGTAGCAGCTGGGGGATCCACACGGTATTCAGGGGGGAAGGTTCTTCAAGGACAAGAACAATTACGGTGCTTTATGCGGCACCAAGGTAGTCGTGGTCTTTATGGCGAGAGTCAGTCGACCTTCGTTCTTCAACCAAGTTCACTTGGAGTGCGGTGTGACCACCGAGTAACTCAATTTCTCATGGGCGAGGACTGAACTCGGGGAGGGTCTTCTTCAAGGGTGAGGATAAAGGAGGGGGGTTTCTCTGGCGATAATAAGTTGAACTTGAAGGTCGGTTTAGTAACCAGGAACTAGCTCGAGGATGAGCTTCTTCTTAGTTTCAGTCTTCCTCAAGGGCGAGTATAACGGAGGGGGTGTTTCTCTGACGAGAATAAGTTGAACTTGGTTCCTCAACCAAGTTAACTTATGAGTTCCGTGTGGCCACCGAGTAACGGGCTCGAGGTGAAGCCTTTTCCTTCTTTCTTTAATTCCTCAAGGACGAGGAATACCCCTAGTGTTTAAGATGCACCAGGATATAAGGAGTCTCTCTGACGAGGGTAAGTTAAACTTAACAAAGTTAACTTAGCGTTCGGTTTGATAACCAGGGACTAGCTCGAGGATGAGCTGCTTCTTAGCCCTGCCTCTCTTGCAGGATACTTCTTGGTCTGGCGAGCCAAGTAAACTACCTGTCCAGTCTCGGTAGCCCGAGGTCTTAATCCGGGGACTTCGTCACCTGGAGACTGACGTATTCTACCTCGATTTTCTTTAGTGTTTCTTATTTATACGTTGTCACCCCACTGGAAGAGTGCTAAGAAGGGGTAGGCTTGATGACGGGCCCAGGTGGGTTCTTATGCCAAATGGTTTTTCTCACAAGTCTTACATCGGCTCCTCGTTAGCCTTCGAGCTTGGGAGAAACACGTCTCCAATTTGTTACTTGGCGTGAAATTGAATCTCATTCTCCTGGGGGAGATCTTGCATTTTAACCTTTAGGTCTTTCATAGCGACGAGTGGTGCGGCGCTGCGGTTACGCGCTTGACCCGACGGTGCCTGGGGACGGATGTCTTTGCGGTAATCGTCTCGTGACTCCACCGAGAGAGAACAGGGGAGTGACGAGCCTTCTACACACCTCCCTTCGCAAAAACATAATGCGGGGGGGGACTCCTGGGAACTCAAAACAACTAACCTAACCTGGTCGAGTTTAGCAAAGTTGTATATCTTTGAGCCCTCTCTTACATTAAGTATCCTTACACATGAGCTACTCTCACGCGTGTTTACCCTGGCAATGTGTCGAACTAGACCTACTCGCAATAAAATTTTACACGCAACAAAACAAAAGAAAAAAACAAGCTACTTCCTTACATTTCTAAGCTTTTGAGAACTTAAATCCTACCGATAACTATTAACAAGAAAAACAAATGAAAACATGGTTTCACGCTTATTTGGTACTGAAATAACCCTCAATGGTATTTCGTCTCCGCCTATAGAGCAGCGGTACTTTAGCGGTTCCTTTGATGTAGCTTATACTAAAATGGTGCTCTGTGACCATTATCCTACCGCGCCTGAATCGGCCGTTAGGGTTATGGAGTCTACCCAAGTATGTCACTAAATGGTAGTGGTGTTTCAACCTACTCGTATTACCCTTCTTATGGTACTTGACTAACATTAACCTGACCCTTATGGCTAGAGCGGCCTGTTGCAGCGGGGCATAATTGATGGGAGCGTTGGTCCCATAGCTCTCCTTTAACCAGGTACAGGGGAAGATCGTGTCTGGGTTCGATCTTTGGGGATCGAAAATACTTTTCCCTGCGAGGTCTTTAAAGGGCGTGGAATATATGTATGGATTTATTTTAAAAATTAACTTAAATTAGCTTTTCTTTTTTAATTGTAATGAGAGGGAGTTTTTATATAAGTTTATTGAAAATATTCTAATAATATCTTTATTTATCATTTTAATTAAAGAGTTTTGCCATTATTAGGTTACTCAAACATTTTGATTGAGTTTTTAAACTAAATGACTTTCGGTAAGACTTCGGACAGTTCGTATTTTAAGTCATATGGTCTAGCTGCTGTTTTTTATTTTAAGTTATTTAGTTATTGGTTCATCTAAATTTCACTCATGTGGTTGCTCTCCATTATTTCCTCTCTTTGTTGACAAATTGGAAACAATAATCTAAAGGTTGGACTAAATTTCCTGTAATGTTTATATCGAGATTTGGAATATATGATCCACAGTCATAATTTACCTCATCATTGAAATTATGTTTTTATTATTATTTGTTATATATATATATATATATATATATATATATATATATATATATATATATATATATATATATATAAGTTTAATGTACTTTCTTTGTACTTTGCATTTCAGATTTGATATAGTGTTTTCATGTTTATTAAAAATTTTATTCACGGATTCTAAGAATTTCTATCTAAATTTCTTTTATCTATTTAATCGCCATTCTCATTATAGATTTCTATTTCTTGCTCAATATTTAAATATTTTAGTTGTAATTTCTTTGAATATTTGCACATAATTTTTATTGTTGCTTTGTTAAGTATATTCAAATTATTTGCTCTTATATTGTGTTATCTAATTCTATACCATAATTTTTGTTCATCTTTTAATAATATTTTAATGCTATGTCTTATTTTGCTTACTTATTTTATCATGTTTTCCTTTACTTTTATCTAAATATTCTGCATTTTTAATTATTTTTTTATCATATCAGCTAACCATAGAGGTTGGGTTTCCCCTGTGTGATTGGATGAGTTTCTATGCAGTGGATATGACAAGTAATTTCTTTTTTAATTCCCGATGATTTTCGATTTTTTAATTTATCCTGATAAAATTGCCTATATTTTGTATAGACTTTACCTGGTTCCAAAACTAAATTCAGGATATGGGAAAAATATTTCGGCAGAGGGAATTTCGTTCCAATAACACCTGTCAATATATAGAATATGGTCAAAATGTCTCCAAAGAAAATATTTGGGTAGTGAGCCATGAGTTTTCCATCATGAGAGAGAACGAGGCAAGGAACTTGATGGAATTCCACAACCACCTATATGGGTGAATGAACTCGAAACTCCTTATATCTTAAACCGATCAAGAACCTTAGGTTGAACGTAAAGATGAAGGGTAGAGAAACAGAAGCTCCAAAATTATGTTCACTCCCGAACGTTATTAAGCCAAGTATGAAAAGCGATCGCTCGCTCTCAATTTGTTCCTGAAATCGTGTGACTCAAAATAGCCTATGGAAGCTATAGATATAATTTTGACTATTGTATGATGAACTAGGAGCATGTAAATAGTGTAGTAAAATAATTTGAAGCCAGAAAAATTAAGAATCACACATTTTTATTTGTCTTTACCTTTGGCCAACAATTTACACCGTATTGATTTTGAAAATACGCAAGTCTAGGCTGCAGAAACGAAGGCCGTTAAAAAAGGGTTGAATTGCAGTTTAATAACAATGAAAAAATTATTAAGAAGTATTTATATAGGACAGTAAATTTCATTGCTATTTTATTCCTTGCTTTTAGCCTAATAATTATTTAGTGGTTTTTCATCCATTAGTCTCCCTCTGTTTTACCAAACAATTTTGCTTGAGTAATTCGGCATTTACACTCAAAAGAATTTGTCTGATAAATGACGAATTAAGTAAATTTAATTTTCAAATAAACAAGCACAATAGCAGGTAGGAAATATTTATTTGTACTCTTTTGATTTTCCTTACTCATTTAGGAGTTTCTGATTCTTTGTGTTTATTATGATGCCAATGTGGATACTCAAATAAGATGGTGGATTGAAAATTTACACTCTGCCATGTCTCGTTTTTGACGTGGCTCTAATGTTATAAATTATTATCCTGGACTCTCTTTAAGCTTTCAATCAATTTTTAGGGGGTATTTCACTCCACTTCTCAAATGTTTGAGGAGAAGGGAGGGGATGCATTGCAAGATGTTTGTATGTGGCATTTGAGTGTAAAAGAAAATGCGAATTTCTTTTCCTTTCCAATGTTTCATTCCCGTCTTGAAAGGAGTTGAATGGTACTCGAAATCAGTAAAATGCCTTTTTACGAGTTACTGACGAGTTGGGCGAGATCTAAAGTTGAATTTCTCGAGATTTATTGCAGTTAAATGGATTTTTGTCTGGAAGAAACCATATCTATTGTGTGTATGGGTGCTATTCTGATGGAGGAAACTTGTTGTAAGGGATGCTTTAAATTTATTAGATCATCTAATATTGCTCTCCAGCTTTCTACTATAATTTTTTCATCTCTCCCTTTCTATCATTTAATATATACACGGGTGGAATCTTTCTTCCCCCCCGTCTATAAATTAAAAGATCTTCCTTAACTATATTTTTTTCTAAATTCACTCGCACTCGAGTACTTTTGCATTTGTTAGTCTCATGTCTCTTCATTAGGTTTTTAAACTAATTATCAATTGAGGATAGTAGAAATATGAGGCTTGTAGGTTAGTTCAGAATAATGTGGAAGAAGTATATGTTAATTTGTCAAACCTTTGGGAAAAGTTCTAAAAAGTCTTCAGTTGAGAGCTACAATACCATGACGAACTAAACATCGCGAAATAATTCCCTTTACTTTAAAGACAACTTATTAGTTTATTTTCCTAGAAATGTCGTGTTTACATAAGAAAGCATAATCATTTTTTAATAAAGCAAAATATACATTTATTCATAAAACTTGGATTATTGACATTTGCCTTCCATCGTTTAATTATTTTGTTGAAACCTTTCTGGAAAAATTCTATTAGTTTTGATGAAAATACGATACGATGATAAAAGAGTAACTTTTAACATTTAAGAAATGTTGTAATGACTTAATAAATATTATAAATATAGTGCATAGTCCTAAGAATATAGAGGATGAAGAAGAACATTCCAGCCTAGAGCTTTATTTAAACACCGATTTTTTAACAAATATATAAGGCCTACAGTAACCATATGCAGATTATAGAAGAAGTCATAGTGAACAACTTTCGCCACTCCTTAAATTCAAGTCATATGCTTTTACTTTTGAACACGACGACTTGGTGTAAGAGTAGGTTAATATTGAGGAGATTAGTAAAATTAATTGCTCTCTCTGGCAAGCGCCACCCTATATTTCAGTTTAATACAGAAATTTCATCTTTCGTAACAATTTTGGGCAGAAATAGCTCAGGGGCAACCAAATAAAATTTTATAATTTAAGAAAAGCCTAAACATTCTTAGCTTAAAATGGCCTTGGAAATTTAAGGCTAAAAATGTCCAAATGGATCAAAGAAATTATGTTCTAAAATCTTTCAGCAAATTTCGAATAATTTGAACAACTCTAAGAGCATCTATTTATGTCTTCATTATATTCATAAAATTATGATAAAATACTTTTAATGTTCGTAAAAATAGAGTTGATTTCAAGTATTGATCGTTGTTTTTCCTTTATCTTCTAAGGTTATTAAATTTCTTCTTCTGTTCATATTTCCTAATATTGCCTTGACAAGATGAGAGGATACATGATTCTCTCTTGCTTGGCCTGAATAGAATTTTCCAAGACATGAATAATGCTTTGACGTTATTACGATATTCCGGATTCCTTCTTAGCGTAAATGGACTAATTTAATTTATGCATAAAGGAAACATGAAAAACTAGGGCATGAATATAGCGCCTATAAGAACAGGATGTGAGACAGATGATGCAGAGATTTTGGCAAAACAAAGAGAAAATGGAAAATGGTGTGATCTAGGCAAGGCAAGATGGATAAGTTTAAAATACTATAACGTGTGTGACTTCGAAGGTAAGTGTATATAGCTTGTTAGCCACTTAACCTCCATTAGCCTCAAGTATTGTCCTCTTTTTTTCTCCAGTTATGTATTATCTTCCTGTTTATACTTCTTTTAGCTTCACTTTCGCTACTAACCAATTTTCGATTCTGTCCGGTTGGAAACTACATTCGCTTGTTTAATATCAATGAATTCTTCTCATAATCCTTTTGTCTAATTTTTCGTTAAACAACTATTGCTATTTAATTTCTGCTTTTATTTATTTTGAATCTAATTGCCTTTTACCTGGTGAGAATAGACTGGAGAGAATGGTACTACGTTATGGGAATTTACAGAAATGGGTCATAAAATCGAGAAAGCCATTCGTTCATGATCGTCCATTTGTCATGCAGGTTTGTTAATATGGTATGGGATGGCAGGCGAAGAGGACTGTAGAAAACAGGCCAAACAGTTCTTTGAATGTAGTGTTCTGTGTTTAGCATATCGCCAATATATTCTCGAGAGTTTAGGCTAAGGAAGAAGGTGAGAAGTTTCCTTTACTGTGCATAAATATTCTGGTAGCAGCAGCGAGATAGTTTGTAGAATTTATTGAGTCACTTCTACAACAAGCTCAGCTAATTCACACCTAGGATATCGAAAGATTTAGTGTCTGAATAAATTATCCAGGCACAGGGCATTCGAGAGCACCTCTATTTAGATTAACGATGAGTAAAAATTGTTGTAGAAAATCGGCCTCTAAGATAGGGTGACTGAACCCAGCAATTAGGAAGCATTATGAAAGAAAGTTCTGTTATATACAGGAATTGGCTGAACTGATAAATTCTTAAGAGTCTCGGCAATAGGAGTAGGCTTCAGGTTTTTTGTGACGCTGGGAAGACTATCGAATTCCTCTCTACCAGAATGTTCAATCACTTGGTGGGCTCCCAGAAAAATCAGCATGAATTCGATGACTGCAATAAAAACATGGTAGCTCCAGAAGTTGGATAATTGTATCCTCTCCTCCATCTAGAAACATTCAGGGAGGAAAATATTTCTATCTTTATAACACAAGGTGCAATGATTTCAACGTCTGCTCCTAGGATGAATTATTGAGCAAGAGAAGCTTAGGTTTCTCGTAGGTAATTTACTAATCAAACTCCTGGAAACCTTCATTAAGGCCGTTGAGTTTATGGTGGGGTCAAAGCTACTCTGCATGGTAGATTTGCGCTAATCTGCCTAATGTGGTTAATGTAGATTACATTTTTTCGGAAAAGGTACGAAAAGTGTGAGATTCTCTCTAAAAAATGAAGTAATCCATAATAACACTCCTAAACTACTTAAGTACGTGTATATAAAAGTCCCTCTTAAAATTATGATGATAAGATTTTTTTTTAAGAGCCCATCTAGCTGCTGTATTCTAGGAATAAAGTCACTTTAATTCACGCCCAGTCTATTATAGGCTTAATCAAAACACAAGTATAAAATAAATAACAATGTTATAAAGAGAATAAATAGCTAAGAAACAAACTAAAATAGACATCAACAAATAGAAATCCAACAAGATAAGCAAAAAAGCATCTAGAAGGTAGCGCGTTCTGGCTTCACGGGTGGGCCCGCCTCTCCCAAACAAGGAACATGCGAGCTACAACAAATAGATTGAAATAAAATGCAGGAAGACAGCCTCCTACAAAAAGTCATATAGTCTTCAAGTCTGTCAGCATGAACGGGTCCCGAGTACAAAGAACAAGCGGTAGAGACCATGTTCAGCCCTATACCAGCAAAAAGAACGTTCGCGAAGATCACACAGACTAGGACATTCAACAGAAATGTACCGAACAGTCTGAGAGAAAAAACACTCCTCGCAATAAGTTAGGGGCAGGGACCTCATCGAAGGACCTTGCGTCCTGTGAGTGTGTTCAATTTGTAGACGAGAGAAAGCAACATGAAATCATTGTAGCATTGGGGGATAGGTCCATGGGAACAATCAAGTTTTAATGGCACGGAACTTTAATTTCTTCTCAGCCGTCTCACATCTTCTTTGCCAAGTAGCCTAGAGATCTTGCCGGATTCCGGTCATGTAATCGGTGTGAAGAAAAGCGAAACGCTGGTCTGGTCGCCCAGTCCTTGCGGACTCTTTGGCGCCCTCATAAGCGTTTTCTTTTACCGCAATTCCCACATATCCTGAAACTCAGCAAAAGATGATGTTGATATAAGCCCGGCTCTTCGAAATCGTGGCATTAGAGATACTGCCAACCAGGTGATTTAGAAATTTCAGGGTGCAGGTTTGCCCTCAAAAGGTCGAACGAAATATCCCTGTCCCTGTAGACGCTTTGAAAGCTCTCGAAGAAGTTTTCTAGCACAAAACAAAAGTAAATATGCGGCATAGGCATCGTCGAGATCGGTTGCGGATGCAGTGAAAACTGTTGGCAACTGAGGGAGGCACAAGGCACGCAGAGACCGAGTGGAATCTTACAAGCATCGATCACTAGGCTCTCGATGGGAGACATGTGGAAGGTACCGGTCGGCAGGTGAATGTTGGTGGGGTGGATTAAGTCTACCTTCCACAATACACGCTTGCTGCGGAGTCATAAAATTTGAATCTGTAGTCAAGTTTCGAACAAACAAAGAATCAATAGAAGTGTAAGGCAGTGCCCGATTAATACATCAAGTGCTGAACGTCACGGAACGAAGAATGTCCATAGCATGGGTATAAGAGTCTCTATAGCTGCGAATATGATCCTCCCAGGTGAGGCGTCGGTCAAAAAAAAGAGCAAAGTAACGGTGCGAATCCACCACTTAAAGGCAAACATGAATTATAAAAGCGCTGTTCGGGGTTAAACAGTGTTTGGCGGCAAAAATGCACGACAGTAATCTTAAACGAGGAAAACCAAATCTCTGCGCTTCGGTATAGATGCTCCAGAGTTAGCATCTAAGCCGTGCAAAAAGAGATCGAAAGTTGGGCCACGTAGCGCGTAACGAGAACATCTTCCGGCAACACAGAGGTGATACTAATGATACTCAGTGAAAAAGGTGTGAAACTCAGAACATTTTTCAGAAAGAACACCCTCTCTCTGCTCCATCGGGGTCGCGAGGGCTACCTATAACTGCACCCGTAATCGACGATGTTGCAAAAATTCAGAAATAAAGCTTGGGGGCCGTTCCCTCACCCCAATCGTGTAGAGTGTCTCCATGAAACCGTATTGCCATACGGTATTATAGTCGTCTCAGACTGCACTTTGCAAACAAATCAGAGCATCCAACGTAGAATAGGACTTGCGGAAGCCTCTGATGTCTAAGAAAAAACCCTTGTCTAACATTTACCAATTTTCTCATAAAATTGAACACGCAGGAAGTTAAAGAGTTTGGTCGGAAACCGGCTAGAGTGATGTTATGTCTCCGTAGCGATTTACCCAAAGTCTGCGAACATACTCTTTACCAAGATCCTGTTGAGCAAAACTAAGAGAAAGGC
Source organism: Ceratothoa steindachneri (assembly GCA_963969495.1). Taxonomy (NCBI): domain Eukaryota; kingdom Metazoa; phylum Arthropoda; class Malacostraca; order Isopoda; family Cymothoidae; genus Ceratothoa; species Ceratothoa steindachneri. The sequence continues at coordinate 72,713,211 of OZ018334.1, forward strand.
CATGCCTCACTCACTCATGTGTCTCTGCATGGCACATGGGAAATAGTTCGTACCAGGAGCGGTCTCCGCATAAAAAGCGAGAACTGAACGCAACCTACGCAATGTATACCTGTCGTTTAATGGTTCTCAACCTCTGGAGGTAAATTCTAAATGGCGGTCCTCTACGACAACTAGACGTGATTTCCCTGTTAGAGAATGCGGAGAAAGCGGTTGGGAATGACTTCACAATAGCCGCAGCGTCCGAGATTGCGGTCCCATTCTTCTGGAGAACGGGAGGGGCGTTGTAGGAAAACTTGCCCTGAATCTTTTAAAATCACTACCACAGCTCTGCTAGATGAGTCTTTGCGTTTAGTGAAGACACTTATGCACACCAGGAAGAGCTGCGGGTGTGCTTCAAATCATACCGGTACCTGGATATAGCTCGAAGAAATTCACCGACACTGAAATCGTTTGGGTGGCGCTCATAGCGCATATAGGCATAACGCTTCTGTTTCCAGGCACTTTTACACTCAGATGACCATCACGGAATGGTTTAGCGAGATAATGCCCATTATTATGTACTTCCTAGTCCATATTTTAGTATATAATTTACTCAAACTCAGGCTCATTCATTAAGCTTCTAATTCTAGGTCCATCAAAAAACACTTTCTTTCAATTATGCATCACTTATATGTTCAAAATTCTTCCAGATGAAAAAACAAAAGCTGGGTTCTCTTAATTAATTGCTTCAAAGAGGTTTTCCATTAAATCTAGCTTTATATGTAATAAAGCGAGGGGAACATGTTTAAAAGATTTTTAAGCGATCCATTTATGCTTTTCGTAATGTTACACGTTTGGCCTGATATACAACGATCAAAGAGACCACGTATGGATGTTTGTCCTCCTTGTGTTCTTAAGAGCAGAGAGATAAACTTGAGACCACAACAGATTTTCCTCTAATAATCGATGTATTTAACAATCAACTAGAATTTTTATGTCATAAATTAAAAAAAAAATTGGATAGATATACAACTATCCAAAAAAGGCACGATTGTTACCATTATGTAACAACAGAGATCTTAGACTTCTATTTGAGGATTCTCTCTAAATAGTTTGTATTCAAATGGTCGTCACACAAATACTAAAACTCAAATTAAACCCTTGATCTCCGAGCTGTAAACTAAAGAAAACTTTCATGATGTGAAAAGAACTTCCTAAAATTATTCTTAATCCCTTCTTTTATACCACCAATCTTTTGTATTTGATGCCAATAGATTGCTATCTCTAAGACGAGAGCCTTTGAGCTTAAACTCTCTTTTTATTGTGATAAATCTCTTGTGAGTTCATTGAGCTGTGTTAATGGTTTTAGTTTATTCTAACTGATTGATAGAGACTGAATGTTACAGAGCGTTCCCTATTAAGTATTTTATCATCACATGACTTTCTCTAGTTCCAAGCTTTATGTAATTTTGGAGCTTGAATATTTGGTCTATAGTGATCTTTAGCATAGCGGGTGCTTTTTCCCTAACAAAAGATAGACAGTTTAGGTAAATTTTGCATTTTTTAAATAAAAATAGGTGAAAAACACTAGTTATCAAACATTAGAATTTCGTACATTTCATTTGTTAACCCAAGGAAGAATTTTCATTTTTTTTCACCAGAATTTAATAGTCCATTATAGACATTTGCTTGGAAATATTGTTCGCTTATATATGGCATACATCATTAAAATTTGGAGAATCTTAGAATGCTCACAAATTGTGCAACTATGTATGCGTTGGAAACTTAGTAAAAGGGTCGAACGAAATTTCCTCCCTTGTAAATTCATCACTCTGAATTAGCAATCTGTCCCATGGTTGTTTCCTTCTCTCCAATTTATTGCTATATATGCCAAAAAATAATGCCTTTATCATTCTCTGAAGTATTCGACAATGTTCGACAGTATATGTGAGAAACAAAATTTTTATTCTCTTCTCGCATCTTCATGTAAAAATATTCGTGATTGCCTGTGTTTACAAATGCTGTGTTGTTCGGTTGTTACCCCTGTAACGCAACTTTGCCACATACCTAGTAAAACATAATGGTGATTTTTTTTTTTAAATAATGACTAATTATGCGATACACAGCTATGTGAAAATTTGTCAATAAAAAACCTAAAGTTAGGAAAGAATGCATTCGGTGGGAGAATTTTACCCATTGGCTTGTCAAACACAGACTTATTCTGCTACGACAACTCATAGAAAGAGGAGTTAGTGGTGTGTTTTTGTCCCGCATATTTTGCTACGAGATTTGTGATTAAAGTGCTTTTTTTTACCACGAAAAAGCAGTTATGTAACATTTATGAAAAGTGTTTATTTTTACCCGCGAAGGAATTTATATAATTTTTGTGTTTTTTTCCTAGGGAAAGCATTTATGTAACTTCGATTATCTTTTTTGCAGGGAAATAAATAATTTAACCTTATTTATGCAGTCAAGCTTTACTTGCTGATTGGAGAGAGTATGAGATCTTAAGCTTTTAATTTACATAATAATGATGAGCAAAGTAATATTATATGGATGACAAAAATGTCAAGAATTAAGTGAAATTTATCATTCCATATATTTCATTTAATCTGCTGACTGAAATATAATGAAACTATAAGTAAATATCAAAAAAAGTCAAGGGAAAACAGCTACTTTCAGAGAAAGTAAAAGATCTAGTACTTTGCCAAAGAGTGTTTTGAAAGATTCAACAAAACAAAATTGTGAAAAAGGGCCAGACAAACATGAGTAACAGCTATTTCGAAACATTAATGAATCAAACAGGCCTAAGTGATATTACTTGTGAGGATAATGAGGATGTCATTAAGGAAAATAGAGCTGATGCGGAAACAGAGACTGAAGCTGAAGAGAGTGGAGGTAATTGATTCAGAGGATAAGGGAGAAAATTTCATAAAATTTAATGAAAGAGAAGACTTACTTCAACACCAAAGAAAAAACATCTGAAATCATCTGAACCTGAACCCATCCCAAGCCACTCGCATGTACACCCAGCCCCCAAACCTTGCAAAACTGCAACCTCCAAAAAAAGAAAACATAAATAGGTTACATTTAACAATGATTCTGCACTAGTCAAGTTCATGGAAACCAATTTTCCCACCACAAGTGAGTTAACATAGTATGCTCGGCCACAGATGTTCATATCAACTAGGACGCCAGCAAATAACATTATACCTAACTACACCAAATGTCCTACAGGTAAAGCAAAGTCTGTCGCCACCCCATGTGACTGCTTTTCATTATTTTTAAGGAGGACATGCTGAATGAGATACTAGTTTGGACCAATAGAAATGTTGAAGTAAGGGGTGCAAAATATACCAGGCGGACTGGAACACATGCCCCTTTTATGCCTTCTGAGCTGAGGGCACTGCTAGGAATATTGATATTCAGTGGATGCCAGAAGAACAGGTTGAAGTGACACTGATTCCGCACTAGTCAAGTTCATGAAAATGAATTTCACCACCACAAGAAAGTCACTTGTTATGCTCAGACACAGATGTTCATATCACTTAGGACACCAGCAATGAACATTATACCCAACTACACCAAAGGTCCTATAGGTAAAGCAAAGTCTGTCGCCACCCCATGTGACTGCTTTTCATTATTTTTTTATGAGGACATGCTGAATGAGATACTAGTTTGGACCAACAGAAATGTTCAAGTGAGCTGAGGGCACTGCTAGGAATATTGATATTGGGTGGGTGCCAGCGAAATAACTACCTGTCCACTCTGGAAATATGGGACACAATAATAATTTCACAGCTGCATACACTTCAACAAACTATTCTCTTATTAATAAGGAATGCGTGTCTTCTCTCGTTATGCTCTGTCAGGTGTGGAGTCACCCTACCTCATCTACATTATATAATTCTGGTGTCAGGCTTTTAGGGTGATTTCTTTTACACCTGTGACAGATTCTAGAGGGTGTTATTCTTGTATATTAAAGGTTCTGACTTTAGAAACTGTAGAAAAGACCTTACCCATTTCCCATTTTATCTTTTGTGTGCGTATTTTGTATTGAATTTTGTAACCGTGTGAAACTTTAACCCTCTGCAGGCCTTATAAACGTTTGCCGTATTGTATATGAGTTAATCTTTTTTATTGTATTGTGTTTGTTGTTTCCTTGGTTGCGAATCGGGCAACACAGGCTCTCGCTATAATTGTGAATTCGCGCCTTGCGAAATAATTATCGCTATGTTTGTTTATTTTTAAGTGAAAAATCGTAAGTATGCCAAAGCCTACCAACACTCGTACTGTGTGTCTAAATAATTATTCTCTTTTTTTGTGGTACTTTTCCTGAAAGTTGTTCGAACGCGATAAAATGTCCTCATTATTTAACACGTTTAAGTTGCAAAGAGAGTCGCTGGGGCTTAGTGGCAATAACTTCCTAGCTTATATGCAAGAGGAATAAAGGACCGAAAGAGAACACAGAAGACAAAGAGAAAGAGAAGAGAAGGAACGAGAAGAAAAGATAGAAAAAGAAGAACGATGAGAAAGAAGCGAAAGAGAAGAACGGGAAGAAATGGAAATAATTCGCATTCATGAATTTGAAATGAGTAGGACCAGGAACAAAACCCTATCCATCCACTCCAGGTGCCAAGCTCCGTCTACCGCGTCTGTTAAGCTTCCGGTTTTCAAGGAAGGCGAGGATTTCGGAGCCTTCCTAATCCATTTGGAGAAAATCTTCAAAATCAACCATTTTGACATCAAAACAGATGGAGTGGCTTAATTGTTGATCTTGCTAAAGTCCCAACTCCGAGATATATTCATATCAGTTCCCAAGGAGGCAACAATTGATTATTCGACCTTGAAATCGGAATTACTGGTGGCATATAAAATGACCCCAGACTTTTACCGATCCAAATTCAGACATGCTCGCCTTCAGCCAGGCCGATCATACCGTCAGTGTGGGTGCATCCTCCGGCGTTACCTCAACAATTAGCTCAAAGCTTCTAAAATCCCGCATGACTACGATGCCCTCGTTGACTTATTCCTGAGAGAACAGTTATTGGCTGCACTTCCGGTTGACATCAGATCTTCCGTAAAAGACCGAGATGCCTCACATTCAAGGAATGCACAGAAGAGTCTGTCATTTATTAAGCAAGTAGCAACCTTTATCTGAAAGAAGCGAAAAAACGGCCCACCTTTCCCCCAATCCTAAGCGAAACAAATGTAAATTCATCCTGCAAAATGGAAGCAAGTTTGTCAAGGTAACTGGGCCGTCGAAGCCAAAACCACTCTTTTCCTCCGAATACCGGGATGTAAAACCGTTCTCTTCAGGCCCTCCTACGTCATCTTTGTCCAGGACACCTACCATTTGTTTTTTCTATGGTGTGGAGGGCCACGTGAAAACGAACTTTCCCCAGAACTCTCAGTTCAGGAATAACTCTTCTCACCAGGTGCACCAGATGTGTGTCACGTCTGCGCCTCCATCAACCCCATCGGAATGTTCTCCTCCCCCGAGCATCTCAAGTCCCGCTGCCACCAGGGTAAATTTCTTGTTGATAAGAATACCCATGGAGGGCTTAAGTTTGAATCCAGAACGATTAATGGCTGCCGTGTCTGTACTTTTGTGAGGGATACCGGGTGCACCTGCATGGTGGTATCGGGCGAGCTGCTTCCTCCAGTAGCCCTGGACCATAATAAATTCAGCGTCGTGCACAGCTACTTGGAGCGCGCCAATCGGTTGCAACTCGTTAAGTGCTACATCAATTGTGCGTATTTAAGTAGCTGGGCAGAAGTAGCAGCAGTCCCTATAAAAATTCTGCTCTTTATTGGACAATGCCCACGAGTCTACTTCAACTCTATGGTTCAACCCGTAATTACCCGTTCGCAATTAATAAACGATTCGAAGATGCGCTGGCCCCTAAAAACCTCATGTTTTTCAAAATTTAAGGAAGTCATGACTCAAGAATTCGCAAGGGACCAGAAGAACTACGATTCCACCCGATCTCTATGGGCTAAGGCCCAGTCAAAAGAGAAAAAAGCAACCTGAGGAGACAAGGTGATCTCCTAGCAAATTACGGACGGCTTACTTTACCGTTCGTGCTCAGAAGATAGAAAACCGCAGAGGCGAATATTGTGTGTTCCGCGTTTCCACGTTGGTCACATTTTAATCACTGCCCATGAAGGCCTATTTACAGGCAATTTAGCCACACGAAGATGACCTCGAAGATTTTCAATATTTTTATTGGCCAGGCGCCCATGAAGAAATCCTTCGCTAGTGCAGGTCTTGAGTTATTTGCCTAATCTAAAGACGTTGTTTCGTGAAAGTTATAGTCACGTGCTAACTTTAGTGGCTTTTGCCACCCGGTTCCCCGATGCCGTGTCGCTCCTTCTCACCTAGTTGGTAACAAAATGTGTGAGTGGCTCAATGGCTCCCTCAAATCTATCAACAAGAAAGTGCACACCGAACAACTCCGAGAATGGCACCGTTTATTGCTGGTAGCCATTTTCGTATACCCGGAAATTTCCCATTATAGCTTTTGTATTGACGTAATTTTAGAGGGGCCCACAGAATTTTAAAGGAGCTCTTCGCCAATTCGAAATTAGACCAGTAGATTCCTTCCTCATACGCATACTTCCTAGACCTGAGGCAGAGATTAGAAAAGTGCACAGAGATCGTGCATCAGAACGCCGAGACAAACATGGGCAAGTATATAACCTACTTCCTCTGTAAGTCCCAAGAAAGAAGATTTAAACGCGGTGACAGAGTCCTTTTACTACTCCCCTTGCCAGTGAACAAGAGATGTGGCCCCGTCGACTAATAGATCCAAATCTCGTCTGCCACTAAGTTATTTCACGTGAGCATGCCCAAAATGTACTATCGACGCGCTTGTTCCAACCAACTTGTGGCCCTGGACAAAGAATCCACCTTGCAGTCCAGTTACCTGCTTGACCTTGTGGTCGTAGTACAAGTCGCTTGCGTGGAACAAGACGCGGAATATCCTCATCACGTCTTGCCAGGTATCTTCGATTCCCCCTCGACCGAGTTGAGTATAAAACCTCAGCTTCCGATCCCACAGAATACTTAGCTACAAGCGGTACTCACCCAATTCACTGATGTAATCTCGGATACCCCTGGTTGTGCTACCCAGTTCGAACACAATATTTGATTGCATCCAATTGTGTCAATGCAAATTGATGGCAGCACAGTATCCAGGTTGAAAAAGAGACAAACCCCATTGAACATTCAATTTGTCACCGTTATCATCATAACTATGTTGGTTAGAAGTAATTGTCTTCGACTCTCCGTTAATTGTGAGGCGTTAATGAGTCTCGTTTCCTTCCTCACGTTTACTTCTCACCTACCTGCTTACCTTCAAATAACAATGCTAGGGGCTGTCCCATTTAATATCCTCGCAGAAAATAAAATATATACGAATCCAACCCTTAATCACCGGCGTGTATCTTTGTTCCCTTATATTATATTACCCTAATTGTTTCCACAATGAATTTCATTATATTAGTGAACTCTTACATAAATTAGACTGCAATGCTTATTTTATTAAGGAAGCACTAATAAAAGAAGTAAAGGTTATTAAGGTAATATTAGTAATACAAAACTCAAGGTAAATTCCTTAAATTCCTCGTCATTATATCGGATGTTGCCAAAATAAACATACCTTACGAAAGCCATATCATACCAATTTGTTCTAACAAAGTCTTAAAGTTTCTCTGGCAAATAATTACCAACACATAATCGAACATGCTTGTATTTATCAAATCTAATGTGTCCAATACCCCCAAAATACATAAACAAAACTATTGATCTTAAAAAAAGATTAAACAACACATCGGGAAAACTAAGATCATAAGATCACCAAAAGAAATTACGACTATTTTCAATATTAAAACTGTTGACACAAAGCAAAATTTAAACCTTATTACTTCATAAAAGAGAACAATTTTATTAGCAATAAGACCCTTTAAAATTAAGAACAATCAACTTTCAATATTATTTAGAAATCTCAAATATTTCAATTGTTCCGTTTCAGCCTCCTCTTCTGTTTCTGACTAGGTCGCTGTTTTGGTTAATACTTCTCTTTGACGATTCATATTTGGGTTCAACTTGAGGCCGACACGGGCATTTTTTCAGAATTTAAAATTAGTTGGCCATAGATATTTATAACCTTTATACAACCAATAACCAAGAATACAGAAAGAATATTCACAAACAAAAAACAACAACAATGGGCGCCGTAATGAAAACTACCAAGAAAATATTTCCTACCGGCTTGCCGGTCTTGAGAGATAACAATACAAACAACGGCAAGGAAATCATTCAATGAACGGAACCGAGAGAGCAGCAACAGGTTTGTACAGGATAGTTAAATCAAGAATTTTTAATTAATTCAGATCAAATAGAGGCTATAGTATAAGACAAAGTATAAAACATTTCGAAATAATTACTGCTCTTCGCTGTCTTAGTTAACGATGGAGATATGGTAGGTTTGGTCTAGCCTAACAGATATACTTAACTCCACCTATCCTGCAAACTATTAGATTCATATAGTTAATAATACCAACACAAATTCAACGAATACGAATACTCGGCCAAATACTGAAAGACTGACCCACAATAATTCTTTTGCAAACATTCCGAATAGGCTCATAACATTAAACAGTACAAAGGGGTATAAAGGAGGATAACTGATTTCGATAACAGCTACACATTCAGGCAAACATATAAACATTTTAAATTACACCAGAAAAGTGCGCATTAGAATGGTTCAAAGACACCTAGCCTTAATAGACATGGCCTAGAAACGAAGAAAGTTGAACAGATTCAGCTAAGTAAAACTTGGTTAAGCCACCAAAGTTTAAAAACCAAAATTAGCTTCACGAAGAACTTTAGAAGAAATGCAGCCAACAAAAAAAATCAGAAGAATAGATACAGGTCCAACTTCTTTATAAAGCCAGAAATTAATGTTTAGAACAATCAGATCTATTGAATTCAGAAATATAAGTACACCCCAAACGAAACAGCCTTAGGCGATCTCAAGGAATAGAACCTGTTAGGGATTGTTCAAATATGCCTCCTCTTCCTCATTATATAAAAATCAGGAATTCAAAGCAACAGAGATAAATAGCTCATCTAGCATAGAAACATTTTGCTGTGAAAGAAATTCAGTGCCGAACAGCGAATGAACCCACATACCCACAGCCCACCTTCGAGAGACAACGCGGAGACAATATATCGGGCATAACTGAGCCACCGGACGCTCGAGGTAAAACTCAGTCTATAGCGATCTCACTCTCAAGCAGTAAGAAATATATATATCAGACACTTTATGCAGAAACAAAATGTAAAACTTCCTTAGGAAATACATAAACCCCAATGTTTTGGAAAACAAATTGCACAAGATAAATCTCAACCAAATAAACCAAACGGAAACCCTATCAAAAATCTTTTAGATAAGCCAATCTCGGAGCCTATATTTCCTCAAAATAGAAAGATATATGGTTTTCAGATATCAATTTAAAAGAGATGTCAAATCAATTACAAATGGCAGGTGACAAAATTGATTAAACAATAATTGCCTTTACTTTGACGGGGAAAAGACAATATCTCCATATTTTCTTTTAGCACTGACATTAACCCGATTACTTTGCAAAATATAACCAAGTTTGGTGTGACATATACTGAATCAGAGGTTTACATGTAAATAACACACGGTAAATCTCTAAAAGCGCCACAACAAAACGAGTATAATCTTAATTAAATTTTGATCCATTAATTGGAAGCCTACTGGAACACATTCCTATATCTACATGAATTTATCAACCTGCTCAAAATAATGTAGGAAAAGCGCCCATCTCGGTTAGCATCATCATCTTCAATTCAAAATCTAGAGCATGAAACGGGAACCATGCTACTATTTCACAAGCTTAAGTTTCAGAGTTAAAATACTATACCCGTAGATACAGTCCTAACAGTTCATAAAATACACATAACATGACAGCGACAGAGGCTGCAAAGTTCCAGATGCTACTTTGCCTAAAACAGAAGGAGGACCATAAGAATTTTCCTATAGGATACATTTAATATAAAAATATTATATGTAATTCATATCCTGTGCTGCCCTAGTTTTCCTTTTATATTAAGATTATCCAAATAACCACTTGATCTTTAAAGAAGTTATTTCAAATAAATTTACCCTAAATATCTCACCTAATCTCTTTAAACTTTGAAAACGATTTCAATTATTCCTTCCTCACAATTTATGAAATATGAATTCGGATAAAAAAATATTGATTATACTCTACACTAGTCCTTTTGGAGAAGTTTGGTTATCAGAATTTTGATTTCACACGCCGCATATCCTTCAGTTCTTCAGTCCAAATCATGATGTCGTCAGAAAAGAGTGTGCTCTCATTATAGTTTAGTTTTTTTACAGAGGGTGGCACAGTAAAAGGTCTTTTAATAAGGTCGCTTGATTTTTAAATGTAAATAAAACAAGTTATGTGTAATATATGCACTCAATTTATTTCAAATTTGAAAGTACATTTTATGGCATCAAGTGTAGAATATGAGCTCGTTCAAATGTCCCCCGTGTCCTTGCTTGGTGGAACGTATTCGGGAGGCCCAATTTTCGATGACTTTGTCGCATAAATCTGGCTAAATTTGCTGGATAGTGTTCGTTATGTTGACTTTGAGGACATCAACTGTTTGCGGATTATTTGTATAGACCTACGACTTAAGGTAGCCCAAAAGAAAGTAGTCTAATGGCGTTAAATCGCATGATCATCGTGGCCAGTTGACGAGGCCGCCGCGCGAGATGACCTTGCCCTGAAATCGCTGGTGCAAAATGTCTACCGTGGCGTGTGCAGTGTGGCGCGTAGCGCCTTCCTGTTGGAATCACATGTCGTCAGTATCCATATCAGGCATATAATCCAGTTGAGGCTACAAGAAGTTGCTTATCAGACCAATGATTCCGTTAGACGAAAGTCCGCACCAAACAGTGACTTTGTTGGGTGCTGGTGTATTTCATGTCGATTGTTTTCGTCCCAAATCCGATAATTTTGCCTGTTCACAAATCAATTCCTCCAAAAATGGGCCTCGTAGCTGAGGATGATTTTTTGGGGGAAATTTTGGGCAACTTCCAAAAGCCCAATCAGCGAACATACGGCGTTGTCTATGGTCGTTTAATTTAAGTTCCTGGACAAGTTGGATTTTATACGGGTGCAGACCCAAGTCTCTACGCATAATTCGGCAAACTGAAGTCGCAGAAAGGCCAGGTTCTTGTGAACGACGAGAAATTGACTGCCTTGGATTTTCCCGTACACTCTCATTTATGGCAGCGATGTTTTCAGCAGACGTTGCGTTTCGGCGACGTACGAGTGTTGGCTGATTGTTGATCGACCCTTTTGCCTCGAATTTGACCACAAAGCGTTGAACAGTGGATTCGGCAGGACGATTGTGGCGAGGATAGAAATCACGTAATGCGCGGAACGTTTGTCAAACGGAGCACTAAATTTGATAATAACATTTGAAGATCTGCACACGCTGTTAAATGCTATAAACTTCCATAGTAACTTGACAAGTACTACTGAACAGGTCACAGTGAGGTTGCCAGATTTCACCTTAACAACATAGTCACTATTGCCTGACAAAGCTCGAGCGTTCTTGTTTAAAGAGCCTTTTTAAGATTAATAGGAGAGTTTTAGGGATGATTTTGAAAGCTACCTATAATATTCAAACTTTGAAAAAAAGATTTTCGCTAAAGGAGACTGAGAGGAGACTAAGAATAAACAGGCAAAATAACAATAAAAAACAGAAAACCTAAATTACATAAATTATAAACCTGATTTTAGGAAAATAAATCAGGAACTCATTTTTTCCCAGCGGACAATTTCAAGAAGTATGAGTAAATGTGCAGCATTTGCCGATTCCTTTTAGTGAGTAGTAAAATACCTGAGAAATATGCAGGTGAGTTTCATTTTAGATTTTCCTTCAATATTGTGAAGTCAATTATGTTCAGCGATGAGAATTTACACTAGAAATTCCAGTAAACCGTCAAAATGACCTTTTCTCTCGACTTGATCAGTATAAATTCTATCATTTTCCATCGCGATTTTCTATTAAACAAACATTATTTCTTAAACCTATAACTTTTAACCACCACGTTGTTACGAAACTGGTTTCCTTTATCGCTAAAATGTTCTTTTTAAATGATGGGGCATCTTCAAATAAAATCTAAGGCAACCAAGCATTTCTAAGTGACGATATTTTGCCAAACTCATTGCAAAGATTGACTGGTAGTTTCAAAGCCCGATTAGAAACTCAGTAGATTTTACGATTTGAGATCGGCTGAATAGCAAAGTTGAGCGTGGGCAATGCAAAAGATTTATTGAATGTACTGTAAAGGACAAACTATTACAATCGCGCCAGGAAATAAAAAATAATGAATTGTAACAAAGGATATATCGGTGGATAATGAGAGTCCAATAAGTTTGGCAACTGGTGGCCCAATCATGTGTTTGACAACAATAATTAAAACATTCCTGAAAATTTACAAGAATTTGAATATTAGTTATTATGAGTAGAATTTAAAAGATAGTTTAATTTTTCAGTGTTTATTAGGGGTTTAGTGTAAATTGTGTTAAAATATCGTATATATTACTCAATGGGTTATTAGGATGTGATTAGTTCAAAAATAAGAATGTGATGGAAGGGTCAACTGATATACAAACCCCAGCTAGGTTGTCACAACCTTTATTTTAATACCGGGAATTACCAGTTTAAATTAAAAATAGATAGGCATAACAGTTATTGGGAAACCATTGTCGTTTTTCTTAGAGGTTTTTTCTGTCGTTTCTATTATTATTATATTATACTCAAACTTTAGAAGATATACGCGGCATTTTTAGTATTATACAAGTACTCACGGTCTTCTTAGGCATTTCATTCGGCAGATATAGTTTCAGTTTGGCGCGAAAAGTACATATTTTTAAGATATTTTACTTCAAAGGGTTTAAATATGACATTGAAATACGGCGAGCCTTGCTTTCTTTTAATGTGAAAATAAACCATTATTTTTAAACACTGGCAATCCTTAGTTCGACCTTATTTCAAACATTAGCAACCCTGAAAGTAAGCAGTTAAAAGAGCACGATTCTTGTTAATTCAGTTTTGTTGAACTTCAATAAGTGGAAAAGAAGCGCGGCTCGAGTATAATAGAAAGAGGGGGAGATGGTTTAGCTTATGGCATGAAGTGATTATTTATTTGGTAATTTAAGACGGCAATAGTGCCGCTGAAATTTAGTAATCGAAAGGGTGGGGGTGTAACACCACATAACTCACTAACTAAAGAATGTTAAATTTCCGCCGAAATAGCCTAAAGTAGGCGGCGCTATCGTCTTTATTATTTCAATAAACGTGCAGAACCGATCTCATTTTTAGTAGCACCGAAATAGCGCCTCCTAAACTGTCGGCATTTTAGTCATCGTTTACGGCTTCATTTTCGCGCGGAAAGCAGCTAATTTTAAGATAGTATCGCTGAAAATAGAATCGTACTCAGACTATTAGTATCAAAAATAAATGCTTTCCGCGCCTAACCTAAGCCTTCTTTTGAAGTTTCACCATTATTATTATTATTTTTTATAAACTTTTCGTATTTTTATCTAATAAATATTATTATTAAAGTATAAACACTAGTACAGGATAGAAATATAAATAAATACGTGTTAGAAGGTTATAAAAAATATAGAAAAGACGAATTGAGAAGTTTCACTTATACGCCAGAAAGCAATTCATCAATTTACCAATTCTAGAATGGACTTAAAGGTATATAAATGGTAAAATTCTGTAGTAGAATGTCTAGATTTTTTAATTCCTATCAAGGACCTGTTTTACTAACTATTCGAGAAAATTATAAACAACATCAACCCTGAATTTGTGACATAAAAATCAAATGTGTGGCAACCCAATTGAGATACTGAAAGAAAAAATTCAAGCACTTAAAAAGTAACACCACTAAAAAGGAGCAAAAATAGATGAATAACTGTAGTCATTAGAATTAGGACTCGGAACGAAGATGTTCGGGGATCGTGTGTTTCATGGGAGATTTTCCTCTTGGATAATTTTTCCAACTCTTCTCTCACTAAAGGTGAATAATGAATGATGAAGTCCACCTGCTGAGCTAAAGGGTAGGGTGAGATGCATTTGCTGAATGGAATGCCATAGCAAGAAGTGCCATGTCCTGCTGGTTAATTCTTTAGAGATAGAGGCGTCTCCGTGGCTAAAAGGAAGCTGCTCATCAGCAGGAGAGTTACATGAATCCTGCTCAATTCGATGGAATGAACATACGATGAGGGGATAGTCGTGCTTTGGGGCTAGTAATGAGTCACCGTTGATGGAATTCAACCCAGGGAGAAAATGTAAAATATGTTTATCCTTTCTTGTAGAGTTGGCGGCTGCCGGGTGGTGAAGTTCGTGTGTGTGAAATCCTGTGAAGCCTTCACTATAACGTTCCATGGCAGCTATAAAAAGTGAGGGAGAAAAATTGGATATAGGATTCCCCTTGATCAAAAGGAAAAGATAGTATTGGCTCTTCACCAATAGGAAGCCACAGGAGAACATGCAACGATGGATCTCTCTTGCATATTTCTGGTAAAGCCAAAATCCGTTGAAAGGGAAGAACTAGAGTGGCTCGAGGTTTGAGAGATTGAAAGGAACTTCTTAAGATATATCCTTATCCACCTCGTTATATTTGTATATCTTATCTCCAATCGGTGCCTGGTCTTAGATGGTGGGATAGTTGCGCGACCCACGACAATTTGTGCCATTGAAAGCATAGCATGTGCAATTTCTCGTCCTCCTAACGTATTACGATCCAAAACACGATCCGAAAAGTCAGCCAGCTAGGCACTCGATAAACTGAATTGTTCCAGTGCATCTAAGATATAAAGATATGCGTAACATGAATGAAACAACGAGTGAAAACGGTTTGTCTCAGCTCTGCCCCTGGAAATTCGGGAGCCGAGAGATCTCGAAGATAATGAAGGTGAGTTGTGAGCAGATAAACCATCAGCGTGATGTTCTTTGTGATTTTATGTCTCCTTTACTGGTCAGAAGGTTCTAGGTGCTTAAGTACATTAATCTTGAGAGCATCACTTGTCTTCTTCTCCGCTAGTAATTGATGGGGCAACGAGGCTTTGGAAAAAACTTCAAGAAATTGTTTGTAAAAAATTATACATATCATAAAACGAAGGATCTCGAAATTTACTCTGGGACAAACTCAAAGCCTTAGGAGAAGAGAAATATAGGAGAAAACTGGGATAGGGGATGTAAAAAGAAAATATTAAAGAAACAGAGGCACAAAGTATATCACTACAAAACTATAGTCTTCCTCTGCGCAATTCTGGCCACCAAAAAAAGTAGAAGGTAGTGTAACCACTTACACTTATGTATCATCATCCCTGCCCTGGCCCATGTTTCCTTCTTCTAATAAGTCCGCATTACTGACCCTTGCCTCGTTTTATATGGGTAAACGCGGCACCGGAAGTATCGAATTAGAAGGCTCTTTAGGCGATCTCTGTCCGACGATCTCTGGCACCAGACTGGTCGTCGATAAGAAGCGAAAGAACTACGAGAACTGAGAAGTAATTCCAAACTTATAAAGAGGATTGGATGATTCTGAAATTTAGGGCTTAGGAGTAGTATCTAATATAAAACTATACACAGTATAATCACGCCCTTGTACGTGCTCTAGAGCAATGGTTCCCAACCGATTTTGGCTTATGGCCCCCTTAGGAACCTTATGTTTTCCTGTGGCCCATAATCATTATTTTTAGTAGGTAATATGCAGTTTAACTCTACTTTAAAGGATAAAAGATATTAAAACAGCTATTTGTATTCAAGTCCAATTATACGAGTATTTTTCACATATATAGGATAATAAACATGGCAAAAATTAAACAGTAGTTAACAAAAATGTAATACAGTTTTAAAATAAATAATTAGTCTTACAAAAAATAAAATCCTTTAGTAAAATGAAATAAATATTTCATCAACTCTTCATTCATTCAATGCGATCCTTGTGCTTCATGCAGTTTCACGAGGTCTTCAATATCAGGGTCTATAGTTGTTAGAGACAGACGAAGATCACCTCTTCTTACTATTTCTAAGCGGCTGCGAGCTTTTGAAGGGAGGTGTGACACTTAACTAAAACCCGACTCAATCAGATAAGAAGTAAGAAAAGCAATAAAATATAATTTTACCTCGTCCCAAACAAAGGGTATTTCATAGCAATTTCATGACTTGTCCATAAGTTCCTGACACGATGCTTAAATCTAGCCAGAGAAGTTTGATCACTCTGTAACTCAATAAGGCTTTCTTGTAATCTGATATCAACATCAACTGCATTAATTCCAAATGGGTCTACCATCCAACCTAGAATGTCCATTTGTAGAAGATCTCTGAACATATGCAATTTCTCCAAATGATCAATCTATACTAAAGTATCATCTTTTAGCTCACTCTTAATAGTGCGGAGGGTTGGAAACTGTATCAACTCTTTTTGCCCCATATTTGTCTTGAACAGCTTAATTTTTCCCATAAATGCACAAATAGACTCTTTTCCAGTAAAAATATTTGCATTTTTTTCTCATAGCTGTTTGTTCAGGATATTTAGCTTTTCAAATATATATGTAGGGTAGAATATGTCACATTTGGCAGCAATGATTCTTACTCCGAGCTGCTTATCATCCAGAAATAACACAACACTATGCCAAAAACCTAACATACGCCATGAGAATGGCTTCGTTATCACGCAATAACGCTTCATCAGTTTGTAATGCAAAGGTCTTTACTTGTAAATGCTTAACAAGTTTTTCCTCTGCATCCTTTGCCATTTCGTTAATACGTCTTGATACTGTATTGTTGCTCAGCGGAATGACTTCAGTAATTTGGGGGGGATTTTGTTGCATGGCAGTTGAAATAACCACAGATACTGAAGGAAAAATCAATTCTTTGCCAATAGTATGAGGTTTTCCCGATTTCGCTATTAGCTTGGAAATCTCATAAGATGCAACTAAACCTTTGTCTAGTTTTGCCGCTGTTTTACTAAATATATCTTTAATAGTGCTCCTTGCTTGGAAATCATCCCACAGCTTTTTAAAGTAATCAAATGTTGTGTCTTTTTTGTCCTTGTGCTTATTCTCCAAATATATTTTAATCTTACTTGGTCGCATACTATCATTAAAAAGTGTAGCCATACATAAAAAAACACAATGGCTGTGTTATATTGTCTAGTGAATGTATAAAACCATAAGCTAAATACTCTTTAGAGTATTAATGATATATATATATATATATTACATTTTAGAGCCGACGCTCACCGCAACAGAATAAAAGTTTCTTATCTCAGCGGCGAAAAAGGAAGAGTATTTCTGAGAAAAGACCCAGAAACAACCTCAATTCCCTGTGCAGAGCAACGAGTCTGTGTCCAACACCAACTCCTATTACAGGCGGTCACGAAAGTTTCAGACATGTCCAATAAATAGAAACGCTCATAAAAATAGCTGCCTTGAAAATTTTGTTTTCCTTTTTTGTGCTAAATACTTGGCCTTGATGGAAAATATTTGACACCAAAAAAGAACCGTAAAACAAGCAACTATTTTTATGAGCGTTTCTATTAATTGAACATGTCCGAAATTTACGTTGTTGATTGTATATCCTGGTAATCTGTACCTGTACCTAAATGCGAAACAGCAGAAATGTACTCCCTCAGGGGGGTAGATCTGCATTAATTTTAGTAATATATTATATATACATATATATTACTCAAATTAATGCAGATACAAAACGATAAGTACAATCATCAGAATCCTAAGATTAAATGCTAATCTCGTAAATAAGCCCTAAGTAAAACCGAAGTGAAAAAAAAAATGATTTGGTGTAGTGCTAGCAATGGTACACTTTACTTACAAACAAAAATGCTCAGTTATTTACTTATAAAAGTCTTATATTATTGTGCTTGTGGCAATCTATTATAATTTTAAAAACTAGTAAAATAACTACAACCTCGCAGTATTATTGTAAACAAATAAAAGCTATTTACATACTATAACACCAAACTACTTGATAAACAGACTGTAAGGATTTAAAGTTTCACCTGAAGTATTTTCATCAAGCGAACAACGGTGCCAGGTGCATAACGATCAAGCACACAATGGAGTGCGCCGCAGAATAAGCTTGTAAGATGCAAAATATTTGTTTACAGATTAATGTAAATCCTATTATGCTAATAAAATATTTTTAAAAGGGAAAATATATGTATTAATATTTTTAAAATATAATTCAACTGTATAAATTTAAATTAGGTACTGCCCTAACTATAATTCAGGTTTCAATAGGTTAAGTCCTGTTGCCCCCTTCATGGATCTGTGGCCCCTCTAAAGCTTAATAATTTCCTGTGGTCCCCTTCAGATGTGCCTTGGCCCCTAGGGGGCCATATGGCCCCCGGTTGGGAAACCCTCCTCTAGAGCACCGACATACTTGTGGATGCTCGATTATACTGTGCATACACATCTACTCAATTAGCCTCTGTTGCTCTCGTAAGCCTTATTAGGAGGGAGAGGTAATTGTTTTACCTTGATTAAAATGTTCGTATTTTGCAAAAGTTCATATTAGGGTGGATCGAAAAAGGGGGAGTTACAAACATTTTTGAAATTCATTTTTACACCCTAATTATTTTATGGACCCAACATCAAAAACTATTGTGTTGAAATTTAAGACTTCTAAATTAATATTTTCAGGTTCTTAAACGCAATTGAAATTTTGAAAAAAAAGCAAAACTGTCCGAAAATTCAAGTTGTTACATCAACATTTATGTCCTATACGGAGTTTATTATCACCATAGAACTTTTAAAAATATATTTCCATAAAACTTTACAATTAATGCCCCTACTTCCATTCTATTGAATAAAGTAATTTATTAACTATCGATAGGTTATCTTCTTTTTTCTTCCGTTTGATTCCATGCAACTTGTAGATTTTTATCATCACTCGGAAATAGAAGAAAGTGAACAATTAACAGTCGAATATTTAAATTTTCACTATTATTCAATATCCATTTATTCAATGCAGTCTTTCTTGGTATTATATGAAGGTATTTATCTCCTGGACTCAATTTTCCTTATTATATAGCTGTCCTGTTTGTCTTCACAAACTGCTAGTGACAGTTCTGTCACCAGTTTGATGAATCACTCATCCGCTTGTGTGTGACAAGGAAAATTTGGAATATCCAATTTAGGTTGTTGACGGAAAAACTTTTTAAGTTGTTCATCAGAAAGCGTTCTCGAGAGCAGAGTTTAGGTCATAACGGTCTGATGCCAATTAATTAGATAGATGTAGGCGTCAGCTTCGAACTTTATGTCTGGGATCTTGAAAGTGCACATTGATTTCCCTTTATAATCTTTTCGTGCTTTCATAATTCTTCTCCAAGCAAGTTCCTGGATATAATTTACTTCAACTTGCAGCATACAATAGAGAATGTTTTCCGCATGTACAAAATGAGCATTCCTTTGAAATACTGGGCAACTATATGTTTAATCTGTTTGTTCAGTCCTTGCAGCGATTGCACTGTCTTGAAGAGGTTGAGTGCTCTTTCTTACGAGGAAGAGTTAGCTTTTATTTCAAACCAACATGGTGCATACACCTTCATGATGAATAAGACCATGGATTTTAGCATGTCAGAAGGTTTTTAAGTCGAAACATATTATTGAAGTATCCGATATGCCATTGTAAGCCATCATGCATGGGACATTTTTTTAGGAATCTTACGAGCCATTTTAACAGAACATTTACCTTGTAAGATAGATTAAAGGATATCAAATAGATACTTTTGTTAGGTGTTCAGATTCAATCTGTCAGCTGAAGGTAAGTTAGTGGGAATTGGGCCAATTCAACAACACTTAGAGTCTCACATTTATCTAGTTGTTTCCCTATAGGTCCGACAAATCCACAAGAGCCCGTTGTTTTTCCATCCAAATTGTTTAGGAGATAGCGCAATAAAAGCTCATTTGCATGCAGCTGGCAAAAAAACAATGCAGTGGTCTATTAAGTTTTTATTCTAACATTCTGATCACAGCTCCTTTTGTTCCTGTATTTATTGCCGTTCCATCGCATTTTACAGCAACAAATTCATCAGTTGCGATGTTATTTACTTCTAGATAGGAGAATATTGCGTCGCATATATTCTCTTCTTTCATATAGATGTGCTCTTCCATTATCTTCTTGTGATGAGTTCAATCCATCGTCTCAACAACAAATGTGTTATCTTTTCTACTATCAAAATAAATAGAATATAATGGCTTATTCGATCTAATTTCTTGCTGTAGTGTAGTATGTTCGTTGACATGCTTTTTTCTAACTAATGATCTGAGAAATACTACAGAAGATTCTTTGCCTTAAATTACGATATGTCCTTAAAGATTGAACTTGTTATTAAAGCTGTAACTCGATCAAACACACCAGTGAGGTCACATGCCAACGCAAATTCTGACGATTATATTCGTTTTGATGGAGTCTTGGATGCAGATTTTTTGTTTACTTTTTTGCGTTTCACGGATGAAGGAAGTTCATAGTCACTACTTTCGTCAGCAGATTCTGTTTCGGTGCTGGATAAAAGAAGAATCACTTCCTAACTGCATTCTGAATATTCTTTTTTGATTGAATTTGATCGATATTACCTATTGCCATTTTCCTAGTTGTTCGTTCGTCTTCCAGAAACGTTTGCTCCAATCGTAGCACCTTCTTTTCTTTGCTACAAGAACAGTTTTCAAAATTATCGCATTTACAACACGAAATTTCAAACAATTGTTCTGCATTCTTTGTAAAATTGTCACATTTATGTTTGCATGGTATCATATTTTTCCTGCTAATATTTCTCATTAAATCCTGATATTTTGAATAATAATTTCAAATTCTTTTTCTAACTGCCTCTATTGACACATAAGGGATTAATTCCGTTTTCTAAATAGAAATTAACTTCCTCGCTACTAATGTGATAATTCTTTTAATTAGCGGGTCTTTTTTATTGTGGTTCTTTTCCTTTTCTTGCTTAAATAAAACATATTTTATAACATCTTTATAAGTTGACAACATTCGATCACTAATGGCGAAAGGTGAGCCAAACAAAGGGCTTTCATTTTCAGGACGCGTTCTAGGAATAAATGCAATAATTAAATATTATTTTAATTTTTTTCTTACAAATTATTTAGCTCTGAAACGTGTATAAATATTTATTGTACACTATAAATAACTGTTCTTAAATACAAATAGAAGAATGTGATCAAAACAATAGACACTAGACAGAGCCAAAAACACACACAAACATCCACTCTCAACGAGATCCTCTGCGCAACTTAAACAAAATTGTCACGTACGCCGCTATATGTCATTGGGGAACCTCAAAATATCAATCACATTATTTTCAATTTTCAATGGCGTTGAGGATCCTTTAAGAAATTATATATTAAAAATCCTTTTAGACGGTTTATTTTGACAGATAGCCTCATAAAAAATCATGGTGGGAAAATAAATTTCTGAAAAAAGTTTTTTCGCTCCACCCTAATCCTTATGCTTATTAATGAGTGCGTTTGATTACATTCCGATCTTGTATGATTTTCCGGATTTACGATTCGCGTTGATCGCTGAACAACTTGGACTCTATTTTATCTACAATCTTGAAGGTCAATCTGGAATTTGCTCAACTTCAGCCATCCTAAAAGAAAACATGTCACCCTTGCGAAACCTTTGAACACCTACCCAGGTCCAAAGGAACTCAGAGTAGAGCAATATTAGTCTATTCGGAATATGTACTACTTTTTAGCTCTACAAACTACATAACTATATACCTACCTGTTAATAAAATATCCCGATCTTTTCTCTCATGGTTAACTGTTTAAAAAACTTGTCTATATATAAATTTTCAAAACAAAACATTAAATATGTCAAGACACGTGAAGCAAATCTTTGTAAAACAAACTTTTTAACACTAGAATGACAGAGCGATCATTTTGACCGCTTTTTAAAGATTATTTATTAAATATCAGCCGCACATTTTATCGCAATTCGCTCAAATTTCTTGACTTTTATTTTTTTATATTCAAAACTGAATTGTGAAAGTATAAAATTATTTCAAGAGTCAGGTAACGAGCGATAGATTATACTACCTAGAAAGAATAAGCGGTCAGATTGACTGCTGCATGATATAATCCTGTTTTAACGTGTTTATTTCATTACAGGGAGTGTGCTACAGTTCATAACTCAGTCCACGCTTGTTCCAAGATGTTGTGATAAGGTTTGTGTGTTTTCTATATAAACTCGCTACAATTACACGATTGTGCAGTACACAATAGACTCTCGTTGGGTGAAGATGTCGTCCGATAGAAGGGAGACTCATCTGACAGAGGAACGACTTCGACAATTTCTTGTTGCCACACCTTACGATGAATTGGAAGGAGAATCTTTTGAACACAATTTTTCATCAAGTTCAGACAAAGAAAATGAAAACATTGCATCAACTACAGAGCAACGTAAGTGTGATGTGATTATCTTATGATACTGTTGGAATCTCAATCGATATACCGTTCAAAATAATATGTAGCTATTTACATTATTATATTTATTATTATTATAGTAATTATTATTAGTAGTATTTTATTATGTTTTATATTATTTATATTATCATTATCTTATTTATGATGAGTATATTTTATTTTGTTAAAATAAATCTGAACATAAATCTGTGGGCAGATATTTTATGTACATTTGTTTCATAGGTATTACTATAAATGACGAATGAACCCTTACGTCTTTATCTACAGATGATGATGGAATTATTGAGATTAATACCACTGCCGATGAAGAAGTAATGGAAGGAAATACATCGAAAGAAGCTTCTACATCTGCACATGATAAAAATCTAAAGGCTTCAGATGGAAACCAGTGTATTGAAATCTCTACTGAATGTTCCTTTAGTAGTGGAAGATACATTACACAGAATATTCTTACTGAAGTTCCCAGTCATTCTGCATATGCCAAGAGACATGTTGTGTTGGGGAGCAGGATGAGCGCATTTTCCTTATTCATTGATGATTTCATAATTCAAGAGATAATAAGATGTACAGAAGCAGAAGCTCGCAGCAAATTGAATGATGAATCCTGGACGGTAACTAAGGAAGAAATATATCATATGCTGGCAATATTTTACGGTAGAGGACATATTGCTAAAGAAAAACCTCTTGCTTTTCTATGGTCAAAGGTTTGGGTGCCTCTTTTCTTCTTCTTTTCGATATTTATGTTTTGATTTGAGATCCACCATAAGTCAACGAATTCAATCAGATAAATTTGCACTTTTTTCTACCATATGGAACAGATTCATTGAAAATTGCCAATCATGTTACAGACCTGAAGCAGATATAACTGTTGATAAACAGCTTTTCCCCATTTAGTCCAGAAGCCCTATCAACCAAATATATGGCAAACAAACCGGATAAATTTGGAATCAAATTCTGGTTTGCTATAGACTCAATGTCCCATTAGTTGCTGAATGGATTTCGTTATCTGGGAAAAACTGTTCATGGTCGCTAAAATCAAAGCTTATCGGTATATGTAGTGAAGAAATTGGTAAGTCTTTTTTTTAAATACAGGTTGAAATATCACATGTGATAACTTTTCTACTTCGGTGAAGCTTGCTAAGACAATTCAGACCAGGTAAACGAGTATCGTTGAAACGATGAATTGAATTCGGCGCGAAATACTAACAAGCATCAAAAATAAGAAACAACCACTACACTCATCCATTATTTTGTAGAATTGTGACATGACACTCATCGTGTACCAAGGAAAACCTTCTTAGAGTGTACTGATTTTAATTATTGTGCACAAGACAGTGCATATTTAGAGTGGTACAAAGAAGTTGCCAAAGTCTGTCACGAATCATAATAAAACAAAATCTGGCGTTGAAAATGTTGACCAGATGGCCAGACTGGTCACCACTAAAGTGGCTTCTCAGCGTTGACCATTACAGGTCTTCTATAACTTACTTGATCTTGCCGTAATTAATTCAGGTATAATATACCGTGAAGTGGTTGGAACTAAAATTTGTAGACGAGATTACATTCTATAACTCATAGGAGTGCTACGAGCTTTTAACAGAAGTTCGGATGAAAACCTCGAAGACAAATGGACAGATGAAGAACTTTTGGGAGAACCAAAGGAAGAACCAAGAACCAATAGGCGTAAAACTTGTCAAATTTGCAAATGCAAGAAAAATAAAACTAAGGAAATTTGCTACAAGTGTACGAAATATATGTGTGGTAAATGTACTGGAATAATACGCAAGCGAATAATTTGTAGAAATTGTTCATGATATTGGTAATAATTGATACATCTAACGACCTAGTGTTATATAAATACCTAAATACTTTTTGAGAAATGTATTTATATTATATAGTTGCATCAATTATTCTATATGATAAACATAAATGGGATTGTCATTATGTTATATAATTAAATGGAAATATATTGATAATGTATTTTTATTTATCATTTATTGATACCTATTCTATATAATAACATAAAAAATATTTGCAACAGAAGGAAGTTAAACTGGAACTAATAAGAAAACATAATTTCTTTGATATGAATTCATCCAAAAATGTGTGACAAAACGAAGAAAATAAGGAAAAATAATACCGGAGGTCAAAATGACCGCTTATTCTGTCTAGGGGTTGTGCACTTGGCCGTCCATCTAGTGTTGACTCTTTAATTTCTTGGAATAATCTTTTCCACTGGCTTTTCTATAACTATATTTTAGCAACTTGATATTTTAAAAGGGGGGAAATTTAATTTAGAGTTCCTTTTCCAAATTATTATAATTGGTGAAGTTCAGAAAATTAATAAAAATTTAACCATGGCTGCAATTTATTAGATTTTAATTTTTAATCTTAGTAGCGAAGCGAAAGCTCCCTCATAGTGTGGAGTGGCGAAGCCCTAGCCTGGCATAAGTAAATTTTAATCCTATCATTTCTCTCCTTTTTGATTAATATTAAATATCATTCATCAACGCCCTCAACTTTAAATTTATTTCAAAATTAAGAATTGTAAATATAAATATTTTTAATTGAAGAGAAAATCTAATTTAATTTACGCATCATAAATAATGGCAGATTAGTGGTTTAATGTAAATATCTAAAAATTTAGTAGAGCAAAACGGATCTCCCGATCGCAAATCAACCACTAGAAAATTTGTTCATCCTTCATCGCCATAATCACCCCAAATTATGAATCAAAAAGCAAAATGTGTTTTATTGTTATTGGCAAAAAGTGCAATTGTTTCTGTCACCTTTATTTTAAAGGATTAATTTCAAAGCTTTGAAAGAAAACCTTACAAAAAGGTCGCAAAATGCCAAAATGGTGACGTTGTTATCACTCAAGATAAAACAAATGCCAAAAATGGTGAAATTTTATTACCTAAACTATTAAATCCTGCATTTGTGTGGCGCGACAGTTTTAATTCTTTATCTTGTTTTAAATAATTGCCCGTATTTAGTTCGCGCTTTAGAATTTGCCTCTGTATTCCGTATGGAATGGATTTAATTTGTATATTCGGACTATAGGACATCAAGAAGGATTTTAAAATTCTCACTTTCAACTCCGTATCTCCACTGCATATTGGAAACCATGGTAACTGTTTAATTTTTATTCTTCTTTTAAAGTTCTTGGTATAGTGGCTGCTTCGCTTTAAGTTATATTTTGTAATGGATGCTTGCTAGGGTTAGATGCTGTACTGGTTGCTTTTATTATAATTGTACTATTAGTTGCTTCTCTTACGTTCTTATATGTATTGAGTTCTACTCTAGGGTAAAAGTTTTCAAATATATTCTGTTTGACCTGTTGGTTTTTTTATTGCTCACTATTTCCTAGGATCAGTACTTGTTACCAAGGACTGATGGCGGACTCAATCACGGCACAAAAGCCCCTCAATTTAAACTTCTTTACTTATTACAATATCAATTACCCTGGATTGGTGAAAGAGCTATCTTTCACTACAGTTCCCCCAACCATTACTACAAAGAGCTCCATTGAAAAACGTTTATGACCCCAAAACCCTAAGCAATAAGATAATATCTGCTGTTTCTAATAAAAACATCGGGACCCAGTACTTGTGGGTTTGAAGAAGAGCGATTTTGATTTTTGAATTCATTATTCATCTGCTTTTTATTTACCCATTTTTTTTTATTTGCCTTTCTTTATTTTTTATTAAACCAGATTCTACTTTTATCTAAATAAAAAATCTCGACCATCATTATAAAAAAACACCCCTATCATCTTCCCCTCTCCCTTCCTCACTGTCATTTAAGTACCAAGTTACTATATTTAACAATAAAAGATCCTCTCGAGACTTAAAGCTCAACCCCCAAACTACAAAAACATACGAAGAAACTCACAAAGACGCGCAATCTCACTGATGACACTCAGTTTCAAACTACCTTAATGAGGTCGTCTCTGCAACATCTCATATTCTCGATTCTTCTTTCGTGATTCTGGTAGAAGTGAAAGATGATGGCAGATGGAACATGATTGTACTGGAAATCCTAGGTCATAGAGAAGTGGTACAATCCGAATTGAGCATCGGATGAACATCGCCACATTTAGTGGTTTTCTCGCGTATTTAAAGCGCAATAGCTAAGAGGCCATATCATAGAAATTTGGTAAATATAAATTTGTAGAGGAGGTGGGACGTGGGTAAATCAGTGAATGTTGGGGTTTGAATTGTATACGATCCATCATGTGTGGACTGGTATAAAGATCAAACGGTGGTGGAGAATGCAAAAGGAAAAGCTTAGGAACTTGCCCTCATAACATAACATAACATAATTTCACGGATGACAAAAGCCAGAAGGGCCTATCAAAGGTCATCCGCATCCACCAAAACCCACCCACATTGGACTATATAAATAATCGCTAGGGGTAGACAAAATCAAAGTCCCCCCACAATATAATATAACAGATGACAAAAGCCACAAGGGCCCATCATAGGTCATCCGAGTCAAACGGCCTCTTTTTCAAAGCACCCTAACTCCCCCAAAAAAACTACATCCAAGGATTGCGTCCAGAAACAAGGGTATCACCAATCAAGGCTTGTCAAGAACTAAATCATGCAGCTATAAATATATACAAATAATATTAATATATACAAAACTTAAGAACCATCACAACCTTCCCTCCCCATAAACTCATCCAACCTACTCTTAAATACATTTAAATTTGGACTACCTACTACCGTCCGCGGCAATTTGAACCAGAAGTCTACCACTCTCCCGGTGAAAAAATATTTTCTTAAATCCAACCTACACCTTTGCTTTTTAATTTTCAAGTGGTGACCTCTAGTCCGATTTTCATCATTTAACTCCCAAAACTTGCTAACATCCAATTTATCTATTCCAGAAAGAATTTTAAAGAGCTCAATCATATCGCCTCTCACACACCTCCTTTCGAACGAGAACATATTTAATAGCCTCAGTCTATCTATATATTCAAGGTGCCTCAGGGAAGGAATAATCTTTGTTTCCCTCCGTTGCCCTGACTCGAGAAGGTTAATATCGTGTCTAAAATGTGGGGACCATGCCTGTATGCAGTACTTTAGATGTGGCCTAACATAAGAGTTATAGAGTTTAAGAATAACCTCCTTACTTTTGTAACTGACATTTCTCGTAATGAAACCCAGCACTCTATTTTCCCTATTTCTTGCTTCAATACACTGCTTAGAAAACCTTAATGACTTATCTATTACTACTACTAGATCTTTCTCATCCTCTACTGAGCTCAGACAATGCCCATCCATTTCATAGTTAAATTCTCTATTATCTTTTCCCATGTTAATAACTTTGCACATATCAAGGTTGAAAGTCCTTTGCCACTTATGTGCCCAGGATAACAATTCATTTGAATTCCCCTGCTTTTTAATATTATCATCAATATCTTTAACTACAGCTGCTAATTTGGTATCATCCGCCAAAATTAAGACTTTATTATTAACTGCCTCCCAAAGATAGTTTATATAGATGACAAATAATAATAGACCGAGAACTGATCCCTGAGGAACCCCACTGATAAAATCCCTCCACTCTGACTGTAGAGAAATGGTTACATTAAGCATCCAGGAGGAGGATATGTATATTAAAGCCCTTCTCCCTCTCGTTTTGGAGAAAGCCGGAGGAGCGAGCCCCTCCATGAGGAGAAGCGTGGGAACGGTAGCCGGCAAATAACCGTAACTGCCTACCCTGTTTGATCTCCCCGCTGCTAACATCTGTTTTAAGGCGACCACATAAGGCCCTCAAACGACGCTCTAACGATCCAATTACCTACGAAACCCAAGAACCCGTGGTTATGTAAAAAAAAGTGGTGCTAGTCAAAAGGCACGCCAAGTAGCAGTGCGGTTGAGAGTCTTTCTAATTCGCGAGCCGACTTGGGCACCTCAGTGCCAACCTCTGCACTTCTCGCTCTCACAATTTGCCTTCCCCTCCCTGTGGCCTGGTCACTTTCCCCTTTAGATGGGGTGGTGATCCGCCTATAAATAAGACCCGCAAAGAAAGAAAAGAGAAGAGAAGTCGATACGAAAGTAGAAGGATCAGTTCGTGAAGAAGGATAAGTTCGTGAAGATCGATCCTTCAGCCAGACAAGAAGATTAAAATTCGATAAGAGAGAAGAAAGTTCAGTTCGTGAAAATCGATCCTTCAGTCATACAAGACTATTTGCGTGAGAAAAGATAGGATCAGATTGTCAAAATCGACCCCCTATTTCCGGGCCGAATTAACATAAATAGTCAATATTGATATCGGTGCCATACCGAAGAATCCTTGACAGACTAGGGAAAAGTCTAACTGAAGAAAAGTCAACCTGCTCAAACTCGAGTGACTATTACATCTCAAGCTCCGTAATAGTGAGAGGAGAAGAACCCTGCCCCAACGAACTCCCGTTCTTCAATTAGAAGTTACATCGTCTTATCTCTCTCCCGCCATACTACCTCTACGAGATTCAAGGATTGGCCAAGACAAAACTTCAAAGTGATAGATAAGCCCTCCAGCCACACCCGGCAATCCCGAATACCTCCTGCCATGTAAGTTAGAAAGAACATTTATATTCACATTGCGATAGTAGAAGTTTAGTACGTCTCACGTTTTAAGGGGAGTAGAAACTATTGTTCGTGAACCTCGGTCATATTTGTTTGTAGACGAGAGTACGTTAATTTAATGTTTAGCGCTAATCAAATAGAGTCGCGATAAAAATACTAATCGGCAATTGGTGTCTTTACGTGAAGCCTATTTGTTTTTATTTTTGTCATAGCAGAGATTGTTAGAGGCCTAGAGGACAAGCGGAATAGTCGAGTGTCGTAGAATGGACTCTCGAAGATATACCATATATAACTATTCGTTGTGGGAATGATTCAATTATATTTCGAGTGCGTGGTTATCTGGTTGACCGATGTTATTTATCTTCAATATGCTTAAGAAGTGGAACTGGACTCAAGGATAATAATATGGCTATCATTAATAAAATAGAATTTTATTAATTAAACTATCAACAACACACAGAACGGAAAATGTTTACATGAACAGAGAATGGAAAGGGTGGTGGGAATATCTGGCTAATCCAAGGATTAAGTTTTGGGAGAGATTTAAAAAGGTAAAACAAATAAAAATTAAAGAGATGGGCTGGATCGCTAAGCCATTTAAAGCACAGGGTAGGGTTGATGAAAGGTTAAATACTTAAAGGTAATGCTCAACTTACGTAATTGCAAGTTGTTGTAGAGAAGGAAGGCGACGCGAAGGAATCTTTGGTCCGCTGGCGAGTTCCAGCCGAAGGAGGGGGGGATTAAATTATACTGACGTGACGTCTTGGGAATGAGAACCGTTTCTTAACGAACGGGCTTGAAGAACAATGGCTGTTATAACGTTGTTTTCTTCTGAACAACAGGGAGGGTGAGAACCGTCTATTGTCTACGGGCTCAAAGAACAATAGCTGTTCAAACTTTGTTCTCTTTCTGAACAACAGGGGTAAAGGGTAAGAACCGTTTCTTGTCAACGGGCTCAAAGAACAATGGCTGTTCTAACGTTGTTCTTTCTCTTTCTGAACAACAGGGGGACAGGGTAAGAACCGTCTCTTGTCAACGGGCTCAAAGAACAATGGCTGTTCTAACGTTGTTCTCTTTCTGAACAACAGGGGGCTTTGTGGACTTGGCGTCTTGAAGGCTCGAACCTTGGCACTCAAGGGATATTGTCCTCTTCTGGACAATAATGGTGGATCTCGAGGTAGAGGGCCCCTTGTACACAAGGTGAGACTGGATCGGCGTGATGTCTCGCGAAGTTAATCTGGATCTGATCTGCTCTAATTGTTAAAGTTTCCATATGAATAGTCGGCCATCTTCTTGGCGTAGGGGACAAGGAGTCGAGGCTTCGAGGAAATGCCCAGCCGCGCCTGAGAACATACCTTATCTGCCCATAAGCCTAACTCAATCTGGCGAGATCGACGCATGGGGCGAAACGGGGTGGGGGGGGATGACTTCCTTGGTTAAATATTGACTCAGGTGGCAATAGGGCGCCCTGCTTCGACGCGAAGATGCACGTGGGTAGCAACGTGTTTCTAAACAACATGTGATAGCAGTTGAAATTAAGCGGCCTCAGACCGTTCTATCACACCCCTGCATTCCGGGGGAAATTGTCACTTCGAAAAAAAAGAGAGAAGGGACAACGATAGAGCTCCGTTGTGGCGAACTCGTTTTCTTGTACCAACCGTACCTTCATGCACCTAGCTAGTATTACCTCAATACATATGATTATTTTGATCTTTTGATTATAGGGGAAACTAACCTTTAATACAACTTAATCATAAAAGGGACATGTAGCAATAGATTGATATAAAATTAGTACATATGGGACAAAATAATTTATACGTAATTTAATGGGTACAAATATATATATACATACGAGAAAAAAAATAGACATTGAGACCAAAAATTCAGACATATACATTAAATAATTATATTACAACAGAATCTAATTTAAGTCGTACAAGAAGGTATATACATACATGGAGATCCTAATCCTACGAATTACAATTCGATGCGGCCATAGCCGCATCGAAAAGCTCTTGGAGACCCACATTCAATGCAGCATGGAGAACAGTGTCGTTGGCATATCGTAAGTTGTTAATCTTAACACCATTGGAAACGATTCCTTCTGATGGATCTTCTAGTTTTTTTCAGATTTCTCTCAGATTAAATGTTAGAGAGGGGTGGTGACATAACAAACCCTTGGCGTCCTCCTCGTTTGATGCCGAACCAGTTGCTTGTTTAAATTGGTAAAAGGACAGCGGTATGTTGGTCATAATAAACGTACTCGTATCTTATGAATTGCATGTCCTTGTCATTAATTTGGAGGTTGGCCAGCATCTTGAAAAGTTACGAATGTGAAACTTTATCAAAAGCATTTTCATAGTCGATGAAGACGAGATAAAGATATTTTGTGTTTTCAATGACCCTTTCACCAAGCATCCTTGTGGTGGTATTGCAAAGACCGAGTGGTGGTATACGTATGTATAAGTTTGATACATACTTAAAAAACTCCTTGATTAGGTTTTCTCGAAGAGTGATATTTTATTATTATTAAGTATTTTAATCTTTGAGGATTTATAGTGTGATGCTCAGCGTTTGGATGATTTAATTGAATACTTCTGAGAAAATAGAACTTTAATTACTACATAAAAAAGTTAAATCAAACAAAACAACCTATACAGCTATGAATTAAACGAGTTTAATTGAGACTTACTAATTTAGACAAATAAATATAAAGTAATGGTTGACCCAAAGCTCACTTTAATATTGGTCGCTAATTGACCTTCAAAAAAGTAATGGGATTCATTTACCTTTAAAACCACCACACGTGAATGTGGTTGGAGACTGACCTTGGCCTCAATTTAAAAAAAAAATCAAAAATGTTTTTTGCGACCAGTCGCTTGGCCGTATTCAGAGATACTCCAGCTGTTTGTCTGGGGCAGAGATAGATTAAAGTCACAGGTGATTTCAAGCGGGCGACGGATGGCGTTGAGCAGGTTGTCTTGGTCAGATGATTTCAACCCCAAGACCGGGAAAGTATGTTTCTTCCAATCTTCTGGTTAATCTTAGAATTATTTGCACTGACGAGCGATGAGCAAACGCGTGAATCCTTCGACAAATGCGGTGTGTTGGAAGGAGTTCACTTTGGGGTATTCCTCAATGGCGAGGACTATCTCTGGGTTTTGTTGTAAACCAGGATAGGGGTTTTCTCTGACAAGAGATGATTAAGCTTGTTTCTTAATACAAGCTAAACTAAATTTTGGTGCGACCACCAGGAACTGGCTCAGGATGAGCTTCTTCTCTTTCCCTTTCTTTGGGTTGCCGGGCACTCTAGCTGGACTTCGACGTTTCGATAACTAACTCGATCTTTCATGAGCCAAGATGCTAATTTTTGGTGTGACCACCAAGAACTGACTCAGGAGGAGCTTCTTTTATGTCCCTTTCTTTGGTTTTCGGGCACTCTAGCCGAACTTTGTAGTCTCGATGACTAAGTTGATCTCCTCCCTCTCCTACAGTTTTCAGCATATATACTTAACCACTCCACTAGGGGAAGGGGGGATGAGGTCTTCGGAATTTAGCCTCCTCCTCTAACGGCGCTTCTCCGAGCGTCTTTCATACTACCCTAAAGGCACCTTCTGGCTTTGGGTCGACGCTCCTCTAATTTCTTCTATGTAGTGGAATTAAATCCTAACTCTTAGGGAAAATATTGCCAGTTTAACCGATGTTAGGCTCTCCGGACCCGAAATCCGATGATTAGTGCATATCGTGCTTGTACGAAGGCCTTTCGGGTGGTCCTCGAGGCAAGGGGAGAGAAGGGGGATAGGGGTTAAGTAACCGGGTTACTCTGCCAAATGCCAGGACGTTTTGGTGAAGGGACAAGGCCTCAGTTTTTAGGGTGGGATACTAATTTCCCTACAATCCTCAAGGCAAAAATCGCGCTCCTACTTCCTCTATCTTTCATAAATCTGAACTGGTTTTGTGGAATTTCAGGCAGAAGTTGGCGTCTTATCCTTTACAAGACGATTTTAAAGAGAATTTTAAGAATATGAGAAATGAGACTACTTGTTCGGTGATTCGAGCATTCCAGTGTTCCATGAGTCTTCGGCAGTATCACGAAGATGGACTTTAGCGTGTACAGGGGTAATTGTCGTATTTCATAAATAATATTAAAAAGCTCCCATATGATGTTTACTCCTTCCTCATCTAGAGCTCGAATCATCTCAATATACACTTTATCCGAGCCAGCTGCTTTTCCGGCTTTCATCATGTGTAAGACCCAGGTGACATCGGCCTTCAATATTGGTCGGACTGTTTTAACTTCCCCTGGGGTAATCAACTCCTCTTTAATTTGGTCATCATCAGAGAGATCTTGTAGATCTTGCAATACACGGCCATATGCTGCCTTAATACATTGAAATGGTGGTGTTGAGCGCCTAGCTGCCAGCAATCTCGTTGATCTTTTGAAGATGAAATTCGCTCGACCTAGCATTTGTCTTCCAGCCACTTCTCGGCCTTCTTGCACTTCTTTATATACTCCTGATTGATAACTCTGTATTGAACAGAATGTGGTTTTTACATTCTTCGTTTCCTTAAAAGATATTCGAGCTCTGGGTTGGATGGACCATGGTAATGATGGTTTCCGTTATTCTATTGTGGGAATGGTTTTATCAGCAGTTTCTTGGATGGTTTGTCTGATGACTTAGTCCCGCTCCTCAATCTCAGACGGTGGATGTTTTGGAAGACTGTGGAGTAGCTTTGACTAAAGATTCATTCGTTTCTTGAGATCATTCTCCAAAGCTGAGAAATCAAATTTTCGTTTACGTTTTGGCCTTTCAAGACTTTTTAACGAAATTTAAAATTTTGCATTCACTGGATTGTGGTCCGAGGCAATAATTCAACCTGGATAGTGCTGGGAACTTTCGATTGCATTTCTATAATTTGCCTTTATGGGAACGAAGTGAATCTGATTCCGGGTTCTTTTCCCTGGGCTTGTCCATGTGTACCTCCTTCTCGAATGCACGTTCAACCTAGTGATGGTGATCAAAGAGCTGTTATCTTTACATCAATCTACGAATTTGTCTCCTCATTCATTCCTTTCACCTAGTCCGTAGGGGCCAATTGTCTTTCCCTCTTTACTTTGGAATTTATTAGCGTTAAAGTCCCCCATGACGATTGTGATTTTCACTTTCAGAATTTCATTCAAATTCGAGAATAATTTTTGTAGAGGTATCGCCTAGAATAATATTATTTCCCCACCTACTAAGATATTACTTCGGGAGAGGAAGCGAGCGGTTACTCTCTGACCCCTCCGACTTCACCCTTTTTGGACTTGCCGCCCAAAATTCACACAAGGCATGACGCTGAAATTGAGGCTACCTCCCCACCGTCTTAATTCCCCCCGCCCCTCGGATCGGGAGATTTCACATCTATTTTGTAGGTTCGCCGCGAACAGTTTTTATGGCTCCAGCCGCTGGTCGTTCGTCTGTCCCGCTAATCCCTGTCCTTGACACTTTCCCGCAAAGAGACGCTCGGTTTGTCACGGCCGATAACGAGGCTTCGAGAATGCTTCTCTCTCTCCCTGTTTTGGAGAACTCCGGGTATATATGCACCCTCTTCAACGTTAGAGGCTTATTTGGTTAGATGACACTACCCTGCAAGGAGTTCAATTCAACGAAGCTCTCTCTCGAGAAGTGTGAGTGACGGTCGCAAGCCACAGAAGAGTTGGACATCACACTCGTACCTTCCGGTCAGAGAGAAGAGTCTCATGAGGCAAAGTCAGCCTTTCTCAACCGCCTTCGGATCAAGGATTGGAGAAGCCGTCCTCCGAAGTTTTTCTGATGACCTAATGAGGACAAGAGGCCCGTTAGCCCGCTCAAGCAAAGTGTGGAGAAGTCATCCCCCCCCCCCTTCGAAGTTCGTCCTGTGTCCTCTTGAGGACACGAGGCCCACATCTCGCTGATTTGTGGCTACCCCCCGTGAGTAATCAAGGTCACCAAGACCTCTTCCAAGTTTGCCCTGCTCTACTCTCGAGGTTCAAAGGATTTAATCACTCACTACCCTAAATCTCCCATTATAACCATGTTATCTAATTAGTATTCGGAACCTAATTCCATCTTATTCATGTACCTATATATATAATATATATATATATATATATATATATATATATATATATATATATATATATATATATATATCCATATTTAATGTTGTGCCTTTTATTTAATGTGTATTAAAATCTATTTTTGTCGTTGTGTTTAGTATATTCATTGGTCACGCAGCTGTCGATATCTATTCAAATCGCACTCTTAAGACGATAACAGTTGTCACCTTGCTTGACCTACCTTAGAGCCTGTATGCGTATATTCCCGTACATTTGGCTATACTTCGACAATGTTTATATTAAAAGGCCTAGATTTAGGTTTGAATAGGAGCATTCGCTCATTCTTAGGCCAGAATGACAAAACTGATCTTGAAAATTTCTTGGGTAAGATTAGTGCAACGCCATGCTGATGTTTATTGGCTCCAGAGAAAAATACCCATCTTTGATAATTCATGAAGTCACCTTCATTAGTCCATCGGGCTTCACACAGCCCTAAACGCCATAAATTCCTCCTGTACATTTCAATTATGACATTGTCAAGTTTCCAACTTGAAAGAGTGTTCAAATAGTCCACAAACCAATCTTGGATACTTGTGATCTAACATTATTTGCTGATGATTATCGTGATAATTTTCGTGTTGCAGTCATTGGATGAAGGTTCCGAAGATCCTCCACCCTTCCATCGTTACTGGGCCCGATATCTCCTCTTGAACAAGCAGAGATTTCCTTATATCGTAGCATCCACGGTTAACTAAGCCCGATACTGGAGAGGAGGGGGGGGGGGATTTTTATTTCTCCAGAGTTTGGAATCCGAGTTTTCCTTCCCATTCATGGACTGCCTGCCATGGTTAATCAGCTATATCTACCCGGGAGGGTAAGAACATAGGGTGTCAGAAATAAGGAGACGAGGTTAAGGTGGCATCACACATAACGACGGTTTTAAAATGAAAGGACAGGTTTTGAACGGACATAACTAAAAAATTAATTGACCTTTAAAATCATCGATAAATGGAACGCACTCCCAACAGATATGGTAAATGCTAGTAGCGTTATTAGTTTTAAAAAGAAAATTAAGGCTTATTTTAAGAATAATGATATTGGTTAAATACGAAGCCCTGCTGGCGAGTGAATGTTGCGTGAGTGAGCACCGTGGCGACAATGTCCACAGGATGACTACTAGCATTTTAGTATGGAATGGGACTGGACATAGGGTGAACTAAGTAGTGTTAGCTGGCACTCTGTACCTTCTAAGCTATTGAGAAGGTGATCCATCTTTTTGAAAGTGTCTTTATTACCGAAGCATTCATATGAGGTAATATTGACAGCTGTTTCTACACTTTTGACATAATAGCCCATGAACCTTAAGCTTAGACACTGGAAACTCAGAAACTTTAATGTGAGTTTGATTCTTCGAGCACTTCTCACACGGGAAAGAACGTGGGGAATTTACATGAATGGAGGATAGCATTTATAGTTTTATGTCTGTAAATTGATCAGGCTCAGCTAACAGAGAGAGGAAATTTCTCTGGTAGCAGAGAAAAGACATTCCGTTTGAGGACAGAGAAAACTAAGTACTGTACTTCTTTAAGGCCTTGATCTTTGTGTAGTAAATTTCCAGAACATGCTTGAAATATTCGACCTTACTAAAGTTAACTTCATTGCCCCATAGACTTAGTAAATAAGAGGGAACATTATCATCAATTCAATTCTGAAATAAAATCTAACGTTTTTTGTACCAAAAACAAAAATTCGAACAGCTGTTGTTAGCAGTCTTGTATCCCTGATAAGACCAAACTTTCTGAAAGGAAAATAACAGAAACTTTTTCACAGTTGATTTCCAACAAAGAGGTAGA
Source organism: Ceratothoa steindachneri (assembly GCA_963969495.1). Classification (NCBI taxonomy): domain Eukaryota; kingdom Metazoa; phylum Arthropoda; class Malacostraca; order Isopoda; family Cymothoidae; genus Ceratothoa; species Ceratothoa steindachneri. The sequence goes on from OZ018334.1 coordinate 72,750,314, forward strand.
CATCACGTGCTCTCTAACCGAGAGTTAGATCATTGATGATCTGATCACCTGGAAATTAATCAGGTGAATTTACTGGTCAAAAGCTTACTGGTGGCTGTTCATTGTTGTCAAGATCAGCGGTAATTCATTGTATCACAATTCTGTCAATCTACATGTATTGAGAATAATATGTAGCAAAGGTAATTCATTAAGGTCGAGAGTGCATCTAATTAAATGAAATGTTTTATTTATTTACCTCACCAAAAATACCACTATTAACCTTGGCATTATTAAAAATAGCATTTTGTAGTGTCTCCAAGCTGTGATTGTACTAGATAAGTGTAAATGAGAAAAGCTTAGCTTTCACCTTTTACCTGTGTTTTTCTTACGTCACAGTAGTTTAGATACTTCCTTGATTTATAGAGTCACTGGCTTAGCTTAATCTAATTTTCCCATTTTCATCTCCATTTCCTTTAGAATCTAGCTCATTTTGTATTTATAGTGTCCAACTCAAATTTTACATAAATTACTTTGCATGTTATCCAAAGAGCTAGAGGGAACTATAGCTTTTATCAGGATCCATCTTACATTTGGTTATAAGGGCACACTTGAATGTGTCACTGAGTATTCCCTTATCCCAACAGAATATTTCCAAGATTTATAGCAGCTTATAAGTTTATCTGAGACCTAGAAATTAAAGGTGATGTAGATTTAATAGCTAAATAAATTTTAGGATTGTTACACCCATGACAAATATGTGAAAATGATTTTTCCAAAAATAATACTGGGTATTGCAAAAGTCCTTTTACACTCGTTACGACACCCTCAACAAAGGACACATTGGCGAAAGAATTCAGCTTTTCGAGCTTGCTGTGGCGGACCTTGCCGGGCTTTGACTCTTGCCATACGCTTACAGTTTTATTCAATGATATTGAAGTGGAGCGAATACAGTGGCCAAAATTAATCCGACCAGAAGTTTATATTTGACCTCAAACCTTCTTGCATGGCCTTGACCGTGTGAGACGTGGCACCATCCTGTTGAAAGACAGTACGCCTTCTTCGTGATTTTTCTCACCCAGGGCAAGGTTTTATTGACTGAGCTGTTTCTGTCATCACCCGGGGTGAGATCCAACCAGCAGAAAGCTACACTACAGTCACCTGCTACAATTCAAGGCCATGGTGACCAGTATCATCAAGGAGGGCGCATGTTTGGTCTTGGACACGTAACGAGACCTCAGAGACATCCTTTAAGTGGTAGAGAAGTTGACGGTAGCGGTCCAGGCGTTTTACTCTTATGGAGTGAGTGACCCTTGTCATTTCCATGCACCTCAAACTCTTGCCAAGATCCTCGTTGATGGCGCTGGACACTATTGCTTCCGAGTTTTTCTGCTTCTTTGCGAGCGCAGTCCTTCTAAGCTTTAAAGCACTATTGAATGCCTTTCTCACAGTTAAGCGACTGAAAAAGTAAGGTTGCCTGAACGAGGTCTATCTTTGAAATCTTGCCTGGTCTTCAGCCTCTCCCGGCTCTTTGGATGGTCATCCGGCTGAAGTTGAGGCGAATGGCGTAGTCAGACTTGTTTTTGCCCGCGTCCACAAGACCAAAGATCTCGATTCCTTTCACTTTCATCTCAACACACAATGGAAAAGTCTTTTTAATGACACACGCTGGAAGAGTATAAATTTAGGTTTGTTTAACGGAAACATTTCTATGACACATGTATACCTCTCTAAAGATAAAAAAATCGACGAGTGTAACAGAACTTTTGAAGAACCCGGCAATTATAAATTGACTAATATACGAATTATTACATATTTGTTTCCACGTGATTGATGATACTTTAATATTTTTTGTATATTTAATTATACTTTTAGAATTTTCGATATTTTTATTCAAAAGGCAAATTGTCCTACTTTCTGAAAATTACATTGATTAAACCTACTTCTTCAAATGATTATACCTAATATTATAGCAGTTAAATTGATACAAAGTTGTCACATCAAATCTCTATTTTGTGTCAATTTTTATGGATATTCTAAAACTCATTCTTTTGTAATATCTTCACCTTTTGATTTTTTATTTAGATTTTTCTTGTTTAAAATATTTCTTATCAATGACTAATTTTCTGATTTCCACTTTTTTCCACTTGATGTGAAATTTTCCTTCTTCGGGAAGGAAGATCATTCTTTGGCACAAATGCATGGGAGGAAATTTAATAAAATCGTTACTATTGTATAAGAGAATGTCTTTTTTCTTAATAAACAAAAACATGATACTTACCAAACTTTCTGGGGGAAACGGAATAAAATATGATATTTTACACAGCCCTTTTGGAAATTTAACACTGAAGTAACATTTTCATGTGCGAATTAAACATCTAGTTTGCATGTAAACACAGGAATACCATAGGGCTGGTTCAAATCATTCTCAAATGCATTTATTGTCTCTATCATGAGAAATTATCTTCGATTGATCAAAATCTTGGAATTAAACATTTATTGTTTTCTTGTGAAAAAGGAAAATTATATGATTTATTTTTGCCATAATTTAAGAAGACCGTTTCAGAATTTACAATGTTAAAGTTATCTTTCCATTGAGTATCCAGTTCTCGTTTGTGAAGAAATCTGACAATCTGGTAAGGTTGGTAAATGAGCTTTAGAAATGGCAAGGAAGGCCCAACAACCTTACACTCCACCCAAAGACGAGTTATAAGACCCCTTTTATCTGAATGTGAGATTTAACAAAATTAAATTTCTAGGAATGAGATAATCACTGTCTAGAAATTGTGTGTAATAGATATTTTCAGTAATTTAGTATAATAATCAATTTCATGATAAATACACATTCAAACAATAACTGATCATAGTTTACGAAATATTTAAAAACGCTCATGCCTACTAGATAGGTCAAAGACTAAACAGGTATGACAGAATTGTGTTTTAAAAGGCCTTCTAAATTTTAACATTTTAGACATTTATGCGCAAACACTGCTAAGAAGGCAGATATAAGCATGCACCTTAGGAGCTTTACTCACCTCAGTAAATATAATTACGTTATATGAAGATATTCCAAAAGTTAGGACAAAAATTCCGGATTATTTTTAGATGAATTTTAGGTTTTGACGAAAATATGGGCACGCTTGAGATAAAGAATTATATTTAATTATTAATTTCTTTCTCGGTTGAATTATTCGTACATATTTCACACAGAGAATTTAGGGGATGAAAATTATTGGAAGGATTATTTTGATTTTATTTTCACATTTCAATAGTTTACTGTTAAAAGAAGATATGGACATGCATTTTCGTAGTAATCGTTTAGTTTATGTATATTTTGCATAGTTCATCAAGTAACTTAGAAGTCTTAAATGTGTATTCAGAAAAATTATTTTATTAAAACAAATAAAAAGGTAGTTACTCGAGGAATACTGGCGAAACAATTATAACTAGAAAATATAGAAACAAAGGGGATAATATACTTTTCTTCATATCGTTTGAAGCTGAACTAAATTTTGAAGGTTTCATCTAGATAGACATAAGGATAATAGTGAGGAAAGATAATTCATATTCTAACTTTACATTATAAATGATTAACAGTTTAAGAAACAAAGATTAACATTTGAAATATAGAAATGCAATGCTTTTATACATCTCATTCACTTAGGAATTATTATTCAATGTTTTATCTAAACTTGGTCAAGTATACAAAAGTTAAGACAAATAAATAATTAAAAATTTTAAAATTCTTCACTTATATGAAAGAAAATTGTTGATAACAAATAATCACGTTTTCATCCTTTATAGATTCATCGAATAATTATATATATATATATATATATATATATATATATATATATATATATATATAGAGAGAGAGAGAGAGAGAGAGAGAGAGAGAGAGAGAGAGAGAGTAGAATCGGTAAATAATACTGAAATAATTTTGAATCCCGAACAATTGAAATCTGCGACAAAAAATTAAAGATTCAGAAATCTTTTCTCTTATCAATCAGTGTTTGCTGCTATATTACTGCGTATGTCATCTAGATACATTTAATGAATTTACATACATCAAATACAAGAAGTCTGAGGAAAAGATAAAATAAGCTTTTTAGTCGCGCGACTCTATAAATTACTATGCCGACCGTAGGTTGAACGGGCGGATGGTAACCATTCTACTTTTTAATGAATCTTTTTGGCAATAACATCGTAACTATTCTGTCGATTCTAACGATATTTGCAACCTTTTATGTAACTTTTCATTTTCTTCAGAATGATATAATTACTAAGGTCCTCAAAAGGTTAATCCTATAATTAGTAAAAGAAAAATAACTATTGCTCGGTTTGTACCATTTTTGTGCTTTCTCTAAATGCGTTTTGAAGTCTTGTGTATGTAACGTTTTAGGGGCGATGTTCGTTCGTGGGGGAGGAGGATAGTCGTATGGCAACCATTTTAATTTTCAATTAGTTTTTCGAAAATTTTAAGATCGTCAGGCCATAAGTCACAATAATTGAGAGCAAAAACATCTCTTTTACCGCATTACGAAAAATTAAGAGCAAATTTTAATCAAAATATTGAAATGTGCTGCAAATAAAGATATAGTAAAGCCGCAAAGCCCTTTATTACTCTTTTGGTGCAACGATAAGAGTAATGTGAGGTAAATGCCTCGCACTGTGCATCCCGCCACCGAGAGATGAATGAGTTGAAAATCATTCACTGTTCCCCAAAATTCCAATGTACTTTTAGAGTAAAGCTTAACGAAAAGCTTCTTAATATATATCAAAGGGAAATTAAATAAAAGGTGAAAAATTAAAGTCAATTTAAATTATGCAGATAATGTGTTTTCACTGTACAAATTTATTGCATAAATACTTCTCAAAGGTGACGTACTGACTAATAGGGAAAAGAAACATTAAAGTTCAAATTTTCACATATTAATAGTAACATCGACAACTCCTAATGCTCTAAATTTATGGATTCGAAAAAATATGCTTGACACAATAAGAGTAATTAAATTTGTTTTGTGGTGATTGCAATTTAATCCTTAGATACACCAAAGGAGAAAAAAGAATATGACAAAATGAATATTTTTTACAAAGTACGAATATGTGAATTTTACAATTTAAATAGCTCTGCACGTTCGAACTCATTGTGGAGAGATATTTATGTAGCTATCCTTTTTCTGCTCTGTTTCTTTGAATATCGAAGCATATATTAAAGTTTCATGTAGAACCTCCGATGGATAAAAATGTTATGAGAGAAGAAAAACAACATATTTTTAATAATTTGTACTTTAAATTTTCGACAGTTTGTTTAACCCAGAAAGTTGCAAGAATAAAAAAAAGAAATAAAATTTCTTTTAAAGCTTACATATTTAATTTAGATAACCCGAACTTGAAAAATTTTTATGACAGCTGAATATATTTCCACACCAGTTCGAATTTTAAAATTTCCACAAGAATAGATAAATTAGAAATATATTTTTCTTATACATCATTTTCAATGAAGGTAATCGTATGCATATATTTTAGCTCTATGGGCTGAAGGATAAAAATGTCTTTAGTCCCCAAGTTTATTTTTTGCCAGAAAGGCGTTGAATAGAGCTATAGACAAACCTTTATCTTATTCAGCTTTGTTCGATGGAATTAATAGAGGATGTTTCATTCAGTATGCACGAATGTTAAAAATGTTATAAGAGACAAAACTAATTTTTATCGAAAATATCATAATGTTAATTCATCGACAGCTATACGGGCTAAATTTTCATCGTTTAGGGAAAAAGAATTCAATTGATCTTATATAACTTTGTCGAATAGTTGTATTTGTTGTTTTAAGGAAGCAGTATGACCTTATTGCTCATGCAAGAGAACAATACTTCAATATCGACTCATTGAACTTTTTAATTACTTTATTGTTAAGAGAGTGTCACAGCGTTTAATCTGTTGTGAGGAGAGAGAATAATTGTATTTGTTATTTTAAGGAAGAGCCGGCTCAAACACGTAAGGATTTAGTGAAACTCCCAGGAATTATCCAAAAATATACATACCAATTGCCGATTTTCTGTCCTAAGTTGAGAATATCGACATAAAACCTAATTATATTAACTAAGTTGAGTAAAATTCCTAAGTTGCATGCTTATACCTGCCTTCTTAGCAGTGTTTGCGCATAAAAGGTCTAAAATGTTAAAATTTAGAAGGCCTTTTAAAACACAATTCTGTCATACCTGTTTAGTCTTTGACCTATCTAGTAGGCGTGAGCGTTAATAAATATTTTGTAAACTACGATCAGTTATGGTTTACAAATGGGTTTATTATGAAATAAATTATTATTAAAAACAACTGAAAATATCTATTACACACAATTTCTAGACAGTTATTGACTTATTAGTAAAATTTTACTTTTTTTAAATTCTTAAATTCATATAAATGGTTCTTAAAGTTCGTCCTTAGGTGGAGTGTAATTTTGGTGGGGCTCCACGAGTCCTTTCGGATGCTCATTACCAGCATTACCTGATTGCCAGTTTTCTTCACGAACGAGAGCTGTACATTATATTGATTAATTCCTTTGGGCATTAAAAATCTTGAAACAGTCCACTTAATTTATGGCAAAAAAAGATAATATAATTTAACTTAGTTTGTGAAAAACAATAAATGTTAATTTCATGAATTTGACCGGCTGAAGATAATTTCTCGGGAAAAAGCCAATAAATGCCATTGAAAATGATTCGAACTAGCTTTATGATATTTCTGTGTTTTCCTGCCAACTATAAGATTTTTAGTTCCCAGTTGAAAATGTTAATTCATTGCTTATGTTCAAAACGGCTGTGTTATAGTTCATCTTTTGTGCAGTTTCCCCATAAAAGAATAGTAAGTATCATATTTATATTTAATAATGAAAAAAACATTCCTGATACTATAGTAACGATTTTATTAAATTTAATTACATAATCGTATGTTTTAGGCCTCTCAATGATCTTCCTTCCCGAACAAGGAAGATGTTAAATAATAGACTCCGTCCAAAAGTGGAAATAGCGGAAATCACCAAATTTAAATCCTTGATATGAAAGATATTAAAAAAGAAAAAGTAAAATAAAAAACTAAAGGTATGAAAAATATAAAAGAATGTGTTGAAAATATTCCTACAAATTTAGACAAATTGGAGATAAGCTGTGACTCTGGTCAGTTAAGTTAGCATTATAAATATATGAATATTATACATATTAATAAAAAATTACTAAATGACAAGTTTTTAGCAATTTTACTACAATAATATTAGTAAATATCATTTGAAGAAGGAGGGTTAATTAACGTAATAAGAAGGATGTATGACAATTTTGCTCTCTAATAAAAATATAGAAAATTCTAAAAGTATAATTTAATGTACCAAAATCTTAAAGCCTCATCAATCACGTGAAAATAAATGTGCAATGATTCCTATATTAGTTGAGGCTCAAAAATGGTAAAGTTTAAAGATAGACCTCGTTTAGGCAACCTTACTTTGTCAACTGTTTATCTGTGAGAAAGGAATTCACAATTGCTCTTAATCTCTAAAGGATTGCCTTTGCAAAGAAAAAGTATATCTCAGTGGTCACAGCGCTATCCACGAGGGGGGCGGCAAGCATTTGAGCTGCGTGAAAACGCCAAGACTCACCCACCGTATACTAATAAAACCCCCGGAGCTCTTTCGTCCACTTCTCTACCACTTAAAGTTTCATGACAATCTAATTATCAGTTTTTACTGATGAAAAAAAATCCACGGTCGACCTGGTCATTAGGACGAAGAAATAATGCGTGTTAAGCTGCCGCCAGGACGTCTCCGAAGTCTGTTACCTGTCTAAGACCAAGCTCCCCGGCCTCCGTGATGATGTTAGTCGTTGTGACCTTCAATGGTGACAAGATGCCTCTATTGTGGTTTGCTCATTTTCACATATTTGTCATGAGTGTCACAATTCTAATATTTATTTAGAAATTAAATGCACATCACCTTTAATTTTCGAGGCATGAGTTGAAATTAGAAGCTGCTACGAATTTTTTAAATACTCTGTTTAGACATATTGGAATACTGCGTGACACACCCAAGCTTTCCCTTATATACTAATATAAGATCGATTGTGAAAATGCCATAGTTTCACCTATTTCTTTGGATGAACTACAAACTATATCATAGACAAGTTGGTTCTGACACTAAAAAATACAAAATGAGCTAATTCTAAAGGAAATGGAGACAAAAATAGAAAAATCAGAGTAAGACAAAAGGAAAACTGTGGATCACCATAATATGAATAGTCAAGACAGTGATTCTATAAATTAAGGAAGTATCTAAACTACTGTGACGTAAGGAAAGAACGGGTAAAAGGAGTTAGCCAAGCTTCTCTCATTTACCTTGATCTACTACAGTCACTGTTTAAAGACACTAAAAAGTGCAATACAAATGTAATAATGCTAATAAATGGAGCAGTTTATAGGTAAATGCATTAAACAGTTCATTTAATTGGGTGCGCTCTGGACCTTAATGAATTATCTTGGCCGAATATTCTCAAACCCTGTAGATGGATAGAATTGTGATACAATTAAGCAGTCTGAGCATTTCTTAAAGCCGCTCAAAAAAGAAAGTGTTGGAAAAACTTTGTCTCTAAGAAGCATCATTAGGTTTAAATATAAATAAGTTATCTTTACCTATAGATGGATCAGAGCTTTAGAAATTATTTTTATCATTACATAGGAAAAATATTAACTAGCATTGAGAAATATATCTATATTAGAAGTTAATATATTATTATTGTTTCTATACTGAAATGACATTACATTTAATCTGCAATACTATCTGCATATGAATATTAAAAACCGTTAAATAAATTTATTTTCAATGTATAAAGGGCCAGATTTGGTGAGGATTTACAAAACCGACTCAGCTGAAAGTGGATGTAACTTTGGATAAACCAAAATTATATTTATAATTTAGAGAGTAAAGGTAAACAACATCTGCCTAAAGTTTGTATCAACTATTATAATTTGTGCTTCCAACCAAACATATTATATGGGTTAACTCACAGGAATCTTTCCTAAGGGAAAAATATGCATAGGATGAGTGCGAAACGAAAGATAAAATGAAAGCGAAACGAAATTTTGCAACAAAAGTTTTCGAATTTTAAAATTCACATATGAGTGTGGAACCTTAAAAACTAGAAATTCTTTGGACAAAAGTTAAAATTTGTCTAGATGAAACTGAGCTCATTTAATCCACGGTTAAATCCTATTAAAATTATTGCTGTTCTAAGGATTATATTTACCCTGTTTGGGGAAATATAGATATTTATCGTGGTATGGCAAGGAACGAGTGATATTGTTCGAACGTATGGGTTGGTTACGTACTTCAAAACTCCTTGATTAAGTTTTCTCTCTAAGAGTGCTCTATTAGATTATAATTATTACGTTGTTTTAAACTTTGAAGGTTTCTAGTGCCATGTTCAGCGTTTCCAGGATTAAATTAAAAAAATTTCTAAGAAAAATAGATTTTTAATTAAAAATATAACAAAAATTTAAATTCAACAAACAAACTACACATTAATGAATTAGACAAATTTAAGTGAGGCTTACTAAATTACACAATTGAATATATTGTAATGGTTGACCCCAAAATCACTTTAATATTGAACGCAAATTGACCTTCAACAAAACAGATAATAGGATTTTAAATACGTTTAAGGATTCACGCTAGAATCGGCGTGGCCAGGCCGTTCTAGATGTGTTTTGAAGTGCGAATGCTTTAAAGCCCCAGAGGAATTCGGAGTATGTGGCAGATGGAGTTAAGCACGCATTCTTGATGAAATAAATTCACCACGAGACAGGGAAAGTATGTTTCTTCCAATCTCTTGGGTTACTCTGGGAATAATTCGCACTGACGAGCGATGAGCAAACGAGTAAATCCTTTGATGTAGGGGAGTGCTTGAGGGAGTTCACTTTTGGGTATTCCTCAATGGCGAGAACTATCTCTGTGTTTTGGGATACACCAGCAGGATAGGGGGGTTTTCTGACGAGAGTTAGTTAAACTTGCTTCTCAATCCAAGTTAAATAAAAGTTTGGTGTGAACACCAGAAACTGGCTAAGGATGAGCTTCTTTTAAGTTCCTTTCGTAGATGGCCTGGCACTCACCGGAAATCGCAGTCTCGATAACTCTCACGATCTACCCGTGACAGGATTCTAAATTCAGTGTGAGCACCAGGAACTGGCTCAGGATGAGCTTCTTCTGTGTTCCTTTCGCTGGTTGCCAGGCCTCTTGCCAGGCTTAGTTGTCTCAAGGACTAACATGATCTACCCACTTTTTCTAAAGTTATTTGATTGTATACTTCGCCACCCCACTAGGGGTAGGAGAATGAGGTACGGGAGATGGAGACGGCTGCATTAAATCCCCTCCTCTAACGTTTTTTCTAAAAGCGACTTTCATCTAGCCCTAAAGGGGACCTTCTCGCTCTAGGCCGAAGCTCTTCTAATTTCGCATATCCAGTGAAATTGAATTTCAGCTCTTAGGGAAAATATTGCCCGTTTAACCAATGTTAGGCTCACCGGGATCCGACATGTGATGATTAGTGCATTATGTGGTTTGGGGCAGCCTTTCTGCTTCTCCTCGAGGCTAGGGGATAGAGGGGGAGAGGTTGAGTGATCGGGCTATGCCGCCACAAAATGCCAGGACGTCGTTGTTAAGGAACAGGGACTCAGATGTGAGGGTGATATATTGATTCTCCTACAATATTGTATATTTGAAATTAAAAATCAAACTAAATTGATTCATGCAATATTTACTGCATCTTACAAAAATATTCCTACTCAAGTTAAAAGCAAGTCAATTTTTCCTATTAACGAAGTTTTGACTCAGTACGTTAGTAAATATTAAAATTAAAAATATTTACTTCTGTTACTTTAGTCGAAAAACAAAAAATGAACTCGCTCCCAAATTATATATAAGATAAATTAAAGTTTATATTTATGAGCAACACTATTATTTGGCTATAGTTGTGTAAAAATTGGTGAGAGGGAAAGAATATTTTATCTATCTTAAGGTTTTTACCATTTGAATATCTAGATGAAATTAGATGAATTTCATCTATCGTCAAAAGATACATTGTTTTCGAAAATATAATTCATTGAGGAGAAAAATTGTTCTTCTGTCATAAGATCTTTATCCTTGGGACTATCTGAGTGAAATATACATCCTTTACTGATTCCTTAAATGACGCAGAAGATAAATGCTTCTAAAAATTTCACATTAACGCCATTTTTCGGCATAAATATGCTATTTAAAATTTTTAAAAATAAACTCTTTGAAAAATATAGTGATTTTTGAATTAAAAATAATTTTAGCCGTCATTTCCCTAGTCAAAATACTAAATATGGAATCCCTAAAAAAATGAGACACAGTGTTTGCATGTAATAAGGTCAAAAATTTAAAGTTCACATTTGTCGGAATGGAGAAACATGATTCTTGCTTAATAACATTTTCTAATCAATGGAATATTGATACAGGGTCACCCCCCCCACCCCCCGAAAAACGGCCCCCCCCAAATTTCCATAGGCCTCATTTCTTAATTTTCTGCAAGGATTGAATGAAACTTTAGTGATAATTGTTTTTGCATTTAAAAACATCATATCAAAACATGAGAGTCTTTAGACATTTTTTCCTTATTCTAGAGCACGTGTTCGAGATGACCTCCATTTAGTTCTGTGCATTTCTTGAGGCGGAGCGCAAAGTTGTTTATGACGTCCTTATAAATCGACCGAACTAATGTCCCTGATCTCCTCACTGATGGCTTCCTTGAGCTTCGTGATGGTCCTGTGTTTCCATGCATACACTCTGTCTTTAAGGTAGCCACAGAGAAAAAAATTTAAATGGCCAAGGTTCGTGGGTATCCGCCCCTCCAGTTGCTCAACCCGTGACCATCAGAGCTCAGCAATTAAAAACTCGGAAGCGCCCACACCTCTGAAAGCTCCTTGCGCTTCAGATTGCCCAAATTTCATGGACGTCGATTTTGGGAAAAATTAAAAATATTGCCAATCTATCTACCACTTATGGATAAAAACACAAAACAAGACGCAATCGACCAATCTCTCAAGACCTAATCTCCTTCATTGTTAAGGATTTCATTTTCCGCGTGTGCTCAGCAGACACTAGCACAGAGTCTCAAGCATTATGTATGCCCTGCTCCCACGTCAGACCTTTCCTTCATCCCGCCCGCGATAGTCTCTTCTCGGGTCATTTTAGCCACATTAAGACGGCCCAACGGGTTTTCAAGTATTTCTATTGGCCAGGTACATCGTACGAAATCCTGCGTTATTGTCGTTCGTGTGACATCTGCCAGAAGACCGTAATTAAAAAGCGAGTCAAGCCTGCACCATTACAGAGGAGCCCATTTTTCTCCGAACCCTTCTACCGCGTGGCGATTTATTTGATCGGGCCGATTTACCCACCTTCAAGTGAGGGCCATAGTTATGTTTTAAATCTGGTTGATTTCGCCACTAGATTCCCCGAGGCAGTGCCACTTAAGAAGATTGACAGCATCTCCTGTGCTGAGGAACTCACCACAATTTTCTTCCGTGTTGGCCTGCCAAAAGAGATATTGTCGGATCGTAGTGCGAATTTACGTCCAAGTTGATGGAATATGTGGACGAGTTGCTCATGATAAAACCGTTGTTTACCACTCCGTTCCACCCAGCCAGAAATGGGATGTGCGAAGGGTTAAATGGCAGTCTCAAAGCCATTCTGAAGAAATTATGTGCCGAGCAGCCAAGAGAATGGCACAGATTTCTTCCTAACAGAAAACAATAAATTACTGATCCAATGTTAAGGCTATTATCCAGTGATCGAGAAACGCGAAAGAGTCGATTATTTGATTGAAATACCAAAAGGAAGGAAGCTTTTCCACGTAAATCTTCTCAAGAAATATCATCAGTGTGGATGGTCTAACCAGATTGTGGCTATAGATGAGGAAGCGCATATGGAGTTAGTGTATTGCAAGTCGCCTGCATAGAGCAAGACGCACCCGAACTCTCTTCGGCGAATTAAAGGTGAGAGACCAGCTGTCACCTTCTCGGAAAACTCAATTGCAATCCCTCCTGAAACAACTCGGTGACGTCATCTCTGAAATTCCTGGTTGTGCAGCCCAAATTGAACACAGCTTTCAATTGACAACTCAAGAACCCATCCGATCTAAGCTGTACCGCTGCCCATACACCTGAGAGAAACATTTAATGCTGAGGTTGTCAAGCTGTTAAATTTTAAAATAATAGAGCGGTCAAATCAGATTATTGCTCTGTGGTTTTTATGTTTAAAAAACAAAATGAATCATACTGGATGTGCATCAATTTTAGGAAATTAAAGTCGATAACCGTATTTGATGCAGCGCAGATCCTTCCTATCGACCAGAATTTTCATCTTGTGAATTAAGTCAAATTCATAACCAAACTGAATTAGTTCACGGCCTATTATCAAATTCAATTACGAGAAAAGATCAATAAATACACAGCTTTCCAAATTGAAAAGGGCTGATGCAATTTCGACGACTCCCTTTTGGCCTCGTTTATTGCATGCAGTAATTATAATCGGACGATGAGAAGCATATTTGATGTGTTGCCAAATATATCTTTTCATTTTGATAATATTTATGTGGCTATGAATGAGTTGAATCAACATCTGAATGCTCTTCCAGCACTTCTACAAAGACTTCGAGAACATAATTCAACCATTGGCCCGGCGAAGTATCACTTCGCCTCTATCCCGACTTTCGAGGCTGACTGTGGTTACTGGTTTACAGATTGTATTTTCCGTCATAACTTCGAAGAGGCCGAGTCCTAATCGGCTTTAAGTGCAAACCCAACCCCTTGCAAAGTACTCGAGCTCATTGCTCCTACCCATCTTGCTTCTCTCGAGCAGCCGAATCTTTGAGGGGCAGATCACCCGGAATTGGAATCCCCTTTTGTCGGTCGTGTGCGGCCGAGTGTCTATACATTGATATATCTTTCATGTCCATTTTCTTATCTTTGATTTGTCTTTCATGTAAATTATTTTATTTTTGATTTATCTTTCATGTCGAGTATTTTCTTATTGTTTGTACAGTAGTAAATTGTATTTTGTTTGTACCAGTTTGATATACAGAACCTTTTTGATAGTTGAATTAATTCTGCCAAAGTATAACTAGTCAGTTAGAGATTTATTGAAACCCAAAGTTCAATTTCATTATTCAAGGCAAGGCTCAACTGCTCAGTTACCCTGCGTACTATCCGCAAACCGTTTCGAGACCCGAAAAGTAAACTGAGGTCAGAAAATCTAACCCGACCTAGATCAAACATCATAACTATTCGGCTGATTCTAACGAAATTTGATACCCTTATGTTATTCTACATTCTCTTTCAAATAATATAAATTATAAGGTCCCTCCAGTGTTAGGCTAGGGTAGGGTAAAGTAGGCTATGATATACTATAGTAAGCTATGCTAGGCTCGGATAAGATAGGATATACAACGCTAGACTTCAGTGAACTAGGCTAAGCTAGGCTATACTGAGATAGGCTATACTAGGCTATGCTATTTAATGTTATACTATTCTAGAAAATACTAGTCTATACTAGGATATGTTATGATAGGCGATACTATAATAGATATACTATACTATATTATACCTTACTAAACTATGTTATCCATGTTATACTATGCTGTAATATGAGAAGCACTACTATGCAATAATATTTTATTTTATACTATGATATTTTTTTCTATGCTATACTATGCAATTAGAGTGTAACTATTTTTGCGCCTTTCCAATTCCATATATGAGGTGTCACAAAAAGTTAAGGCTCACCATTCCGCCATTTTAATTTTTAAAAAAATATATATTTCCAAGGTCCTCCCAAGGTTAGCCAGTGAAATATTTTCTTTTGGCAATAACATCATAACTATTCCAACCATTCTAAAGAAATTTGAACCCTTATGTTGTTTTACATTATAATTTGAATGATATAATTGCCAAAGTCCTACCAAGGTTAGCCATGGAACTATTTTGTTTTGGCAATAACATCAAAACTATTTGGCCGATTCTAACGAAATCTGAACCCATTGTGCTGTTTTACATCATAGCTAATAAGCTGATTTTGACCAAATTTGAAACCCTTATATTGTTTTACATTCCCTTTCAAATAATATAATTGCCAAAGCCCCCATAAGGTTAATCAGAGAATTATTTATTTTTACAATAACATCATAACTATTCGGCCGATTGTTACGAAATTTGAAACCCTTAAGGTGCTTACATTCTGTTTCGATGAGAGAATTGCCAAGGTCCTCCCAAATTTACTCCGGTAATTATTGAAAGTTTTAAAAGTCAGCAGACCTTATATATCTTTCGAGAGGTTTACGTGTGGGAAAGGAAAGTTCCGTCAAACAGATTTAAAATTTTACTTTTCTAGCACATGTCATTATAACGACTTTTACATTATTTACAGGTGTGTCGAGAGGGAAATATGAAAAACTGAGATGTCTGGTTTCTTACGCGGGGGTCAAAACAAGTCTGGCATACAAAAGCAGCTCAAACTTAGCCGAATAACCGTCCAAAACTCGTTCAAGCATATCTCAAGTTGTCAACCGTTTGGCTCTGATCTAAAAAAACCTTCACTCTCTATCCGGTAATCAAAAAGCAGAACGACCCTGAGTTAAGCTTCGACGAGGACGTCTCCGAGATTTTCTACGTGTCCATGACTAAGGACCCACCCTCAATAATCATGTTCGGCGTCATGGTTTCAAATGGCGAAAAGATCGCACAGGGGTGATTCGCATCCCGTTAGAGACTCAGACTCACTGCGCAAAGCTCCTGCCATTGGTGAAAAAGATCACGAAGAAGGCAGACTTGGCTTTTCAGTAGGAAGTTACCCAAGCCCACACGGCAAAGATCTTGCAAGGGTGGTTGCATCATGTAGGCGCATTTCGAGGGAAGGGCTTGTTGTATCTAACACAGTAACCCCCTAAGAGCTAAAGTCCTTCGTTAACCACGTGTGGTTCAGCATGGCTTTCAAGTCTTGCCTGAAAAGTGAACTCGCAGCCGATGTCTGCCATAATGATTAATATTACAACATGAACAAATATTTATATGTTAAAACAATAAAAACTTGCATAAACGCAACACAACTATCATTGCATCCTCTGTTGAGACAGTCGTATCGAGCGGAAACGGAGTTTTGCAATGCCTGCTATTTAGTCTCTTTGACGTGAAGATGTTGATATCCATGTGTTTGTTTTCATTTTTTGATGTATTTGTCAAGTCTTTAAAAAAAGAAGGCATTAATTTTTATAAGATTGGATATTGACTAGTCTTCATTTTGGGAGCTAATTTGAGGTACTATCTTGCCTTACCCTCTCGTCAATGCTCACATGGACAGAACACTAAGAGAGTGTTTTAGTGTTTAGATGGGTGGCTAACACTGGTCAAAAAAATTCAATAAGTTTCATGGTTCTTGAAGATATAAGTTTAGCATATCTGTCAAATCGGTTCTAGATTCTTCACTTACATAGATTTTTTTACTCGATAATAAAGCATAGACGTTGGCATATTATAATGTTTGGGTTAAAAAGGAACGATTTAGTATTGATGAGTAGCAGTTTATTTGGTCTATCAAAGGTAGAATATACTGAAACACTTCTATATTATGTCACTCTAATGTAAAAGATCTTGTGGTTATTTTTGTACTTTACACTGGTGTCTAGTTTTCAAAATCTTGAAGCACGGCTGCTTATTCCTAATTAAAACGTAAAATAATTAATCATTGAATCAAAGTTTAAAAGTGATGAACAGATAGGTCTGGGTCAAATATTAAGCTCACTTCTTAAGATCAATGAGCAATGAATTTAACACTTTAAAGTTTACAATATCTCTAATAATTCACTCGAGCTTGTTTGAAAGACATTTTTGCATTGCAACCATTGACAAAAATTACTGATCACTCTTTATTTATGGTATTGCAAAGCATATTAATTTAGTCCGAACCTAATATTATATCAATATATGAATAAAAAAATGTTAAAAATAAATAATAGACGTAAGTATAGTTATTAAATATTTTTCATAATTTCTCGACTAAAATTAAATGACCGGTCAAGCAAACCTTCATCTTTCGACCTCCATATTTTGGGGCTAAGGCTGAGAGGAAGTTACTCCAAATCATATAAAATCTTACAGTGGGTGTAGTATTGAGCTAATTAAAACTTAACATATTTAATATAGTAAAGTAGGGGAGATGAGCGGATTTTTATGAAAGTGACATGGAATCATAGACTCGTGTAATTACTTCTGCATTATTTGCTAATTTTAGTTTATGCAATCATAATTTTTTCTTTTTTAATTTTTAGTTAGAGGAAAGTTCGTTTAATTTAAAAGCCTAAGTTATTCACCTCTCTCGTCATTAACTTCTTCAACACCTATTTTTGAGGAATCTAATCTATCAAATACTTTAAAAGATATTTTAAAGAAATACTTTTCAGGCTTGTCGGAATGGAACCAGAATTTATTATCCTTAGATAACCCTATAAGATATCGTTCTCGTTTCGTTGCACTAAAATATAACCAAAATAATTAATAGGAGTTTTAGGAACCATTTTTGCGAAGGAAAATCTTCTTTTCCCTGTTGAGATTTGCAGCAACTTTGAAACAAGATCCTGAATCATTTGGAAACTCTTGCGAATTTTGATTTTCTCCTGTTGCTCAGGAATAAAAGGGCCCACTTGAAGTTTTGCAAAGGAAACTGATTTTGTGAACATGAATAAAAAACAATGTAAAATAAGTTAGAAAAAAAGATAAAGAACATTAATATAATGTAGAAGAAGCTAAAACTTTCAAAATGCTAAGAAATGACGAGGTAAATCTAATGCTAAATATATTTAATTTCACTTTGTTCGAAATAATTTGCCATCAAATTATTGAATGAAAAATAGAAGGAAATTCACTCAATATTTTCTATATAATTTTCTAGCATTTTGCGTGTTTCTCTCTTGAGGTACACTGTAGATTGATTAGAAACACAAGTTCCAAAGACATGAAACTTATTGAAATCGGTATTCTAGCTGTACATTATGTTATGGTCAAGGTATAACATATAAAAGTAGAGAAATGATGTTTCAGATAATCTGCAATTTATACACATATTTTAGTTTTATGTAAATTATAAAAGGACGAAATCGTTTATTAGTTGGAGAAGTAAAGATTCTTGTATGGAAACAAATAATCCGAAGTCAGAAATCTCAAGTTAGGTTGCCATTTTTTTATTTTTCTTCACTCAAACATAATTGAGTATTTAACACTTTGGAACTAAATTTGGCAAAATATAATATAAAATTTAATCTTCTAAATAAAGTAATTTGGAAGCAGCACATAATTTTAAGGCGCCATTCCTTACCTAATAACGCAAATCTAGATTTCTAATTCCCGTAAGGGACAAGGCGATTTGCTTTCCTGGCCGTCGTGCTGACGGGACTCAACGAACCATCTGGCCCCAGCTTAGCCTCTTGTCCTTCTTTCTGACACCCTGTCTTCTTACCCTATTCCCTCACTTTCCATACAAACTCTTCCACAAGTTTCTCTGGTAGGCCTCTAATTTGACAGGTTAGCCGCCGACCAGCTTACTCTCACATGGCGAACCAAACTTCCCCCGATAAGTTATCGAAGGCGACAGCGCATTCAGCGTATTGCGCGGCTAACGGCGCCTGGAGTTCGCTCTGCGGGAATGATTCAACCATTCCCGTGAGGGTCTGCTCTTCGAAGAAGGCCCCCGAATCTCCTCCATGCTATGCCTGGAGGACATATTCATACAATGGAATTGCCGTGGATTCCAGGCCAACTGAGGGAGGCTGCGGAGGCTCTTCTCCTTCCGTTTTCCCTTAGCTATCTTTTTGCAGGAGACCATGCTGGGCGCGTGTTCCCTGCTAACCCTCCCGCGGTATAGAGGGATTTTCAACACCACCACCACGGGATGGGGGCCGAGTAGGCCGATGCGTCATTTCAACCAGTCATGATGACTCTGTTCTTAACTTTGCTTTGAATGCATCCTTTCAAGCAGTAGCTGTGCAGCTGCACCTATATAAGAAGTATGCTGTTAATTCTGCGTTTATTTTACCGTAATCCAGGTCCTTGCCGACCTAATCGACGAGCTGGAGATAGGCGTCTTAATTGTGGTTGAATTTATGCCCGATAACCACTTTATTTTTCTGTCTTGATCTATCTTTGGAGGCTCCAAATGAACAGCCTGATTTTGGGTAGATGGTAGTCGATGGCCTCCATGGTTGTGATCACTTTCCCATTCAAATATCATTTTTTGGGCCGCAGCCGTCTAAGAGCCCACACTGGTGGTGCTTGGCGCGGTCGCGGTTATCTGCATTTCAGGAAATGACTGATTTCTCTGTCTCAGTTGAGGAGTTTAGCTCGGTGGATAAGGCCGTTGAGTTCTTCCTTGCAACCTCATCGTCGTGGTTCTAACTACTATTCCTGGAATGTTTGGCCGTTTTAAACGCCGACCTCTTCTGGGATTGTCAGCCAAGTGTGAGGGAGCCCTCAAACAGAAACATTGAGCCTACATGTGCTATAAGGGCCGCCCGAACAATTGCAACGTCGTTGAATTTCGTTGAGCTAGGGCTAAGTTCCTTTATGTTTTGAATTTCGCCTGCTGCTCTTCCTTGAGGGCATACGTGTCTTCACTTAACGAGAGGACTCCTCTAGCAGAGGTGTGGAAGCAAGTCAAATGAATTCGGGGCAAGTTCTCGCAGGATACCTTTCCCTTTCTCCAGAAGAATGGGACCGCAATCTTGGGTTTCGCGTCCGTGGCGAGTCCTTCGCGACCGCTTTCTCCGCATTCTCTAGCCGGGATGCTGCTCCACCAGCATTCAATGCATATCGTAAGTCTAGCAGAAGGTCGCTGACTTAACTTAACCTCCAGAGGCGTAGAACTGTTTAACGACAGGTTCACATTGAATGAGTTGCGTTTAGCTCTCGCTTCCTGCAGGATACCACCCCTGGTCCGGTCGATGTCCAATATGGCATGCTTTGACACCTGGGTAAGCAAGGCAAGGCCTTTGTGTTAGATTTCTTCAACAGGAATTGGGTAGAGGGTATCTCCCTAGACTTCTGGTGAATTGCCTCTCCAAGCTAGCCTTGAGTCCAGGCATAGCACGGAGGAGATTCGTGGGCATTCGTCGAAGAGCAGACCCTCACAGGAATCGGTTTCCTCAAACCCGGGAGAGAGGTCTACCATGGCCGGTTCCTGCCCAATATTAGTACACTCCTACGTGTGAACGTTGATCGAAAAATTGGTAAATGTTAAATTATCCAGTTTTCTGGACATTGGAGTCTACCTATCTTCTGCACATTTCCATTCCAGATGCTCTGCAAGGCCTTCTTTTAAATCTGGAGAAGGACCATGATACCATCGCCACACGATATGGGCGAGAGTACGCCTCTTACTCCTTATATCTGAATTTTTGCGAGATCGTCGCTTCTGAAGAAGCGACGAAGCAGGAATAGGAGATCTCGCAGTGTCCTCGGTGTCACACGCTTTGCCCTGAGTATCAACGGCATCACCTCAGTGATGCCGATAGATGTCCTCTCTACGCTGTACTTGGAAGATTTTTCTTAATGTTTTGGCGCAGCTCATATGCCCACTCTAGAGTTTTAACTCCAACAATCATTATATCGCCTCTCTCGCTATCCCGAAGCGCACAAGCCTTGGGATTCCTTGGCCATCCACGGCTCCACTCTGTCCCTGACTTGTTTTGGTGTTGGACTTTCACCGTTTTCTTTGTCTTGTATTTGACTGACACCTCACCTGGAATGCTCATATTCTAAACCTTAGGTTATCTTTTACCTGCGCCATGAATATTCTTCGTTCCATGACGTTCAACGCCTGGGCTGCTGATAGGGCTACTGCCTTATTCTTTTATTGATCTTTTGTTCATTCGTATCTTGACTACAGATACAAGTTTTACGCATCCGTAGCCGAGCGTGTATTCCAGAAGGTGGATTCGATCCACCACACTAGCCTGCAGACTTTGCCCATTGAGAGCCTACTTGTTGATGCTCGGGAGATGTCACTCACTCTGTGCCATGCACAGTACATTATTTGTCTGTACGCGTGAGCCCAGCGCCTCCCTTAGTCCCTACCAGCTCTCTCAACATCCACAGCTTATCTCAACGATACGTATGAAACCAAGAGACGCCAGTCATACACTAAGCTATTTAGGTTTATAGCTAGGAAACTCCTTCTAGAGCTCTATATAGCTTTTGGGCCGGTAGCGTACTTGGTTATACCTAGCACGCTACCCTAGAGTATAACACCTTTGACTATTTGTCACAACGCATGTGCTTCCAAGGCTTCTACACCACTCGAAGTATTACGTTCAGCCTTTTTAGAGCAAACTTAGTGTCAAGCTGAAGTCGTCCAGAGAGAATCCAAAGAGGGTTGAGATTATTTCATCTCCAGGGAGAAGTAATCAGAAATCAAGATTCGTCTGCGGAACGGCAGGAAGTCTCAACCAATGTAGTGAGACGAAAGAAACCCAGGACAATCTTCCGGGGCGTAAACGGGGTTTCTGTAATCTCCCTCTGATTAGGGCGGATTCCACGAAGACAATCTGCTGACGAGATTACAAGGGCGAGGCGATCACTTCACAGTGGACAGATATACGGATCTGGACGGAAAGAGGCTCGGTATCTCTCTATTTGCTGAGGCTTTGTAGACATCACCTTAAATAAGAGCCACAACCATGCTCGTCAGAAAGACATGCGCAGCAAGGCGTCCCAAAGGATATCGGACGCGGCTTAAGTAAACATGGACTTTTAAAATTTCCGAGCATCGACGAGGAAAAAGGGAGATAAGCGAGAAAGGTGGGAAGATGAACACGGCTGCTGAGCATCAGATCGGGAGGTCGTTATCAAATTGGTGGTAAAACGGTAATAATTACCCCAAATTAAATACGGCTGTGCTGATCCGTCTGAACCAGGGAAATTCTGTGTTATAACGGCGTATTGAGTTTTATGCTCCCATAATATATTTCCATAAGGCCTTACATGGAACATTTTCTGCCCCTCCACCACGGTTGAAAATTATTCGTCAGGTAACTTGCATCCCTTTAGGCAAAATGGCCCTCATATTGAGGATTAACTAAAGGGCATTCCCAAATATAATTTCCTAGGAATATAAAGGATTAGTAAAGTTGGATATTAAAATTGGTGAAAGGTACCGTGTTAGACTAGCCAAAATCTAAAGATCCTTGAGGGGTGGGCAAATGTACGGGGCGCGGCTTTCTAAATGTCGACCTATTCTACAGTAAATACAGGTTTTCTTGGAACCGATATTTTTCCATCCGGTTATACTGGGAAATATTTAGATTTAAGAAACCTCGCATTTAGTTATATAATTCTTTTCATTCAGGACAATTTTTATTTCTAAACTAAATCAATTAACGATCAAGAAAAAAGTTAATGGAACTGTTACATTAGTTTCTCAGAAAAAATTCCCATTCAAATTATCCTTATATTGATAATATATATTGATACGTTCTAAAGCAAAATTCTGAGCAATAAAGATAAAATATGACCTTTTGCGCCTAAAATTATTGAGGACTTTATTTTGTTTAGTGCTTGTGCAATTGTTTTTAATCTTCTGCATCTAACGATTCCCTTCATTAGAAATTCTTTTTCCTCCCTTCTCACTCTTAAAAAAGGGTTTTATCTAGAATAAACAAATTATATTGAGAAAAAACTGGTTTTATCCTATGTTCCAGGATTAATGTAAAAAAAATAAAGGAGTTAGGCATAAATTACCACTTAAATTTGGTTCCAACAGATGAAACCCAAAGATAAATCTGACCAAAGTCAAACTCTGACCACCCTACGTAAGATGCAATGCAGATACCTGCTGCCATCACGAACCTAACATAAATGAACAGATTTTCATAATTGCCAAATATTTTCATTTCTTATATAGATAAAAACTAGACACGCAAAATGTTTGAATATTGAAAAACCCAGATCACTTATGTAATTTGGTTCAATGTGGAAAGCTTAAGCAAAAAATGATATAGTGGACTATTTTGGGGTCCTTTTCTCTTCTGAGTTTACATTAATGACATTTCTCACTTTTCCAATTGAATAAATCCCCATCACGTAGTGTTTTTCCTTCCATCATATTATTTTATTATCTCACTTGCAATTTTATCTAGGATATTTGAATGTACATGATTTTCCTGAGAGCAAAATCATCCTTCTTAATCATATAGATATTTGGTTTCTTGATAGGATGTTCCATATTTCAGGCAGATTTGTAATCGGAGATGAGGTTTAATAAAATATTTCTCTAAGTTTGGATTTGCTGAAAACATTTAAGAAATTTGGCCCACATAAATAGGTCGCGGAAAATACAATTAAATCTCAAGTGTTTAGAGAGACCTTTCGAGGTGTTTCAACAAATTATGGAATAAAACATGAATTCAACGAATTTTCAAACAAATATATTAGGTGCTTCCATAACCACCTCCTTTTTTTAAATCATAAAGGGAAACACTAAAATCAAGTATTTACTAATGCAACTGTATCTTTTTTGCAGATTCACTAGATATCAAGTTGGGAAACAATGCTTTCCAAGTAGTTGATAATATAGAAAAATCGCTTATATAGAGGATCTTTAGGGGGTAAAGGAGATTTTTTCTAGATTGGGCAAAAATACGAAATCTCTCTATTTTAAGCAATGTTAAAATAGAGAGAAGAGTTGAAATATCTTGTCCCTTTTGCCCAGCATCAGATAGGTTTGGTCTTGTGTATCTCATCGACATCTATATTCGATTTAAAAATGTTCAACACTTCAAGTAGTGGAAGATAGCTCTTGTAAACCTTCTTTTAAAAGTACTTACTCAAAATCCTGTTGTAAATAAAGCATAGACTATTAGACAAAACCCAAGAAGCCTCATAAAATAATTGTACAATGAGGACAATAGTGATTTAAAGGGGCATTTACCGATAAGTGGACATTATCCACGGGAAAATTCCAAGACAAAAGGGGAAGGGAGGAGCAAGTAAAACGTTGATAATTTAAAATTAATAGCAGTAGCAGAGAAATTCGCAAAAACCGCATTTCTGCCTTTGAATAATATTTTATACCCACATAGAAGAGTTTAGGTAGAAGAAATCTAAATGTTTCAATCATCCAATTTTAAAGCCGATGTGTATTAAGATATAAATCGAACAATCTTAATATGAAGAAAAAAGTTTCGTAATAAGATTAATAACGAATAGATTACTAGGAAAATGAAGAAGGAAAACAGCCATGAATGTTAGAATTACTTTATAAAACCATCATAGGGCTTAATTGATATTGTAACAAATAAGATATTTAAAACTCTTAATATACAATTTTTACTATGCTTAAGAATGGCTTTTGTAGAAGAAAAGACTGCGTATATTATACAGCCATCGTTAGAAGGCCTTTATTTATTTATATTGTAGGAAATCTGTAGACGCCTATTCAGATCATATCAAGTGATCTTGTTGGATCTTAGTAGGACTGATCGATGACGAATGCGATGTTTAAGAAACGTAGCGAAGTTAAATAAGATGAGAATTAATGACTAGGTGATACCCGCTAATACCCCAAATCGCAGATTTCTTAATACCCATGAGATACGAGGGCGCACAACTCTCTAGAATTTTCCAACCATTCCGAAAGAACTATGATACGTTTATATGAGTAAGTTTGTAAGATGAATGCAGATAAATCGAATGACAAATGCCTGTGCAGTTCTAGTCCCTAAGGGGGATATTAATATTCAAGGCCTATTCTAAGAGGAATGACATATTTTCAGCTTCGATTCTCGAGTTTTCTAAATTCAAATTTAAGGAGCCAGAAACATTGCAGGGTGGGGGGAAATTAGCAATTGACGATAAGGGTATAATTAAGGGTATTATTATAGTTGAGTTAATAATTCGTTAAATAAGTTAAGACAAAAAATTAGTTATAACTTGGGGGGAAAATGAGGCCATACATTAGTTGTCATAGCTAAGGAATGGTAATGAAGGGTAGCATCCATACAAGGGCTCAGGATTGCTAAACGGCTTTTTCGATACGGACGCCATCTGGTTGACAGAGAAATTAAAAAATTTAGTTGAAGTATTTTTAATGTGATTACCTTTAACTAAATGAGTGTTTGAATGTAAACTTAGATATAATCTTACAATGTGGGCGTGTTGTTTTAAGGTTCTGAAAATTAATAAGAAAATTGCTTATTCTAGAATGCAAAATGGAAAGTGTTGTTCTAAATTCTAAGTAATATTATTTTAGTATAGAAGATAGCTCCGACAATTCATTCCTAACTTTTTTCCAACTTTTTAAAAAAGCGAGGTTTATGGCAAAAATAATTATATCAATGATTTTAAGTTTAGTTTTGCACCACGGATCTCTTAGGCAGTAAGTTTGCAACTAAAATGAGACCGCAAACTTTGTGTAGAAACATATAAAATGCACTGCTGATTTATGACATCATTTCAGAATAGGAGAGTAGAAATGATAATGCAGAGAAGAAATGAGAGAAGTAAATAGTTGAAAAATTACAGGAAATTGCGTCCTTTCTCTCCCTTAGTAATAAGGATAAAATGTTTGTGTATAAGATTGCCTTATTGATTATCATTTAATATACTGATTAATGGTAGGATTGCGCCTTATGAATGCTGTGTATCTTTCATAATAATGCTGATATTTGCATATAGGTATTTAATTAATTCATCTGATTTTTAGTTTCCTCAAATATAATTTAAAGATAATTAATATCATTTGAATCACTACTGGATAAAACTCCATCTTTATAAAAAACTACACGGAAAAGAATATGGCGAGGATACAGGAAGTGATAATGTATGGTGACGACATTGATTGAGAAATGTAGAATTCTTGGACGCCCCTATGAGCCAGTGTATGAAAAAAGGAAAAATACTTACTCTAGTGAAGAATCCGAAATATTAATGATTATTGTTGAGATCATTTAATTACAATTGTTTTTATAATTGTATTCATGTATAAAAACAAAGATTACACTGCTGTACAAATTTCCAACGATAACTAGGTGCAGTGCGCTTTTTCTTGCAGAGTCTTCACCTGTCAGTACTTTTTGGTCGCTATCTTGTCATAGTTTGCGTCTCTTAACTGGATTTCTGACCATTAATGTCTAATTGACTGCATGTATGGCTCAGCTTACTCTTCTGCTAATCTTTGAATGAATGCTTGTCTGGAAGTTTTCTCCTTAGTGATTACCTCGTAAATGATCCCCACATTTATGTCATCTAGGTCCAGATTAGCATGTTAAGAATGTACAGGACACCTCTTCGTGCATTTTCTTACATTATACTTTTTGGCGATTTTATCTATGATATCGACTCCATATTTAGTTTCATTGTAAAATTGGACTGTTTCTGGGGTTTTATTTGCATTTGCATCTTGATAAACAGCATCATATCATCAAAATGTAAATTTTACCAGAGTAAAGTTCTTCCTTCTTGTTACTTAACGCAACCGGGTATTTCCCTAGTAAATAGGCTCCTTCCGTTTGTCTTGAGTTGTTCGGCCAGCTTCAGTGATGTAAAATCTGTTGTTCCATTTCTTCCATCAGCCGCATAACTTCATGATCCAAAACTCGTTCCTGCGCGGGTTGGGACTCATCCTTATTGACATAAGGAAAGCGATTCACCAGATATTTGCTCTCTTTCTCAATAGCTAACCAGTACCTTTGGCCAAAATTATCATGTTTTGAAGCAATGAGCTCAATGGAAGGATAGATAACCTTTGTCGAAAAAAGTTGTTCAGCAATAGTACTGAAACTCCAGGTATGTAAGATTCAATAGAGTTATCTATAAACCTATTTCAAACCACAGAGAATCAAACAAATTTCTCAGTCTAATATAGCCTTAATTATCGAGTTGATTTATAGTCAAATCGGAGGAATCGAAGTATTCTCAGAATCGATTCCTTGCCATTTGCTCTTTATATAATGACACTACTTTCCAATGTTTTCACTAAAGAGTGTGAAAAAGCCTATTATTTGCTCCTGCTACCCGTCGTACTTACATAACAGCAATAAGTACTTCTTTCTACTCTGCTAGAGATCTTCGCCGATTGTACATTAAATATTGTGCTGGACTTTAAATTACGCTTTTATTTACATGACCTGTAGGAGCAGAGCCCTTCTCTAGAATGTTTTGCTCTCCAGGCCTACATGCTTACTGTAGTTTTGTTGTAATTTGACTCCTTTCTGTTTCTTCAGAAGCAAAAAGCACGTTTATACTCGTCTTCCAAATGTTGTATTTCTCATCGTCGTCCTTTAAAAAGAGAGCGGTGGAGAAGATTGCACAAGGTTTCCCACCTACTCTTTTAAAGACATAGACTTAGAATTACGTGGCTAGATGATGTTGGAAATTAATTCTTTTGACCCTATAAGACAATGTATCTGGAGTCAAAAATGATTCCCTTGGCCATCTGATGTAAATTCAAAGAATATGTAGAGGCTATTCCTAACATTTAAAAGAATTTTAACCCAAAGGAGACATAGGATAAAAACAGTTTTATGGATAATGTTTAGTTCACTGGTCACAAATCAGCTTTTAAGTTTTATCGTTCTAAATATTATGATGAAAGGGCGATGGCTTGAATAAATTAGATTTTCTGATGATGTCTATCCATACCCAAGATCCGACATCTATAATTATAAGGAAACTGTTGACAGCTTACAAGTTTTCCTGCAGAAGCATTTCTCCCTAATTTTTCTGTCCACTGTGGATTTCATGTTGAAATGACTAAATTTTCTCAATTTCAACTGAGAAAAATGAGAAAGTTGGCAGAAACATGGAGCGAGTTTCATCAATATGAAGAAAAGGGCTGAAAAATAAATAGACAACGAGGTATGATGCTAAATAGGACCGTGATAATAAGAAAGTGAATGAAGAAAAATCCTGATTAAATCTCAATGACGCTAGTACTGTGGCACCAGAAAGCCATGATAACAACCAATGTAAGAGGGTCACATGTAAGCAAAGGAGAGTTACGCACAAAGCTTAACATTCAATGAAGCGTTGCTCCCTTATAACCGTATATTATTGCATCAAATTTCATATATTTGTATTGAAATCTAACGTACTACACATGAAGAATCATATATAGTAAAGCATTTTGAAATTATGAATAATTTGCTTTAGTAATTAGGACATTTACTTCATTACACCCCCAATAAAAATATTATGGCCCTTATGGTATATTTATTATTCATTTCCAGTTAAATCATTAATAGAGAAAAAAATGAAAACAGACAATTGGATGATAAGATTTATGTAATTATCATTGCTATAATTATCAGTTACCTTCAAAATATCGTGCATGTTCGATCAAAAGCCTATCTTCTAAGTACACAAATGAGAGCTCTTTAAGTGGATATTACATTTAAGATAGTATTACACGTACTTTGGACAAACTTAAAACGATGAAACACACTATGTAGTATCGAAGCTGAGATGGCTGTTTCAACAGCTGGAAGAATTTCATTTATTTAAGAATAAAAGGTAGAATAAAAGGTAAAATTAAATATAATTTCTAATCTTATGCTTCATCATTTTCGTAGAGGCTCATGATTCCTCGATTAAAACTCTATTATAATAGGTTTTAAATTTAGGTTCGCTTAAAATGTTTGTGTTCAAGTGGTCATATATTACGAAAAGATAAGAACCTATATGTAAATTGTTTGCTTGTTATGTTTTGAACAATAGCTTACACCGAATGATCCCTATAACAGCACGATATTACCACTAATGCTGTGATAAGAACGACTACACAGTAAAACTATTTTTTTGTGATAGTAGAGATGTGACAAACCTTAAAATAAATAAAGCAAAATTAAAGTAAGCATCTTAGCGGGATGTATTTTGTAAACAAAAGCTATTTTCAAACGAATATAATTAAAAGTTTGAAGTACATTACATTTACCGCTTTAAGTCTAATATAGCGCAGCTCTCCTTAATCACCTTTCAGTTTGCTAAGGAGACTATGCCTCTACTTTACCTGATGTTAAAAATTATCATTCCATTGATTTTTCCATTCCTAATTGAACAGATAGCACACCATGACTGTGTTCAAAAGGCAATGATAAATAAACCTAGCAATTTTCAGTACCATATTATTTAGTAGTTAACATAAATCTCTGTGACTGTGACTCAAACACAAGATGAAAAACAACACACTGAAACTATTTTGCTTTCTAGAATTAACTTCCTAGTTAAATTATGTAGAAAGAGTTCATTGAAATATTCCTGAAATATTTTCTCTAATTTTATTAAAATTTATTCCTTTGATCCGGGATGTTACACCAAAAATGCTTTGTTCTCTTTTGATCATTAAGGTATTAAGTCCCGCCCTATTCACGTGAGTAGAGGCAACAAATAGTAGCTGGGCAATTCAAATGATATCACGGCGTTGAAATTTATGTCAAAGTTACATGATTAATCTTTATGCTAATTTTGTCAACAGTGCTCAGAGAAAATCGATGAAACGTTATTACCAAAAAAATGTAGTTTATTATTTGATACAGAAATCGCTAAATTTGATATAAGAAAATTTCTTATAAAAAGGTTGGCCTTATTTGTGATTGTGCTCGCATGATGATAGTAGGTAATAAAATAAGAACCAATTCCTTATCCTCATTTCCTACCTAGTTATACTTATTGCCATATTTGTACAGATTTAGGTTTTAGATTACTGTAAATCATGTATCTCAGCTCATTTTATGCCAAACAATATAAAAGACATAACTGCTCTTGAGAACATAACTGATAATTCAAGTAATGAGCCCCGTAATATATTGATTTACCACCAGATATTGATGAAGAACTGACGAAGAAATATTTGATTATAAGAATATAATGAAAGTTTTGGCCTTTTTTTGAGGGTGTGAATAACAGACCCCGCCCTCTCCCGAAATATCTCAGCCAAATATTAATTTCCTTTTAAAATTCAAAAATATCAGCTAGATTATGACTAAGAGATAACAATTTACTCGAAGTAGCCGCCCTAATCTGCCATTACGTTCTTAAGATGACTATTAATCTTGTCGCATGTGTTCCTAAGTGTGCCCCTTGGAATATCCTGCCTCATATCCTTGAACTTTGCCACTAGTTCGCTCTTCACGATGGTCCCTCACATACTAATCCATGGGATAAAAATCAGGAAAATTAGAGTGACAGAAGTTGGCACTAGTAAAGTTGTAGAAATTCTGCCTAAACCACTTGTGACTCTTTATGTAGGTATGCCATTCAATTCGCAATCTTCTTTACCCAGGATTTGACCACAATCGCCACCAACTCAACATATCTGTCTGAATTGTTCCAAGATCCTGGTCAAAGATGTAGGGGAGCATGACGTCACCATGATTGGAGACCATTTTAGTTTGGGAACTTGTTCTTCATAAAATAAATGGAACGTCAGTTGTATTGTAGGAAAGGCATCTGCTGTTCTAGCTGTTGTTCTGTTTTTGTCGTTGCAGTAAGAATTTGTCACTTGCGCAAATTGTATGAGTTTAGATGAAGGTCCTAAATCAAGGCAGGTTTCATGGTGGCGAATATAACACTCATCTCTCTCGCTACAGCCTGGATTTTCTTTTTGGGTCTTCCTTCACCTTTAACTGCAGTTTTTGGATGGATTCTGGCCTACGAATGCCGTTGGAACGCCTGTAGTTTCGTTTCTACACTAACAGGCTTCGTACTCTTGTTGCAGCTCTCTATGTCACGTCGTTTAGCTTTTACATTGTTTACAGAGCATTAGGCAGCCATCATAACATCAACACTTGGATATTCGGCGCGAATCATCAGGATACAAGTAACCTTTGTAAAATATTTACAAGCCTTCCATTCCTTCATGGCAACTGTTTTTTCTTTTAACTATTTTTTAGCAACGGCTTTGACCGTTCACAGATATATTTATACGTTACTGAATAAAGGAGACATTTAAAATCGTAAAATTAAGGACCCCAAAAATGTATATACATATATGTATATTCTTTTATCAACATATATGGATAATATAATTAAAAAAACACCGTCCACCGTTGGTAACTCATTGCGTTTCTTTCCATTATAGGTTATGTAGAAGTTAAAGAAAGGGTGAGTATTCGGTAGAGCATAATTGAAGATTGCACTAAAGATGACGTAGTAATTCCCTTTCTAACCAGCAAACTATATAAACACCAATTTCAAGTGTATCCTCCTATTTCGAGGATGCTAATGGCAAACCAACTGAACTGACGAAAAAATGTCTCATTTTAATCGTGGAGACTTTTATGAAAGCATTTTAGATGATAATTTAAGGCATCATCTTCCTACATATGCTACATTATTTGCTCAACAAAAGAACGGTATATAAATTGTGCTTGGATTAGATGAACTAAAAATAGTTTTAGCTGTTTTGCATTCTAAAAATTCATTTATTGGCCTTTAGGGAAAATTGGATTCTGTGCTTATTTATTGGCCAATATTGTATAACTGTATAAATAATCAAAGAAAACTTTTAAATTTTCCGAGAAATTCAAAGGAATCAATTAATTCAACCATTATTGTCCACCTAGATTTTTATAGACCTGGATTCATTCGATGACTAGCTCTGGAGTATCACTTTGATAACTCTGTCTTACTGTTGCCCACCAACGAACTATATAATAGCTTGTTTCTTAACAATGGAAGATGGAATAGTTACAAAGAGCAAAAGTAATGAGTGTTCTGCGAAGCAGGAGGAAATACCTTTGTTGTGGAAAGGTGGAATGTGTTTGATAGGTGCGCACGGAGCCAACTTGTAAGAGGAAGGGGCGCTTGAAGCTTATTTTGAACTAGGAACCGCCATGATTTGAAGAGAGTCATCATAAAGGAGTATCTAAGTACTATGATGCTTGCAGACCTCACTAAGGGGTAACTAGATTGCGACACTAGGTTCTAGGTGAGCCTTTAATTGAATAAATCAACGACGTAATTGTTATGTAAGTAAGTAAGTAAGTAATTGTTTGCCAACCTTCCTTCATCCAGGAGGGTCTCCGACCAGATAATGAAATCGAAATAAAGGTCAGTATGACAATCCCTGATGAGCCCGAGAGCACAAGGGGTTAGTCCTCTTTGGGAGGAGGTGCCTCGAAATATGTATTGACACAAAAATCGGTCGGGTGGAATCTTCGTCTCCCTGGGTCAGAAGAAGCTGTTCCACGTCAAAGGTATATGGATCTAGATACCAATCGGCGGTATTTCTTTGAACAGAGGCATTGTGTGTGTTGTGCTGTGAATACGGGAGAGAAAAGAAAGCAGTGTTGTAATTGGCCGTGTGTGTGTTATGAGAAGTGTAAGATATACCAACTCCAGTTGATAGCTGGGTACAGCGCGTCCCCCAATTGGTAGCCAGATCGATTTGAGAACTTTACTCGATAGGGAAGAAGGGTGGAGTGCAGTTCCGCTGGACCCAGCTTTGTTTCAGTTGTTTAAGGGATATCGAGAAGTAATATTCATATTCATAGAAGTAAATCAATTGTTCCCATCAAGAATCAAATTTTATACATGCCCTATTCATAGGCTTATTACAACCGTCTGATTCATAAATTAGTGGGGATGTAGCATTTAACCTAATTTTGCTACGACGTAGCCAATTCACAAGATATTTACCTTACTCAAATCGAGTCCCCACCTGTCATTAACCTACCCAATGTTGCTTCATTTTGATTAAAGCAATATGCAATATTTTACCCAATTTAATTTATGACAGTTTGCGGCCAAGAAGGAATGTATGTATGTCATTTTTCGTAATAACTGGTGAATTTATTGAGTATGAACACAAACACTCCGTCTCTACTTAAAAAAATACCAAAGTGTTTACAACTTTTGTCTCAAAGTGGAAACAGTTTGAATCTTGCTTTATGAGAAAATCAACCGATTACCTCAAATTATTATTTCTAAGATTAAGATAAATAATGGCCTCTGTGTAAACGAAAATAAAAAAATAAAAAAACAAATAGTTACCTGATGACTATAAAAATTATAATTCCGATGTGTGCACACATTCATATTTGCTTGCATTATCAAGTAACTTTCTTCATAGGCTTACCGATGCCTCTATTTCTCATGGTGAATAAATAGGGTTATGTAAATGATAATCGCAGGCCAAAACGAAGATCATTAATTGAAAATTCATAAGTGAAACATAACACATGCAGCCAATAAGGTATTTATGTTGACGCATGCGCTTTTTTGGACGTACGTCACGCACTTGTCAGTTGCTTTTGACTGAGAAGGATTCACGAATAATAAACAGAATAAAAGTTTCCAGTTCCGATCTACATCGCGAAAACGCCTCATTGTCTTTCCCTTTTATTATGATTAAAGTATTGACTGCCTCAAGACTCTTTTATGTCACTGCTCAGCTACGAGAGTTTATAAATAGGAATAATTAATAAGTATTTTAAAATATTTTTATTTGATTTTAAGTTAAATAAGAGGTAAGTTTAGTTCACCAGTGAGAAAAGCTTCTAAAATATATAACAAATGTTGTTAGTACTCAATGCAAAATAAAAAGTAATGGCCAAGTTCTGATAAAGATTATAATGCCTTCAACTTCAGATACTATGACCATGAAAATATAATTTCAGGATACAAATATTTTGCACATTATTCTCAAAGGGAGATTCCTATGGTTCCCTCTGAAAAAAGGCCAAAAGATTTTGTCGAAATAAGACATCCCATTAATCGATCTGTATTCATAACGGTCTTAGGCGGATTTTTAGTTGCATGAGACCGAGATCTCACTATGTCGGCGGGTCGGTTGGTCCGTCCGTCGGTCCCCGTTTTGCTTTTTTTTATAGGGTAGGCGGTAGTGTAATCATATTTTTGCTATTTGGCCGATTCTAACGAAATTTGAAACACTTATGTTGTTGTACATTCTCTTTCGAATGTTTTTTGATTGCCAAGGTTCTTCCAACTTTAGTTTGGGAATTATCGATTGTTGTGAAGGTCGTAAGGTCATAAATCAGAATAAGTGATAGCACGCGACTTTGGAGAGCAGACCTTGTTTCTTACTCATCATGCACTGGAATAGACTTAGAGGTTATGAGATCACAATGTAAAAAAAAACAGAGACGAGGTACAAATATACTTTAATTACTGAAAAAGCTCGAATTTGTAGTGCGGTAAGAATGCCGGCCCTTTATTGAAATAAAAAGGAAGAAGAATGAAGGTGTAAATTAAGAAGAGTATGAATAGAAAAGTTAATAAAAGGCAATTAAGAATGTAACTGATTGAAACACTTCCCCATTTTACAATGAATTTCTCTATAACTCTTCCGAGCACATATTCCTGAACAAGAAGTCATAATTACGATCTTAGTAATGCGTTTTACAAAATTATTTTGGTTATATTGAGAGATCAAATGACCAGAAAGGAAAATTAACCTGTATTTATCCAAATCTTTGTTTCATTTTTGTCGGTTGCAAGTCGAAATGTAGCAAAATCGAGATTTACTCGTATTTCGACGGAATCAGATTTGGACAAAGCACAAAAGATGCTACAGGAGAAAGTAGTAATTTGTACAAAAATGTAATAACAGTAAAGCAAATAATATATAGTATTTCTTGTACACTCGGTTTATTACAGATCGCCTCCAATTTTAAAAATAATCTCTTAGTTAAGGTATTGATAATTAATTCTCATGCATTATAAATTTTGCTATCAACTAACGCCACCAAGGAGCTCTACCTAATTTCCCTTTATTTTTTAGCGGATTTTGCTGGAAATTCCTTCTCCTGATCAAATTGCTTGTCGAGTCGGTTTTGAGACCATTGCTCGTCTACTTTGTTCCAATGCTAGTCCAAGTTCAGTTTGTTCCAAGAGTTCACAATTCTTTTCTCTTTACTGAAGGAATTTGCTAGTTCTCTGGTTATATCTTTTTCTTCTATTAGATAAAATAGATTCTTATTTTATGGCTAAAGAATTCCATAGACTTATTCCTAAGTTGCAAATAAGCAGTAATTCTTTGGTGAAGGGTGGTTGGTTTGAGCATTTGTCAGAAGTAGCAGTACCATTTGCTACCTGCTATATCCGTAGAATTAAATTACTCATTCATCAGATGCCTCTTTGCCATCCCTCGGGATAGGGAGTATAATCTACTGTTAACTCAAGGTTGTTATAAGTTGTCTAATTTGCCTATATTTTACCCGTTTGTTGATTGATAGATCATAGTGTATACCACTAAATCACCTTCTGGTTTATGTGGTGAATTCTCCGTTTGAACACGTTATCTTGCATTAATTTAATAGCAAAGTACAAGTATTTAAAACAATATCGTATATTTTTATTTGTATTAGTTTAGAAATAGAATTTTCGTATTCATGGCACATATAGTTTATATTTTCTTCGGTTGAGTGTGTATCATTGGAAAACAGAATTTTTCGAAATACTGGAAGTATTATTAATGAGCAATTCATCAGTGAGAAGTCTTTTAAAATGAGTGATAATTGTTGTTAATTATCATTGTAAAAGAAAAATCTTAACTAGACTGGCATAAAATCCAGGGTCAGGTTCTGATAAAGAATGAGTACCTTCAAATTCAGGTAATTTTTCTCTGACAAAAGACTGAAGACTTCATCAAAGTAAGACGTACCTTCTATCAATTTTCTGGAGATATATGTCTAAAATAAGTGGATAAGAAGTATCACTCCGAAATACGCGTAAATGATGGATTTGCACTAAAATACAATAAGTGATTGACATTTTACGGCAAGGAAGAAAAGTAAGAATATTAAAAAACACATCCCTGATTTTTGGACATTTATTTAATATTTCTTCTTTTTATATTTCTTAAAAATGGAATTTATGACAAAAATCGAGAAATGGCAAATTATTAATGTTTTTGATCGTTTGGATTTTTTTTTTGGGGGGGGGGATAACTCTCCTCCATTTCTGATCTTAGATGGGTTTTTCGTTTTCATTAATGACCGGCAGTCATTTAGTTTCTATAAAATCACAATGAAGATAAAACTATAGATGAGATTTACTAAAAAAAAAGCTCAAAATTCCAGTAAGTTATTGAGTCTGGCCCGTCGTGATAAGTGAAAGAAAGAAGAATCAAAGTGTAAAAGAGGAAGAATATGAATGGTAAAAGCTAATAAGAGAGAATTAAAATGGAAGTGATTAAAACAATACATCTTTTTACAAGAAGTCATTATTATAAATTAGTTATGCGTTGTTCACAATTCATCTGGTTAGATTTGACTGGTTCTTAGAAACGAGTAAGCTACACGTTAAAGAGCGTTGCGTGAACAAATGGTTTTAAACTTTGCTGGTGGCATGCCTTGGTTTATTCCCCCTCTGAAATACTAGGACTCTGGACTTCTACCTTCTTCATTCTTTTTTGCTCCATCGTATCCTATCAACGCTATTTTCTTATAAATAAATTCATGTGTTCTTAAAATTCTTTTTGAAACACTTCACGTCATGTACTGTACTGAATGAAAGTGCAAATTTCTGCGAGTTTAAGCGCGTAAAACTCACTTGAACTACCTATTTATATATATTTATATATATATTATACTTTCAAACACGTTTATAATGAATTAGATAGACACCTCACCATCAAATCTCATATCGCGATACTTAAAAAATCTCGCAATAAAAACTTCTTCTGCCTCAGAGAGAGAGAGAGAGAAATTTGCGGATCCGCGAAATTTATTCTTGAACTTCGTTCCCATAATTTTTTGGGGCGGATTTTTCCCTTCTTTTATCTTCATTTACTTCTGAAAACGTCATGACTTTGATAGATATTAAGAGTTAATACTGCGTGGGGAAAAATCATTTTTCTATATTAGTCTACAGTTGATAAATAGGACCTGGCGTGCAGTATTAGATTGAAATAAATATATTGCTTTAGTTCAGATGCGTTTTCATGCTAAATCTGAATAAATAATATAAAATTAAATTTTATCTAGAAAATAGTTTTCAGTTGTTGGACAACATTTATCTGAGTTTGCACCACCTGTGATTAAGTAGATTAGTTTTATCATTAAAAATTAAAGCATTTTTTACTGAGTCGCGATGGTAAGATTATTCGTCCGTGACTCTGTAGATGTTGTGTGAAAGTTTGAAGTGTCGTCATATTGTGAATGCTTAGATGCATTTAGCTCCTAGTAATAGCAGCAAAAGGTTTCTGTGTCAGTTAGGATGGTGCCATATTTGTAAGTGTTCAATCCTAGAGGTATCGGCACAAGAGGCCTACCAAGGGGACCAATTTTTTATGTTGGAGATATATTCCTTCAGATTTGGCACTCGTTGAAATTTAGTTGGAGAATATTTGAATACAATTGATTCAGGGCTGTATTATATATATATATATATATATATATATATATATAAATGGCTAAAAATCACGAGGGGTAACACCTGAATAAATATAAATATTTGTGTATATCACGTAGGAAAAAATAAAGATTGATTAGAGTTAGTACTTTCGTTGTCTTACATTTTCAAACTCACAATGGTTTATAAAATGGAGAGACACCGTATTTATACAAAGCAATGTTTTCCCTATGAGGTAAGATTTTGTTTATAGTCTCTAATAATTCTGATTTGACAAAGAATGATAATACTGGATCTAAAGAAAACAAAACATGGCTTAGATTTACATTTTTCTCCTTTGTGCTGGAAACTAAGAACGATTCAGAGATATTTCTGCTAATAAAATCATTTACATCGATTATGGTATCTGCTTTTGACCAGTTAATCTGGTAACCCATCTTCAGCCTGTAGACGGCCAAAGCACTATTTAAATATCCCTTAGATACTGTAAGTGATGTTGCTTAATTCTTACAGAGATCTTCTTAGAAGTTTTACCTACATAGAATTTTAATACCATCGAAACAAGTTATACTATATATTACATTATTATCGTTCCTTGGGGTGTGTTTTATTAAAATATTTTTTAATGTATAATTATATTAAAAAATTGCACTTATATTAAGTTGTTTTAACATTAGTACTGCATACTAGAAGTTATAATGTTAAGGTAAAAGTAATATGTTGTGTAAAGGTTATGGTTTCCCTAACTTGCGGTTATAGAATGTTTTTTTAGCTTTATAAATGCATTTTTCCCCCAAGATATTTCGGGTAACACAGATTGAAGGCAATCTCTTCAGTTTTGTTAATTCTTGATCATATAGTCAGGATTACATATTCTCAGCGCCCTAAGATACATGGAAGAAAATACTGATGTTATAATAACATGAGTCGGTTTCCTGAAAATAGAAAACTTAAACCTGTCTGGTTGTCTAATTATTAGAACATCAAGGAAAGGAAGGCTATTATTTTATTTTTTTCTAAAGTAAATTTAATTGATGGTACAAATGAATTACTAAATAAAATAAAACCATCGAGGTCAAAATCTTGCTTTAGAATTCCCGGGAAATCGTGAATTCTCCTCGTTTTAAGATATTTCATATATATATATATATATATATATATATATATATATATATATATTATATTTTATAATAAGGGAGATAAAGGATTACCCATACACATGCCGAACAATTATTCATAGAAATTGCCATTGAAACTAAATTTACATTCTTTAATGCAGAAACAAATATGTTGAATGATCGAGTTGGACGGTAAAGGCAAATCATATAGTTTAGAATAATAGGAGTAAAGCCATCTAGTGAGAAACCAACAAATTACACTCACTTCACATCTCGTTTGGATTCTATAGGTAATGACCATTATATTATGTAAGTAATCAATCCTATTTTCATGTCCCCGGGCATTTAACGTAGATTATTTTTATATCATAAAGACGAATTGTGTTTTAAGTAAATTCTTTTCCCGTAAAGCCACCAAGAACCGAGTATCAGTAGCGGGACTTAAAAACCTTTTTTTAGTTGTATTTTGTACGTGTATATAGTAATTTTGTTTGAGTTGATTAAGGTTCAGTAAAAATCTATTTTCTGAATGAAGTGTTTAAATTATCCTTGAACGAGTTGCGCTCACAGTATTTGTTATATTAAAAAAAGAACTCCCCTTTTATTCATTCAATAGAATAAAGATTAAAAAAACCGCTCCTACAGACCAATCCGGTAGCGATAACTAGAAGTACGAACGTACAACTCATTTATATTAATCATAATAATAAATAAATAAAGATACTTATAATCTCGGCTAACCCACAACAAGGTAACATTAAAACTGACTAATCTCAGGTCTGATGTTACCCTCATATTGTCTAACATCAGATTTGAGATTAGTTGTATTCTAATTTGGGATGTGAGAGTAGAGTCACCGAAAACTTCTTTTTCCACCAGTGCTCGATTCTTAAGATATGATGTAGACACATTATAAAATAATGATTTTTAATTCCTACTTTAGTAGTCAAAGTTTTAGAGTTAAATAACGCTTTAAATTTATTGTAAATTTTACCCCTTTTTTATTGTTACGTTATTCCATTATTTGGAAGAAATTTTACAAATAACGAGAGGATAATTATATAATTTTTTATGTGTCCATTTCTTCAACTATTTTTGGAAGATATTATTCCACGTATCCACTAATATAATAAAAAAAATCAGTGTTACCTCTATGTATATTATTTATATATTTTTCAAATCGATGTGAGGATTTTTCATCTATCATTTCCATAAAAATTCCAATTAATTATGCTAGTTACTATTTAGTTATTTGTTAATGCATAAAGTAAATAATGTCATTTCAATCCGAATTCTTAAACCACTAATACTTGCTCATCTCCTTTATATCCGTTCGATATTTAGCTATAATAATATACACTTATATCAATATAATCAAGAAAAAATCTCTCTTAGAAAAATATTTTAATATTTGGGCAAATGAACTATGTTGAATGATAGATTTTCAAGATATTGTCATGCTTCCTATTTCTAACTGAATTGCGCCTGAAATAAAAAGCCATCAACCCGTTGTCTTCTTGTTTCTATACACTGCTCGATTGCTTCACATTTCCCATTGATATATGTAAACTGCTTGTTTTTAATAAATTTACAATTTGATTCATAAAATTTAGTAAATCCTGATAAAGCCTGCAGGAAAGTAATTAATTATGGTATCAAACCTATTTAAAAGAGTTTGGATAAAGCATTCTATACTTGTTTCAACCGTGTACCATCCTCTCTTTAAA
The DNA here is from genome assembly GCA_963969495.1 of Ceratothoa steindachneri. Taxonomy (NCBI): domain Eukaryota; kingdom Metazoa; phylum Arthropoda; class Malacostraca; order Isopoda; family Cymothoidae; genus Ceratothoa; species Ceratothoa steindachneri. The sequence continues at coordinate 72,790,545 of OZ018334.1, forward strand.
TGCTTTAAACAAATCATGGCTTGTCTAAAGCTTAATAATGCAGATTTATTATACCATAATATCTAATTTTTCTTTATTTTCGTTCTCAACTTCCATGAAATAATCGCTTTTGAATAACTATAACCTCTCCAAAATAAATGTAGTTCTGAATTTTATCATCCTCTTAGAAAAAAATATTCTATCTAACCGTCCTACACAATTTTTATTTACTATTTTTAAATGTGGACAATAATCTTAATATCTTACAGTTCAAAGTACTGCCCGATATAAAATATAGAAAAAATAAACCTAAAAATATCTCTTCTCACAGAGCTGAAATAAGAAATTATATAATGCTTTTACTTTTATTCCAAATTCAAGGTATCTGAGAATGAATATTCTCTTTGTTTGCCTCATTTGTGCTGAGACGAGCAGGTTGATTTTGGGGAGCAAATATTGGACACAATACCTGTATATTATGTATATGCAAAATATGGTTTGTCTTATGCACTAGAGATTTAAGGACAACCGCCTTACAATGATTATTAATATTACTGATAATGAATTACTCTTTAAACCTATCTCTTACTACTAATATCTCATCATGCTATCCTGTTATTAGCATATATATCTCATAGTTAAATTCTTATTTCTTAAAATGTTAATAAGTGCAACTTTGAATGCTAATGTTTGCCACTTTTATTCTCAAGATACTAAGCTATTTATATCACTCTTCATTTTAAATTTACTTTAGACTTCTTTACCTACAGCTTACAATATTATATCATCTGCTATTAACTGCCACTAAAAGATAATTTATTTTAACTAAAAAATAATACTGAGCCAAGAACTGAAATATATGAAATAGTCAAATGATAAAATTCCTCCAATATGAATTTACTACATTTAGTACTACACTCTGCGTTCCGCCCTTAAGTCATTTAGCTATCTACATAATTCAGAATTCAAGAACGTATTATAGAAAATTTAAGTAGATAACCAAGTTTTCTCTGTCTAGCCTTATCATAGGCTTGGTTAAAATCCAATTAAATTTCATCTACATTCTCTCCTTCATCTATTTAATTGTTTTTTTACATATTTTAGAAGTAACAAGAAGTTTTTAAATATGATCAACTTTATCTATACCTATGATGATTATCAGTTACAAACTGAAGCCCTTTCTAGACATCTTAAATCCATTTTGAACTATTTCACCCTAAATTTCTTAAAATTATCTTGTTTAGTGACTTGTCCCCACAAAACTCCGATATCGTCCAATTTTCCTAGGATTTTGGTAAAGCGAATTTAAAAGTTGTTTGAAATAAATGGATAAATAAGTAGATTGTGAGTGAAGTAATTGCAAAAATCAAAAGAATCAGTTCAATATGTATGTAAAACTTAAATGAATTGTGGTTAAAGTCAAAAATTTAGGATATAAAATGAAATAGTCTAACAAATTATTTTAAATAACTAGACCCTTCTAAAGTCAATTTATATAATATAAATCTTATAAATGGTCATCTTTTTCATAAATAACACTAATTTAAATGTTTATAGCATACCTTATAGTTCAAAAGCAATTACTTAATGAGGCTATAAGGTGGAAGTTCAGAATCTGGATACACTGCAAACACAAAGTTTCTTTCAATTTTGGAAGGATATTTATATAAAGAGGCAGAGCCCATCAAATGGATAGAATATGAGAATTAATATAAAGTTATATTCTTATATTGCTAGGCATCATACATATGTATATTAAGAAGATTTTATATATGAGTGTGAGGGTGTTATTTGGAATATAACATTGTTTGTGGAATTATATTCAGTTAGTAGAATTTTAAAAGAGTTTGGTTTATTTTTAAAAATTGTACATTTGTTAAAGTTTACCAAATTTTATCATTTTTATTACTACACCATACTCCTAGGGGCTCAAATTGCGCAGCTTCAAGTGCACTGCTTAACTCTTTAAGGCTCACTGGCACGCCTGTGTACCCTGACTTTAACTCGCTGTATAAAATATTCTCTTAGATTTTTTTAAATTACTACTATTTTATATATAATATCAGTTTTTTGTTTATCTAATGAATAATTGGCATTTCAATTGTGTTTTTATCTTATTCGAAAGAACGATCAGTTGGGTTTCAGACCTAGTTGAGAGCGGTTGTTTTTTAAATCTTTCAGTAACTGTTAGAAAATATTTTGGGGGCTACAAATTTTACATGAAATAGTATAACATCTATACTTTGAGTGAAATTGACTTAAAGAAAATAAAGTAAATAGTTACTTTATTTTTTTTAATAATATGTATACGGCATACATACGTGCCATTATCAATTAAGGGTAATTTTCTATGTCGAAATTTTAGTTCTGTAGATTATATTCCCCATAACGTACAGATTGCATATTTACCATTACCCAGTTAATACTATAATACATACTAAACTAATTATTTTCAAATAATATACCAACATCAATATTCTTAAGATATTACGGTAAATTCGTAGATTATGTTCGCCTTGGTAATAGGCTACGCATACCCAACATATATCTCAATGGATATCGAATTGTTCACTTACTATACTATTGTCTGGTTTTATATATACATTTACATATATGCTTGGTGACGTAGCCTATTACCAAGGCACCATAATCTAGGACTTTACCGATATTACAAATTTACATTAATTATGAGACAATTCTCATCATATTAGATACAGGATGTCACAGAGAAGTAGGTACTTTATTCTTCGAGAAAATGAAGTCCAGCATTTATCATCATGTGATCATATTAGATACTGAAGATGTAGCCGTATTTTAATGAGGAAGATAGGACTTTTATAGAACAAGACTTAGAAGATATTCAAAATGACAAGCTGATTAAAAGTATAAATGTAATAATAGAACCTAACAATCCTTGATTATACAACAAAGGTCTGAGTCCAGTAGTAGCCTACTTGATGCTACTTTACATCAAACTTCAAGTGAGATTGCAACCTTTAGATGGAAGAGAATATCAAATGAAGAAACAATAACATCTCTTGAGAACCCTGATAATTTGAAAGCCTATGATTAAATATTATGAAATATTTAACAGCGTAGCTAGTTTAGATGTTTTACTAAATGAAATTGTAATTCCTCAAACTACATTGTAGAGTCAGCAAAGTAGAAGAATTGAGAGCGTTTTTACGGAATGAATATAGTAATAGGATATCATGTTCAGCCATCAATTAGAGATTATTGGTCAAGTAAACCAGTTCTTGGTGTTCCATTTATATCTATTGTGTTGCTTTTGAAGAGGTTCGAGGAAATTAGATCTTTATTACACTTCAACAACAATGATCAAATGAAACCACAAGCAGATACATTTCACGATAGAGCGTATAAAGTTAAAACTGTATTAGATCATTTCTACCAAACATTTTTATCTGCAAATCAATTGACAAGCACATGAAAAACTTAAGCGTCATAATATCCTAAGACAGTATGTAAAAGGAAAACTAATTCAATGGGTTTTGAAAATGTGGTGTAGATGTGATTCTAAATTAAGTTATTTGTTCAAATTTGACTTCTACAGTATACTGGTAAAAAAATTAAAAAACAGAATACGGATTGGGCCAAGGAGTTATTCTAAGTCTTACAGCAAAAATTCAAAATATTAGTTGTAACATTTTTATAGATAAGTTTTTCAATTCGCCTTTGCTCCAGTTTATGTTATCCAAGAAAAATATAAATAGTGCAGGAACCGTACGAATGAACAGACAAAATATTCCAAGATTACAGGTACCTTCTGATAAAGATATGCAAAATGGAAAATCTCTTGTTTTGAATCAAATTGGATTCTTTATGTAAAGTGAATGGACAATAAAGCAATGTACATGTTGCGAATTTTTATCGGCATTTTCTGCTTTGAAAATACCGTAGATAAATGGAACTAGTGCTCAAGAAGAGATTAAATGTCCTGTCATTGTTAAGCACTACAATGCTTATATAGGTGGGTGTGATACACTATGACCACAGGTCAATGGTTATATATTACCTCAGGGTAGTTTTCGATCTTGTTAATATTGCAATAAATAATGCCTACATCGTGTTCTGCAAATTGGAAAGAACGTTAAATATTAAAAAGATGGATGCAGAAACATTCAGAAGAATTGTGGCCCGTAGGTTGATTAAAAACTACTCCAACACAAAAACATTTACATAAATATTTTAACTGTTTTTAAAGTTTTAATAAATTTAATTACATTATAATATTGTTTTCATTCACATAATATTAATAAAAATTTTTATTATAAGCAGCAAAGTGGAAAATTCTTGTAAAGCATAAATAATGGCCCCTGAGGGTCAATGGCACACATATGTGCAATACAATATTTTCATAATGTATGAAATATTATATATTTTATTTTAGTAAAAACATTAACTACCACTCATATGCATCAATACATATAACATTTTTCTAAAAAAAAAGTAATGCTGGTTGTATTATGTCCTTTAAAGGATTAAAATTACGGATATTGAGATTTAAAATTTTAATTTAAGGTTGTGTGATTTGGGTTAAATGCCTCATCCTGTTATGGCACTCTAGGGAAATGGAAAATTGATATTTATTGACACATGAATATCTTTATGAACTTTAAAAAAATTGATATTATTTTTCTTTAAAAAAATTAATATATAACCTACTAGAGCTTTTCAAGGCTTCTGTTTAGGAAAAAAATTTATGGATAAGGCAAATTTTGTGTATGATAAAAAATGGTACTTTGAGAGAATTCATTTAATAAAATATTCCAACTTGTTACAACAATTAATTTATCTGATCTGCTTTCATCTGCTTTGCATGTAACTGGAGCCTATGAATTTAAAATGAAATTTTAGTGATTTACCCTATGAAAGTATAATATAAAATTGATATTTGTATACAAAAATGGAAGAACTTTCGTGTATATGAGGAATAGGACGTCTAAAAATAAGATAATTTATCTTTATTTTCAATGTTGGAAAGAACAACCAATCAATTTTTTCTGCAGTGACCGCGAAAATCTGACATATCGAGACATTATTATATCATGTGACTTAAAACATTCTGGTCTACTATTTACAAATAAAGATCAATTTAATTCTATTAAAATTAATAATTTATATTTAAATATAAATATCTTCTATCAAATACGGTCTAGAGATGTGTATTTTTGTGACTCACTTGGGCTAGGATGCCTGAACTATTTTTCATATTGTTTAGAATTACTTTGCAAAAATATTATTTGTCTTTTAAGATCTTTGAGGAGTGGGCAGAGTTCCGTCTCATAATTTCTAAAAAATTAAAAGTCAATATTTTCTGTGGCTAACTATTAATGTTTTAGTACATGCCTTTACCTAGCTATAAGTTATTATTACAAATGTAAGAATACGTGAAAGTATGTGGGACATTTTCTTAAGTTACTAAGGGTGGTTCAGAACTTGTTAGTTAGATAAGATTAGAGCCTCAAATTAGACCCAAAATAAATTGAATGTTTTTTTTTGTTTGCCAATCGGCCGCGATATTTTACATACATTACGTTAGTTCTTTAGAGTAAATTGGCACTTTGTTATCCCCTCCTTTTATCCGTGGTTCGAGCTTCTCGTCTTTAAGCTTTTATCACTTTTCCTTCATGTGGCTTGGAAAGGTGTTTAACAAATGTTTAAGCCACCACTTCCTACTTTTTACCTATATTTCTCTCTCTTTTCTTACTCTTTCTTCCTTCAATTTACATCCTCTTTACCCTGCTGTGACACAATTTTTCCCTCAAATTGAGCTAGAAGAGTTCTAGAGGGGCAGTTTGTGACATAAATTTAGATTAATCTACTTTGATTAAAAGAAAGTTGGAGGAATTCTGGTAAATTCGTGAATGGTTTAGTGGTAAATTAGGTATACGAGTATAATCATTCATTTTATTAATTAACGATAAATTACAAGTATAGGAGCTGTTATTATGGAAAACACTCCGTTATTAAATAGTACTATGGTCAATAAACCATAAATATTAGTATATACAGTCCTAAATAGCACAGTTTAATGTAAAAAAACAGGACTGATGCTGCAATAAGGCCCTCAAAACGATGATGATTCATCGACCTAGATGAATCTCACAAAATCCCCTGACTGAAGGACATCGGACCAAAATTCCCACATTTTGTGATAGTAGATCTATTCTCACATATTCTAACTATGATCACATATGCTCTTTTAACCTGTCAAGATTACCATAAAACATCTGTACCTTCAGGGAGATTCCTCATCCCATTTGGCCATAGCTTCAGCCTAATTTTCAACCAGTTCCACATAATTGTCAGCCTTGTGGTTGCATCAAAAGCCATGACACGCTGAAACAAAACTTTCTCAGGTTTCATTTTCCTTCATAGTAATTTATGCCGGGAATTCTCAACAGTATGTGGTTTTCTTGATTGGTGGGCCAACAAAGATAATTGAAAGCTGCAATGTCTTTTTAAGAGCTGTAATTAGTGCTTTATGAGGTATAAATTTGAATGGAATGGAGGGAGCATTACCTTTTGATGGTCTACCAATTGCTCATGCTTGTGTTTATACCCTTCAAAAAGAGCTCATTCCTTTTGTCAGTGTTTCGTGTGGTACAGCGTTATATTAATATCTACTCTCTCAAACAAAGAGATTGCATGGACACTTGGTAAATCCTCTCTGAAGTCTCAAATCACTTTCAAGCCATATTCCCTATAATTCAAAGATTGTAGCAGGAGTTTGACACTGTTTTATTCTTCCTTGAGATATAGTGAATTGATGCATGTTCAAGTTATGGTGAAGTACAACACTAAAGCTTTTTGAGAAGCTGAAAATAAATTGCCTCCACTCATCTGAAGTACTTATAATTTCAATTGAATCAAACAAACCAAATACGGTATTGAAGTACCATTGCTCAACGTGATAAGTAAAGTATTTTGAGAAATGTTAATGAGGGTTCATTTGCCTAATACTAGCACATTTTCCCCCGTCAATTCTCATTCTTTGTGCCTGGCAATCAAATTCTCAGCAAGTGACAAGCCAAGACCTATGACACCATCAATAAGGTATCTCTGGTTTGAATATTATGTTTCCTTGTCAACATTAAAATATCCGAAGTTGTAGGTACATTTTCACTGATCTTTCCATATTCTGAATTATTGTTTTCTTTTGAGGCTGGATTATTCCTTCCTAAAGGGGTTAGTACTGGAAGATCAGCGCTGTATGTTACTGGTGCAATAGAAAATTGAAGATGAGGAAAGGAAATTACTGGTGCATTATATAGCAAACTTAAGAAGTGGGAACACGCCAAATCCTCGGAATGGCAAACTTCACGGCTCTTGTGTTCTTGCAAGTTAGGGAACATTTTTGAAACTTCATAAACTTCCCCAGCATTCTAGAAAAACCTTAATTAATCTAGAATGTCTGTAAAAGTTTCTTTAGAAAATATTATTCTACAACATTCCATTTCTTTATAAAAAATAATATTTATAATTTTCTACTATTCTTTGAAAAAATTAATGCTTTCTGCCTTTATATATTCTCAACCTTTTATGAAGAGGTCAAATTTAGAAATGTAGTGTACTACCTATAAAAGCAAAGTTTTGTGATTATATTGTTTTTTTCATCATTGTAGTTACTCGTCTGAACAACTAGGATATAACACTTTTTTCCCGGAAGAGAACAAAGGTGAAATTTTGTTACATAGTGTTATTTTCAATTGATGTTTATTTTTAGTGGTGATGTTTTGAATATATTTTTTAATGTTTAGCAATGCAAATGTAAATGCGAATATCTTTTTTAGTTTCTTTGCGCATTTTAGAGTAGTTTTTGATACACAGAGTGCACAAGAAATTCCCATACATCGAATCAGTAGTGGTAACTCTGTATTGCTGAAACAAAATTTACAGAAAACAATACCCTGTCGCATTCCTGTGGCTGAATGCTTACTTTGGAACTTAATTCTGCACTAATTGCTGCAATTGATTTAAAAGATAATTCTAATTTGGGGTGGTTATCTATTTTCTTAGTACTGTGACTTTACCCATGACATTAAATAATCTTTTGCCAAAATAGGAAAGAAACAACTTCTCCGTAAGTCAGGAGTGTTACAAACACAATTGCAAAACAATTCACTATTGATTTAAATTTGTTACAAGGTTATTGAATATCCTTTGTGAATCTGACTCAAAAATCTCATAACGATTCACTTTTTCTCCCATAGACCTTTCAGAAAAGGAACTGTGTAATTAAAAAAAAAATTAAGAGTAGAGCATAGGGAGTCGGAAATTGAGGTCATTGCTCTTAAATCTTCCGTTTCATTTTCGTGATGCAAAGGGGATTTTCTGGTCTGAAACCTTCAAAATATATACACATGCATATCTCCGCCTTTTCCGCATTAAAATTAGCACTGATACATTACGGAGAAATGGGCTGTTTGAGGAGCCAAAAGAAACGACTCGATATATAATTGTTATCAAAAGACTACCCACTTTTGAAGGATTCTTTAGCGATAACGTAATTTAAAGGTAATATGAACTTTTGCCTTATCAATCTACGTAATGCAGGGTAAGAGCGACTGACTAACTCTAACAAGAATATGGTACAAGTTATTGATCAATGATGTGTCAGGGTTCAGACTGTCACTTAGATTAGCAGTAGTAGCAGAACACTCAGATGCTACGCGTAGGTGAGTTGTTCGAGAATCTTTCAGAAAATCTAGTTTGATAAATATTGAATTTTTGCGACTTCTATAAGATGGGTATGAAGGTAGCACACCCTAACACTCTCCTTTCTTCAGTTGTTCATATAAAATAGGTTTACCCATTTGTAAATGAGAAAAGTTATATTGCTTTAATTTAGATACCATATATAGAAGACTGTAATTAGCTCTGCTATAATTATTAAGATAATGTAATATAACTTTACTAAAGTTCCCGTACCCAATCTCTTGAATTTCCTTGAAGAACACCTAGAAACAGTTGCTCTCCCTAAACCCGATTCTATCATCATTAAACTCATTGCTTTTTCCAACAACAAATGCAAATTTACCTTCAATGGAAAATATTATTGCCAAATCTTTGGAATGACAATGGGTAATTGTTTGTCCCCTGTACTCACAAACCTATACATGGATTTCTTCGAATCTAGAATACTTTCCCAAATCCTGGTTGCGATATGTTGATGGCATTCTTTGACTTTGGCCTAATAATTTAAATATTAATACATTTCTTACTAAAATTAACACCTTAGTGCCCTCGATTAAATATACTTCAGAAGTTGAAAAAGATCGCATACTCCCTTTCCTATATATTCTAATTCATCGGACAAACCATTGTTTTAAATATGAAATATATAGACAACTCACAGTCATAGACTCTTTTATACACCTTTATTCTAACCACCATAATAACATCAGACAAAGTGTTTTCTCCTCTATGTTTTTGCATGCCCCTAGAATTGTTTCACCAGAATACTTAGACAAATAACTCAAAAGAATATATTAAATAAGACTAAATTTGTGCTATCTTTTGTACTTTCTCGACAATTGTTATAAGTTATAAGTTCCTATTATCAAACTAATGTTAATATCCCTAAGTTTCAGATAAAAAACATATTAGTTTTACCGTATAACCATATTTTCATTAAATTACCTCGTTTTATTAGGCCTCTGAACATAAATGTTATTTTTAAGTTTGAGAATGCAATTTATTGCATCCTTGTTAAAGATTTAACCCCCTGACCTGGCATTGTTTATTCGATATGCTGCAACAACTGCCAAAAATGTTATTATGGATAAACCAGGAAAGAACTAGATGTCCGGGTTAAGCAACATCAAGCCAATGTACGTAATAACAGTGAACAATCTGTTATTATGTACAATCTTATCCATATCATTAACTGGAACAGTGTATGTAAAACCAGTCATAAAATGCAGTAATTATATTTCGAGAAATATATTAGAATGTATCTCCAATAACGCGTTCACAAATTTAAATCTTAGCCCTGGTTTGTTCATGCTTGACCCCATTATCACTCCCTACATAAAATAGCAAATTAAGTTGTTTCAGGATTTTGGACCCCCTAATTAAGGTTCCATGGTGGGCAGTCTAATACCCCCTTCCACTATTTAAGGTAATGTATGTTCAGCCTCCTGTCATTCCTTGAAAAGGTCTTCACTTTTCTTTTGTTGGTGTATCTGCATAAATATATATATATATATATATATATATATATATATATATATATATATATATATATATATATATATATATATATATATATATATATATATAAATATATATATATATATAATATATATATATATTGTATATCTCTCAAGAGCTTGAGAGAATGATGAAATAAATCCAGCACACCGCAAGAGAGAGAAAACGGAATAATTTTTTTCTTCGGCAGAAAAAGTTATTTCCTACTTCAAAAAATTCCGTGTTTCGGTTGGGATTCAAACCAAGCACACTGAGACGAGCAACTGATTTCATCTTAATTAAGGTGAGCCTTAAACCACATAGCACTGATGCTTAAAAGTTTATAGATGTAATAGATCTCCCTCAGATGGTGTTGTTAAAACATGCGCACTCAAATGTAGTTTGAAGGAGTGAAATTGAAGAAGCAACGTTTCCTCAAATTTTGCTACCCCATCTAAAAGAATTAACCAGAGAAAAATTGACATATAGAGATAGTGCTCGGATCAATTAATTGATACTGGTCTACTGTTGTTCATTTCTCACATTAGGAAGGTTTGTTGATAAAATTAGTTAGTTGGGATCTTTTGCCTACAGCATGCAATGGTTTTCGCACGTACTCTAATTCCTATTGGTAATTTTGGGTTCGCAATTCTCTCAGATAAATTGGCTGAAATCTACAAATAAATCTCTCTTTGGAATTTCTTGTATCATTCTTAAATATGTAAGATAATAATTGTATTTTGCTAATATGTTGGAATAACTTAGTATTATACTAAAAGGTGTTATTTAATAAAATGGTATGCTTTCTAAAATTGAAAATAATCAATATTTCTAATGTTTTAGCATAAAATATAAATAATCTTTTATTGAATATCGTTCTAATTATGTAACATAAATAAATAAAACCCTCGTACAGTAGCACAGAATGCAGAAGCGAACCTTCTAATTATCTAAGGGCTATCGCAAAAAGAAATTGGTAGCTTATAAAATGCTCAAGATATGCTCTTCATATGCTCAAGATATGCTCTTGTATTAAGAAATAAAAGTAAAATAGAGTTTTTTCTAACTATAAAACTCACACATCATAAGGATATCTAGTGAAATGAAGGAAAATTTCAGATACTTAAGAAAGAGTATTTTATTGTGAGTTGAATTTATGTAATTCTATTGAAATATATTTTTTAAGAAAGCATTAAATACATAACATTTTTTTAAACTATTTTTGCAGTTTTCATCGTTTTTGAGACAAAGAGATAAAGAGGAATTTCAACTTACTTTTGTCGTAGTTTCTGTGAAGCTGCTATAAAATTCTGAGGCTTTATTTATTCAGCGGAAGACTGGAAAAAATTTTTAGGCTTGAGAAAAAGAACTCTACAATTTAGACCACCATGTTGTCACAATGTTTAGAGCCATCTATCCTTACAATGCTTTGTACACCACGAAAAATGACGTTATATTTCAGTAGATAAGGCCTGATGCCAAACATACTAAGAGAAAAGAATTAGTTTTGAGAAATGGGAAGTACCCTGATTAAAGACTACCAATAGAACACTTCTGATGAGTGCTTGAAAAGCACTAATCATTTGTTAAAATTGATTCCACGACGAATTATGGCTATAGTATAAGTAAAAGGTTGTTCAACTGGGTATTAAAAAAATTAAAATTAAATAAATATTTAATAGATATACTGAATTCATTTAACATAAATGTCTAATAACCTTTTACTTGTATGGGCGATTAAATAAGCTTCGTTTTTAATTTTGTGAAATTATAGCTAAATAAGATACATGGAAGAGGAGAATACATTATACACTCATGGTCAAAAGTTTTGAGACCCAAATATATTTAATTTTTTCATTCGTTTTTAAAATTTGTGTAATAAAAATAATTATTTATAATATTGAAGGTTCAGTAAAAATAATAACAAATCAAAAATTACGCTGTGATTCCAATCTTGTAGGAAGTGAATTTATGTCCAGAAAATTTTTATATTCCATACAAAAGGGTAAATTGATGACAAATATGGAAGAAATTTGTGATGCGTAATCATAATATATTTCATAATAGTTTTGTAAAAATAAAAGTTTGAAACTTTTTCACCTCTAGGAATGGTTCTTTCAAAAGAAAAAAGTGCAACCATTGTGAGTCAGCAACAAAGTGGCCAATCTTGCACACCAGAGAAAAGAGGAAGCTTCAATCTCTAGCGCGAAAAGTGAGGCTGAGAATTTTTAGCAAAGGTCTCAAATCGATAATGTTCTTCCCAAAGAAAACCTTACGGATAGGCTCCATTTTATAAGTAATATAAATAATGAAAGATTCAAGGTTGCTGCCCTCTGATATTCTCTTGGGAAGATATCATTCACTTGTTTGGAGCTTCCGGAATATCCCTTCTGCTTGTCTGGAGATTCTTGAAGATCTAACTTTAGGAGGAGAAAAGGGGAGAGTTTCCAGCATACTGGTGTCTTGACTAACGTGAGGACTCATGACACTTTCATTGTTTGTGGCTGCATTTCACTTAAGAGTACAGGAGCACTATAAAGTTTGCCCAAGTACACTCTCATTAATTTACGAAATTTTAGAGATTCGTGGTAAAAGTTTTCCCAAATATTTGCCATCAATTTTGAGCAGGACACGTCATATATACAGGGTGGGCAGAGAGGACGGACGTTTTTGAAATGTGTATTACTCAGCAACAGGGGAAGGGACATAAGTTTGGCAGGTACTATTCTACCCATGGTGTCTTAGCAGTTTTTTTATATTCTTTTCAGGTGAAGCCATGGCGCTGTGGACGATAGAGCATCGATTGTTTGTTACGATAGTTGCGTGAAAAATAACCAGTCTGTTCCTGAAGTTCAGCTTTAATTTTGGCGGCACTTCAACATTCACCGAAATGGAGCTGTGCCCACCCGTAACACAATATTATGCTGGGTTAATGCACTTCGTACACGAGTTACACTAATGAATAGGAGAACGGTGGGTGCCCCATAGACGGTACGGATCCCGGAAAATGTGGAACGTGTTAGACAAGCTTTGCTGCGGAGTCCGAATTTCTCTGCGCCTAGGCATTTCAATAAACTAGGCATCGTTAATCGATCAGTAAGGTATATTTCGCATGAAGACCTGCATTTCCACCCCTAAAAATTGGTCACTGGGACACAGTTGCAACCAGAAGACTATGAACAACGGCTTAAGTTTGCACGTCAGAGGGAAACAATTTTTGAGACAAATGACAAAACCTCATTTTGATAATGAGTGATTAAGCTCATTTTGATCCCAATGGCAGGGTGAATCAAAAGAAGTGTCGTTATTGGGCTCTTCAAAATCCGAGAGAACCGCATGAAAGACCAATGCACAGCCCAAAAGAGACACTCTAGTGTGCTGTTGGAAAAGTTGCCGTCATTGCTCCTTACTATTTTGAAGACAATGATAGAAATGCTGTTTTTGTGAACTCAGGGCGTTACATTGAGATAACAAACAACTTCTCTGTGCCTGAATTACGAAGAAAACGTATGCCTATCCGACGTATGTGGTTTCAGCAGGATAGGGCGACGGCCCACACAGCCAGAGCATCAATGGACGTTCTTTGCCCTCTCTCCGGTGACCGCCTTATTTAAAGGTTTGCTGACACTCCTTGCCCCCTTGGTCCCCTGATTTGTCCATGTGTGGTTATTTCTTGTTGAGAAACCTCAAAGCACGTGTCTATGGGCATCAGTCCCGTACATTGGATTCTTTGAAGGAAACTATTTGAGTGGAAGTCACCAAAATCAGCAAAGCAATGCTAGAGAGAGTGGAGGCCAACTTCCAAGAACGCCTTCAGAAATGCATTAATGAAAACGGACACCACATGATGGATGTTATTTTCTACACTTGCTTTTGTCAAATTATAATTCAATACGTACACATTAATCTCAATAAAGTTTGTTTGAAGCTAAAATTAATGATTTTGTAAATTTTTCTAAAACGTCTGTTCTTTCTGCTCCACCCTGTATTTGAAACACTAGGAAGGGGAAAAAAGATCGATTGACTTAAAATAAAATGAAAACTAAGCTAGGTAGGTCACTGTGAATTATGAAAATAAAAAAAGGACTAATTAAGTGAAGTTGTGTAAGTTTAAATAAGTAGGAAGAACAAACCAAGTGGTAAAGATTATTTGTGGTTTGCGATTATGTTCGATTAGAATTCATCAGGTAACAACAAATTACTTATTCGTATCTATTGAAAAGATGGCTGACTTATGATAAAACATGCTTGTGCCAGATGAGTCCAGGTTGGCAATTAATTAGGGAATAGACAGCATATATTTAACAAAGTCAAGCCTATATCAGTCATTAACACTTATATTAATTATATAGAGGCAGCTCATTGTTTATTACTCTCCCTGGAGACCCTCATACAAAAGTGATAAGAGCACAGCAAGAAGCATGGTGTGCAAGGGCGCACGATAAGTCTTACATGATTTATAGCCAAAGATTAAGCGCGAGGAAGCCACGGAGACCACCTCGTTTTTAACCTATTTTCATAGTACTCTTGATTCACTGAACCCTTTCATGACGGACGAACACCGAGGATAAGCATTCACCTCCTCTCGAATCGAAACTACATCTTTTGCTTAATGACTATCGCTCGTTGAAGATCTCTCTTACCACGAAATTTTCTAACAAATGGTCTTTCTTCATCTATCTGGTTCTACCATCGTTATCTCCCCTTGCCTAACAAACGCACTTTTATTCAGTTTTTGGCAGATCCGACGATCATTACACAGCGCTTTTTCGAAGTGAATATTTTAGAAGAACGTTTATAATTGAATAATAATCTTAATTAAAAAAATTATATATGTTAACATTAGTAAATAATGCGGGATTTATGTGTACTCATTTTAACCTTGTGCAAGTAGGAGTTTACACCACGCTAAAAAGTGCAGTTTACAAACACAATTAATGATAGTCACATTTAAGGATGGGTAGAGTAAGAAATGACTGATATATAACCTTAAATTTACTCATTTTATGTTCAACAAATAAAGTATTTATTAAAGAGTCTATCAATAAGGAATTAAGTGTTAAGTAACAATGGCTATAACTTAAAAAAATGAATAGATTAAAGCAAACTTTGCTTCCTAGGAATGAATAAATCTCGATAGTTAAGTAATGATTATTAATTAGAAATATATTTTGTAGAAGGACATGTACACCTGTACATCCATATAATTAAACAGATGTTCAATGTATAAAAATTGATAAAAAAATAAAAACGAT
This sequence comes from Ceratothoa steindachneri, assembly GCA_963969495.1. NCBI lineage: Eukaryota > Metazoa > Arthropoda > Malacostraca > Isopoda > Cymothoidae > Ceratothoa > Ceratothoa steindachneri. The sequence goes on from OZ018334.1 coordinate 72,805,997, forward strand.
AATAGAAATCACTAAGTCTGTTTTAAAATATTAATAACAAAAATATCAAAATTCTGTTGTGAAGAGAAGCCAGGTTTATTAGACCAAGAAAATTCAAATATCTTTTTTCATCAAAGTAACTATAACAATCTTTTCCTTAGTTTAATTAATTATATATCAATTGATTAGTAGAGCACTAAATTACTGCGATCAACTTTCCCCATCGAATGTCGTAAATTTTTAAACCCGCTCGTGGAAATTAATAATAATTCAGGCAATTCATTTAAGAACAATTTTGTGGTCGTATGCCTGTGTAAATCATGCTTTATTTAATAATCGTAAAATATTTGCCAAATATATGTCAAGAATCGAAAAACTGAAACATTTAAAGAGGAATTATGCCCCTTAAACGAAACTTGGTAATCGTATAATTTATGTACACCGGCGAATTATGAAAATGCTTGGGAGTATTTATAAGGGTGAGTTCTAGTAAAGATATTTCAAATCATCGAGATAGGTTGCAATATATTCTGTCACAGATTTGCAGTGAAACTTAATCAAAGAGCTATTGAAGTTTTTATGGCCCCCTTCTCACCCATTGTGGTACATTCACCTTCGCATAAAAATGACCTTGCAAGTATATATCTCCATTCATATCTGATAACTTGATTTTTTCCGATATTGTTTTGTTTATTATAGGTAAAAAAGTAAAACTTCGAATAAGATTATTGAGACCAAATTAGGATTTATCTAGACAGAAGAAAGAGCGAAAATCCCTAGTATTGCAAATAGTGATTCCAACTGGGATAAGATCATGTAATTGAAATTTCCCTATGGACCTTGGTTAAATTCAAGAAACACCACAAAATTGTTCTCTTTCACCCAATATCTAGTTCATTATTATGCGAAATTGCTCTGCAGCTTTGTTTCAAACAATTCTTTGCAGTGCGTCTTTCTGAGCAAGAAATTTGTTTTCATTTCTGTCAGGGATCGACATTAATTTTCTTTTATACGTTCAATCGTAGCATTAGATCAATAACAGCTGTAAGTATAAAGCTTCCTTAGAAAATACGTGTATACAACAATGTACATAAACTTCCCTATAATTTATCCAAGTTGAAATCCCATTTTTCACTGCGAGGAAATTTACGAATGGTTAAATGTGGAATTGGCGAGCGATTTGGAATGGTTCTCTGAAGTAAGCGCGATTTTATAACAATCTGTGGTTCGAACCACCCTAAAAAGGTCGAAACCCTTCAACAAATGAACTTCAAAATAAAATTTATGGAAAAACACAGATTAAATGCAAAATTATAAACAAAGTTTTCTTCTCTGAATAAAAACCGATATTTGTAAAAATGAGACATAACTCAACTGAAATTCAGATGAGTTATTTTACATTTTTGCTACACCATGGCTATCATCTGATGAATACTTTTTCTCCCAGTTTCAATCTTTGGTTTGTAGTAAGAATCTTTCAACTGAGTCAAAACCACGGCGTTCTAATTGCATAAATTATATATAGATTAAAACTTACGATTCCTTGTTTATATATATTTGAACTCCGCTTCACGAGAGTTTTGGTAACGAAGAAGGTACGTAATCACCTTCAAGAAATTTACCTGGATTTTCTTTAAAGTAAGACGAAAGACATTATAATAGGCCCGGTGCGATAGCGATGGCAACTTAGGTTGGTAGGAAGAGCTACCTACGTTCCAGGGAGTTTTTGCCTATTAGCCAAACTCTTCCTAATCTATGCGTATCTTAGAATACATACATTGCCTCATTGCAATATTCCATTTAGTATTACATTCATTTCAATTTTGTTTCATTGTCTTTTTTTCCCTTTATTTTCCTCTCATCTACTTTCCTGGGTTTCAAACCTCAGTCAGAGAGGAATAGAAGTAAATGAAAGAAAAAATCAGCACGGTCTTCCCTTAGCACCGCCAATGCATAAGTGGCGAAATACCATGAAAATTAAAGAAAGAATCTGCCTTATTAGATGTAAGAAAGGGGATTTATAGCCTGATGGAGCCATCTATAACACTTATCTCTTCACGAAAACAAAGATGTTGTTGTGTGACCTATTTCAACTGATTCGCAGTATTTAAATTAGCCTCGCCAATGACAAAATGGTAATAGTTATCATCTATCAGGGAAAATCAAATGACACGTGAAATACAATGAATGTAGTTTATAGCTCAAAGAAAGGAAAAGTTGGATCACAATCCGATAAAACGTTAAGGAATATAAGATGTGAACCATTAAAAGCTTAAGAAAGGTTATGGGAGATATAGAAACGGAGAAAATTGAAAAACTTATTTTAACCGGTATATGAAGGTGAATAAAGGAGTTGGATTTGAACCTGTTTCGTCAATCGCTTATCGTTATCCGTTTATAAATATCCAATTTTCTCTCTCAAAATTTTATTGGTTCACATCATATATTCCTCAGCGTTGTACAGGGTTGTAATACTACTTTTCCTTTTGGTTTTTCTACTAAAAATGAGAAGAATATAAGAAAAACGAGATATGTATAAGTATCTTCGCGAAAGAATTCCTCCTAACTTTTTATTCTGCCGCAAGTGTTCCCAAGGGATTGCTCATAGCATTGTTATGATGACTAAACCTTTGCGCTACTAACCTGAAATTTTGATTTCTCTGTTGCAGATATTGAAGATTTGACAATCTAGGAAAGCAACCCCTGTGAAGGACGTGCGTCAGAAGCAGAGATGCGCTATTGAACTCGTCCATGCAGAAGAGGTTGAACCAACCGACATTTACAAATGCTTGGTGAACTTTTAGGGAGCCGAGGCAGTTAATGTCAGCATGGTTATAAGATGTGTTCTTTTATTCAAGTGTTACGACATAGATGTAAGAGACAAACTGCGCTCAGGACGCCCAAGCCCAGCCACTTGTGCATGGGCGCGCATCGATCACCCAATCCTTGCTACTGGGCGGATCACGGTGAATGTAATGCGTGCATAGTTAGAAGTGGGTGTTGGTGCAATGGAAACGATGCTGTAATTTCTAGGCTATAGCAAAGTGTGTGCCAGGTGGGTTCCACGGATGCTCACGCAGGAGCAAAATGATCACCGACTAACTGACAGTGAGTAGTTTTGGGAACTTTAGGAGACAGAAGATGACCTATTTTTATACCGCATTGTCACTGATGCGGAGCCGTCGTGTCAACCTCCTACAGTCGGAGTCCAAACGACAGTCGATGAAATGGCACCACTCAGGTTCCCAAGCAAAGAAGAAGTTCAAGACGCTGAAATCCTCAGACCAAGTGATGTTCACCGACTTCTGGGACAGAAAGGGCGTCATCCACTTGATTTCTTAGAACCAGGGACAAATCTCAACTTTAACCGTTACTTTGAAATGTTAATCAACCTGAAAGCCCGGATGGCCCTTAAAAGCCCTAGAAGAAAGAAATATTTTGTTTGCAACATAATAATCACAAACGACACACAAGTTTGAAGACCACGGAATGTGTTAAATGGATCTTTTTCAAATAATTTTACCGTCGAATATAAAAATTACTTTTACTATTAAGAAGATTCAAAGCTTTGGGTCCTGATTGAATATACTCAATCAACTTTAAATTATTTAGGAATTTAACTGATAAATTAATATGTAAAATACTCAAAACATCTATTAAAGAAGAAGTGATCCCTATGGAGTTCAAAGAAGAAAATTTGACGACAATTTTTTAAAAAGCGTAAAGTCTGACTGAGCCTGGAAACGTTGAGGGCAATTCCCAACTTCGGTTGTTCGTAAATTTATTCAGTTGATTTTTTTTAAAGATAAGATCATATTTTACATTTGGTGTAAAATAAATTAATAAAAGATTCACAGCTTTTGACGTGGATACCCATTTCTAGCACATTTGCTCGATTTTCTTTTTATATGGATAAAAATGTAAAGGAAAGAGCAAGCTCTAGATGTGGCTTAACATGCCCTAAAAAGTATTTAACAAACCAATAGAAAACCATAGGGTGAAAGTTTTTGGCAATAGAAAGAGATCATTCTGGCCATAGGTCACTTGTTGCTTCCCTCAAGACGTCTTTCTCAAACCCTTGATTTGTTTAAGATACGAATCATTCTTAACATGAAAATATATTATATTAACTGTGATAACCTACAAAGAGTCTTAAGATGTTTAAGGATTGGATATATGGCAGATACAATACAATGTGTACAAGTGGAAGGTAATGTACATAGGTCATTATAACTATCGAAGAGATTATTACCATATAGGTTCCCAAATTTTAAACTTGAGCAACACGGAAAATTATTTATATCTTGATTGATTATAAAATTTTTCGTTTAAACCGAGAGATATTATTCTGTCTCATATAGAATACATATATGATCACATTATGAGTATATGAAGATAAAGTGAGGCATCTCAATTTACCCGCACTGCAAGTTCGGCATCTAAGCAGAGAAGATCTTGGAATCTTTAAAATAGCAAACTTGCTTGATGAAATATAATAACTATATTAGGGCTATAGAACCAAGTGCATAATCAAAATAACAGTTCTCTGCTAATAAACAGAGAATTAAACATTGCGATAACATACAATTTTTTTTCTCATAATTTACAAAAATCTTGGAATAAATTGCCTAAGAATGCTATTGGAGTTACTACAAAAAATTTGTTAAAGAATAGAATTGATCATCATTAATTTAGATTTTAATTGCCAAAAAATGAGATGGAAAACCAAATCTTTATCCGTATCGTCCCTTCCTCTTAGCTGTCCTTCAATTCAAAATACATCATTTCCATTCTTTCTTAAACTAACCTCAATTGGACCTTAGGTTCTTTGCAAGATCTTAATTCCAAAAGGTCTTATACCAGCCTCAAATCCTGATGATCCTCCTAAATTACCAGAAAATAGAGCACCCTTTATCAACTCGTAAGAGCATTTTATTTATAGCAAAAGTCAGCACAAGCTTTTTTGTATATCACCGGCTTATTTCTGCACGTTATTGTTTGCTCCAATTTAGTCATTATCACTTTTTTTCTGGTAAAGTCCTGCGACACGCACTTCATCCACATTTTTCATATACAACGAGAGGTATATACCGTTTTCCTCATTTAATTTCATTACACGTAACAAGGAGCTTTAATTTGCGCCCTAAACGAGAGCTTGTACAGGAAATCAGGACTTTCTTGACCTATAATTTACGAATCAACACCGTTTCAGAACGATACTACGCGTGTTACTTTCAATATTCTTCATGCTGCCCCGCATTTTGGATTCTCTTAAATGCATTGTCCTAAGAGTCATTATCCTTAATGCCTAAAGACTTAATATGCATACCGTGTTCCCTTTTGTGCTATCTGTAAAATTGAAATTTAGCGTATATTGTCATTTTCACTTACTATTTAAAGATATCTATTCTTCACCCGTAATACAACCATACTACCGCTTTATGTACTTAGCTATGTAAAGTTACATACACGCGTGCGTGAATTTAATTTGATCATTCATATAAAAGATCAGTGGATATCCATCGATTTTCAGTTACGTTTCAGTAGCGCTAGCTCAATAGCAATCCTTTTCGCCATCATTACATGCAAACCATTCCCAAGAAGAGATACATGGCAACCAAATGAAATGCAATCGTGAGCATCACAGTGAATTACGATTACAGGACTCCATCTTATAAACCCATGAAACAACGTCTAATGAAAAGAGAAACCGGCAAATTATTGCGTTTTTTGGAAACTTAACTGCATTTAATCTATAAATTCTCACTACTGTTGTTAGATAATATGAACAAAATAAAAGTCATATTCCTATTAAAAAAAGAAGAGAATTGTGCTGAAATTTTAAATGTTTTTGAGAGTCGTAATCAAAATTCAAATTCAACTAATAAAGATTTAAGAAACAAGCTTTGTCCATATCGTCATTCTTCCTAGTTTACCTTTTTACCAATCATGTACATTCTTTCATCTCCACAATGCTTCCTTCCTAATTACCCTCTGTTTACTTATCTCTTCTTCATTTATCTTTTTTCAATCCTTCCTTCTCAAAGTTATTCTCATTATCTCATACGTTTTTTGGTCTCCAATTCCCATCTCTGATCTTCTCTTTCTTTGATTTAGCTGATCCTCTTATTCATTGATATGAAATACAAATATTAATAAAATCAAATTTAATATTATCCTTTCCAATTTCTTAAAAAATAATGGCTCGCACCGCAATCACTCAACTACATAGGATGAATTGAGCCTGTAATTTAATGCAAATTCCAAATTTGAATTAACTTTAATAAAAATTCAAAATTGAATATATGGAAATAAATGCCTATGCTATATAGTGAGAAAAACTCATTCTTTTGACTAAGAATTTTCTTAAATTTTAATTCATTGTAGAATATTCTAACCTAAATCCAAATAGCTTCACAAAACTTCCACTTTAGCTGTCAGACACATTCGCAAATGGAATAAAAGTACATGTTGGTTTTCACCATTTTATCACATAAGTATAAAAGCGCCCATAAGCGATTTATATATTTAACATACTTCATCAAACTTTTAAGCATTTATTATATTACTCATAAATATGCATGATAAAAATAAAAGAGTAAGTTCTCTGAAATCAGAATTGAACCAACATTTATTAAATTTCAAAAATAAATTAAAAACTATTGTACATTCAATATCGTGCTAAATAAGTAGGATAATTAAAATAAACAATTTGCCGTAAGAAAGAGAAAGCACAATTATGAATTTCTAAAATGAAAGGCATAAGATATGCTGTCTGAAAACCTATAAGCGATATTAAAAGAGCAAGAACTTCCTTAGTATTAAGGAATAAAGGTGGAATAAACCTTCTTACAACACTTAAAAAAGACATCTATTACTCGAGATTCAATAATGAATCGCTGAATAAAAACATCTTCCGAAATCGATGTGAGTTTACTAGAATTTCTAATTAAAAAATAAAATAAAACAGTTAGAATGACACTTACAGATCAAAAGCTGAAAGGAAGCTAAGTTAGAGTTCAACAGAAAATATTCCAATCTGAGTAGGAAATGTTAGCATCAGGATTTGTGAAAATTTGGTGACATCCATGCAAAAAAGAATTTAGCTCTAATGACTTCAAAATGGAGACGATCTAAGTATTAAAACAGGTAAATATATATATATATATATATATATATATATATATTTCTATACTGAATTTATTTAACAAAATTATCTAATTTCGTAAAATATATTAATGAATGTATTGAGTGCTTAAACTTTTTGACAAAAATGTATACTTTTATCCTCATTTATAATTAAAAACAAAACAAATATCACAATCTAGTATGCGAAACTCGTAGCCAACTTAAAATGGCTCTATAGTATCGAGACAGGAAAATATACGAGTGCGGGCAATAAGTTTTGCGAATCGTTAGGGCAAAACAAAGGAAGGGTAATGGCTGTTTGTGGGTGTGTTAGGACAAGTTATAACGAGTCAGAACCTGCAGCCGCACGCTCCTGCCTCTGCGATTTAAGAAGCAGTAGCTGATTGCAGATCATCAGTCACAAATTCTTCAACAATGGCAAAGGTTGAGCACCGCGCAGTGATCAGATTTTTGACCAAGGCAGGCAAGAATGCAAAAAAGATCCATGAACGCATGGTTCCAGTGTACACCAAGACCACCCCTTCCTATGCAACCATTGCTCGCTGGAATAGGGAGTTCCGCCATGGTCGTGAGCACCTTGAAGAAGGCGCCCGTCAGACGTGACCAATGAGGACAATGTGGCCCGTGTAGAGAGGATGATCCTCGAAAATCGACGGGTGAAGGTCGAAGAAATCGAGCGAGAACTTGGAATATCACATGGAAGTGTTATCAACATCATCTACGACAATTTGGCCCTGACCACGGTCTCTGTTCGTTGAGGTCATAGAAACCTCACGCCCAATGATCTACTTCATTGTCGTCAAAGTCCACAAGGCCAGAGTAGCACAAGCTGTCCTGCGCAAGTGCGGATTCGAGGAGCTCAACCATACCCCCTAGAGTCCAGATCTGACCCCTAGCGACTACTTTTAATTTCGCTAGCTCAAGGTTCCACTGCGTGGACGCCGGTTTGGGAAGGATGAAGATGTCCAGCTCGCCGTCCTGGAGTGGATTGAACAGCAGTCGGGAGATTTCTGGTTGTCGGGAATTCGAAGCCTCAGGGACAAGTTGCGCAAGTGCATTGGAGTCGAGGGTAGTTATATTGAAAAATAATAAACACTTTTCCTTATATTCAAACTTCAAAACTTATGACCGCCCCTTTTATATGTATATGAGTAAATATCACGAAAGGTAACACGTTAATAAATATATATATATATATATATATATATATATATATATATATATATATATATATATATATATATATATATTATGTTTTACCACGTAGGGAAATAGAAAGATTGATTGGAGCTAGTACTTTTGTTATCTATAAAAATCTTTAAGCTCACAATGGTTTATGAAATAGAGAGACATTGTATTTATACAAAGCAATTGTTTCCCTATAAAGTCAGATTGTCAGCTATTTTTTTTTATCTCTGATAAGTTTGATTTTAGGAAGAAAGATAAGACTGGATCCAAAGAAAACAAACCGGGGCTAATATGTACATTTCTCTCCTTTGTGCTGGAGATTAGGAACGATTCAAAGATATTTCTGCTAATAAAATTATTTATATGCATTATAGTATCCGCTTTTAGCCAGTTAATCTGGGGACACATCTTAAGTCTGTAGACGGCCAAAGCACTATTTAAATATCCCTTAGATACTACATTTTGATTTCGTTTAATTCTTACAGATATTTTTAGAAGTTTAACTTACATAGAATAAATTGCCTTCGAAACAAGACATAATATATATTACATTAATGTATAATTGTATCTATAAATTACATTTATTTCAAGTTGTTTTACCATTGGTGCTACATACAAGAAATTATCATGGTAAGGTAAAAGTAATATGTTGTGCAAATGTTTTCCTTAACTTGCGGCTATAGAATGTTTTTTTCGGTTTATACATGCGGTTTTTCAAAAGATATTTTGGGTAACACAGATTAAAGGCAATCTCTTCCATATTGGTAAATTCTTGTATCTTAGGGCACTCAGAATATGTAGTCATGACTATATAGAGTAAATTACCAAAGAAATTATACATCTATTTTTCTCAAAAAATTGGGCCAGAATTTTGTTACTATAACCAGAACTCTTTGTGAGGCAAAAGTAGCAATAATCAACATGGTTCTTTTTCTTTTGCCATATCATAGGAATGCCAAATGATAGTTGTTTCTTTGTTCCCTTTGTCCATTGACGTAGATTTTCGAAACATAGTTTACACACATTGTGCGGGTCCGATGATTTATCATGTTTACAAATTTTAAGCTTAAACTATGCCAAATATGCTCTTTTTCCAAACTCACTAATGTTCATTCTCTGACTTGTTACTGTAAAACTCCCAGATTCATAGCAATATGAATCAAGGGAATTCAAACATTTTCTCGGTAATAAATTCATGGTAATGAACATCAAACTGAAAAGAGAGAAAATAAAATAATTAGATACAGTATATATATATATATATACTGTAGATAAAGAGATGTTTAAATACATAGATGAAATAATATAACATCATAATTGATTATCTATAATATCTAGTGTAGCTATGGGTGGTGCTAATAGAGACCAGCACATAAAAAAGTGGTGTAAGAAAAAAAACTATTGCCATTTTTCAACTCGTGACCCCAAATTACCCAAGAACAAGTCTTAAATTTGGGTCAGCAAAAGAGAGTAAAAAAATTGTTGGCCTGTGTTATCTATAGCAGAAACTTTGGAAAATCGTTCTAAAAAAAGCTGAAAATAATTGATAGGTACATATACCGAGAAGCCGATAGAATATTAATAATACTGCGGATATGACCTAGATGATTGACGATGTTTTAGAATCGCCACGCGATTGAATTTTCCGTTCTCAAGGAGGAAAATTAGGCTACTGATTGCCTATTAGCCTAAAAAGAAAACAAATGGCGATAGAAGAGCAAAAACAAGGCAGAGCTAAAGAGGCAAATTCAGGCATTTTATATGGAATATTTTTTTTTTTTTAATTCCCTACAAATCACTTGCGGGAATGGAGCAATATGTTCAATTATTATATTGAAGAATTAAGAATTGCCATTCATCCATTGTTTCCCTTGAGAATGCAAAAATATTGGAAGCCAAAGACGTCATTTTAATAAAGAAGTTTCCAATTGAATACATTTTTTTAACAGATTTGATCCATTTGAATACTTGAAGATGAAATTATTGTGAAATCAAAAATGACAATAAAGAATGGAGATGTGCACAAAAGCGAAAAGTATAAACAAACGGAAAATTCCTTTCTTTCGTTCTAAAATGTCGACATATACTTGAATATTTTTTTTCGAGTCTTAATAATATCAATAGCATTAATAATAAAATTAAGAGACTCGGTTAAATGCAGATAAGAGGGAATCGCTTATGAAACGGAAACTAACGTGTGCATCTCGGGTTGGTTATGACTGTGATAATATTATTTGGAGGGAAATTTGAGAGTTTGTAAATAGAGGCTTGAGAAAAGATGGGTGACTAAAGATTCGGATGAGGCACAGCTCTCCCGAATCTTCTTGATAATTTTGTAGAAGAATATATTTCTCACTTTGTCATTGTAGGCATTTAAACATGGGGTGTAGGAGAATCAGATGCCATGATAGAACTGAGGTAAAGGATTTTACCAAATATTTGTAATGGAACACAAATTTCAGTGAGGTTTTTCTTGAGATGAAATTGTGTAGGAAGGTGAGTGACTTGATTTCAGCATTGTATGATTACCATCATTATGCCGGACATAATCGGTCTGGTTTTAAATGTTGTGGGTTAAGGTTTTACCAATGTTAGAGGTGTAAACTTTCAAATAGTATAAAATTGGATATAGGTATGAAAGATCTTCCAGCCTGGACCTGATGTGTGATGGTCTGAGAAGGATGATTTTTGCGTTTTGTTCCTATTGTAAATCATTGCCTCTCGTTTCATCTGTATAGGCTATACTTTGTTCATGATAAACCCTGTTATCCATTTACAATGGGTTCAATGCCGTTTCTTCTTTGTTTCGCACATTTGAACATATTAAGGTATTACACAAATTCTCTAGCATTAACTTCACCAATTTTTTATTCTCTTAACAAATCTGGTTGGTCATTCTGTTGCTGAAGCTCTAAAAGTAATGTCGAAGAGATAGGGGATCAAAAAGGAAGTGAAAAGTGAGATATAGAATACTTTAAGGGATTACTTTCAAAATATAGGAAAAATTTGTAGTCATCATATAAATACATAAATGGCGTCGCAAACTGTTTTAATGATTTATAAAATGAATAAAAAGATATTTGGTACCTATTTATGCAAACCTCAATTGGTAATTATTATCAAAACAGCTAAATTTTAATATATAAAGACAAATTATCTCCACTGTATAAAGTCTTCATTATGAAAAATATAAATAAGGAAGAAAACATAGGGATTACATTAAATTTAATTTCCGATTGAATTTTCGGTCGCCATGTATTTATGACTGTGTATGCATTCTTAAAAGCCCTAGACGCGTCTCCATTACAATAAAATGTGCGGGATTTCTTTGTATTAATAAGAGAGAAGCGTGGTAAATTAAATTGGCTGGCTTTTTTCGGACTTATAATACAATGTAACCTATGAAATGTGTTTCTAATTTGAAGAAATTTATCCACGGAGTGTTTCCTCGGAGTATTTCATGCCGTTTTGGTTCCTTGTCGCCCAACTCCTCTTGTCTCTTGGCCACAAATGTTATGAATTTTTTATTTGTTACTTCTCCCAATTTTTTTTACAGGATCTTTTTGTGCGTTAAACTCTTTATCAAAGATTATCTTCTTTGCTTTAAGATTTTTATTAATTGATAGATATGGCCCGTACATGCTATATTTAATTCCGCTCTTGATCGTTACTCTATTTCTGTCGGAAATTTATTCAAACTACTTATTAAGAACCCTTTGCATCCAAGCTTCTCAAAGAGAAAAAGCTTAATTAAGGATTTCTTGAAAAAAATAGACTATATATTGATAATTAGAACGACCGTTTCATGCTCAGAGCTTCACAATTTTTTGAATACCACGCGAGACCACGCGAATATTGCGTGCCCTTCTGACTCTAATCACCACACGTCCCTACATATGGTAGATCCTAGTGTTGTACATCTTTCAGGTGTCAATTATTTATGCTATTCTATTGTTATGATTAAATGTGCTATAGTAAATTTGCCATATATCTTTAAACGTGTATCACCGATACAAAAAAAATTATATTGCTTTTCTAGAGTCAACTGAAAGTTATTCCAATTTTATATATGAAATTGATGTCTTTTGTCATATGAGGTTGTTCAAAGTTCTCTTGAGAAGCGCCTTTATACAAAGATTCAGAACTGACAAAAAAAGCAAGATTATTGGAATAATACCCCAATTTTTGTCTATTGACTTAATTTTTCTGGAATCTAGTGCTCGAAGGAAAGTTAATTCTATTGAGTGGGTATCAGATGAGCAAGAATTCTTGTATATGACAAACCATACAGTAGCAGCCATAATATATGGGCCAGTAAGAACAAGTGTATTTAAATATTTATTATAGAAGTTTTACAAAACATTGAGACTATATATTATACATACATTTAGATATATATAATATCTACCTATCATCAAACTTTAAGTGATGAGGGAATCAACAAAGTATCTTCTAAAATGCAGCGGCCAAACGTTAAGGGTCACTGCTTCCTCGAAATTTCACTTACTTCTTCACACATGCCCGAGCTAACCTTTCGCCACATCTTCCACGAACGTATATCCCGCCATCGGAGCCAATCAAATTAAACTTCGATTCATCGTTAAAATGTACCTGCCACTACTCTTCTGTCCAAGCGACATGTTTGTTAGCGTAACGAAGATGGACACTTTGAATCTTCTTGGAGCTTAGAGGTTTCATGGTCCGTGACCGAATAAGCAACCCAAAACCTTGTAACCTCCGGTAAACTATTTTACGCGGTAGGTAGACATCGAAGGTGGAGCTGAACTCGCTGGATACCTCAATAGCACTCTGAAACCTATCCTTCAGTGACATCCTAACCATAATACGACCCTGTCTTAGTGATGTTTTACGAGGTCTACCGGTTTTGTTTTTAGCATCCGTCGATCCTGATGACTTAAAACGAGCTACAATTCGATGTACAACACTTCTAGACCTTTTTACAGTCGTTTTAATCCTTTGTTTTTTATCACAGGACACTGGTCATCTCTCAAAAGAAACCATGTTGACAGTTGAATGTTCCAATAATGTATGATCATAAGAGGTAACTGCAATTTGGAAGATAGTTTGTTTATTTCCTCATAACTTACGAAATATCTATTCCATTCACTTGATATTTCCACGAAAGATAGATATTATATATATTTAAATATATGTATAATACATAGTCTCACGATTTGATAAACTTCTATAATGAATATTTAAATACACTTGTTCTTACTGACCCTTATATTATAGTCGCTACTGCATATCATACTTTTGTAAAATTTCTTAAAGTGAATGACTCTAGGGTAATGAAAATATTCCCTTCAATTACTAGGTAATATAAATCAAACCAGTCATCAAATACGATGTTAATCATAAATGATGAAACCACAGATTTGAATAAATGTTTATATTGAACAAATTTAATTCATAATTGAATATTCTTTTCAGGACAACTCTACGCTACATTAAACATAACATGAGAATCCAAAAGATATCAACCTGACTACATGTGTTAAATTCAGAAAACATCTACATAGTAAGACAGAATAATTGTTTCATCTGTTAATATTTATTCGATACTATTATATTTTAATTTATTCTTCATTTTCTATTTATGTTATTGGTTCAAGTTTATTTTTCGCTTGATCGTTTGTTTGTTTTTTACGAACTTTGTGCCTCACTTCGCAATTTTTCTCCAGTTGTTCTCGGAACAAGGTGTAGTTTAATGTAAGCATCACATAAATTTTACTCTCCACTCTGGATATTTCAGGATACATTCTTAAATGTCACCTGACATAAATTTGCATTTGTGACGTCCGCATTTAGACAGAAATTTGGCCTTAACTTTGGGGGGGAGTTTCCAATTGGTAAACCTGAAGCCCCCAAAACTCTTAAGGCATAAAGTTATATACAAATTTGATAAAATATAATTAAAATTCAGCAGGTACCTTGGAAATGGGTAAAGGGAAAGAAAATTGATCATTATTCAATCTTGTAGAAGCTCAAGATAAGTGACGTCACTAATCAGACGCAGATGCCGTCGACAAAATAGGAGGGCTTATTTTTGCTTGCTGGACCACTTTCACCTTCTTAAAGATTATGCGTACCTCTTGAACTCTTTCTGAAGGCTTTTGTAAATCAAAATGCTGTCAGATACATACTAGTGTACTAGTCGAGTGTTGATTTTAGTGATTTTAATGGTATAATAAATTAGTTTAGGTAACCAGCCTATATATCAGTTAAAAAATAAAGAAAAAGTGTGGTGAGTTTAGTAGATCCACAAACTATTTCTTAATTCAGTTCCATAATCTTGTAATATTGTTTAAGCCTTTCAAAGATTAAGCAAGTTTTCAACTGCATTGTTAAGTATAACCAAATTTTAATAACTCCATTCAATTCTGTGTTTTCTTTTAATAGATAATAAATTCCATATTTTCTTTCGACTTTTATATGAAGAAAGCGATTAGCCGAAACGTGACATCTTCCACACAAAATAGACTGGATTTAATTCGCCTAATTTTGATTCGTGATGAAAATTCCGTTCAAGAGATAAGGGTCCGCTCAAATCAACTAATCTATGATGTTAAGTAGCTTTTCGAATTTCTATTTTACTTAAATTACACCGAATTCCAAATCGCTAAGGCTTATTAAAATATAAATGTAAAAAAAAGCTGTGTATATTTTTCAAAATTCGGTCATGGAATTTAATCATCTGCAACTTAAATAAAGACATAATGCAAGATATATAAATTACTTTGGGATATGGGAGGGAATGTTCTCTATGAGATATCCGGTTACCTTCAGGTTATATATGGTTTGATGTTTCAGAAGAAAATATCTTTGGATCAAGAAATGAATTTTAATTCTCAGGATTTGTCTGTTCTTCATCGGGTGTTTTGTTACTGGATGGAAACTGAATTAGGTATGACGTTGTGGCCTCTGTCAAATGCTGTCCAAGCTTTCATTGGACAGCACGGTAAAGTACTAGTATAACTGCCTATACACTAATATCTTCTGTATTTCAAAAGGGAAAATGCAATTTATTCCATAATTTATATACAACTTTTAAATTATATATGCACTATAAGCAGAATTTCTTCCTTCTATGACTCATTGCTTGGTTGGAGGATCAAGGAATGCAGAGAAAGACACAGATAGTTTGCCACCTGATATACTAAATAACTTTTGCCTATGCATTTCACATTTATTAATTTCTAATTAAACATTTAAGTAACTATTGCTTATCTTTGATATAAACTTACCCACGTTTTAAAGTTCATTAAAAAAAATTACATCATGTTCTTTTTACTACCAAAGTTAACATAAAGATATCAATTATATTGGAAGTTACAATGCAAGGTCAATTGTAATTTTCAATAGAGGTCGAATTAATTTTCACCATTTATTGAAAAAATAGTACAGTGATGTCATTTAATTAAACTTTATTATTGTTAATATTTAAAGAAAATTATGGATTGTCGTAGAATGGACTCTTGACGATATACCATATATAACTATTCGTTGAGGGAACTTCTTTAATTATCTGTAAAGTGCGTTAATGTCTGGCGGGCCGATATTATGTATCTTCGGTATGCTTAAGAAGTGGAACTGAGCTCAAGAATAATAATATTGCTATCATTAATAAAATAGAGTCTTATTAATAATAAATATCAACAATACACAAAACGGAAAATATTGACATAAACAGAGAATGGAAAGGGTCGTGGGGCTCGGGCTAATCAGGGGATTAAAGGATTTAAAAAAAGGTAAAACAAATATAGAGTTAAAGGGATGGGATGGTTCGCTAAACTATTTAAAGCACAGGATAGAATTGACAAAAGGGTGAAATACTCAAAGGTAACGTTCGGCTTACGTAATTTCCTACTAGTGGTGCAGTGGAAGGCGACGTGAAGGAATTTTCGGTCCGCTGGCAACTTCCAGCCGAAGGGGGGGGGGGAATAAAATGATCCTGACGTGGCGTCTTGGGAATGAGAACCGTTTCTCGACGAACGGCTTAAGAAAACAAGGGCTGTTCTACGTTGTTCTCTTCTAAACAACAGGGGGGGTGAGAACCGTCTCTTGTCTACGGGCTCAAGAACAATGGCTGTTTTGATGTTTTTCTCCTCTGAACAACAGGGGAAGGGCTGAGACCCGCTTCTTGGCAAACGGGCTCAAAACGAACAATGGCTGTTCTAACGTTGTTCTCTTTCTGAACAATGGGGGAAGGTGAGAACCGTTTCTTGTCAACGGGGCTCGAACGAACAATGGCTGTTCTAACGTTGTTCTCTCTCTGAACAACGAGGGGGAAGCCTTGAGGACTTGGCGTCACGAAAGGCTCGAACCTTGGCACTCGAGGGATATTGTCCTCCTTCTTGACAAGTGATGGTGAATCTCGAGGTCGAGGTCCCTTAGCGCACAAAGTGAGAGAGGGTCGTGGTGATGTTTCGCGACGAAAATCTGGATATCCAATCTGATCTTAGTGGTAAAGTTTCTATCTAAATAGTCGAGACACTCCCTTGGCGTGGGGGACGATGGAGTGGGAACTTCGAGGGAATGCACAGCCGAGGCTGGGAACAATGCCTTATCTGCCCATAAGCCTAACTCAATCTGGCGAGGTCGGCGTATGGGGGCGAACGGGGGGACGATAACCTCCTTGTTTAAACATTGACATCCGGTGGCTGCGATAAGACGCCAAGCTTCGAAGCGAAGATGCACGTGGGAGCATCGTGGTTTTAAATAATATGTGATAGGAGTTGAAACTAACGCTGCCTCAACCCGTTCTATCACATTGATCAATTCAAAAACAGCGAAATATCACTTTTATTTTAGTCCTTACTGGTCTTATGCTCACGAGTATTTTGGAAAAACCTTGAATTGAAAAGTTTCAATTGATCCTTCTGGATTTAAAGGCCATTCTCAAGTTAAATGTGTTTTTTGACACATTCTTTGGCATAAATCCATTAAGTAATATTTCGAAATTTGTCAAGAAAACAAAATTTACACATCATGGATTTGTTCTCAGGTGCTTGTTTTTTAAATATATGTATATAAAAGTCTTGGGCACAAGGGATATTAGGTACTAGAAGCAAAGTATCATCGTATTTGTGATAACTTCTAAAAAGAATTAGATAAAGATATTAAATGATCAAGAAAATGATAGATGCAATTTAACAAATACGTGTAAGGAATGCATTAGGATAAAGAGAATCTCCGGAGAAATTACAATAGTGCAGGCAATTTTTTTAAAGAATTAATATGAAAAATCATATAGATATCTCAAACTCGTGTGATCTAAAATTTTCAATAGAATGCAATGCAGCTTTATAAAAGGTATATACATTTATATTCATGATGGCTTTAACTTCATACTTTCAAGTATTTTTTTAAAACAAGTCACTATAATTTATGATGAAATTTCATAAGAAACAAAACAACAATTCTTTTCGGGCAAATGTAAGGTAAAAGAAAGTCTGTTAGTTTTTAATGCATAGATTTTGATTTTTTTTTAAGTTAACTTTGGGTAACTCAAAAGCTTTCATTCGTCGCAACTGTTTTCTAATTCCAAGCAAAGCATATTTAATCCCAAGTTCAATTTTGAGGACCATTATGTTACTAGACACCAAACGATTTTCTTAAGAACATTTTACTGAAAGGAAACTTTTCTCATCCAAAAAAGATAAAGTTTAAGAGTTTTAAGATAGGTAAATTTTAAAGGGACCACATAAAAGCTTCACTAGAATTTCAAATTTTAGGAATACTTAAATATTTAGAGAGTAGAACTTAAATTTAAACTTGGTTAACCAAATACATAGTCGTTAATTTTCGTAAATTTAGGCTTTACTCTATTTCTTTTTTAAGTTTCACAGTAAAAGGTTCTCAAATATGATGAAGGAATTGAGATGGCACTTAATTAGAATTTAATTATAAGAAGAAATAAATGAGGTATTTCTAAATTATAAATAGAGCATACTAAAGAAAGTAGTGAATTTGCGTAGAAAGTACATTAGCAGATAACTAAAAGAAGAAATTTCTTTAAACGCTACTCATTCCATTGGTCGAAAACTTCTTGAGGCTGCCCACCTTTGGCTGATGTCAGCTCTTTTGATAAGAAAAATGAATGATGGTAATAAATGCGCCTTGATGTCATTAAATGAGATAATATCAAGGAATGGACTTCTCCATGAAAATATTAACAAAATCTAAGGAAAAGTTAACTTCCTCACTCTCTGGAAGCAATAAATCTCTTGGCAAACTTTAGAAACAGCAAAAGGATTAGGCCTAGTTTACTCATAATTCACGTCCTTTCATTGAAATTCACTTCAATCTGTCGTGAGATCTGTAATCAATTTTCTCTTGAGAACATAAAATGTAGAAATAGAATTTTATGAATAATCTCAATTAAAAAAACACACACAAACATTCAGCCAACCAAAATTTCTTTCTATAAAATAGAATATATTTGAATTTATTTAGCTTTTTATTGTACACATTAATTAGATTTTAAATATAAGACGAAATAAATGAGGTATTAACGTGTGTAGTAAAAGGCTAATAGGCAACGCTTTTGCGTACCCCCGAGGACGAAAATGTCCGCTTGGGCAAAAAAGGGTTCAGAGAACCTCAGGAACACTAAGAACACCGAAACAAGATCGAACTTAACACATCTCGCATCATCCTGTTCAGGGGGGGGGGGAGACTTCAGTGGGCATGAGTATAAAATATCCAACATTAACCAAGTACCAAATTCATACACTTCTATTCAGTAGACGCACTACTAATGAAATACTTGTTACTCATCATCTAAGTTTTTTGCCCTACTTGGTACTCTCATCCAGCTAACACACCCTATCTGGATAAGATAGACGGCTAAGGTAAGTGATGCCCGTATTACAGATGCATGATTTAGCATCCTGTACAATAATAAACACTATTTAAAATTAACTCAACACCAACATGGAAGGAAAGGCAGTCTTTAAGCTAGATTTGTATAAATAAATAAATAAATCCACCAAATAATTTAATTAAATTAGTATATCTTCTTCCATTATATCATTATCTATTATATAGCATTGTTTTGTTATGTGTAAATATTTTATATTGCGAGATTTATCGTAATATTAAATAGCTTTTCCGCACCCATAAGAATAAAATGAAAACCCTTAGATTCTGATATAACTATATCATGCCAAAAATAATTCAGAACAACCGGTATATGGCTGCTTAGTCGGGAACCAAAAGTGAATTTAACTGCTATTTTCCGATTAAGAAGACAATATGACAAAGGCCATACACCATAACATTTGGTTTCTTAAATTCCACACAGGTCCGATACATCTGGTTCTCTGACGCAGAGTTTACAAAAACGGCGATAAACCATTGGTACCGCTCAGTTCGACCCCTTATTGTCCAGTGATTTAAAAATTGAGCGATTAAGCGAGGTAGAAATATGTTAAATAAGAAATTAAAAGCTATTTATTCTGTCAATTAAAAGCTTAGTGTAAATATTTTTTTTAACTGGAACATATTCATGTTTAATAACCAGACCTCATAGGGACGCACTATTAAGATTGTCGAGCCCTCGGATCAGCACGATGGCAAAACCTCATCAGGAACATCACCGTAGTGAGGAAGAATGCCACAACTCTTCTTTAGCATCTCTCACACGCCACAGATTCCGACTTCCCGTTGCCAAAGCTGAAGTATAACTTCTCCAGTCGTCTCCACATTCAGGTAACACAAATTCTGAAGTTCAAACACTCGACAGATTAGCAGGTTTCGCCAATCGTAAGTTTGCTCGGTATGCAATAGGTGGAAGAAGAGATAGAAACCAATGCTGCCCCGACACTGGTCCGAGTTACCGAGGTTCGCGCAGTACTTCTTTCCACCGAAGACCGCCCGTAAGAGTCCTGGTTTTCGCCCACAGTCTTAGTTCTCGGGTCAGTCTGGCTGTTCCCCGAAATTCAAAGGTAAGGCCCATTGCTGCTTGTAATCCTGTTTCTTATATAATGATTTCAGCCACTGAATATCTCATCCTGCTTCCACAAATTCAATTAGTGTAGAGGGTATTTTCAAATAGAAAAATGCAAGGTGTATAATGAGAGAGAGATAAAGCGGGGAAAAAAGAAAAATGCAGAATCTTTGCAAAGAGATGAAGAGCACCTGAATGTCAGGGTAATCGCTTTCTTCGTCTAGCTTTATGTGTGTTTTTTTAATTTTTGGCTTTTTTATTTCTTTAATTTTTTCTTATGTTATTCGGTAGTTTTCTGAGCTCTAGGTACAGAAGATATCACAATGGTCCCCTCGTTTCCCGGACCTTAGCCAATTTGACCTCCTTTTATGGGTCATGTTAAAGGAGGAGGAATGAAAATCAAAGATGAGATATCCTAGGAGACGCATCATAATTGAATGTACTCTAATCAATGCATCTGGTTCATGTGAATTACATAAAATGCACCGAATTATGTATTAGAAATGGTGGAAATCAAATCAAAGATCTTATTTATTAATATTTTAAGTAAATAGAATGTAGTTCAAAATATTTTAAGGAAAATGTGCGTTTTGCCTATCCGTTCATACTTTATGAGATCCTGTATTTATGATGCTTGTTAAATTCATTTAAGTTGCTTCTTATTTTAATGTGTCATTTTGTGTTGTCTTATCTGTTTTTACATGTTGTTTTAATTATTTGTGTTGGTATTTTTTTGTTATTTTGTCCTGTTTGTTTGGTTTGTATTGAATTTACTTGCGTGTTCTTTTCTTGTTTATATGTTTGTATATTTGTTTTAATAAATTGTTATATTATATTTTTGGCTAGTATTTTGAAGTATGTATTATAACTTATGTAGCGTGCATATATTTAACTTGGTTTGTTATGTGTAAATTACCAGTCTGTTGTTCATCTTTCAAAGGGGACCCTATATCCATTATCCCCAATTGCCTCCTGAAGACACCCTAGATAAACTAGTTGAAGACTTAAACTCTTCAGAAGCTACTAGTCATACCATTATGCCTGATCTGGACACCATACCAAAATGTGCTCAACATAACTTCAACTGTCATCAGTCCACAAATCTATTGGAACGTGGCAACAGTATTTTACACTGAAATACCAAGCGAAACCTAACCTCGTCAGAGTTGTTATTCATCTCTCCACACCAAATCTTCGGCGCCCTCCAGTCAAGCCAACATATCAATCGGAAGTATACCTTCCTCTGCTGGACTCCATCAGCATGCTTTCGCTTTCCCCGTGTTTGTGATGCAGGGCTCTAACCCTTTATTCTTCATCCGAGATCCAGAGATAAACTCAACTTCCACGTTGTTAGTGGCTCTACCGTTTCCGTTCTTCCGGCCTCGCCGAAGAACAGACGTCAAACTCCAATGGTATTCTCGCTCCAAAATATATCAGGCTAGCCAATCCCTGTCTATTCTAAAAAACTTGTTTGGTTCTCAATCTTTACAGTGGCTCTTCTGTGTTGCTGACGTAGGTTACCCAATCTTGGAAGCCAAATTTCTGCACAGTTATTGCTTATCCTTATTTAAAAGAGCGTGCTCTCACAAATCGAGACTCTGGTAGCATTATTCACGGCACTCCTTCCTTTCACAGCCTTACTGTGCCTCTTCAAGGACGTAACATGCCAAGTATTACATCCATGCATCCTAAAGTACATACTCAATACATTGCATTACTCACATAATTCCAATACCTAACCTCAACCTGGTGTAGGGGTAGCCGGTGAATCACTCTACTCATCAATATGTACACACAACAGACCTACCTGTCTTCTATACCCTACGCCGCTTGCTTCAAAAATCTCAAAGCTGAAGATGGATTTCTTTAGAAAGCATAAGGAAGGAATGATTAAAAAAAAATCTGATTGTTCAGGGCATTTCCATTACATCTAGTTTCCAAGAAAGATGGAAGCTATACGGCACTGTGTGACTTTGCCATATATAGACTTCCTAAGGCGATATCTAATTACTTATAGTATTTGGGGATTTTCAGCATAAATCGCAGGTGCTCACCTATTTTCCAAAACTTTCCCTCAAATTTCGGTGGAAGAATCGAGTGTGTATAAAACCTGTGTAATTAATCCGTTTGGTGGGTATGGTTTTCTAAATATTTCATTCGGTTTGAAGTCCTGGGAGATCTTCCATTTGTTTTCGTCATATAGCCAACATATTTATCTACTTTTAGTGTAACTAAAGTACGTATTTGAACGCCATATTTAGTAGGATTTAAAGTTAGCACTACAAAAATTAAATTAGGAGTAAACCGACTCGAAATTTTGGGATACCTGCTAACACCGAGTGCAACTCACCTTTGCCAAACAAAATTGAATCCCTACGCAATTCCTCTGTAGCGCTACATATAAATCTTTCATAGAGTATTCATATAAAAAAGATAGCCCCATCTTAGCTTCGCAAAATTATCTACTGAAAGGTGCAGACAAGATCAGCTAATCCCCAATAAATTACCGCAAAGTGCGGCTATTGCCTTTCATGATGACAAACTTGCTATTTTCTTAGTCACCGAATTAAGGCATTAATTTTTTTATTTATTTGATACAAGTGCGATGGGTGTGGAAGTACCTTAGAGCAACAACATAATGGAACATGAGCCTGGATGACTATTTTCCCAAAAAATCTTACCAGCTCAAAAAGAAATTTCTAAGTTTGCAAGAGAGCTCATTGTGGCCTTTTCCGCATTAAAAAATCTTTCCCACGATATAAGACCCCAACATATCCCTTTTTACTCACCACAATGCTATGTTTTTGCTATATTGTTCTCCGAAGTCATTTCACCCTCCTCTGGTGGCTCTATGATTGGATTGTATCACATATTTTTGTGCAACCTTGACTGGTAACACGTAAAGCATCTCACCCTTGCTGACCTTCTGTTTAAGAATACACCAAAAAGAGAAATTTGCTCTGCCTGTCAAAACAATCATCCTCACATGGTGTTGTTCGACCACACCACTCTCTTACAATCTACTTTCGTGGTTGCCACTAAATCTAAAGGTAAAGAGAGAACGGTTTAGTCGATTCGTTTCATGCTAGCGCCTCCTTCTTGCAGTTTCCCCATTTTCTCAATGATAAAATAATTTAAAATTGGTAGTTCATGCTCACCGTTCTCAAATTAAGCAATATAGAAGTGTTATATCCGTCTTCCCTCCAACTTTCAATCCTTTTTTGCCTCTATTACGGTATTCAGAGAATTTGTAAAGGCCGTAAGAACTTGCATGGGAGAATTAAGCCCCTTTCTTCGCGCCAGCTGCCTCACATTCAGAAAGTGTACGTTCTGTACGATCTCCAAAAAGTGACCCTTATCTTAGTTAGAAACAAGAGAATTTCCGAAAAATTCATCTACAAATTTTATAGTCCATTTCATGTTAAAGTCCGCAGACAAGATTAATTTCTGGTGCAAATAGGCTAAAATAATGAGAGGTCCTTGTGACCCAAAATCTGAATCTGTCTCACCTTCTTTCTGACCTTCAAAAATCTCTTTACTACCAAAATGCAGAATTCTTTTAAATAACACATTGCAACATTCTGCTGGGCGAGCCTAATTTTAATGGAACTCAGGGGGATGCGAATCATAGATCGTGTTTTCATCTCCTCGACACTCGGTGCCACCCTATGTCAAGACCAACTGCTACTTTCACCATCCACCTCCAAGCTCTCAGTTCACGCGAACTGAAGGCACTTTAGAGATCATTAAATAAGCATACCTTTCTGACAATTGTAGCAATAAATATTATATTACATAATTGGAGTTGTTTGTATAACTAAACGCTCTAATATCTTCCCGCATACTTGCAGAGTTTGGGGCAGAAGGTGAAGGACACCTTATAAACCAAACCACCTTGACGACTCTTGAAAGGCCCTGTAGCAAGAATGAAACTTCCATTGTTTTAAGAAAGAAAAAGAACTCTACCAGTATTTTAGTTCAATATCAAAAGATTCCACTTTTTAAGAAAGAAATAGTTAAAAGAGATAATAGTACAGGGCACATTTGTTTCTTTATAGTTCAAAATCATGAAAGACAATGAAATGTGGGAGAAATTTGGACTTACATTCTTTACAAGGAGAGATGGGAAGTTGGCACAAAATAATTGACTAGCCAATTTTAAGCAAAGCTTAGCCAGACAGTAGGAAAAGTTATTAATTGTTCAATTATTCCTTTTGAATTTATAGGATATTATGATTTATTCATCTACCCATGAAAGACATTTTACACAACATCTAAGGCAGGTCTTTGAGTGTTCAGTAGTATGTTAATTGGGTTGGAGAGGCTAAGATCATTTTACCATCGTTTACCCGAACTAAGCATTACACTTATATAACGTTTCACATAATTTGTTCATCCTATACAAGAGGCATCCACAACAAAGTTTAAAGGCAGTTCTGCAAGCTTTTCTTCATGCTAGGTATATTTATTTTTTTGGTCGTTATTCAATTTTGTAAAAATTATAACGGCTACATAAACTCTTTTTACCTACTTTTCTAATGGATGATATAGGTTGCTCTTCAATTTTTGGTACCTAGCGCCTTAAAAGACATTTCCCTTTCAAGGAATGTGAAGTAAACGGAGGCCTATGTATATTTTTACGGTACATTATTACTCCATTTTCCTGAAGTTGACTATTCAACTTTCAATATAAGAATTTTTTGGCTTTGTCATATATTATTGAGGATCTTATTTTCAACCCCATGTACCCCTTATTGTATTGCGTAACTTACGATCCAAAGCCAAATTAATACCAGCGAACAAATTACATATATCCCTCAGAAGAATTCTTGTTAAATTTTCACCCGATATGGAATTACGGAATTCAAGACACGCCATTACTAAGGCTGAACTGTCAAAGGATTTTCCAACTATAGAAACACATGAAAAATAAAATGTTGGATGACAAACTTAAAATCAGGGAGACCAATTAAATATTTTGAGGGTTGGAGGACTTAAAATAGGAGTCTGGCCTAATTTTTCTTTTTGGTCGAGGTTAACCTATTTCAAATTCTGACTTGATCTGCCAGGTAATGCGATTTGTCTAGATTTCAAAGATTAAATTTATTTTTATTATTGCTAAATACAAGAGAAAGCATCGAAGCTTATCTTAAATTCTGAAACGGCCATTCGTCGAGGAATTGAAGACCATATTGATTTAAAATTATGAATAAGTTCCAATATACCTTACAGCAAAATAATGAAACTAATTTTAAAGTAGTGAATAACTAAACAAATTTCTTGACCTGTCAAAAACTACAGAAGTTTATTTGCCTTCAATTGACGATAGGTGCTAAAAGATTGAACTTGTTATAAAAGCTGCAGCTCGATCAGAAATACCAATACGGTCACATGCCAACGCAAATTCTGACTATTTTACTTGTTTAGATGGAGTCTTGGATGCATTTTTTTGTTTACTTCTTTGCGTTTCACGGACGAATTACGCTCATAGCGGCTACCTTCATCAGCAGATTCTGTTTCTGTGCTGGGTGAAGGAAGAATCATTTCGATATTATCTGTCGAATTAGATGGTTGATTTAAAAGACAATACTCACGATTCTTCCTAACTGCACTCTGAATGTTCTTCTTCGATTGAATTTGATCGATATTACCTATTGCCATTTTCCTAGTTGTTCGTTCGTCATCCAGAAACGTTTGCTCCAATGGCAGCACCTTTTTTTCTTCGCTACATGAACAGTTTTCAAAATTATCGCATTTACAACATGAAATATCAAACAATTGTTCTGCATTCTTTATAAAATCGTCACATTTATGTTTGCATGGTATCACATTTTTCCTGCTAATATTTCTCATTAAATCCTGATATTTTGAATAAAAATTTTAAATTCTTTTACTAACTGCCTCTATTGACACATAAGGGATTCATTCCGTTTTCTAAATAGAAATTAATTTCCTCGCTACTAATGGGATAATTCTTTTAATTAGCGGGTCTTTTTTATTGCGGTTCTTTTCCTTTTCTTTCTCAAATAAAACATATTTTATAACATCTTTATAAGTTGACAACACTCGATCACTAATGGTGAAAGGTGAGCCAAACAAAGGGCTTTCATTTTCATGACGCGTTCTAGGAATAAATGCAATAATTTAAAATTATTTTTATTTTTTTCTTACAAATTATTTAGCTCTGAAACGTGTATAAATATTTATTGTACACTATAAATAACTGTTCTTAAATACAAATAGAAGAATGTGATCAAAATATTAGACACTAGATAGAGCCACACACAGACACACACACACATCTATGTACTTTCAACGAGATCCTCCACACTACTGAAATATAATTGTCACGTACGCTGCTATATTTCATTGAGGAACCTCTAAATATCAATTGATTACTTTTAAATTTCGTTTACTTGTTCTTTAAAATACAATAATTATTAGTCTCGAGGTATCAATTGAAAACTCGAATTTTTAAATCTAATATTTATTCATCGTTTCCCCCCATAACCCATATGTAAAAAAGCTTAAAGAGAGTAGAAATAGGTTAAAAGAAGAATAATCTCATTCAACATATACTAGGATATTATTGATTACATGTAAGTAGAATTTTAAAAATATTAATTAATTCAAAGACAATGGAGGAAAAGCGCCAATTTTAAAAATTGATTTAGTATAAAATTGTAATACAAGAGAAAAATGGATTATCCTAAACTATAATTCACTCTATTATGATAGTTTGATGCGTTCAACATGAAGGAATTCTGTATTTAACAGCGAATGTTAAAGCGACAACTATCACCTCCAAGGGAGATATAGTTGTTCCTTAAGATAAACACTGCCGTCGAATCTTTCATCTTATTATATTAGAGAAGAAGAAAGCATTAATCTGTAGTTTATTAGTAATCGGTAGCCACCGTCCTTAGTTAATGCCCGAGGTAAAACTGACTCTGGCGTATACCCCGTGTTTCTACTAGAAGGGGGAAGCGATCTTCTTCTGTCTTCTCTGTTTCTTCACTCTCGGTATATAGCATTAGAAAGAAATGCGAGAGTATGAGAAAAGAAATGATAGAAGAGGAAGAAGGAGGTGAGGTGATATATGAATAATTTATATTATCCCAACACTCCCCCCCTCAAATATAAATTAGTAAACTATTTTTAGCAATTTATCAAGTAAACTTTGAAGATATACAATATAAATTATTAAAATTATGCAAATTATTTAAACTAGTAAAGAAATCTTTACCATATCTTTTCAACATATTTCAACATATTTTTTTTGCGAAAGTTGAAGATATAATTATTCAATTCAAAGCTTTTGCATGCATAAAATTAAAAAATAAATCATTATTATGAGCACTACCAGCTAGTAATTTTCTCGCTTATAAATATTTGGGGTGTTACCTATATATTGGCGATTTTTAATGAAATTTTCTATTTACAAGCTAGATGCTCAGGCTAAAAGTAAAGGTCGTACAGCAAAACGGTTTTAACCCAAACTTTTTCTCATGAATTGCTACCTTTTCCGCACTACCCATCAAAGATACTTGATAAAAGTGGAAAATCGCCCCACCCTAATATATATAGTTTAAATTTATACAATTCACATCAATTTAAATATACATTTATACATAAATACACACAATACATTTGCATAAATTTATTAATACACGAAATATATATATATATATATATATATATATATATATATATATATATATAATACGGTGGAATTAGTATGGATTTTTACAAAATTTGAAATTTTTCTACAAGCCGGTGAAACCAATTTCATTAATGGCTAATGTATTAATTTTATGCACCAACACCGAGCAGCGATTTAACTTTTCTTTTTAAGAGCCTTAAGTTACGTACTTTGTAAATATAATTGGTAACACTGAAGGAACAACACTGCATTGAACCATTTAAATGAACTCACATCTAGTTGTGTGTGTCAGTTGGTATCTTGGCTTTAAAGTGAAAATTAGATATTTTCTGTTATTCTTTCACTGTGATTGTTAACAGTAGTGTTTTTGTGTATTTCAGATAGTTTATTAGTTATTTTAAAAAGTTGAATTTGTGCGTTTCAAATAATTTTAGCTATAAATGAATTAAACCAAAATGGGTAAACTGAGTGATTTGAGTCCTCGATAAAAAAAACAAGTAAACCTTTTACTGAAAGAAACTAAATTAAAACAGACAGAAATAGCCAAAGACTAGATGTTAAAATCAAACAGTCAGTTTTATTAAGAAAAATGATAACGGTCAAGATTTAAACTCAAAAATGGTTAGAAAATGTGGTCGAAAAAGAAAACAACTCCAATAACAGATAGAACAACTTGCAGGAAGATTTCTATTGAGCTGACAGCAGAGTGTTATCCTTGCTCGAATAATTGGGAATAACTTGATTTTGTAGGATGGATTTAACTCATATTGCCAGAGAAAGAAGCCTTGACTCGCGAAACCAATGATGAAGGCACGCTTTTTCTGGGCAAAGAATCACATTAAGTGGACTTCAAAGACTCCAAAAAGATAAGATTAACACATCTAGCTAACTAGTTACCTGGAATTCATAATAAAGCATTTATACCTACTATCTTTAAAGGTGACATATTTTTTTAATAGCTCCAATATTTGCAAAACATAAAATAAATTTAATGATTCCTTGCTTCAATGGCCTTTGCAATACTTCTATTTCTACTCTACTACTTAGATGACTGCGTGCAGAGTGTAAGAAGGTGGCCTGGAGAAGAATTTATGGCTGAATGTCTGAGGAAAACAATAAAATTTTCAACGAAAATCATGGTGTAGGGAGCCATTTCAGTGCATGAACAAGTCGTTTGCACATCGTTTAGAAAATTATGTATAGAGAAGTACCTACAGGCCGTTTACTGCTTCAAATAAGGAAATTGTATGCCCACAGATTTTGAATATTTCAACAAGACTAGGCTCCAGGTCATACAGCAAATTCAGTGAAGGGATGGTGAGCACTAATGGGGTTCAGCTGCTTTCATTGCCCGGACATTCACCGGTCATGAATTTAAATGAGATTTTATGGTGTGTATAGAAAGATGGAATCCACTCAGGGCCATTACGTCCAAACAACAACCCATATGCCGTCTCATTGAAGTTAGTTTCAGATCTAAGCCAATGATTAGGAAATGTACAAAATATTGATCAATGCTATGCCAAAGACGTATTAAAACCCACATGGATGCTATCCTAAGGGGGGTCAAAATGCTTACTAATGAATGTAGAAGACTTAACACTGTGTCATTGTGCCAAAATAAATCTATTTGAAAACAAAAAAAGTTTTATTAGCATTTTTGCATAAAATTTTTAATTTCGGAAAAATCAATAATAATTCCGCCAGTACTGTACATATATATATAAGGTTATACATATTATAAATCAATAAAGGATTTAAGAGTAGTTTTAAATTTGGAGGCCGCTCAGCGAACAGTTCTTCTCAATTGTCCATCTGCGGCCACCATGGCTGAAAGAGCTGGCTGCTCATAAATTGAATCAGAAGTTTTAAACAACTCACGACCTCCTTTTCGGTTTGGTCAGACGGCTCCCCTTCACCCATGTTATTTTCTACATTTTCAAAAGGAGAAATACTGTCTAATTCCAGTGGAAAGAAGTTAATAACAGATGTTATTAAATTATTTTTATCTTATTTTAAAAACTTTACAACCCTAAGCATCAATATAGGACAAGTTTAACAACATCTTTTATTAAAACTATAGAACAAATATGAAGAAATTTATGCCTATTTGAATTATAAGAATCTATACAATACCAGTCTTTGTGTTTTTCTCTTAATGACAACGAATAACTAGTATACAATTCCTTTTAAAATGTATCAATGATGACTTCTCTCGGGTCAATAGAATTAATAAACATTTCTCTAATTTCTTCATCAACAACATTATGCTCATCAGATATAATGAGAAGGAAAAGTAGTACAGAAAATGATAAAAGATTAGGGGAATTACTTCTAACGAATTAGTAGAGTCCATATATGTTAGGAGTCTGTTATCTATGACTAACTAAATATCTGCCATTGCTGTAACGAAGTTGGATTCTTTAATACAAGATCTACCAAAGGTTTTGTAGATGCAGAGCTTATTGGTTTTTATTAAGCTTTCCCTCTTTTCATCGAGTCCGGAAAATAGCCCGCACTATATGTGGCGTTAATTCCAGGAATATTTTGTTAAGGAAGGAGTTTGGCCCACGAAATAGGTTCTTTCTCTTTATTCCCGACTCTTCAGGCGCCCACTGATTGGTGTTAAGGAGAGTACCTTTAAGCTCCAGAAGTGTTACCGGTTCTATTCCTCTTTCCTCTAATAGCGTTCGGGATACAGAAATGTTAGGGGCAATTTAGAAGCGATTTTGGCTTCTTCGACTATCCTTAGCTGATGATCTCAGTCCAAATCCTCGTTTTCATTCAGTGGAATGAGCCTCAGAAAATTGTTCTCCTCTTACGTTTGTTTATATTGCCATGTCAGTAATAAGATCGTCTTTTATCTACCGCAATCGGGTCAAATCTTCCCTTTACGGCGCATTTTTGTTTGATGACATTTCTCAATGTAATGTATTATTGTTCGAGATTTGCAATTTGAACTATTGTGAGTGAGTGCAGTATGGTTCTGAATGCTGTTATGGGAACAGACCTCTTGTTTGCCTTGACTAGTGTATCCATTATATTCTCGACTCCCAGATCAATCTCATCTAGGCTTGCTTCTGCTAGGTCTTCCTGCTTTTATCCGACCAGTTGTTCTGTGTAATTGGTACATTTAGCGTTCCTGTATTGTTTATTAGAAGGGAATATCACCTGATTGGATCTAGTGATAGGGTCAGAACCATTATCTCATGATCGCTGGACGATGGGCCTATTCTCTACGAGATAATTATACTGAAGATCCGGAGTCACTAGAATGATATCGGGTTTTGTGCCTCTGTTCGTTTCGAAGTAGGTTGGAAATTCGGGGTCGATGAGCTATCTAGCAACGTATCAAGGTTTTATTGTATTGACCGTTATATCCCAAAGCTCAGCTGCGTGCGTTTAAGTCTCCCATTAAAACCGCCTGGTCTTTGTGTACGAATACTTCCATGAAGTTGTGGAAAGGCAAAAAGTCTCTCTTTGGGGGTTGGTATCTTGTCATGACGATTAGGTTCCCTGTAAATGTCCTAAAGCTGATCGACGGTTATGCTTCATCTAAATCTCGGACTGCAATCGCTACGCCATTGATGTTGACATCGTTGGTGGTTCTTGTGATGACCGTGTAATTGAATAGTTTAACTTTGGGGTCTATATTAATTACGTTTACCAGTATTACTTCGAGATATTCCTTTAGGTCGGCATTGATAAGTTCCAGCCCTCAACATTTTGGCTGATTATATTATCTTTATTTTCCTAAGTTGAACAATTATTTTGATATTTTTCCCTCTCGATTTGATCTCCTTTTAGCCTTATAAGATTCCTGTTCGATAGGTGACTTTTCTTTACCGCTTCGCTTCTTTTTGAACTTCTCTTTCCCTACTGTATAATACAAGTCCTGGAGGATTTCTTCATAGCCACTAGTTATGATATTGTAGAGCATTCGGTCTGTGTATGGACCCTCGTATTCATATTTGAAATAACATTTCTTTATCTCTTGAATTTATTCACTGTTTTTTTCAGGAAGGCTCTCTCCTTTGAAAGAACTCTTCGCTTGTTTCTCCTCGAGCTACGGCTAAGAGTTTTGACGTGGTCTCTACGAGATAACTATCGTCAGGAGTAGTCTCAATCTCCATAACTTCCTTGATATAGACTCTGGTGCTTCTTTTTCGTGAGCCTCGGATCTCTTGGCTGTGCTGGCCTGGAAAGCTGTGTTTCCGTTTGACTAGTGGTTTTTGCTGTGTAGGAGCCTGTTCAGATGACGTAGTCTTGTACTGTATATTAAATATATCCACCAAGGAAGCGTTCTCAGGGAACCACCTTTGTGCAAGCCCGTTGTTTTTAGCATAAGATGTAGTTCCCTAGAGTATGAACACGGTTTGGCTACGTTTAGTACATGTGCATAATTCCATTATATTCTCGGTAGATTAAATTTTTTCTGCAGTGGACTTGCGAACTTAGCGAAGGTGAGACTTTGTTTCTCCTCTTTTGACCTCGTTTTTCTTTTCTCATGGTATTGATGATGTCTGGTTTCTTCGTGCAAGCCATCGCGAAAGTGCTGTGACCTCCGTTGAAATTTAAGCATTTCTTTGTTTGTGAATCGAATTCGCGCCATATATGAGTGTTACTACTAAACTCGGAACACTATTTTATATCATTTATCAGGCGGGCATTCTCTTGTAACATATTTTCCTAGGTTGAAACGATTTAAACATGCGAAAACGCTGAAGATGTCCTCGCTCTTAATCTGTTCAGGGGTGATATTTAGGTTGAATGACAATAAACCGGTGCCCTCCTTGCCATACTAGTTTCCCGAAATATCAATTTAAACACATGAGAATACTCTGTATTTTTAAGCGATTAATGAAATTAATGACTTCTTTATATAATTTTGGCTTAGTTCTAAAATCTCTCAATTTCTTCTTTAATCTCGTAGGCCTTACATATGGTCGCCGACCTAAGAATCAATTTGTCGTGAAAATACTGCTTTCTGAGCTTCAATCTGTGGGAGTAGTTTCGCCTCCAATCCAAATTCTTCTAATTCCTCCGTGGCTCTTTCCGAGAGAAGCTTGTCCACATCCTTGTCGTTTTGGCAAATCCCATTATATAGAAATTGGATTGGTCTAAGATTCTAACTCGTACCACTCCGAGTGTTCTTTGCGCACCCCTTCTGACGCGCAAACGAACTAGTTTGGTGGAGTAAATTGGTTTGGTATGAAATCTTGTTTTTGATTCACTTTATTGGCAAAAATGGAGAAAAAGAAAAGGACAGAGAGATCAAAGGTAGGCAAAGGGTTCTGTTATATCCAGTTATCTACCTGGCTTATTCAGCTGGCCAGTTGGTAGCCCTAACTACCTGCCTATCAGATAACCCTAAGAGCTTTTATTTACCAACACACTTATGTCCGTCGCTCACATGGTTCTAAGTCGTAACGTGATAAGCTTCGGCCTGCGCCGAATTACCCGGTAGATTCAGATAAGGCTCCCGCTTGAGGGGTATCTATGTATACTTTAATTTTCCCTAACCGACTCGTCGTAAGAAGAGTGAATGGGATAGGAAGGATCATCCTTATAGAGGAGTCGCGTGTAAGTCCTTTCAGACGTTAATCTTCTCTTTTAGGTCTTCTTCAAGTTGAGGTCAATTTGATTTCAGAGAGTAGGAAAATCTTGATTGCCTGTTAAAATTATTCGCTTGTAAGAATTTTGGTATCTGACATCCGTAGGAATGGCGATCGTCTTACGTCAGGAAAAAGTAAGAAATAAATGTGTAATAGGAGTTTAGTGGAAATATATTGTACAGTAGCTGGATAACCAGCCATCTTCTGAGTTCTTCTTGTTGCATCTTAGTCTTCAGTCTCAATTAGTTCAAAGCTTTTACGGTTCTTTAGCTCTTTAATTGTTCTTAATTTTCTCTTATCAGTCTGTTGCGGCTTGATTTCTAACTCGATGTTTTATGCAATTGCATAGAAACCTTAGTTGTATGTGTAGAACCAGTTCCCTTCTTGCGTGGAGTTTCCCGCTCCTAAAGATCCCTCTGTTGTTGGTTATATGTTGTTCTGAAATTTCTATAGCTCTTATGTCTTCTTCGCTTAGCATGTTGCTTACCTCATCTCAAACTTTACATGCTCTGTTGCATAGTGATACGTTTGTTGCTGTGAGATCAATTTCTTAGTGTTGGTCCATTAGCCTTCAGTGCTCCCTTCTCCTCATGTCAGTGATAATGTACACTGCAGAGTTCTGAACTCTCTGATTTGTTACTGCGTTAGACTTGTGGAGTCAATTTAGAGAGACTGTTGAGTAGAGCAGAGTGGCGCTGCAGCGAGCGTTGTAAATTTTAATCTAATTTCATTTTTTTTCGTCCTCTATGCTGGAACAGTTTGGTGAGATTCACCCTCGCCAGCATAGTTTGCCCTGTTACGTATTTAACGTAACCGTGTCGGATGATTTTAAGTTCGATCACTATTTTCTTCTTCTTGGACTCTAGTATTCTTGCTTCTTTCTATAGGTATGATAGAAAACTTGTCCGCGTTTGTGCGGATCTTTCAATTGCGCTCATAAATGTTAATATTCGCGAGCTCTATTGCCGTGACCCTCCTCATGGTCTGGGCTTGCATGGATACGCTGTTCGCTAGTATGGTGATATCTTCCGAGAATTGAATATATTTTCTGGAGTCGTAGACAGGGTTTGGTAGGTGTAGAGTAAAACTGCTGTACTTGTGAGACATATTCAAACCCCCTACGGGACCACTTGTGGTACTACGAAGATCGGTCTGTCGTAGCCTTCCACTGAGATATATGCCTATCAATCCGTAACAGAGTTGCAAAGCCAGTTCGTCAGTGTTTAAGGAGCCCTTACCTCTTAATCTTGTACTTAAGGCCAATGATCTAAGCCTTGTCAAAAGCTTTTTGGGTGACACTAAGTACAACGTCGGAGTAGTTTTCTCATATTTCGCCTTTGAGATTGTGTCGAAGAGGATGGCTACAGCAGTTTCGCTGCTTCTACACTTCCAAAAACCGTGTTGGTGTTGCGATATTATGGATCTTTCCTCTAGATATCTCATGTCTGTTATTTATCGCCCCTTCCAGTAGCTTCATGAATTTCTGCAGAAAGGTTATTGGTCTAAAATTGCCCAGGTTGTCAGAAGGCTTGGCGAAATGCAGCTGGAATATAATTTTCCCTCTCTTAATTGAGTTCTGGAAATAGCCCTCACTAAGAGTGGGGTTGAATAACCGGACTATTTTATTGAGGAAGGAGCTTCATTCACGGACCAAATACTTCCTAGTTATTCCTGACTCTCCAGGGGCCTTCTGCTTGGTGTTAAGGGGTGTACTTTTGAGCTCTTGGAAGGTTACCAGTTTTATGCC
Organism: Ceratothoa steindachneri; assembly: GCA_963969495.1. NCBI lineage: Eukaryota > Metazoa > Arthropoda > Malacostraca > Isopoda > Cymothoidae > Ceratothoa > Ceratothoa steindachneri. Next base: position 72,841,312 of record OZ018334.1, read on the forward strand.
CTGCTCCTCTAGTATCGTTGGAGAGGCACAATTGTTGGGAACGATCTCGACGCGATGTTGTCCCAGCTCCTCAACGATCTTAGCTCATGTCGAACTCCTCCTTTTTGTTTGGAGAAATGTCGAATACCCCCTCCAGTGTTCACTGAATGCAGCTTCGATCTACCGGGGTTCTTTTGGTTCTTTCCCGTTGTGTAGAATTTTATAACTGGTCTTTGGGGGCTTCTTGCGTCTTGCGATATTAATCTTATTCCAGAATTTAGTATCGTTGGAAATGCACAATTGTTGAAAACGATCTCGATGCAATGTTGTTTTAGTTCCTCAACGATCTTAGCTCATGATCTATGTCGAACTCATTCTTTTTTTCTGGAGCAATGTCGAATACCCCCCTCCAGTGTTCACTGAATGCAGCTTCGATCTACTGGAGTTCTTTTAGTTCTTTCCCGTTGTGTCGAATTTCGTAACTGGTCTCTGGGGGTTTCGTGCGTCTTGCGATATTAATCTTATTCCAGAATTTGGTTGTGTTCAAATCAGAATCAATAACTTCCGCAAAATGGTCACTTCTACCGTTTTTCCCTACTGCCGTGGCAGTAAAGAGGTCCTTTTTTATCCGGTGCAATTCGGCTCTATCGTCCCTTTGTGGTCCAACTTGCTCGATGGCGTCTCTTAATTTGAGCCGTCCTGAGTGAATGCGGAAAGGTTCTGGAGGTTCTTATGTGGACGTGCTTCTTATTCGCCTTTAGTAGTGCATCCACTAGGCTAACAAGTCCCAGGTCGATCTCTTCGTGAGTTGTTTCTACTAGGTCCTCCTGTTGGTATCTGGCAGGTTATTCCGCATAAGCATCCCAATTAGCATTCGTGTATTGCTTTCTATGAGTGCAGCTTATTAGGATTGGGTCCCTCAATAGGGTTACAACAATCATTTCGTGATGTGAGATACAATGGGGACCTTTTTCCACGAGATAATTAAACAGAAGATCTGGCGTTGCTAGTAAAATATCTGGCTCGTGGCTCTATTCGGTCCAAAGTACGTTGGAAAGTATTCTGCAGATTCAAACGAATATTATTCTTTCTAGCAGACTATCCAGGTTTTTATCTGCCTTGCTAAAATTGTCGGTATAGTCCTAAGCTCTGCTGCGGGCGTTTAAATACCCCATTAATTTCGCCTGGTCCTTTTGTCCAAAGACATCGATGAAATTGAAAAAGGGCAATAAGCCCTTCCTTGTAGGTTGGTACCCTGTTGAGGTCCGTTGGCATATTGTGAGGGAAGCTTCTTACAAATCCTTGAGTTTGTTGAGTCTGATATCATTTCTTACCGCAATTGCGACGCTGTCGAAGTTGACCTTATTCGTGTTTTTTGCGATAATGGTGAGGTTGAATACTTTTATTTTATTCACTTCGATGTCTATATTAATCTCATTAAGGATTATTATCTCGGGATCATCTTTTAAATAGTCGTTGCATAGAGAATGTCTCTTCTCTTTCCATTCCGCAACATTGTGGCCGAATATCTTTATTAAATAACTAATAAGTTGGGCGATTATTTTGGTGTTTTCCCCTCTGAACTTGAGCTCCTTTCAGCCTAGTTTGTCACCCGTTCAATGGTCTTCTTTTGTTTTCCCACTACGCTTTGTCTTGAACTTTGTCTTGAAATACATGGCAAGGTCGTTTGGAAATACCAAGTTACCATCAATAATAATTTTCTAGGCCTTGGAGTCAGTGTATTGACCCTCAAGTTTGTATATGAATAACCTCTTTTTATTACTTGAATTAGCTCAGCATTATCTTCGGCAAAAGGTCTTTCCTTAGAAGCGAAAAACCGTAAATTTAACTCATGGCATTCTTGCTCTCTCCCTCTTCAGGTGTATCAGGGGTTGATGCTTCGCTCCTTTCTTCGTGAGTATCGGTTTGGACAATTGGGGTAGCCTCTTCGCGGTTGTTGTCGACTAGAGTAGTCTTCACCTCTATAACTTTCTCTGGTCACTATAGCTTATTTTCCCCGAATCTCGGTTCTCTTGGCTCGGCTCGGATGGAAATCTGTTCCTCAGTCTGGCTGGTGGGTTTTGCTGATTACGTGCAAGTTTGGTTTTCGTGTGCCTATATTGATGTTTTTGTATGCTCCTGATGATTTAAGTTCTTGTTTGAATACCTACGCTGTCAGTAATAAAAGTTTCATTCACCTATTGTGCTTACAAATACAAAAATGTCTGTTTCTCATAGTGTGTTGTAAACTTGTGCGAGGCATTATATATATATATATAATTATCTAAAAGAAAATCTGGATCTCAATAAAGTATACATCCGAATATACATTTACATGCAAAAATGAAAATGGTTCTCATTCATACCTGGATATTTATACATCATATAATTTAAGAGAATTTGAAATCAAACGGGTTTCCGGTGTCTTTGTTAAAGAGGACCACCGATAAATTTTTAAACAATATTTATTAACCCAAATTGAAACTCCAAATTGTGTCTACAGATATACGTTACGTAGTTCAACAGGTTTATGTGTTTTTAATAAAAATTATAATAATTTTTAGTATAATTTTTTAAATAATTTTGTAAATAATATACATATAATAAGAATAATATAGTGAATTATTTCAATTGTAAGGACGGGATCATACAAGAAGCGAAGTACTCCGTCTTTTATGAATTCAATTTCTCCCTCTTTAATTAATACTAAAGGCATGGTTCTACTCAAGAATCGGAAAGTTCCTTCTGAGAAAGAGTTCTAACCGGAGATTTACGTTCTTATTGAACTTTGAAAGCTATCCCCAATTCTTATCTTAGCTAATTTAAGAATCTATGTATATCAAATACTTTTCCCCTCCTCTAAACTCATATTCTTCTTTCTATCCACTATGTCTGTTATAAAATATAAGCCAACCTCTTAATTCTGTCTTGCTTCTTAATCTCCTTTTGCCTTTCCAACATTCTTAGACCATCCATTAAATGAATAAGGTTGGCTATAGCTTGATATGCAAATAGTGTTTCCACCGAAATTTATATGGGCCAAGTAAGTATTTAATTAATCTAAATAAATTATTACGTAATAAACTGTAAGTTTGGCATTACTACATATACTCGTATAAACGGGCTAAAATCTCCATACTCCTATTTCTATAATTTAGGTATGGTCTTAAATTTTCAAATTTAAATGCTTAGCCTATTCATTAATTTGTTCTTTCATTATCAGAAGATGGGGTAAATGAACATCCGAAACGTTGTACTAATTAAAGAAATTAAGTTTTCCTTCTAGGTTCTTTTGTTCATTACATTTATAAAGTGAGGACGGAATTCGCTCGCATTTTCAACTGCTAATTTTTCGCATATTTTTTTACATTGGTTGTCGCTCTTTTACTTATTAATATATTAACCATATTTGCTTATTTTTTGCCGAATAATTGTCTAAAAATTATTTGCCCCCCAGAATTGGTGGAAGAGCCAGATGGAGAACCAAAAAAGATTTCAGACTTCTTCATTATTGGCAGAAGTAGGATGTAAAGGTCTGAAAGGAGATAGAAGAGTCAGAGTTCGACTATGATGTGACAGCAGAGTGAAAATAAATCATTTTCGACGTTAAGACGCCGCAAGAACGCCGTATTTCTACGTTGAAATGCAGATCATCATCAATGATCCCATTAATTCGATGCGTATCATTGCAAAAGTGAATGCTACGGATGAGGAATTTGTGCCAAGACCAGAAGGTCATTCAATATAACAACAGGGCGCTCGCAGTTGCCCTCAAGGACGTTCCCAGCCACATTATTGCAGATGAAATTTCCAGCGACAATACCATGAATAAATTGGGTAGCTGCAGGGAAAGATTAGTGTGGCAGCAGGACTGCGCCATGCCACACGAGCTGGAAAATCTAGACATTCTTCGGAGAATTTCTTCGTTCACACAGGACCTGCACCAGGTTACTTGCCCTAAAGTAACCTTCTGATTTCTTAGTGTCTGGCGCAGTTGAATCTTTCTTGACCTTAAGCATCATTTTGCAAATAGAAAAATATTCAAGAAGATACAATATATATGTAACCTCTTGAATATTGTATGACTTCTCATCCGTCCCCATAGTCACAAAAGTGGTTCCAAATTCTCTAGATTTTTCAGAGGTTTACTTCGTCTATCATCTTTTGCTTTACACATCTCTTCCTATTAATAGTTTCTTGCGGAGATTGTTTCATTGGTTTTGATCTTTTAGTTTTAAGAGGGTAACTATTAACAACATCGCAACTGTAGAAAGCAAAATTGATCGGTTCATTTTACTTTTTTTTAGAGATCAGTTTCTACTTGCCAAGATTAATGGTTAGTTTCACTAATTCTGATGTTTTTTTCGTCTTTTCCTAGTAAGGTTGCTTTAACATTACGTGTTGATGATCGATGTTTACTTTCATACCATCGACATTCGGCAGTGTACTTCGAAGAAGTAGATGACATATGAGCGTGGATTTAACAATGTATGTAAGTTAAATAAATACGCATGATTGAACAAAGAAAAATAACTTAAAACCTTTTCTTCTAATAATATGATGTAGATGACCTTAAGTAAACAAAAGATACTCCAAGCACTTCTACCCTCTTCTTTCAATTTCTCTGTTTACTATTAGGATAAACGCCTTCCCCAAACAGTCACTAGATAACTCCTTATTACTTTTAATCTGATTACCCAGTACCCCAAATAGGGCAGGTTTGCACACCTCCTTCTAATCTCAGTAGTCATAAATCTTCGTGAAGATTTACCAAATCTTCCTTAGGACCATTCCTGAAATATTTATTACGATTATATTCCGACTTTATATGTTTAATTCCCCCCGTAAATAACACTAGACATCAAATTTAACTTTTTGTTTGTTAAAGACATGTGAATAAATGTTTCTAATTAGGTCGAGGGCGCTGAATCCGAATTTCGAAAACCAAAACCCTCTATCACATCTAGATTTTGTGGAATGCCCCCTCTTCTTTTTCGCTATTTTTTCCCGATTAATAAATAAAAAAAATCCTTTTATTTTGTAATTTTTTAATTTTTAAGCAAAAATATTTCAGAAGTGGAGGACCTTCCTTCTTTATTCTGGCTTAGGACAGACAGTGTACAACACTGCCGAAGTTACCCCCCTCGCTCCCAAGTTAGGAAGATTTTATTATATTGATTAAGTTTGTTATGCCCTTATAGTTTAAAGAAACTTTGCTGTAGCCTTCTCGTATTCTTTTTCGAGACATCAAAGTTTGTTTTTGTAAAGACTAGCAATAATCTCCCATCATATTTGGATTAAATTTTCCTTTGTACCTTGTCTCCATAACCAAAAGTTGTTGAAGAAAACGTTTACCATGTTAATCACTAACCACTCCCAGATTTTCAGAAGAAAAACGAGATGAGAATGCAGAAAATGCATTTTAAGTGACATTCTACATCCCATCTTTTCATGAGCTTCCAACATATTGTTTACTATTTTTCGGTAATTTGGAGATTTAAAATCACGACAAAGTTTTCAGTGCTTTCCACAAAGGATGTCCATACTTTGCGTTCCTTTTCATTGAAACACAAAGTGAAGAAATCATCTGAAATAACTCTACGAATTTGTGTTCCAGTGAAAACTCTAGCTTATATAGTGATTTTTATCATCTTTGCTATCCCATAGACATAAAAATTACATGTACTTTGTGTATCCCAACTGTAACCCAAGAAGAAGTGATACAACTTTCAAAAATCACAACAGATACTCCAGTTATGCTCTTTGTACTCAATATGTTTCAGCAATAGTTGCATTGATGAATATGTTTCTTAAAGACCTCTAGCGTGGGCTTCAGGAATTGCAGCTTTTTTATCTCCATTGTGCAGCAGAACAGTTTTAAGACTTACATTACTAGAGTTTATGAAAAGTCTCCACTCATTAGACACAGCCGATTTCCTGCATCAAGCCATTAATATTGTTGCAGCAACATACAGTATTTTCTTATGAAGGAAATTTTGATAATTTCTGGTGACGATCTTGAAAAAAAGATTTCCTTCTTGTAATCTAAAGGCAAGTAACTCAACCTTTTCTTTACTTAGATCTAAATCTCGTACCAAATCGGTTAAAGTTTGTTACCAAAATAAATTTGGTTCTGTATCTTCAGCAATTGGAATCTATGTTTGATCTTCTTTAATTTCTCCAGAAGTCAATGTAGAATCATCATCTAAACCAAAATATTCACTTATTTTGGTAGGTGGCTTCGGTAGTGAAGTAGATTCATCATCTGGTGCCGGTTTCAACGCTGATGGGCAATTTGGGCAAACAATTTTAGATTTGTTTTTCTTTGAAAATCCAGCCACATTTGTTAGGCAGAAATAATAAATCCTCAAAATGATTTGAGAGCTTACACCATATCATGGGAACAGCAGATGGCAATGCCTTCCTCTTCCCATTTAACCAAACTGTCAACATTGTGTTACATTGCGTGCAGCAAATATGAGGGGCCCAATCTTTAACCTGGTCCCCTACTTTACATCCAAAATAGTATCTGTAGGTTTGCTTCATCGTTACTGCTGTTTCTATTTTTCTCCGTTGTACCAGTAGTGTGAATTGCCCACAAGTATATTAAATATATTGGGGCTGTTTCCACATCAGCGTCTAAAACTTGATCCCATGACAATATTTCAAATACTAACTTGAGCAAGCAAATGATACACAATATGAGATCCTTTATATAAGGTTCTTATCAGAGAAAAACTTTGATAAACGTATGATCTTGTTGACCATTTACCAGTTATCAGTAGCAGAAAAGTTAGCACAAATAAGTATCTATTAATCTGAAAATCTGAAAAAAAACAGTAATTAGAATTCAATGATATTCGAGCTTCAATATAGTCTACTTTATATATATTAATAAAGTTAATATAAAATATATATATTATTTAGTAATACATATTATTATATATATATTAATTATGTATATTAAAAATTGCATATTCGTACAATATTAAGCAAAAGTGTGAAATGGCTTGAAATGTAAAATTAGATTACAAAAAAAACTATACGTGGTATGCAATTTCTAAAGACGAATTTGCCTTCAGCGCCTAAAACTCATCTAGAAACACCTATTTTCTTCTCTGTAACAAAATGTCTGTTCCCAAGTGTAATCCATTACAGTATAATTTAGGAATGGAATTTTCTTAACGATTGAATTTTTAGTTTTGCTTTTTAAACGTTTGGGATTTGGGTATAGTCAAGGGCAAGAATTTTGACATTGATATAATTTAACTGTGGAATTTTGTGAAAGGAAAAGGATTATAAATGATGAATGACGTTCAGACAAAAATACTTATCATTATAGAATGTTTTGGAAAATTAAAAAAAAAATTACAATTAATTTCTAGTATATTTGAAGGTTTTATCAAGTTCTTTCTAAAATAGATTTTCTGTTTTAATTTGTAGCAGGAGGAGGTAGCTACTGGCCCCTTAAAACGAACAAAGCAAGATGAAATTTGTACACAAATTTCGATAGAAAAGTGTCATGCGGATTTTTTTTCCGTATTTCAAAAGACTTCCGATAAAAGATTTTTCTTGCTTTTAGGCCTAGGAAATAGGCATCCATCTAAAAAAGCATAGACCATGAGTAAATTATGAGGAGATAGGTACCGAAAACCTTTAAAAAAATTAAGACACAATGGCCATTGCCAGATCTTAATACGTCATAGACTACAGACCAAAGTTTTGCCTCCGAAGTGCAAGTTCTTCCTGTAAGGAAGAGGCTCCTAATGTTTTCATGTTAAAATAATGAGTGTAATATTTCATAATTTCTTAGGATCATTTGTGTTTCGTGTAACTTTTCCGGTATATTTTTTGGTAAATATTAGCATTAATACAGTTTCCTATGATGATAGTAAATTATTATTTCATTTATAGAGGAAAATATTAGTTTACAAAAGATCGGAAAACACGCACCAGTACCAGAAGATCTGAATTTTGTAGACTGCATTTCAAAATCTTTAGACTCTAATAGGGTAAATATTATTACTCCTATCTATACTGTGAGATCATGAATATCAGTACTTTTTTTTTGGTGCCTATGAGCCTTTGGATTCATGCACATTAAATAGAAAAACAAACAAATTGCTCCTCGTTCTGCGACTTGAATATCAACTCAATGTAACTATATTTATGAATTAAAAAGTAAAAACTTTCGTCAAAGGCAATTTGCACTTATAATAATTGCGTTTTAAAGCTTAAAATTCCACCAGGCGAAAGGCAAGTATGAATGTAAATTAGCAGAGAGTGAGTTCAATTATTAAAAGAATCAGATTAATTAGTTGAAAATGACTATTAATTAAAATCTATTATGTAATAATTATAACTATTTAGTAAATATAATCATAATTTAAATATCGAAAACCAAGTCGACTTTAATGTCACTATATCTATAAGGAACGATATAATAGTTCGATCTGAAGATAAAATTTAATGAATTAATAAAGAGAGTTCAAGTAAAGCTTGTGTGTGTCTGGAATTTATCGAAAGAAAAGTAAAACTACGAGTATAATGCAGTTATTTTTATGTATTTATTCCCATACTTCCTGAATGAAAACTTTGCCTGTACTGGTTAAAAAAAAGTAAATGTCTATTTTAAAGGAAGTTACGTATCATCATAAAGAAAATTATCAATCAATGAGCCACACGCCATTATAATGCAAAATTATAATGCAAAATTACGGATTCATTTAACAGGGTTTTATAAATATATAGATCCTTACAAGTATCGTCACAATATGATCAGGATTTAGGCCACGATGTCCAACATTTAGATTTAGCGAAAGCGTTTGATGAATTGCAACTCATTTCTGACGAAATGTGAGATTCCTCATGAACCCGTTTTAGGACCGTTTCACTTTTGAATTTGGGTGGGTAGTTACGCACTGAAATAACATCTAACGTCATCCTCAGACTATAATAAACTGAACAACGAAAGAAAATAATAAAGAAGGTGGAAATAACTGCAAAAGTAACTAGAGTGTTAGTGATATGGTTCAACATTTTTGGCATGCAATTAATTTTGGAAGTACGGGGTGCACACTTATAAAAAATAGGTTATCAATGGTGGTAAACTGAAAGAAATAGAACTAATGAATTTCATTTGTCAGTCAAAAGCCATAATAAATTTAAAATTTTCATTTCATTTTATCTCAAACGGACACAAAACGCCTACAAGGAGCATCATTCATTATATTGTCTGTCTCATTTAGAAAGGAAATTATTATGTCCAAAATATCCATTACATTTGTTAAGCCTACCTATTTTAGATCATACCCTCCCTTTTGGCTCCCATATTTACCGAAACATGAATCTGATAAAAAAAGTACTTCCGTGATATACAACGAAAATAAGGAAGACTAAACATATTAGTTATGAGGAAAGAGTAAAAGAAAAGAAAATATAGAAAATAATATACTATTTCGAGATATCTAAGATACTTCGGAAATTCTGTTTCATTGTTTAAGTTTCAGCATTAAATATAGAAATCAGATTAAGAAGCTGAAAAGAATAAATATAAGACATCGTTCGGAAGATCACCCTTCACTAGCTTTGTCGTCAAAATATTAAACTCCTTTCCTCAATAAATAATTATAATGATCCAACTAGAGACATCTCTAAACGCGTAATAGATCTGTTTTCAATCAAGAGCTTCAATCGTTCAATCTTTGCAAACTCTTTGTAACAGCAAAGACTTCTATGTGTATTGACATCACCTAATAAAGAGTTCGACCACTCCTACTTACTTTGAGGATGGCTATAGCTTAAATTCTGAAATCACATAGGTCTTCTGTTTCTTTTTTTAACAATCGCATGGATCTAATGTATGGCCCCCAAATATATGGGGATGGGTAGATAAAGTAAAGAGGGCGAGATACAGAATATGAAGCGTTTATATACAAAAATAGATTATACTAATTAGCAATATAGATAATACGATTCAAAATGTGCAATACTGAACTACACAGGCAGGAATTAAATAGAGTCAACATACATAGTTTTTTAAAAACATAGCCACCAATGAATGTATACAACAGTTTACCAGTTATTATATCATTACATAATTCTACATAATATACCTACTATAATGTTAATCATTATTTTACATCTGCCTACATTAGAAATACCTTTATTAATGTAGCTTTAAAAATGAGATCCTAAACCCAGTCATGACTCTCCCAAAGGCAGTAATTTCCTGCCTATATGAATTAAAGAAACTTTGCACCTCATAACATAAATAACAGATGAAATGTCTCAATTTTTCCTACCTCGTGTTTGAGGTCAAGAATACTTAAATTAACTTGAGAGAAAAAAATACTAAAAGCGCTACTACAAATGAATTTTCCAAGAAATTTAGACTGAAGTATAATAGAACTTTCCTGGATTTTTACGCTCGTTCACCTAAGATTTTACATGTCTTTGATAAAATAATACTATATCACTTTTAACCTTTCAAATTACAGTTTTATATAAAGTTGCAGAAAAATTCTTATGCTCTATTTATATGCAAATTATTGTGTTGCTCTGCTGACGCAGTTGTTTTAAAAAGAAATTAAGATTGAATTGCTAAGATATGTAAGTCTTAATGAAGACCGTCTAAGCATTACCTTTGAGGGAAAAACTTCTTTTCTTATATTTTATGCATATTCCTATTCAACTTCATATTCTGCTTTTAATTATTTATCATGTTGCTACATGTAATTCAGTTTTTTTTATTTTCCGATGTTCTTTCATTATTGCCGACAGCAACTTTGCTTCTTTGGCTAATTCATGAGCTAGATTTTTAAACTTACTTCAAAAGAGACGGAAGATTTCCCATGCCCAAACATAAGAGAGCTTTCGTTTACTTGGAAGCTTATTTAAATTCATTTAAAGTAAACAAATTAGGCAAACACTTTGCTGAAAGACATCCATTTCTAAGTGATTCAGGAGATAGGAACATGTCTCAGAAGAGCTCTCAAATTGAATGTAATTCTTTTTTTAGATTTATTTTTGCTCCTTTTGCGTTATTAGAGGCCTAAACTAATTAATATTGTATATGCCTTCTGATTTCCTTCGTGTATTTTCACTTGACTTTAGAAACAAATTTATAATGTTTTGATTATCAAAATCTACGTGGTTATAATCTTTTACTTGCTAGAAAAATAAGGCGTCTCTTTTATCATTTTTTATTCATCTTTACTTAGATGAATATTGATGATTCATATTTCTTTACTGCCCAAAACTTTTCACCTTAAATATTTCCCTTTTTCCGTGTATGACATAATGGGTTGGAAATATAGTTAAGAAGGCCTTTCCACTGTTATGATTTAATTAGTGAATTGTTAAATTCAATAATTCCAGGAAAGGTCAACGTAAGCATTTATCAATCCATTACTCCAAAGCACTTGATTAGTGTGTGCATTTAAAATAAAGTTCAATAACGTATACACAAGAACATATTTATGGCAAATTTCTTGTTACAAATTGTAAAAGTGTAAAACTGAAGTTACACTTAGGAAGAGTAGGAGTAGAAATGAAGAGGGTTATCCTCTTTGAGAATATAAGTGCCTTTAGGGTGATCACAGTTCAGTGTTAAGTTTTATTGAAGAGATATAATTTTTAGTAGAATTAATAGTGTTAGTAGTTGCAGTTTCATTTACTTAAAACAAAGTAGCAATATCACAACGAGGACATTTTTGAAAGACACATTTTAGAAGAAGTTTTCAAAAAAGGTAGTGAAGAAAAGAAGGTGAAAGTGTACATAAAAACCAGCAATTACAAATGGCTCTCTTGCTCCTGATGGAGGGAAGGTCAAAAAGACACGCATGCTTTGAATGGCGCTGATTTTAATATTTCATCATGAAACATCAGTGTATTACTTCCATTTATACGCTGAGCGATTTGAAGAATTCCTCTTTTTTTCTGTCCTGTCACATTTTGGTATGAAACTCTATTATTCACGAACTGCTAAGAGCCCATTAACTTTATATACTTTACAAACAGAAGTTATCAGAAGAAAATCGATTAGCGAACTCACCCGAAAACACTTTGACAACCGTATGTTATTTTTCCCCTTTAATCCAAGCTTATCAATGATACTTCACATTCAGAAGCTCTCTTTTGGCACACCATGTTTTTAATATTACCGGACGCTGGCTGCGCCAGAGGGAGCCAAGGGGAAAGGGTATGAAAGATTAGCTACAAATATATAGTTTACTAGGACAATTATCCGAAAAGGTTACACAGTTCTCATATATACATGAACTATCAGTTAAACTGATAGTCAAAGGGTGTAAGTAAACAAAAGAAATCACCGCTCTCATCACTTTAACAATACATACAACATAGTTTTAAGTACCAGTAGATACCATGCCACGACCATAGCCTGAGGTTTGCAAGAGAACATAAAGCCCGTTTCGGTAAATACCTCGGAATTTAGGGGTCGAAAAGAGATTCTTAGCAGAATGATTTCCTCATACTATTGTTAAAAAAAAAGGCTCGGCATTCTTCCTTCAACCCGCCTCAACATTACCGTGGCCCAGTGAAACGTTAGCGGCTATCCGACTTCCCGGAGAGGTTCCTACTTTATGAGATGCCCGTACGTTCGAACGTGTCCAATTGCTTTCGTTTGCTTTTCCCGAAGCCTGGAGCCAGCACACCCCTTGGTGGTTCTTACAAAACATGAATCTCTTTTGACTTCCAAAGGTATACAGTAGGTCTCACTCTTTAAACATATAGCGTTTTCACAACACCCCCTACAGCCCTCACTATTAAATATGAATTCCTTATTACTTTATACATTAGCAATATCGATAAGTTCACACGTACTTCTATATATATCTAGAGCATTTTCATGTATTATTCCTTTTCTCCCCTATTCACTAACCTCTTATACTTTTGATTTCCACTTCTTTCCCATCTATCACATGATTTTCATCCATATACTAAATACTTTAACCGTAATTAGCATAATATTTTGAAGAGTTCGTGCCCAAATAGCTTCCTCTCACAGTTGAGACATTAAATACATCTGACAGCGTATTATTTCTTACAAAAGAGGGGTCTTATATTCTCTCTCTCTCAGTTCATTTTAGTTGTATTTATGCACATACTTCTGTTAATATATTAGGTTTGATTCAACCGTTTCGTTTCAGCACACAACTTTCTCTCTCTCCATTTTCATTTTCCTCATGTTGACAACTTTTTATTCATTTGAATCTCACACAATCATCAAGATACACTCATGAACAATTTCATGCATGTTTAATTACAAATGAATCCAGAGCCTATCATTATCAGTTTCAATTTAATTATTTTAGGTTCTATGCTCTTAAACCAGACACAGTTTGTCATATACAAATATAAACTTGAGCCACTATATTCTCGAGCTATCATAATCATAACCCACCAAGGTATCGAATACTTTTCACTCATAAGTAGCACCAGGCAAAGTTTTACCTCTAGCACCATCTATTCTTCATTCCCTTTCATATTTGGCGCACATAATGGAAAATATCTCCCTATCCTTCTATTTCACACATTTATAATCTATTTCCTATTTCCCTCATCATATACATAAATATGCAAGAATTAAATAGAAAGCCACAGTCTTAAGATAAATGTTTTATTCCAATTTTTCCATTATTATGACAATATATATTTCTATCCTTTCAGAAAAAGATAGAAAGGATTGTTGGTCACTGTTGTTGTAGCCTCTAAGTCAAAAGAGACGGAAAACCCCAAGTGGGATGCCCTGGAACGACCGTAAGCCTTAGGTGTACATACAATATCTGGGAACTGGTGTACTTCCGGCACAGATAACGAGAGAGAGCTTTGGAAGCAGGGCGAGCTCAAAACAGGTCGGAAACTCCACGCAGGACACGCCTCATCAGATAAGACACGCTCCCTTCCGGCGCCTCGAGCTATGCACTTCCGCTGAAGCCCCCAAGTAGGCAGTCGCCAGATGAGCTATTAAAATTAAAAAAGAAAATTCCGCTGAAGCCACAGAAATACTTAGAGTTGCTAGTACAGTTGCGGATCGTAGTACCGTGCAGACCCCATGCGTAGCACCCACAATCCCGTGACTGCCAGCCCCGTGAAATGACAAGCAGCCCTCGACTCTCTCACGCTCGCAACCGAAGACAAGAGTTTTCGCCACAGAGACGGTAGTTAACAGACAAATGTCTATCAACCTCGAGTCAGCTCTGCTCTCGCCTAGTGTACTCCCTCCTTCATCTTCAGCGAGGTTAAACAAAGTGTTCTAATCATACATTGCAAACCCCAGTCGTATCCAGGCCCCAGAAAATCCGATTTGCGTGAGTCTCCCAGGAACTCAGCCTACCTGTGTTTCCTCAAGATTTCCTTCATACGTCCAGAAAACGAGTCTATTTGAGTCGCGTTATACCCCGAGTCTAGGTGACCTTGATTTGGTACTTCTATATTCGCCCCCACCAGTAATTTCGTGTTTTGTATCCAATTATTTATATTCCTTATTTTGTATATAGTAAAGTATTTTTCTATAACCAGTTTCTCTCAACCCAGAACCCGTAGAAGTTGTTTCACTTGGCCAACTATCGCACTCAGTTTGTTATTGTTTTCCCACGCCCGCAGTTTGACTCCCGTCCCCCAAACTTCTTCGTTTGAGGAGTGTCATAATATATATAATCTGGTGTCCGGTCTTTTAGGGTCACCCGTAATATTATCTGGTCTCATTTCTTTTAGACTTGTGTCAGATGCTTAAGGGTGGTCTTAGATTTTGTAGTAATGGTTTTGGTTTAGAAACTATAGAAAACGACTTTACCTATTTCCAATTTCTTTTTTTTATGTGCGAATTTTATGTTTTTTTCGAATTTCAAGTTTGTGACTGTGACACGTATAACCTTATGCCTCGCGAAAGATGTTTATAGGGAGATAATTGCGATGGAAGCAATGGTAATTTGTTGCATGTATAATATATTTGCTTTGATAAAATCACTCTAAAATATGGAAGAGCAATTCAACACGAACTAAAGGGTAATCGAAGTGGAATATTCAAACCTGTGCTAAACTTCCCTCGACAAGTATGGCAAACCTCTAGCTCCGTCAAAATAACTAATGGATTTTTTCATTACACAGATGTTAATAATGGATAGAACTTAAATCGAAAGTTATGTCAAACGTTGGAGTTAGCCCTAAATTTCATTAAGGACACGCCTCGTATAACATATCACAAAGTATAGGGAGTCATAGTTTAAACTAAAAAACAAATATTAGCACAGCAGAAGATCCGATACAGATATAAGAAGCAATATCTACAATCTGACGCAAGTAAAGTAGAAGAATACTAATAATAGGCGATCAGGCACCTTCATCAGAGAGGGATATTGGGAATAACATGATTCATGGACCATAAATCAATGGTCTTTAGGTTTACAGGCAAAGAGGACGATTTGATTTGAGATAGTTAGTTATATTGTAAAAGAATAGAAAAACGCAGGTTTTCGAGTTTGTTTATAAAACAATATATCTTTCAAGAGGAGTGGCTTAGCCATCATTTACAGTGAAAGCCTGGCTTTCGCAATCAGAGCTCCGTTTTCAGGCCTAAGGGCTATATGGCTCTAGCAACGAGGTTTGGTAAAAAAACATTTAAAAAGCTTCCAGTACACATTTTCTAATAATTTGCTCTTGGTCTATTTTTATAGATCTATCCTTATTTTCTATGGCTAAAGGCAAGAAAAAACTTTAATGGCGATCCTTTGGATATACCAAAGCTGATATATAAGAGTCCATCGAAATGAGTTTTTCGAATGCCATCTATAATGTCTGATAAATGGCGAATGCGAGATTTCAAGATGGACTCCATTAGTGTTGAAAGTCAGCTCGCCAACCAATTAAAATTTATACGCTTAAGGGTATATTGGGCCGATTAGTTTTGGGCAGGACATATATATATATATATATATATATATATATATATGGTAAAGATGTGTTTGAAGGGAGAAATCTCTTCTACAAATAAGGGTAGTTAAGTTTAATAGCCCCACGAGTTGTTTATTAGATGATTAAGTTTTTTTTTATGAAATTACCCCAAAGACTCTTAACTGTCTTGATCAATGAGAAAGAATTTTAATTTTTTAATATACGAGTGAGAATCAGAATTGATCAGGTTTATCATCTTGGGTGATAATTAGGGAGAAATGTTTTTCAATGATTGGATGGGTCTCGGAAGTCTCATAGAAAAGATGAATTGTTTGGTGAATATGCAGACACGGCTGTTATGACTGTAAAAGAACAACTTCTGATGCCCCCCTCCCCTTCACACACTGACTTTATTGGAGACAACGAGCGATTGTATCCAACCATTGACAACGTCACTTTCTGTTGGGAAACATTCGAGAAAAGTCGTTCCAAGCCTCCCCTCAATCCGGCGACGAGGCGAGAAAGAGCCTCTGTGTTTTGCGCCTTGCTTTTAAATAATGAATCGACACCGCATCCGGATTAAGATGTGTTGAGCTTGCGACTTCTTTCTCCAAATTCCTTGTTTCCCTTCAGAATCGACATACGAATACGTGGTTTTGACTAGAGATTAAAGAGTCCAAAACGCACCCAAAGGCAAGCCTCTCCACCGTGATTCTACACCAGTCAATTGTAGTTTCTCTGATCGGTAAACCTAAGAATTTGCACAGCAGTCTCCCTTCGTTTAATCGAACCGAATAAAATCTCCATCGATTACCTTTGAGGAAAAGAGGTTTCCTCTTCCAGTGGAATAGCGAGAATTTCCACATTCCCTGTCGAATCTCATCTTTGAAGATTGGCTATCTTCATCAGAAGGTTGGTTCGGATCGTGCTTAACTTGACTTATTCGAAGCGTGCACCACTTGCTTCATTGGATTGTTCCCCACTCGCCTCATCGTAAGAAGGACTTTCCTCGAAGTCACTGACCCGTAAGACTGAAACCCTCTTCATTATTGGTATTGTCAAGTTCCCCCTTCTGATCTGAGCCTAGTAACGCTAATAAATTAATTCTGTTTGAGAGTCCCTCCTCATAATAATTATCTAGAGACTATTTCAATTTAAGTAATCCCCTTTTGCCATTTTTTTTTAATTCGCTTTTTGATGTTTGTATATAAAATTATATTTTTTGTTAATTCATCTTTAACTAACCTTAAACGATATTCTCGGCCTATTCACGAAAATCTCGCCAACCATTTATGCACTCTGTCTGATTATTTAGAATCTGAAATCCAACGCCTCAAGTTTGACCTCCTAGTCAGTAGTTAATCCCTGCGAACAGTCCTCAAACATTTCGTGTTGCCGTAGGTGATTGAGTCAGCTCCCCCCCCCCCTTTCATAATATAGAAGTAGTTTTGCTATAGAGTAGAGTACTACCACATATATTATATATATATATTACTTCTATATTATAAAAAATGGTCTCAGGTGTGTGAGCTACTACATAGTTACCAGTTTAGTTGATTTAAATCCCATTTGAGTTTTAGTAGTTCTCTCTTATTATTGATGTGGTGGAATGACTAGACGATATATTTATATATACATGGGTGTCTTTTGGGGATTGGTCTAAAGTGGGTTGAAGACCGAGTGTGAAGGCAAAATTATTTGGAGTCTAGGGGGGGGATGTTATTCTTACTTTGCAGGGTCCTTTTAAACAAATATTTCACAGTTCAAGTTGGCCAAAGATTAAATAGTTAGCTGGTATGCGTTGTGGGTTGCAAAAGAAAAGACAATGGCGAAAATATAACTTTACTAACAAAAAAAAGAATATATATATTTACATAGAAATTGGATTTAAATGGAATGGTCGTTTAGACGGGGTTAAAGATCTTCACGAGATCAAGTAGTTTGATCAAGGGATTAAAGAGGTCACAAACAGTTGGTGATTAAAAGGGGGATTTTAACTGGGGCATGTACACAAATAATGGAGCAATTATGATAAGCCAGAATTAAGATCAATCTGCAGGCAGCAACGGTTACGATTCACTTATGAGCTCGTTGCTAAAAAGGGGCCAGTTGAGATACCGTGAAGGAGACGGAAGAAGTTAGTTTTTCCTCTGGCTTCAATACGAGGTAGCACTAGCCGTCTTCGGAGTTGGGGGTCCTTGAATCGACATCGCCGCTGGGGAAAAGGAAGAGAGCGTCCTTTAGCTCGTTCGTCAGAGTAGGTGGAAGTGTGACAGTGCTGCTCTCTAAATTCAGTCGAAACGTTATATAGGCGCCTGGAAAGGAGGCGCGCGCGATCTTAAGTGAAAAGTCAGCGACTCCTTTGGAGAAGGGGAAATCTTGATAACGCTCGTTGGAATGTGCAATGGATTCCACTCTTTGAGCACGAAGATCCGCATGCTCGCGGAGAGGTGGCCGCGTGATAGTTGGAGATGACATTGGTCCCTAGGCAAATACAGCCGGTGCGAGTGATAACAGCGTCAGCCGCCTCCTCGCCTAGGTTCCCATGCTTTGACCAGCTCAATGCGGTGATCTCCGGCTCCACGTGGGTATAAGAGGGCACGTGGCCGCCATTGGACCTCATTCTGCTACATTTGAAGTTTCTTTATTTTCCTCTTTTGTCCGAAGTATGTTTAAGTTACTTCTTGATCAGTAAAACATTTGTATATTAACTATTTAAAATTTAGATCATTAGTTAGGACCCGTTCTTTGTGTTTGTGTATTCCATTTACCAAAATATTTAAGGTAATCATCAGCCGGATTAGAAAGACTAACCCCTCCTAACCGTTTATGAAGAGTTTTACTGTTCTTTTAGTGGGATAATTTTTGAATATTTATTTTTGGGAAAAGTCAGGCTTCACGAATATAGCCGAGAAATTTCTTTACGTCAATAGCCCCATTCGCGTGTTATGTTCCCATGGTAAGCCAACAAGGTGTCTTCATCGTTTGACCGTTTCAAGACTCAAGGAGAGACGTTGGGCCTGTCGGACCGAGAATTATTAACTTATTTTCAAGAAGAGAGAAATGAAAGAGAAGAGAGAAGAGTGAAGAGCGAAGAACAAGAAATACGAGCGCAGGAAAAAGGACAGGGAGAAACTGAAGAGCAGCATGAACTGGAATTAAGCTGTAATCAATTGGTATCAATGTCAGTTAACTCCCGAACCGAAACTCCACAATCCACTTCAGTAGAATTACCCGTCTTTAAAGAAGGAGAAGATTTTGGATCATATATAACGTATTTCGCGAAGATCTTCAAAAACAACAATTGGGACATCGAGGTAGATGGTGTAGCCCAATTGCTCTCCTCCTAAACTCCTAGTTGAGGGACATATTTATTTCGCTTAACTCAGAGTCCACTGAGTCGAAGTGGTAGCAGCCCTAATCAAGATTTCATCTGTACTAGTTGGTCAGAGCCCCCCAGGTTACAAGTAACCCGGTAGTACAATCCGTGGAAACCCGTGCCCAGGCCGCCAAGGCTTCCTGGGAACCTGTTCTTTTAGAAAACCCCGTCGATCCGGAGAAAGACACCCTCCGGAGCGAGGATTTTTCCCGTGCCTAAAAGGGTTGCGCAATTCTCCTACCCCTCAGGCAGTTCCCCTTAAGCGCATTAATAGCGTTTCGTGCGCTGAGGCCCTTATTTTTATTTTTTCTTGGATACGAATTCGGAAAGAGGTATTGTCGGATTGAGAAAGAGAATTTACCTCCAAGCATATGGAGTATGTTGGCAAGCTCTTCATGGTAAAACCTTTGTTTACCACCCCATAACACCCAGCCGCAAACGGAGTTTGCGAAAAGATAAATTGCACATTGAAAACAATCCTCAGAAAATTGTGTATAGACCAGCCCCGAGAATTGCACCGCTTTTTATCCGTGGCACTGTTTGCGTGTCGTGAAATTCCTCATAGGACACTAGGATTCGTTCCCTTCGAATTACTCTATGGCCGTAATATTCAAGGCCCCTTTGCTTTTTTAAAGGCACTTTTCACCAATCCCAGTCTCGATAAAGATATCCAATCTTCCAATTTGTACCTTCTAAACCTCCGAAAGCACCTCGAAATATGTGTCGACATCTCGTAACAAAATGCTGAGGTAAATTTGGAGAAGTATCCAACTTATTGAAATTTAAACGCGAAGGAAAGAAGTTTTAGCCCTGGCGAGGAGGTGTTGTTGCTACTTCCCGCGGATACTAAAAAATTCTTGAGCCAGTGGTAGGGCCTCTTTTCCGTTCTAGAGGTAAACTTGCCACTGGATTAGCAGATTCAGACACCCTCAGGAGATAAAGTTTTCCACATTAATATGTTAAAGAAATATCACTGCCGTCCGTGTCTCAACAATATTATTACCCTGGATGAAGAGTCCCGTTTTGGAATCGCTGTATTACGCTGACCTCCACAATGTCAGACCAGACGGTGATTACCCTATTCCCCCTTTACCTAGACCCCCGGAATCATCATCCCCCTTGCTGGATGTCTCCCCCAGGCTAGCGCCTCTTCAAAAGAGTCAGCTGAAGATGTCATCTCGTGTGGCTCTAATCAATTTGAGCATGCCATCGTACTCACCACTCAAGAACCTTTTCGATCGAAGTCGAGAATCTTTTAACCTTACTGCTCCCCGATAGTCATGGTTCGCAAGCCTTACTAGACTTTCCGCATGTGCGCCGATTTCAGAAAATTAAATTCAGTCACGGTGTTTGATGCAGAGTCTATCCCACTTATAGACAAAATTTTCACCATTTGGAGGAAGCTCAATTTATTTCTGAGTTGGACCTATGCAAAGCCTACTACCAAATTCCCCTTCGTAAAAACGCGCGCAAGTATACTGCTTTTCCCACCTACAAGGGTCTTATGCCGTTCAAAAGACTACCTTTCGGTTTAGTTACTGCATGTAGCAACTATAACTTGATGATGCGAAGGATTGTGGATGACTTGCCGTACGTCTTTTTCTACTTCTTCTACTTCGACAACCCTTTATGTTGGTACGTTTTCGTGGGATCAACACGTGAGAGCTTTCCGCACTCTACTTATTACGCTGCGTGAGAACGGACTCAACCTTGGTCATAGTAAGTGCCACTTTGCGTATGATACTATTAAGTATCTGTCTTAATGGTGGGAAAAATCAGATGGACCCCAAGGACGAAAAGGTCCGAGCCATTGTCGAGATGCCCCTTCCCCGCACGAAGAAACAGCTGAGATCATTCATGGGATCGGCTTCCTTTCACTGTAGATTTATCCCTAGCTTCGCATCTATTTCTGCCCCTCTAAGTGCCTTCCTTCAGAAGAGATCCAGATTTCCTTTCATAGAATCACGAAGCTAATGCCAGGTTCAAGCATCTCAAGGACAAGCTAACGTCCGCCCCCATTTTGAGGCTCTTAAATCCCTCTAAACCCTTCGGCATCAGGATGGATGAGAGTGACGAAGGAATTGGATGCGTGCTGCTCCAATATCCTGACTAAGGTGAAAGCCCACGGTGGCTTACGCAAGCCGAATGCTACTGCCCAGTGAATGTAATTACTCGGTAATAGAACGAGAAGGATTAGCCGTAGTTTGGAGTATTACCAAATTTAGCAAGTATTTAATAGGGAAAGAGTTTATTGTCGATACTGACCATCACTCATTATCGTATCTCCGAAATACTAAGATCAAAAACGGACGTATAAAGAGATAGCTTTTAATACTCCAAAGATATCTGTTTAAAGTTTGGTATATTCGTGTTACCGAGAATTGTATAGCTATATTACTTATATATTATAGTTTGTTTTTTTGTTGTTGTTATGGTTGTTCCATTACCCTTTTAGACAAATTTCTAACTTGGTTCCTTAGTTTAAATGTAATATATTTTGTCGACCCAGTTACATTAATTTTGTTTTGCTCAGATCAATATCATAGTCTTTTTGTAAGCCATGGGTAACGTCACTTCCTGTTCGAGAACATTCGAGAAGTTTCGACTTCTGAGCGCATTGGGGAAATATCCCCCAATCCAGGGAAATCGTCTCGAGCCTTCCCCCCCCCTCCACACACCAGCAACAAGGCGAGAAATAGCCACTGTGTTTTGCGCCTTGCTGTTAAATGATGAATCGCCTCCGCCTTCGGACTAAGATGTCTAGAACTTGTGACTCCTTTCTCCAAATTCCCCCTTCCCCTTCAGAATCGCCATACAAATATTCGGTTTTTACTGGAGCACAAAGATTCCTGCACGCACATCAAGTCCGTCTTCATCGCTTCCTTTTCAGACAGCAGACTTTCTCCGCCGTGATTCTACCCCAGTCAATTGGTAGCTCCTCTGATCAACAAGCCTTTGAATTTGCGCAACATATCCCTTCGTTTAATCGAACTGAAGAAAATCTCCATTGATTACCTTCGAGGAAAAAAGTTTCCTCTTCCAGTGGAATTGCGAGAATTCCCACATTCCCCGTCGAACGTCATCTTTGAAGATTGGTTAGAATTCGTGCCTCACTTGCCTTATTCTAACCGTGCACCACTCACTTGCCTCATTGGATCCTTCTCCACTCGCTTCATTGCAAAAAGGACCTTCCTCAAAGTCACCGACCCGTGAGACTGAAATCCCCTCCCTTATTAGTATTGTCAATTCCCCCTTCTGATCTGAGCCTAGTAACGCTAATCATTAATTATATTCGAGAATCCCTCCTCATAATAATTATCTAGAGACTATTTCAATTTAAATAATCTCCTTTTGCCATTTTTTAAATTCTCTTTTTGATGTTTGTAAATATAATTATATTTTTTTGAATTCATCTTTAACTAACCTTAAACGATACTCTCGGCCTTTTCACGTAAATCTCGCAAATCATTTATGAAATCTGTCTGATTACTAAGATTTGAAACCCAACGCCTCAAGTTAAGTTTAACCTCCTAGTTAGTCGTTAATCCATGCGAACAGTCCTTAAGCGGTTCGCGTCGCAGTAGGTGATTAAGTCCTCCCCCCGCAACACATAATATAGGAGTAGTCTATGCAATTCCAAGCACTTGTGACTATTTAATACGGGTAAATTCCACTTTATCTGCTAATTGTGAATTGAGAGCACGTTTGGACGCATTTATTTTCATTTGTGTCAAATTTACATCTTTAGTCACACTCTAATTCTGCCAGCTTTTCTGTAATCTAAAGCGTCTGGGTTTGTTACGGAAAATTCGAATATTCATGAATTTTATGATAATTTTATGAAATCGTCTTATATGAATTCTTTTGCAGAGATATCAGAATCTCAATTTGCTACCAATGAATTTATGATATTTCTAAAATGAATTATCTTTGTATATGACATATGACCTTTATTTTTTGATTAAGGTCAATGGGGATCAATTCAAACAGAACGCCATTCGGATATTGATTCTTCAATAGTTTTCTTATAAATGGGATTTCCTAAATGGAGGCAAATTCCGTTTTTCCCTGCGAAATAAAATTTTCATATTAAATGAATCCCCTTTGGCCCAAGAAAAATGATAAATATAAATATGTGACTCTTTAAGGAGAGGAAAAAATATTGAGAACATGCTTATAATATTCCCAAGGAAACTAGGGACATTTCTTTCTTATTTGTCTCCCAATTTATTGCCATGTGTTTTGTTTTTCTGGTTAAATGTTTCCTGAAAAGGGTTAAAGAAATCTACTATTGTAATTAAAATCAGAGTATGAGACTTGTTTCTAGAATCTGCTTGTTTTTAAAAAGAAATACTATCAAGGACCGGTATGATTTTGTCTAACTTGAATGAATTGCAATGGTATTTGTATCGGTTGCTAAGGAGCAAATAGCGACGCGCAGAAATCAGAACGTATGTGACTCTTTTTATTTTTTTATGCTCCTTAGTGAAAAGAGCACTTCGTTCCACTTCAGCTTGGCAGAGGTTGCGCCTTTATGTGTTTCACTTCCCATAGTACTTGAAATGTGGTGAATTGGGTCTCTTCCCTTTCATTCTATCACTCCTAATTCCTCTTTCTTTCGTCTTCCTCCGTCAACTCAAGCAACCGTCCAGTTATGAGGCTTTTGTTTAAATTTAAGTGAATTCTTAATTACTTTGAGGGAAGACAATTTTAAAAGTGATTAAAATCGATAATATTTACTGATCATTAAGATTGGGAGATAATCGCGGGGTATAATATACATAAATGTCACACACATGTAAATCTTTGTACGGAGGAGCTGATTCTTCAATAATTATGGAAGCGGAATAAAACACATTTAGTTAAAACTGAGCAACGGATCACCGACTTAGGGCGTTTATTATCATACGCTTATATAAAACTTCTTTCCTTAACTTATATCATCAAACAAGTATAAAGAATAAGCTCATGTATGAACTGAATAAATTCAATTAAATTAAAATTGGCATCACTTCTGAAGATAAAACATATTTTATTTTGAAAAAATAAACTGCCTTTCTCTTATACTGCTCAACACCAATCAAATAGCTTTACTTCTATTATGAAAATCACCTCGATTTAAAAGATATCATTGATTTGTTTTTTTGTTCATTTCAGCGCATTAACGATATTAATAATACTTTTTTATAACTTAAGAATAATGAGAGGTCAGAACTGCCATCGGCAATCTAATTGCAATCCCAGATTTCAGGATCATCGTTTTGAAAAATACAATAATTAGAACTTGTGATGTTTTGGGTGTTATGGTATGTAAAGATTGGTTGATTTCTTGAGTATTTTAGTTTTTTTTAATAGGAAAATAAACAAGGCGGTGTTTTTTAATAATAACTCAATTAGTTTCTTGTATTTATGTCCTGTGTTAATACATACTATGAAGTAATATGGAAATAATGGTCAAGAGATGTTATCGACTTGCTCTTAGAAAATTTGTTCGAGGGTAAATATTTTCATTTGTTTTTTGATTTCTCCGTTGGATATTTAATAAATAAAAACTGAATTTGAATTAATTTTGGATTTGAGGATATTAGAGTGTAATGTCTTTATTAAATTATTATTTCTGTCACAGATTCATATTGTTTGACTTCATCCACCGCAATTTTTTTACCCGTTTACCAAAACGATTTATTCACTTATTTATATTATTTATTTTTAAAATAAAGGCTAAAAAGGCATTCATATTTAAAGATTTGAAAAATAGTGTAATATGATTAGTGTTGTTAGATGAATTTAAAAAATTGATTAGATAAACAGCTCAAGTTACCAAAACAAAATATTCTTGAGGCGCAAGGATCGCCGAAGGCAGACAGCTCTCCTATTCTTCCTAACATTTACTCCAGAAGAGAGGGATGAGTCAAACTATTTCATTGGTAAGCAAGGTTCGACCATATATCGATAAACTGAAGGATCAATAGGAAGTAAAGAAACTTTACATGTAACTGTAAATATATATATATATATATATATATATATATATATATATATATATATATATATATATATATATATATATATATATATAAATATACATATATATATATATATATATATATATATATATATATATATATATATATATATATATATATATATATATATATATATATATATATTCATATGTATATACAAAAAATAATCACAAATCAGGACGTGATCTTCTAATGCGTGAAACTTCTCCCCTGAAGAAGTTTTGACAACGATAGCGCCTGGGCTATCGGTTGTTTGTTTTTTTTCCTTGGGAATTTCAGGCATATATATATATATATATATATATATATATATATATATATATATATATATATATATATATATATATATAAGTGGCAAACGAATTGATGGAGGCAAACTTCAAGCGAAAAATAAATAGGATGACCACGACAGAAGCGTAGATGCCTCGTAACATTTATTTAGAACGTTTCAGGATTATAAATAATCCCATCATCAGTGCTAAAGAAAGAATACAAAATACAGTTAAATGTATACATAAAAAGTTAACACAACCAATAAAATTGTGAAACATGAATATTAAATTTCAGACGAATTGATTACATTAGAAATATGTAGGAAAAAACAACCAAAACGCTACGATAGAGCATCCATGAAAATAAAAAGGGCATATAATATAAAAAGATCAGAAACATGGAAAAATCATATTTTTCAATAGAGGTCTAGACGGAGCACGGGAATATGATCATAGCTACCTAATAGCAACCCCTAAAACCCAATATTTCCCCTATAGAGAGCTTCATATCTATCTTTCTCCAGATGATTCCGTGACATACCTGGAAGATATTATTGAAAGATATCAATAATCAGGTTACCAAAGGACTAATGGAATAATCTGGTGCCAAGGTATTACGGGATGCTCATCCGATATCGTTTTAGTAACTCTCTTACCCATACAATTACCATTTTAAACGAAAACTCATGTCATGTAGCGATCAAATAGGAAACTTTGACGAGATGCAAAGGAACTCCATCTAAACCAGAGAATGGAAGGAAAAACCTACTATAAAGTAAACTTGAAAGCCTCTTATACAATGCTAAATAACGATAGCACTTTCTACCTGAACAGGAAAATGTTACATCGGAAGATATAAAGTAGAAGCTATAAAGATTAAACGACACTGATAAGAGCAGACAGAAACGCGATTTTGAAAAGTCATACAAAACAGATTCAACCACCAAAGGGACGAAGCAAAGGAAGAACGTTCGACGTGACCTAAGGGAATTATTCCAAATAAGCTTCAGAAGAGGGCCCTCAAGAGACATCCTTAGAGAAAAAGAGTTAAAAGTAGAACTAGCACATCTAATCCCATAGGGTCTTCCATAAAGGGCGCCGAATTTGAAAGGTGAAATATTAAAATGAATTTTTATAATCATGGGTCAATTCTGCATATTTCTAATGAGTTATGTCTCACTTTTAGGTATGGAATACAATTTCGGCCATATGTCCACCTGCACTGAGTCTGCATACATTTATGCGGTCCTCTAAATTTCCAATAACTCAACTCTCACAGATGTGTTGCTAGATGCCTCCAATCACATGCCTAATGTAGGGGAATAGTTACTCCTCCCCCCCCGTTCACTCGCGGGGCAGTCTCAAGGCGGTTACCGCAAAGACATCCGGCCCAGGCCTCGGCGGGCCAAACGCGTGACCGCAGCGGGGCACAACTCGGTGCCATGAAAGACCCTAAAGGTCAAAATGTAAGATCTCCCCCAGAAGAGTGAGATCCAGTTTCACGTCGAATAAGAAATTGGAGACGTGTTTCTATCAATCTCGAAGGCTAACGAGGAGGCGATGTTTGACTTCGTGGGAAAAACCGTTTGGAAAAACAACTCTCCTGGGGCCGTCCTTAATCCCCTACCCCCCTTACCACTTCGCAGTGGGGTGACGAGGTATAAATGAGGAACTCTGAGGAAATCGAGGTAGTATACGTCAGTCTCTAGGGACAAAGTCTTCGGATCAAACTGAACTACCGAGACTGGAGAGGTAGTTTACTTGGGTTGCCAGACCAAGAAGTACCTTGCAAGAGAGGCAGGGCTACCTACCTTAAGGGGCTAAGAAGAAGCTCAGCCTCGGGCTAAGTCCCTGGTTATCAAACCAAACGTTAAGTTAACTTTGGTAAGTTTAACTTACTCTCACCAGAGAGACTCCTCATATCCTGGTGAACCTTAAACACCAGGGGTATTCCTCGTCCTTGAGGAATGAGGAAAAGAAGAAGGAAAAGGCTCCCCCTCGAGCCCGTTACTCGGTGGCCACACCGAACTCCTAAGTTAACTTGGTAAGGAACCAAGTTCAAATTATTGTCGCCAGAGAAATCCCCCTCCGTTACACACGCCCTTGAAGAAGACTGGAATAAGAAGAAGCTCATCCTCGAGCTAGTTCCTTGGTTTCCAGTCTGAACTTTAAGTAACTTATTCTCGTCAGAGAAACCCCGTCTCATCGATCCTCGCCCTTGAACAAGACCCTCCCCGAGTTCAGTCCTCGTCCATGAGGAAATAAGTAACGAAGAAGAAAAGCTCCTCCTCGAGCTAGTTACTCGGTGATCACACCGCACTCCAAGTTAACTTGATTTAAGAACCAAGTTCGACTCACTCTCGCCAGAGAGACCATGACTGCCTAGGTGTTGCATAAAGCACCGTATTTGTTCTCGTCCTTGAAGAACCCCCCTCCCCCGGGAAGAACGTGTGGACCCCTAGCTGCTACCCTCGCCAAAACGACCGTGTAATTTCGCCCATCCACATCTGGACAGACAGCACGCGTCGTGAGTCAATAACATTTCGGAGGCCTTTAAACTTCACATGAGTCCGTAAGCCTAATTCTTATATTATTGTTGTGTGTAGAGAAATTACCCAATTTTTGTGGGTAAACTAATTTAATTAATTCTTGTTTAGGATAATATTCAGAGTATTGCTGTAATTAATGTTTAGATGTTGTGTATTCAATGGTTAAAGTTAAAATATAAGTTTATTTTGAGATTATTTTGCGTTTCTCTTATATATCCATACGTGTTTAGGAACGGCTCTGTTCTTTAAGATATCAAAATGTCAAAATATATATTAGACACTCTTAGCACTCTTAGAGATAGAACAAAAAGGGGGGGGAATTCTACGACACCTAATTTCAGCCTTGAATTCAGGAATTGTGCGTGGTTTGTTGGCGTATACCTGTGACTTCACATACCTCCATAAAGAGAAATCACCAGGGGTAAGATCACCGGACCTTGTGGGCCATTCTTGGTTTACATGCAAGGATATTACTTACTCGTTGCGAGAAATTTTTCGTGAAGTAATGCAAGCGTTTGGCGCGAAGTGTGGCAGGTCGCTTAATCCAGCTGAAACCAGAGGTTGTTAAACTCCGTATATTCCAAGTTCTCACAAAATTAAGTGGATATGATGTCTCGGTAACATTATCCATTAATGGTAACTGCATTCCCCTCATCATCTTTTAATAAGAATGGTCCAAGCACTTCACCTGCAGGAAAGCCACACTACACAGCCTCGTCACTGAAGATGCTTTTCTTTGCAAAGTTTTCGTCGGATGCGAGTCTCTCCATAACGCAGTTAGAAATTTGCTTCAGCCTCCCGTGGTTATGTGCCTGAGGTGGCTGAAGAAGCTGCGCAAGTTGGATTTAGTACGCATACATATAGAGATCTTTATACAGAATTCGATGTAACGAGGTGTTCTGGATGTCTAACTGATGCGAACGTCAGCGAATTGATTTTCTTGTACTCATAGTGACACTATCTCGCACAGCACCAATTTGTTGTTGTATCCGACAAAAACGATTCGGCATAGGCGATTGCGTTTTTGTAACTGAACCAGTTGTTTTTAACTTCGTCATTAGTCTGCGAACCGTAGACTCGTTGTGTGCTTCATTTCTCCAAAAAAAGGTAGGAAGTGTTCGAACTGTTTTCGTCGCAATTTCTCCGTTGTGGTTAAATTTTTTCGCGATGAGAATGCGCCTCCCAGTTGTAAACTGATTCATGACGCACCGCACAAAAGTATTCTGAAAAACAAACAAAAACTATTAATAGGAACGAAAATGGATAGCATAAATCATAAAACATGCCTTCTTCAAACTTCAAAACACAAAAGTGTCGCCAATTCAAATTCGAAGCCCTTTATGGAACACCCTTTACAACACCAGTGGCAGAGATTTGAGGCGGCACTTGACCAACTTCTCAGATTTAAACCTAAGAAAATTAGTGAAAACTTAAGATCACTATAAGAACAACCCAAAATAATGACACATCAGAAAACTTTAAAAAAAATTATAAATCCAACAGCTAATAAGACCTAAAACTAGCAGAAGCGATTCTAATTTGATGCAAACAACCAAATGTAATCATCAAATAGATTGAATTTTGTAAAACATTAAACATATACTAATGGTATTCCTACCCATAATATAAATAATATAGCTGAAGAAATTTCTATAAAAATACCATGAAGATAAAATACATATATAAAGGGTCTTTCAATAAGGTTGCTCGATTTTTAAATGTAAAAAAAAACAAGTTGTGTATGATATATGCACTCAATTTATTTTAAATTTGAAAGTACATTTTATGGAAGTAGTGCGGAATATGATGTCGTTCAAATGTCCGCCGTGGCTTCGCTTGGTAGAACGTATTCGGGAGGCCCCATTTTCGATGACTTTGTCGCATAAATCTGGCTGAATTTGCTGGATGGTGTTTATTATGTTGACTTTGAGGACATCAACTGTTTGCGGATTATTCGCATAGACCTACGATTTAAAGTATCCCTCTCAAAAGTGTCTAATGGAGTTAAATCGTATGATCTCGGTGGCCAGTTGACGTCGCCGCTGCGCGAGATGAGCATGCTCTGAAATCACTGGACCAAAATGTCTATCGTGGCGTGCGCAGTGTGGCACGTAGCGCCGTCCTGTTGGAACCAAATGTCGTCAGTATCCATATCAGGCATATAATTCAGTTAAGGCCACAAGAAGTTGCTTATCATCGATATGTAGGTCTCGACGTTGACGGCTATGGCAATCCCATATTCGTTCTCAAAAAAATATGGACCGATGATTCCGTTAGACGAAAATTCGCACCAAACAGTGACTTTGTTGGAATGCAATTGGTCGTGGTTTATCTCATGTGGATTGTTTTCGTGCTAAATCTGACAACTTTGCTTGTTCACAAATCCCTTTATCCAAAAATGGGCCTCGTCGCTGAAGAGGATTTTTTGGGAGAAATTTGGGGACACTTCCAACTGCTCTAGAGCCTAATCAGCGAACACACGGCGTTTTGTATGGTCGTTTACCATAAGTTTCTGGGTATGTTGGATTTGGCACGGGTGCAGACCCAAGTTCCTACGCATAATTCGCCAAACTGAAGTCGCAGAAAGGCCAAGTTCTTGTGAACGACGAGAAATTGACTGCCTCGAATTTTCCCGTACACTCTCATTGACGGCTGCGATGTTTTCAGCAGACCTTGCATTTCGGTGACGTGCGGGTGTTGGTTGATTGTTTATCGACCCTTTTGCCTCGAATTTGGCTACCAAGCCTCGAACAGTGGATTCGTCAGGGCGATTGTGGCGAGGATAGAAATCACGTAATGCGCGGAACGTTTGTCGAACGGAGCACTGATTTTGATAATAACATTTGATGATCTTCACACGTTGTTTAACGCTAAAACCTTCCATTGTGACTTGTTAAGTACTACTGAACAGTTTACTGTGAGGTTGGCAGATGTCGCTTTAACAACATGGCCACTATCGCCTGACAAAGCTCGAGTGTCCTTGTTGATAGACCCTTTAGTAGTACATCTTTTACCACGTGACTCATCTATGAATAACTCGATGATATATTATTTATATTTCAAAATGTCATTAGTATAATAACCAAACGTTTAAAAATAATAAATTGAATAACTATAAGATATTAAAAACTAATCCAAAAATTTATCAAACATCGTTTTTTATACATTAATCACCTAATCTATAACATAAAATATAACATAGGCAATAAGTTAGCTAGCTAGGAGTTGGTTGGCAATGATTCGTCTGCGATGAGTTGGCTACGATGAATCGTACCTAGCCCCATTTAGGCATATCGAACGACCACCAATTTCGTGTTATCTGTTAAATTTTATTAACCCCTCTGGCGACTGCCTACCAGGACAAAAGCGGCGGTATTCAGGGTATAAGCCTAATAGATTAAAAAACAAATAACTTGTAACAAATAGAGTTAAAACGGAACAAATGCTAAGAAACGAGCGAAAAAACAACTAAAAATATAATTAAAAAAAGATAAGAAAGAAGGCAACAAGCAGGAAGCGCGCTCCGGCATCGGACTAGATCTACCTTTCCCCGGCGAACTATAACAAAGTGTCAAATGAACATAAAGAAGGGAGGTTCCAATTGGGTGCGAAAGCGACTATTCTCGTATGACTGGAGTTGCTAGGAGCTCTAATCTGATGCAAGATTTGGCCTTTGGACAACATGGCGCCAACTCTGGAGAGAATAAAAAAAGCGTTTGTAGCCAGCGGTCTCCAAAATCCAGATAGTCGCTGGATAAGGGGCCCCGACGTATTTATCGTTACGCTCAGCGTACTTTGAGTTTGGACTTTATCTAGGCTTTCCCGTCAGAGGGCATCTCGAGCCAGACGTGCTGATCTTGGCCTAGTAGTCACTTGCCGAACCAGCTGCCTTGTCCTTTTGAATTTCTTCTTCTTGCGTTTCTTCTTCTTTCGAGGTCAGGGTCGGGAGTGAACCCTCTTCTATCCTCCCCGGAATGGGCCCTAAGGGCCGGTTATGGCAGCTTCGTCTAGATTAGTCTCCGAGATGAAGAAGATTTTGGCTGTCTCTCCTCTCGTTTTGACTCTTCAGAGTCCCATGTCCCTTGAGAAGCGCCTTACAGATGGGGGAGAACTCAGGATTGGTTTCTAAGAAAGTGCTAGTTTCGTCCAAGAAGAAGTACCTGTCATCTGGCGCAGACTCACCCCTGGGAACATAGCTACCTCAAGAGAGGCTTCTAACTGGACATCCATCCTCGAAGGCTTCAAATATCTAGACGGAGGCTCAAAGAGCCTATGGCTAGTCAGGAACGTAACTAGGGAAGGCATTATCAGGGTTGTGTTCGAATAAGACAACACTAGAACTCATGCGACCATGAGCTTAGGTGTGTACCTTTGTATATATATATATATATATATATATATATATACACTGCCTGGCCAAAAAAAGTCATTCACTGAGTTTTGATATATTGTATGTTTTTTGTCACTAATTAGTTTCAGAATCCTTTAGTTTAGAGTAAACTTAAATGGCAACATTCAGTAGTGTCTCTGACGTAGCAACTACCTGGTATAGATGTTATAACTAGCCTAATTTTTACAGGTGCTGCAAGAATAAAGAAGCGTGGAAAAGAAATCACACCATTTGATAAAGGACGCATTGTTGCCTTCCATTAATGTGGCAAATTAACATGTGATATCTCTACAGCAAATGTACAAGCATGTGGACTGTACAGAGAATAATTGCACGTTGGAAACAACATGGCGAAGCCAGTTCATCTCGTAGCAAATGTGCAGGCATCTGGATGTAGTGTAATGGTCTAGAACTGTTTTACCTGGGCTGGACATGGATCTGCATCCCTGTGCAGTAACAAAATGAAGTCAAGCGAGTATTTGCTTATTCTGGACGATCAAGTTAACCCCTCAATGGACTTTTTTTTTTCTTAATAGCGATGGAATGTTTCAGAACGATAACACGGTCATCCACCGGTCCTTTATCTTCAAAGATTGACTCATCCAGCATGATGGATCATTTCAATAGAGTGGCCACCACCGTCCCCAGATTAAAATCCGATAGAGAATTTATGGGGTGAGCTTGAGAGAGATCTGCATGCCTAATCAACTCTTCCACTATGATTGAACGATTTAGGTCTAAGGCCGTAATTGAAGCTACAGAAGATGCAAAAGCTTGTAGAATCAATGCCAGATAGGATGAGAGCTGTAATTCAATCGAGAGAAGGTCCAATAGCTTATTTTGGCCAGGCATTATATAAATATATATATATATATATATATATATATATATATATATATATATATATATATATATATATCTACATATGGAGAGGGAAAATAAGAGAAATCAGGAGTGGTACGAAGTTATTTACTACTGACGTTTCGCTCCTCAGGAGCTTCCTCAGAGTGTCATGAAATTAAATGATGCTGATGCAACAAGTGGGGAAATGTGCTGTAGGTATAGATTGTGGTGAACAATATTTTAGTTTACCCTGGTGTAGAGGGCATCTCAAGCTTCTTCCTTATTCTTCTTCCTTATTCTTCTTTCTTTTTTTTTCTTTTTCCATAGTGTGAGTGTTGTTGCTGAATCTTTAGATGGTCACTCTGGTGAGCTTTTATTTCTTTCGTATTTTCTCATTTATTTTTCCTTTCTTTTATTTATTTATTTATTTTATCTCTCTTTTTTTTATACATACATATATAAATATACTATATCCTACGTGGTTAGGCATTCAAGCCTTTCAATTATATATCTGCTAACTCGTTAGCTTTTTTTTTTTAATTCGGTTTAGTTTTCATTTTTGTTTCGCCTGTTTGTGGGCACTTTGCCTATTTTTGCTATCCTATTTGTTGTTTTATTTATTCGATTGATTTATTTGTTTAGTTATTTGCTTATTATTTCATTTATTTTGTATTGATTATGTTTGGCATTTTGCCTCTTTTTAATTATTTTAGTTCTTTTTATTTTAGTTTGATGTTAATTTGGGGGCCTTTCGCCTCTTTTAATTTAATTATTTGCTTTGTATTTGTTTTCATTTGGGCACTTTGCCTCTTTTTTTTCATGTCTCTCTTTGTACTTTGTTGCCTCGTATCGTGGAGTCACCTCGGTAAATTTTCTTTGGTAAGTAGGATCATTTTGTCCTGGTTAGGTGTATATCTCGGTATAGTCTTCCGTTTGGGAATAGGGCTCTCCTGGTGATGCGGCCAATTAGGGGTTTCACTATATTCAGTTTTGCGTCTAAATGTGGGAGTATTTTGTCATCTATCTTTCCTCAGATTTTTTTCCCTAGCCTTTGGATGACAATATTCAGTGGCTTTAGTCTAGCTCTTGCGAGCAGTTCCGTCTGCCGAATACGGTCCATTCTGTGCGCGCTAGCTATTAGCAGAGTAGCTTTGTTCTCGACTTTCTCCATTTGTCTGAAAGAGGTTGAACTAGCTGCCTGCATTACCATTGCCAGAAACACCAGTGTTGAGCGTAACATGGCAGTGTACAGCTTTTGGTTGTTGCTGGCGCTGAGGCTTTGGAACCTGTATAGTTTTGCAAGCTCTCATTTAGCTAGGAAAATTCGGTTATTGATGTGCCTCTTCTACCCTGTCGAGGGGATGCGCGGACCCATGACTTTACCCTCGTCGGAGTACGGGTAGAATTTATCTTCGTCTATGACGTCATCGCGTTTCCGGCGGTTCACTGAAAGGATCTGTAATTTTTGGCGTTTGTTCTTAATTTTCCATCTTTTTTCGAATCGATCGATGTTTTCGATTGCTGCAGCTGTCTCCCTTGCTTACACTCCCGCGTTTCTACAGGAACCTTTGGATGATTTTGCGTAACGTTGTTTGCAAACTTTAGGTACATCACATCATCCCCGACTGGAGCAGGTAAGGCCAATGCGTACACAAGGAACAACAGTGGACTCAGACAGCTACCTTGTGGAACACCAGCCTCAATTTCGAACTCGGTTCCTCTGCAGCCCTTGATCGAAATTTGGGATTTTCTCTTCATAATGTAATCACAGAGAAACCTTTCCAGGATCATGTTTAGCGGGAGACCTTATATCTTTAAATGTATATTTCTCAGCCAAATTTCATCGAGGCCTTTGGAATATCTCCGTATTTCTCCTCAGCTTTACAGCAATCGAGCTCTACGGTGAGAAGGGCGAGGGCTGTATCAGTTCCCTTTCTCTTGCGTTACCTGTGTTGCTGAGGCTTGTGAGCTACCAGCTCGGTTAGCTGATCTTGTAGCCTGTTAGCTAGAAGCTTCCCATAGACTTTGCCCACAAATTCAAGGAGAGATATTTGCTGTAGTCCACAAGTTAATCTGGGGACTTCTTACCATTCGGGATCAAAATCAATTTGGCCATTATTAAACCATCGGAGAAATAGTCCGTATTCAGGAAAGCGCTGTACATGTTAGTGATTCCCTGAGTGATCTGCCGGAAGGTATGCATCAAGTTGTTTTTAGTGATACCCGTCCAGCCTGGTGCCTTTTTTTACAGGTTTTGACGACTGCCATGACCTTTCTAGTTGTAAATGGTCGGCCATGATCTCCCATCTCTCTCCCTTCGTCGACGTCAGCTCGTGGTTGTGTTCTTTTTATAATCTGATTAAGTTCTTCTATCAGCTAGTCTTTGAATTCCTGGTCGAATTCTGCATCGTCTCCAGGTGATATTGAAAAGATTTCCTTCCAGAACGTGCGGAACTTTTCTTTCAGGACTGCTGGATCCTCTAAGTAGTCATCGCCTTCCTTAATACGGGTCTTTTCTCTATTTGGTAGGCCTTTGAATTTTATTTCTAGTCACCAGAATTTAGCAGGGATAATCTCGCTATCTACACTCTAACCTGGCTATTAGGCTTGAGACCGCCGGCTTATATACGCATAATACTGAACAATACTCTGACCATGGTTTGAGCTCGTCGCTGACTGGTCAGTTTTATGATGAGTCTGGGCCAGTGTGTGTGGCAGTCCAGTTCCGAGAAGTTGTTCCTATGGATGTATTTCACGGTAAAAGATGCAAAGGAAAGAGAAAGACTATTTGCTCGGCCACGTTCTGACTTATGTTGAAAAAGCCAGAGTTGGTGTTCAGACATTCTGACGCACCACTTCCAATGCCTTCCTACTCTTTTTGTTGAAGGCATACGTGACTGCTCTCGTTTCCCTCCAGTTGATGCGATGGTTGGCATCTTGCAGGTGTTTGGTGAGAACGTTGCTGAATCACCCTGCCCGAATGTCCTGCTTGTGCTCCCTTACTCTGGTGTTTAGGCCCCTGTGTATCTCACTGAAGTAAGCCTGGGGAGCATTTACGGCAGGAAGCCCCGTATACCACAGCGTTTCTGTTAGTCTGCGCATGGTGTTTGGAGAGGCAGATGTCTCCCACTTTGACACCGGCTCGCAGGGCCACTCTGGTAGATAGAGCCAGCAATCTTTCTACTGCAATGGATAGGAGGCTAGGAGGGGCTGAGATGTACTTTTTACCAGGCCTAACTTGCCCTGCTGCTGTAGCACGCTGACCAACGTTGATGGCCTTGCTCCTTGCCTTCCTGGTGAAGGCCACTGGGTGCGCCAGATTCGGGAAGGATTCTTGCATGTAACGCAAAGATTGAGAACATTCGTGATGCACTGCCTCATCCTAGGAATCCCAAAGCCACCAGTCATAACTGCACTTAGTGTCGTATGAATCCCGAGATATTTACGGCTTCTATGATAAAATCCATTGATTAGCCGAATTAAGTCATGATCCTTGGCTAAAAAAACTGGATTCATTACTGCACAGTCGAACATATGAGTTTTACCTATTCTGCCTCTATAGCGAACAACGCCCTTATTATCTAAAAAAAGTCTAAATTAGCGACTAGAAGAGGAAGCGAAGCTACACTAGATTGGTCAAGCAGATAAAATAGTTCTCTAGAGAATGTTTCTTTTGCATTTCCTTTATCAATTGCAATTGCACAGCTTGGAAAAGATCTTTATTTACGGCTTTGAATTTAAAAAAGGCATTAAAAACAACACCAGTTACTCAAAAGAACTTATCGAGATCTGAAAATCAAAAAAACATCAATCATAGAAACCGTCTGATTTATATATTAACAGTAACAGAAGTACATTCTTTTGATGAATTGAGTAGCAACTTACTGAAAGACAACCAAGATTACTTTCTGGACTATTATCTAAAGATAAAGCTAACCATGAAGGGCCTTGATACCAGAAGTCTGATTTCTTTTGAAATTCTTTGAAGGCCAACCTACGTATTAACAAATCACAAGGATTGTCTTCACTTCTAACATACCTGAAGTTCACTGCGAATCCATAGTCTTTCCTAATGTTATCCTTGAACACTGCCATGTCTTTGAGACGGTTACGAGTGAAAATATTATTAGTTGGGACAGCACCAGGAAATAACCATTTCAGTATAATCTGTGAGTCCACAGAACACAATTTTACTGAATTTGATAAATTTGAACGAATTATGAATGAAAGGCAAGCACTTTAACCCCAAAAAACAGCTATAAGTTCCAAAGTAGGTAAGTTTTGGCTATTAAATGGGCCACCTTTGAGTTAGCAAATATAACTGAGCTTTACCATCACAAATACTGTACACAGCAAAGCCATAGCTTGAATTGGACGATTCACAAAATATGCACAGTGACTAACACATGACCTTTTAATATTAAGAGTAAAGAACATGGAAAATCCGAACAATGTTTTGTCCATTCAACAAGAAACGATTCAAGAACAATGTCACCCCAATACAATTTTGGAATACATAAGACTCTGGCAATCAGTTTACTCTTTGTACTGACAGGCAATGTGACACCAAGGGAATCGAACACATTGGACAATTGATAAGGAATTTCACCCTTCGTGTTTGCACTGCCTTCCAGACTGCAATCGGATAATTGAAGCACATCATCCTTTACCAGAGATTTTTTATCTTAAGACTTTCTCAGAATTGTTGCTATGTGTAGCAATATTACAATCCTTATGCATTACAAACAGCAATTCTTCACTCTTTGAATTCCAAGAACGCAAGTAAAAACAACCCTGTTTCATTCGTGAAAAGTATTCAATATTATCTTGCTTAATAAATTCTTCCGAGTTTCCAGTTACAATCAGGTTATCTACGTAACAGTTTGAACGCAATATACTAGAAACTTTATCTTCCCAAAAAGTACTAGCATGATGTTTTATCACATAATTCAAAATGAATGGACTCTCATCGAATCCAAAAATGATTGTCCTCTATCGGTATGCAACTAGCTGGTCTCCCTCACTCATGAAGAAGAAGAAGCGATTTTTGTATTACTCCCTAGCCAGCATTACCTTCAAAAATGTCTGTTTAATATCGCTCAACATGATGATATTATTTGACCTAAAATAAAGTTACAATTAAACATTATCACTAACGAGGTTAACCCCGGAAAATGTAGCTTCATTCAAAGAGGGCATATTATTACTCTTTAGCGAACGAGATAAATTGAATACAGTTCTCATCTTTGTAGTAGCATTGGGTTGAACTTTAATAATTATTAGTCTGTGAGGGATCCAAATATATTCATCAAAGTCTTCAGGCTTAACCTCAAACCTCTCTAAAAATTTCTGTCTTCTCACTGAGAGGGGAAAACCTTCTGATACTCCCTTCAACAATTCTTTCTGTTGCAAGTTAACAATAACTTTATTATTGAACAGCAGATAAAGATACTTTATGAGTTGAAGGCACGTGATCAACCAAATCCTTATTCTAATGTAAATTTGCATAATATCTATTGTCTTTGAATCTGACTCCTTTTCTTAATTCTTTCACCAACTCCAAATCATACTAGGATTAACACATGGTCATGAACATCCGAACAACCTACATAGGCCAAACAGAACATATCCTCCAATCCCTGATCCACAACACTATCAGGAAACAGAGATTCAAAATGGCTAAAATAGGACTTACGAGGATGCAATAAAAAGTTAACCATAGTCGAGGGCACATTTCGTTGAACATTGTCTAAAGTTTTAGCAAAGTCATTATTGACACTGATTTTTGATGCATACTGACCAATTGTAATCAGTTAATTTCTATACAAGAAATGCAATATGTTGCCAAAGGGAATTAATCGACCAGATAACTTCCAAACAGAACCGGTTATGCATACAAGGCACCATTATAAATTCTGGGAAAAATTTCAAAATATCCACATCTATGAGACCTCTAACTTCGAAGCTATCACCACCAGTAACTAAGTCTGTCTCAGCTAACTTAGCTCCATAAGAAATCAAATTATTCTAAGCAACATCTGATTGAGACACTCTAAACCTGTGACAGAATCCAGAATCTGCTAAAATAGGAAGAGATCAACATTCACCCTCAGGTATAGCAACTGTCAAACAAGTTTCTTTAAGACGCCAAACCGTCGAGCCCAACAAAGTTTTAATGTCATACGAGATACCAGACATGCCTTCTCCACCACTTAAGTCATGCACTATATCCTCACTTAAGTAAGTTCTTTGAGCCTCAGCGTCTACTAAACATCGAACTTTAAGATACTTATTATCAGTAGCATAAAAAGTTACAGTAACAATCGGGAGAAGTAACTGTTGAAAATTATTCCAAGTATAATGAACATTGATACATATATTTGATGAGGTTTCAGCACGAGAGAGAAACAAGGCTGAGATATATGATTTCGCTTTACAATGAAAGCAAGGAAACCTCATCTTATCCATTCAACTAGGACACTCTGAAGCAGCATGCTTGCCACTAAAACAATGGTTACAAAGCTTTAAATCAACTAAACGTTGTACACGTAAATCATACGTTCCAAACGTAGTACAATTGGACATAGTATATCCATGAAAAGAAACTTGAATTACACATTAGGATATCAAATACTGCAATCAAATATATGCTAATTTATTAATTATCGTACATCAGGCTGGAGGACATCTTCTTGATTTTAATCGAGCAAAAATTTGCATTTGTAGCTCTTTCTCTTGTAAGTCTTCTCTGGCTGATCTCTTCTAATCGTCCAGCGGTAGTCAACCATCATGTGTCTATCCTAATGACCTTCGTAGCGCTCTTCCATGGTCATCAAATCCTGATGGAATCGTTCCTCTTGTTCGTCGCTCACGGCTCCCAGATTCTCTGGGAATAGGTCGAGGTGACTATTTAGGAAATGCAGCTTCACACTCATGTTGCATCCCAGATCACCCTATGCTAAAAGCATATTAGTAACCAGATCCTTGTAGATATGCACATTTTAGTTCAAAGATGTTACGAACAACAGCAGACAATGAGAGACAGGCTGCCTTCTTTTGTTCATTCATGGTGTTAACGAATCTAGAATCACTCAGAAGTCTTCTGATTTGGGGACCATCAAATACCCGTGCTTTTATTTTTTCGTATGACAAAGCAGGAAACGCCGATACTATGTACTAAAAACAATCATTGTCAGTGTTCAACGCCAAGACATACTGCTTCATCAATCCCAGTTTGACATTAAGTGGAGAGAAAACGATATTCTCTCGACTTACAATTGGCTTATTAAAAATGTTTGGCATTCATTCTTCCAAAGTTTCTCGAACTGGTCAATCTTTTGGTGACCAGTGTTTGTCACGGGCTCGACTGTTCCACATACAGATATAGCATGGAAACTTTGTATATCCCTTCTGCTGGCCAAGAAGAAAGTTGACCACGTTAAGGTTTACACATATGATCCAATTGTGTTCATGGTACTTAAGTAGATCCATGACCATTCTTATGTCATCGTGAGTTTCTCGCAGATGGACAGAGTGACCGAGAGGAATTGCACCAAACTCATTGTCATTATGCAAAAGGACACACTTGACTCTACGCTTGGAGCTATCTTAAAACAGTCTCCACTCAGCGAGGCTATAGGTGCCAATTCCCAACTCGGTAAACAGACCAGGAACATCGTGGCAGTAGACAAATTATTTATCTTCAGACAAAAACTTAACAAATGTACTCTCCCTAGTTTGGTAATATAATACCCGTATCAACCTGTCAAGCATATGTCTTTCACTCAACCTTGAGGCTAAAAGTTCTGCAGTTTTCTTGGAGAGCGCCAAATCACGTATTAAGTCATTCGAATCCTCTTGATTGAAACAGTGAGGGGTTAATGACTGTTTAGCATCTGATGATGAAGCTGCAGACTCTAAATCCATTCCGTGGCCGTCCATATCAGGTACATTATTTTCATCCTCGGAGAAAGCATATCCACTTAAAATCGGAACTAGTAAAGACTCAGAATGAAGTACTAGCCGGATCGCCGATGGAATGTTGGGGTAGTCGATCTTGTGCTGATTTTTTTTTAATATTCACCAGAGAGAAATAACAGTCCGATACATGATCCTTTGGCGCTGGCTACACTATAGGGATTTCAAAAGGAAGACTATTTCTTTTTCCTTTCGTCCACTCAAGAAGATGTTCCACACAACTATTGCAAACAGCATGTGGGGACCACTTCTTATCTTGATCGCCAACAGGAACATCAAAATATCGCTTATAAGTGCGGATCACAAAGTTTGATATATTGCGCCTTTGACGAACTAGCATGTAACAGCCACATATGTAGCAGAAGGTGTCTGGATCATTAACGCAATTTCCTCTTGACGAAGCCATCGCTCTAACATGAGACCCGAAAAAAGAAACAATAATGTCAATATTTTGCACACTAACACATATCTTACTACTATGTATTGTGAAGTATTTGCTTTCTACAAGCACCCTCTCTGTCCGTCCGGGGGGCAGTTTACGAGGAAACGAGAAAATAGAAATTACAGAATAATTATAGCATGTAGGTAAAAATGGATTATATATTTGAAATTAGCATGAAAAACGAATTAAAATTGGCAGATAAATCTAAATTACCACAAA
The DNA here is from genome assembly GCA_963969495.1 of Ceratothoa steindachneri. Taxonomy (NCBI): domain Eukaryota; kingdom Metazoa; phylum Arthropoda; class Malacostraca; order Isopoda; family Cymothoidae; genus Ceratothoa; species Ceratothoa steindachneri. The sequence goes on from OZ018334.1 coordinate 72,883,303, forward strand.
ATAATGTGATTCAAATTGTTCCTCTGTGTAATCTACCTTCTATTCAATTTCATCAATTTTCTTGGGATCCTCATCATCAACATCCTGAACTATGAAAAACTCAAGAATCTATATGTTAATTTCTTCTCTTTACGGCAAATACGCATTACTAGAACCTTGCTTGCGCTCATACAATTTTGTGAAGTCAACTGAGCTACCGGACGCTTTAGAGCAGATTTATTAGTGTTGATTAATTTCAACAGTAACGGGTGATCTAAGCCCTGCACGCCTCCTCTTAGGATGTTATAAATCTTTCTCTAACGTCATCGCGAAGGGTAAATGATCTCACACGAATCACACAAAAACAAGGAGAATACTACATGGAGTAAATTAAAATTTACAATAACAAAATCATAAATTTACACGATGTAATCAACATACATATATGTTACACAGTAAACGAAACCTAAATTTTCATTTACACAACAAGGTTAAAGTTATGAATGTTATAAAAAAATTATACACAGCACAAAATACATATTATAATTACTGCCAAATAAAATTCAGCACTAACCAATATAACAAAAAGCACAAATAAAAAATAAATAAAAACAAAATAATCACAAACGCGTTCAAGCATTAACCAAAGTGACTGACATCAGCTAAGCATAGATCAACAATACAAAAGAAACAATGCAGAAGAAACTGCTACACATTTATTAAAGTACAACACTCTCCCCAACGCGGCCGATCGTAACAAACAGCGACAAAAAATACCTAATAGGCTACCTACATGATTACCCCTAAGTAACCTTGGCACCTAACAGGCAACAAAAAAACATCCCAGGCCTAAGCTCACCTACATGATACATACAAAATTATACAGATCAAACTACCAAAGTATAGCCAGACAGACCAATTTTCACAGCCAAATCTAAGCTAACTTACTGAGAATAGCACAAACTACTGGTAGGCTAGGTCAAATGGAGTACCGAACGTCACAAGGGTCCGAATTTAGGTTAGGCAATCATTGTAAACATACCAATATAAACATACCAATACTGGTGATAGGCCTAATATACCGAGGCTTATGGTAACCGAATTTAGGTTAGGCAATCATTGTAAACATACCGATATAAACATACCAATACTGGTGATAGGCCTAATATACCGAGGCCTATGGTAACCACACAATGTAAACTCTAAAAAATTAACATCGAAATGAGACTGAAAATTCGGAATGTACTCAAATCTCGAATGACACGAAAATCCAAGATAAAAAAACATCAGCTGTTGGCGACTACGATACTAGCATGTAAACATTGACTGCATTGAAAAGACGAAAGCATGTGAGGGATCGTGTGTGAACAATTATTCACAAATATAAGTACATCGATATAATTGAAATGTAAAACAATGAACAGTCTTTGAAATTATAATACATTACAATATTGAGGACAACCTCCTCAAAAAAAGAAAAACAGTACTCACCAACCAGGATTGTGCCGGCGACTCCCAGCCATTTGTCCAGAATTTTTCATATACGTTGGTTTTGAGGGTTTACAAACAAAATTCAACTTGAGGTTCGTCAACCCATAAAACAGGTTGCAACATTCAAGCTGTCCATGCTACTGAATGCAGTGCCGTTGCACTTACCTGGCGAGAGCAGCTCAACCTTTTTTTTAATCGCGTACGAGTCTAGGTGCGAGCGACTCTACATCTCACTATGTCAACGGGCGGTCGGTCCCCGTTTTGCATTTTTGTTGTTTTTGCAATAACATCATAACTATTCTTCCGATTCAAACGAAATTTAAAACCCTAATGTTGTTTTACATTCTCTTTTGAATGATATAATTTCCAAACTCCTCCCAAGGTTAGCCTGGAAGGTAATTTGTTTTGTCAATAACATCATAACTATTGGGCGGATAATCTGCCAGACTAGACTAGCCTATAATTCTGCTATAATCTGCAGGCTATACTATGCTAAGCTATGCTAAGATATAATGTACAAGGGTAATATATACTATGTTAATTTATACTATAAATTACTAAGCTAGGATGACATATAGTATGTTAGGCTAGACAATACTAAACTATGCTTGACTAGGTTATAATAGGATAGTATAGGCTATACTTGTCTAGGATAGTTAATGCTAGGCAAGGTTATGCCATGCAGGTTCCTGCTAAGCTATGCTAGGCTAGATAGGGCTATACTATGCTATGCTAGGGTAGGCTAAATTATAATAGGCTAGGGATGGCTATGCTCTGCTATGCTAGGGTATGATAGGTGTGGAGGAGTGAATATAACGAGGACAAGCAGACGCTAGTTTTTTTATAGAGCGTCAACTGTTACGCTTCACATGGACCACTACTTTACCCCCACCCCCCTTTTCTCCACTGCCGAAAGTGTGAAGTCCCTCGCAAAGAACGATTTCGATCAGCAGATTTCGTAATGTTACGAGACTGGTGGTGTATACCGTAATATAAACATAGAAGGGTGTGAGAGCATTTAGAATGAAAATCTTGATGCGAAGGCTTCGTCGGCAGAAAATCTATAAACACGCTCACTGTCTCCTCCGATTGTTTATGTCTATTGTCGCCAAATAGATGAAATCTCACTTTCCCCGTGCGTAAACCAGCATGATGCAAAGTGTCTTTTACGTGGGCTAGTGAGTGTTCGCCCCTCCTAAACTCCCTCGTCTCCCCTTCTCCAGGGGATAATCAACGTATATATACTTCGATCTTTAAATATTTCGAGATAATTCGCCTAGCATTCGAGAGAAGAAGACGAGTCCCTGGGGCAAACAGGGAATCAAGAAGATAGTTGGAACCCAGCGGGACTTTCTCTCCCGAGGCCGTTCCTTTGGTCGCTTATAAGAGTAGACCAGTGGTATTGAGAGCAACTCTCATACCATTTTCGTCCAGAGTAAATCCTTTATCTCAGTTTTCTGGAAAAAAAAGAGATACCTCTTACCATTCAGGAATACCAACGTGAACTCCCATTCGAGAAAAGATTTAACTCTTGGTTGTCTCATCATAGAGAAACCCAAATTGGTAACACAGGGATCGGAATAAATTCCGTTCATCCAAGATCTCCTCGCTTACATCTTCAAGTTGATAAGCCTCGACACGCGCCTCCACCATCGAGTGAGAATCATCCACTGTTTTTTCCTGAGTAGCCTCGCCACGCGCCTCCACCACCCAGTGAGAAGCATCAGCTGTTTTCCCAACCATCCTCACGCCAGCGAGGAAGTCTCCAGTGCAACTCGGTTCTAATCAGCTCATCGAGTAGGCTTTCGTTCAATGTCACAAAACTGTCGACTCCCTCTGAGTTAAAGGTAAAACGAATCCAAAACTTATTCATATTTTTGTCATTTCCCATTCCGTGCGAAAGTGTATTTAAAGATTTAATATTTCATTCTTTTATGTAATTAAAAGTATATTTTTGTTTGAGTTGTTTATTTAGATTCTCGAACGCTGCAGATGGCAATAGATATATCATAATACGAATCCTCCCTGGTTAAAGAATTAAACTAGAGTACTCTTAGAGAAAAGTGAAACGGATTTACACATGTACGTAGCAAACGTACCTCCGTACTCGGCCGTAAATTACGACAATAGGTAATACTATGTTAGGCTCCGATTGGCTAGCTAATCAAGGCTATAATAGGCTAAGCTAGGCAAGGTTATTTTAGTCTATGATATGGTATATTATAGTAGTCTAGGATATACTAGGCTAGGCTATAATATGATACGCTTGGCTCTATTATGTTAGGGTGGTCATAAATCAAAATAATTGAGGGCACGCGACTTTTTGGTAAACAGACCTTGGTTTACAAAGAGGGGGAAACCAATTGAAAATATTTAAAATACATATATTGAGAAAATTTACATGAAATTATCAATCAATAATAAAATAAATGATTAATTTTTTTGAGTTCTCGAAATTTGATAGGTCATAAAAAATGACGAACTGAAACTTTATCCTCCCTGGTTCAACTATATCCCTCAGGGTGCTATAAGAAGCGGGTGATAAATTTTGTCCTATATACTTACCGCACCATGTGTTATAATTTTTCACATTTGTCAAAATGTATTTAGCATAAATACCCAACAAATTATATTTAATTCCCTGTTTTCTCACCCTCGAAAAAGCAAGAGATCTTAAGTTCCCCAGGGGCCTATAGGAAGCGGGCGGTATCATTATATGCTATATACTTGCCGCACCATCTTTTATAATTTTCCATATATATATATATATATATATATATATATATATATATATATATATATATATATATATATATATATATATATATATACAGGAATGGTTATATTACACAGCCAAGGAAGCATTGTTCAGTTTCTTAAGAACTGTAATTCATTATTCATTATCGGCTCGAGGAACCTTTCGACAATACTGGTCATCTTTTGTGGCTACATTGATAAACATATTGTTTATTCATGTAAAAGATAGGGACCCCTGCACACTCCCGTTGGCTGGGGTACAAGTGACAAGGAAGGAATGAAAACCTATAAAAGTTAAATTATGCATGAACTATAAACTTTGCCCAGAAGTCGGTCCAATTAATTTTTACTAAAGAATAATAATTTCCTCTTTTGATAATTTGGTATGGTTAAATTAGTTATTTTGATTATTAAAATATTTCCATAATGATAATTTACTTATTTATATTAGCTATTATGAACACTGATTATTTTAGTTAGAATTAAATATATTTGTTCTTAATATATAACACTTTATTTGCTATAAAAATAGCTTTTTAATTATCTTTGACGCTTTCTTGTTGTCACTTTTATTACTTTTACTTTAATTATTTTGACATATTTTTATTATCATTTTTATTCACTTAAAGACGCTTTTATTATCATTTTTAGACACTTTTATTATTATATTTCACTCTTATTTGTCGATTTCAGAAATTTATGTCCCCTTTTTATTACCTTGTACACGAACATGTGCTCAGTGTAGACCTACGAATCTTGGAAGTAGATTACGCTGTCCCACAACAGGGCGTTAATTTCCTTTGGAGAGAACAGCTTCCACTTTAATTTCCTTTTCGGAATTGCCTGGAGTAGTAGCAGCGAGTCTTCTTTAGCGCGTATGCTGACGGGTGATCCAAATACCTTGAGGGCCAAGGTCTATCCGTCAAAGAAGAATCCTTGTTCCACAATTTCCCTTTTCTCCGTAACCAAAACCCGTTGGAATTTTGAAGCTTTCTCTTCGTCCTCTTATTCTTTCTCTGTCGTAGGTGTGTCTTGTTCTTCCTTTTCTTTTTGTAGGTTATTCTTATTCTTCTTTCCTCTTTTCCTCTTCTTCTTCTTTGAGTTTTTCTTGAGGCTTTGGTTTAAGGTTTTCTCCTCTTCAGCAGACTCTACACCAGAGCAACCATCCTTAACCCGCCAAAAGGTTGGTTCAGGAGGCCTTTTGAAAAACGAAGTGTAAGTTTTTATCTAGTGAAAGACAAGATAAGTGTTTTTCATTTTCATATAACGGTTAAAATGGTCTGCCCTATTTCTCGGTTTTCTATCGCCCATTTTCTTTCTTAAGCTTTAATGGTTTACGTACTAATTTCTTTAGCGTTTTTTACTCTAAATAAAGGCTCCGAGACAATTTGGATCTTCTGGAGGGGTGCAGGTGGTATTCATCATTTTGCTGTAGTTATCTGACAAATGTTATACGATCTGCAAAACTCCCTAAATTCTTTGGCAGCACCGGGCCAAAAGAAATAACGGAAGATTCTCTGAGCCGTTTTATTGTGTCTGTAATGACCAGCCATTAATCCATTGTGTGCGAGCCGGAGACCTTGTGAGGAACATGGGTAATGAGGGTAATCCGACGCTGGGGGCTTATTTATAAGGGGCTTAATATCCCTCGATTCTGGCTGGGGACGGTACTTGGGTTTAAAGGGACCAGGTGCCTTCGAAAACTTGCGCGAATTCTTTGGGGGAAATTTTGAGAAGTTACTTTTACACTTTGGGGATGGGGTATGAGACTTCTTGGGGTCTTTCGGGTAGAGATGGTGGCCTGATGTGTGCACATCCGCTTCTTCTATACATTCTTTGAAAGAAGACACGCGTCTGTCCTTCACGAATGCACTGATTTCAGAGGGTAGTGTAGCCATCAACAACTGATTCCATAAAACGAAATCAATTAGGGACTCGTAGTCTCGGTAGACTTAGGCTGAGTCCCAACAGAACTGGAAAGTTCTCTGGAAGGTGAATGCAAATTGACGGTAGGGCTGGCCGGGGATTATTCTAGCCTGGAGGAACTTTTACATATAGTAGTCTGGATTCATATTAACAGCTAATAATAATTTCGACTTAAGGGAGGGGTAGTCGAGAGTAGGTTCGGCCGGGAGCAAAATGAAAATTTCTCGAAGAGAGCGACTCTATCGGATTCAATATCCTAGTGGTTCACTTCGAAAATTTGCTCAAAGTGAGTTAAGTAGGCGCTGAAATACTTGCCGTCCTTAAACACTGAGAACTTTACAGAAGGGGTTTAGGGGATTCATTTCTCGAACTAATAGAAAGGGTCTCCAAATGATTCCTGTTAATATCACGCTCATGCTGACGAATTATTTCTCTTTCTTCAGCTTCTTTTTGTTCTTTTTCTCTTCTCTCTTAAGCTTCTCTTTGTTCTCCTTTTACTGCCCTTTCATTTTTTCTTGCTTCTAGACATATGCAACGGAAACGCACAAACAAAGACATCTTGAAGGTGTAAATGCACGTCTGGCCGCTCAGCGCATCCAAGGAACTTACGGAAAAGATTATGGAGCTCTGACTATCGTATTAAAATCCTAACAGAGATTCTGTTACACCAAGATTGTACGCAATAAAGAAAGTAAAATTTAAAATAATTCAAAACTACTTCTCTATGTGACTAATGATTATAGGCCTTTAATCCTGCATGAGGATTAGTAGAGGACTTTTGGGGGAGATCTTCCCCCACAAAAAAACACACACAACGAAAATAATATTGGGAAAAAATGGTCAATCCCCCCCTCCCCGGTCCTAAGAGTTTGTTCCACTTTCTTTAGATATCCTTGAACAAACTTGGCAAACTTAGGGATATTAACGTTAGTTTGATAATAATAACGCTAGGCGGACTTCCTATTATCAAACTAATGTTAATATCCCTAAATTTCAGGCCAACCCTATTAGTTTTACCCTATAACCATATTTTTATTATATTACCTCGTTTACTTAGGCCTCTGAACATAAATGTTATTTTAAAGTAAGAGACTACAATTTATCGCATCCTTGTCAATATTCACTCAACTGCTAAAAATCCTACTATGGACAAAACAGGAAAGAACTAGATGTCCGGGTTGAGCAACATCAAACCAATGTACGTAATCACAGTGAACAAGCTGCGCTTTTTCTACATATGTACAATCTTAACCATAGCATTAAATGGAACAGTGCTAAACCAGTCATAAAATGCAGTAATTATATTTCGAGAAATATATTAGAATGTCTCTCTATTAACGCGTTCCCAAATTTCAAACTTAGCCCTGGTTTGTTTACGCTAGACCCTATTATCAATACATACATAAAATCTCAAATAAAGTTGTTTCAGGATTTTGTACTCCCTGATTAAGGTTCAAAGGTGGGAGTTCTAATCCCCCTTCTACTATTTAAGGTAAAGTAAGTCCAGCCTCCTGTTCATTCCTTGAAAAAGTCTAAGAATGAAGACGAAAGCCCTCGGAATCGTTTTTCACTTTTCTTTTTTGGGTGTATCTGCATAAATTTGACTCGCACTTTGTGAGCTTTTTTCATATATGCCTAGGTATGCCTGTGTAGATTAGCTCGGCGCTCAGAGTCGTACACAAGCATGGCAGACAGCTGACCAAAAGCCCTTGCGGTCTCTAGGGGATACTTAGCGCCAGTTTAAGCAAACACATTTCACGATAACGCGTAGTTCCAGACGAAGAAACTTGCCTCACGATATGAGGGTAGGATTAATGTGTCTGCGCACGGCGTTATCGCAAGGGGGGCGGCGTGTGTCGTCCGAAAACAAACACAGTTGTGACGGGTGATTAAGCTAGGGACCGATTCTTTCAGGAACTTTCTAAAATTATCACGCTGGCGCACGTGGTCTTGAAAGAATAGGGGGTATTTCTGAGGGGGCTTCCTTTTACGGTGATCCTTCGAGGGCATTCCCTCACACAGTTCTTAGCTCCCCGTACCCACTCCTCCAAAAAGAGAGCAGCAGTTTTTATAAAGAAAAAGCATTTCGGTAGAAGATGAAGTCATTGGATCTAGATTATAGAGGTGCAACTGAGGAGAGAAACCCATACTACCCAACCAAAAAGATATCAACGAACTTGTCAGAGATCTTCGTTTCACAAATTCCAATGCCGTGCTTTTAACTTGGAAATTTAAGCAGTGGGATTTTTTAGATGACACTGCAAATATCAGGCCAGAGAAAGCGTCACCAGAGTTTTCGAAGCTATTTTACAATTCAAGATATGCTCTGGTTCTTTCCAAAAGTGACCGGTATGTTTGAGGCAATCGGAATCGCCGGTATCCCCAAAGACTGGCGCTTCTTCCTTGACAGCTCGCCCAAGAGCAGTGCTTTTTCATAACGGGGACAGGTATCCATCTTTTCCCCGTGCCCATTCGGTCCAGCTAAAAGAGGAATACAATGTCAACAGCTTGCTAGATGCATTGACATATGAAGAGTACAGTTGGAAGGTTATTGGATACTTCAAAATGGTGGCCGTATTGATGGGTTTCCGAGGCGGCTTTACCAAGTTTCCTTGTTATCTTTGCCTTTGGGAGGCAGGGACACCGTGGTACACTACCATCAGCGGGATTGGCCACAACGGACCGAGTTTAGTGTTGGAGTAAACAACGTTAAATGGGAGCATTGTTGGACCCTCCAAAAGTATTAGTTCCTTCTCTGCACTTAAAGTTGGGCCTTATGAAACAATTCATCAGAGCTCTAGATAAGGTATCTGCAGCTTTAAAGTATCACCAAGATTTCTTACCTAAGCTCTTTGCGGCATAGGTGGAAGCCAGGATCTTCGTCGGTCTACAAATAAAAAGATTATGGAATGCAGGAAGTTTCCCAAAAAAGAACACTAGGAGGGAAAGAACAGCGTGGAACAACTTTATAGCAGTGGTTCTGGGCTTCCTAGGTAATCACAAAGTCAAAAACTATGTAGAGCTTGTTGAGAATTTGGTTTGAATCTATGTCAAGATGGGTTGCAGGATGTCCCTGAAATTCCATATTCTTGGCGCTCCTCTTGAGGATTTTAAGGTGAACATGGGAGCGTACACCGAGGAGCATGGCGAGCTCTTTCACTAGGCTCTACGCCACTATCAAGGATCGTATAATGAAAATCTCATAGGAGACTATATTTGGGGCTGATTCATGAAAATCGCGGAAAACTGCTCATTTCTAATATTTTAAGTGTCTCACTTATGTAATTCTAGAATAAATAAATGCTATTTTAGGATCATTTGGTTTTGTTTAATTTTGTTTTATGTCGTTTTGTTTGACTTTGTTTCATGTCGTTTTAAAAGTTCAAATTCGCCACTTCCTTTCAGAAGGAATAGGTAGTTTCATATAAATATCATTATCTTGGACACAAAAGCAAAGTTTGAAATAAATAAGTGTTTTTTTCATGTATTCTAGAAACAAGCAAATAAAATATAACAGTTTCTAACCAGAGACAAAAATCGTGTTACCTCAGTGTTATTATTTATCTATTAATTTCCTTCTTAACAATTGGGTACTTTGCTTGTTATATTTACCTTGTTGTTGTAGTTGGGCTTTCGCCTCTTTTCACTTGTTTTGGTTTAATTTGACCGGTCTAGGGTTCGAAATATCGATTTTGGGTTTATTTTTTCATATCTTTAGTTATTGGCAGCTTCCAGGGCGCAGTGTCTTCCGTTTGGGAAGAGAGCCTTCTTGGTAAGTATATGCAGTTGGTTCTGGTGGATGTCGATGTTATCTTCCATCACCGACAGTATTTTCTCTTGTATTTTTTGCCAAGTATTTCTCCCTAGCCTTTGGAGTTCCATATTAAGCGGTTTCAGACCTGCTCTTGCGTGCAGTTCTATTTGCCGAATAAGCTCCATTCTACGCGCACCAGCTATCAGCACTGTGCCTGGTTTTGAACTCTCTGTATTGATTTGAGAGAGGTCCAGCTCGTTGATTGTGTTACAACTACAGGGTACACTAAGATTGAGCGCACCACTGCAGTGCATAGCGTTTTGTTGTTGCGCTTACTGAGATTTCGGAACGTATATAGCTTCCTAAGCTCCCTTTTGGCTAGGGAGATTCTGTTCTTGATATGGGCTTATATTCTGTTTGGAGATACAGCGCCTCAAAACTTTTTTCTCGTCATAGTACGGGCACAATTCGTCGTTAACAGGTTCACCGGGAGGATAGGAAACTTTTGGCGTTCTGTTTTATTTCCCACTTTTTTCTCCTATCTAATGATGTTATCGATTTCGGCAGTTGTCTCCCTTTCTTGAACTCCTGCATTCATAAGAGTATAGGAACTATTGACGATTTGTGTGATATTGTCTGCAAAATGCAGATACATCACGTTCTCCCATGTAGGAGCATGGAGGTCCACCGTGTACATGAGGTACAGCTGCGGTCTGAGAAAGCTACCTTGTGCAACTCCCGCCCCGAGTTCAAATTTTGGTCCTCTGTAGCCCTGGATCATGATTCGCTCTTCGCTTTCCATGATGTAATCGCAGAGAATCATTTCCAGAATCGGGATCAGCTGGAGGTTCAACATCTTGTAATCGAAATCTCTCAGCCAAACCTTGTCGAAGCTCTTTTGTACGTATCATATCAACACGTCTACGTATTTCCCTTAAGCTCGGCAGTGCGCAAGTTTTTCCGTCAGAAGAGCGATGGCCGTTTCTGTTACTTGCTTCTTAAGGAACGCGTACTGCTGAGAGTTGTATTCTCCTTTTTCGGCTAGCTGTTGTTAGAACCAGTTTGCCAGGAAATTTACGTAGACTTTTCCTACAAATTCTACGAGAAAGATTGTTATGTATTTCACTAATTAATCAGGGGATTTGTTCCCTTTAGGAATAAAGATTTATTTTGGATATCTTTAGTCCGTCAGGAAAGTACCCCGTGTTCAGGGAAGCGTTAAAGATGTTTGGAAATTTCCTGTATGATCTGATGAGGAGCATTCACTAGGTTGTTTTTGGTGATGCCCGACCAGATTCATGCCTTCTGTTTGAAGGATTTTACAGTTGCCATGGCCTACTACGAGTATCACCCTCTCTTCGTGGGCATAGGGGCGTGGGTGCGTCCTGTGTATCATCCGATTTAGTTCTTATATCAGATCACCCTCATTCTCTTCCGGGGTCATAAAAAATATTTCTCTCCAGTATGTTGGAAATCTTCCTTCCAGAACCATCGGATCCTCGACGTACCTTTTTGGCAAACCTTTCTTTTTTTTTTAGTTCCTGCCAGAATTTAACTGGTTACGCTCGCCGTCCTGAGCTTCCCTGAGCTCTTTACTCAATTGTCAGATCAACAAGTTTCTTTCCCAGTTTGGACCCACTCTCTCTAACTTCATCCTAAAACTCCCTTTGCACATAAGCGATCTCAACTATTTCCTCGGTCTATCTGGGTTGAAGATGTGTTTTGTATCCTGTTTTGGGTACACACTCGCGGTCTGCTTCGATGATAGCTGCAGTATTCTTTCTGGGTCCTCGTCAATTTCCTCCAGTGTTACCTGGCTTAGGTCAGCTTGGACGTGTTGACTAAGTAGCAGGCTGTAATGTTCCCAATTAGGCGCGGCATAGCTCTATCGGTGAGTGACTGTGATTTGGATTGGTGCGAGTGAGATGGTAGTGAGGATCGCTATGTGGTCACTGAATACTTTTGGGCTTGGCTCGCAATGCTAATTGACGGTGAAGTTGTTCCTCGTCATGATTATTTCAGATCTATTTGCGATCCTGTGGGAGATATAGGTCGGAAAGTCCGGTCCTATCCATTGGATGTTAATTCTCTCTATAATCGTTTCCAGGTTCCGATCTCTTGCGTTCGTGTTATCATAGCCAGCCACCGGGAATCTGACATTGATGTTTCCCCCTAAGAATGCCATTCTACGGTGCCAGAACAGAGTGTAAAAGTTGTTAATGAGCAGGTAGGCTACACCAAGTGCTTGATACGCCTCCGATATCACGAGGGGACTCACCAGGGTATATTGTTCCGCCGCTACGAAGGACGACTCCATCTACAGCAGGTGCAGAAACTAGATATTCCCTCTGATAACTATTGCGACACCATCGAAACTTTCCTAGGAAGGATTTTTTATAATCAACTTATAGCCTGGTATTGTTAGTTGGCTTGATGTAGAATCTATACCGTGCTCCGTAATAAGGAAAATGTCGAAGTCTAGCCCAGGGAATATGTTGCCATACACCGTTGCTTTCCTCTGCTATCCATCCTCGTTCAGTGCCAAGATTCACAAACTTACTCGCATCGCTATTTTGACCGTCTCCACTTCTTCTGTGCCATCGTTTTCCTAGCTGTAGGTCATATCTTATATTCCTTGGAAGATTTTACTGAGAATCATATCTTCTGGGAAGGGGACCTGCTCAGATGCGCACATGGTGAGATTAATCTCAGCAGCATCGAGGATTTTTTGTTGTTCGTTTTTCCTTTTTGTGGCGTCCATTAGTCTGAAGAGTCAAAGGAGTACGATGTCTCTGAACTTGTGGATTCTTTCTCATTATTGGTTTTCTTCGTCCTCTTGTTTTCTCTCGCCTTCTTGGCTGCTGCCATTCTTGATTTTCTTGCTTCCAGTCTTGGGTCTTGTCTCTTGAATGAGTTCTTTGTTTTCATATTTTTCCTCGCTTGCTTGCGGGGAGGGTACCATGTGCCATTGTAGGAAATCCCCTAAGGGAAGGGGGAGTGCAGGAATCACATTTCTCTCATCCAGTTCTTTGCCAGGATTTGATTTAATTTCTTTTCAAAAATTCTAGGCTGTGTAAGGTGCGTTATATGTGTGTAAAGGATACATGTTATGATCTTCGTGAAGTTTTCATTTTCGATTTTTAGGTATGTCTTTTTATTTTTATTTACTAGCCTCCCGGCTTGTATAGTGGTTAGCGCGATCGCTCAGCAATCTTTGGGTCAGGAGTTCGAATCTCCGTCCGGATTTTAATTATGCTGACATTATTTCATAGAGACCTTACCTCCGTGACTGGGTATCACGCTGGGGACGAGTAGGTGAAGCTCGGAGCCATGACAGGTAGCACTTAAGAGCAGGAAAACTCTGATTTCAAAACCCTGCAGCTACCGGCATAATTGCGTCTTCCATAAGATTCTTTCTGAGTGTTGTGCCCGCGTGTTTCTTCTTTTCTTCGATCCTGTTATTTCTCGTGATCATTTCTTTCTTGGTAAAGCATGCCATCACCTTGACTTATGGCCCTGCCCGCACACTATGCCCTTTTCGAAGTTACTCTTAAATTCCTTTCAATGCTGCTCATTGCAGTTCTTTGTTGAATGTTTTTCCATCCTATAACATTTGTAACAGAATTGAATCGGTGTCAATTCTTCTCTTTTTATTTGATCTTTGCTGACTTTGGCATTAATTGAACATTAATAGTCCTTGTTCTTTAGCCTTTGGTGGAATTGTGGTCTTAGCAAAGAGTACCTTAAAAACATATGAGAGCTCGCTGTTGCCCTTGCTGTTTTGGAAGATGATTTCTTCGACGACCTTGGCCCAGGATTGTCAAAGTTTTCTTTCCTCCTTAATTCCTTCTTTTATGTGATGCATGATCCATGGGTCGAGTCGCCGACATACCCTGCTCTTGTAGACCAGCATCTGAGCTGGTATGTTGGGCTTTAGTCTGATTCCACGGAGGACCTCAACTGCCTCTTCTTTGGTAATGGCGTCAATGTCCTTCTCCTTTACACAAATAGCAACATATCCTGAGGCCACATCCAGCAGTCTTACCATGGTGATGCTTAATTTTCAATACACCCCCTTGAAAACCTTTCCCCTGCTGTGCTTCTTTTGTCCATTGTTAGCATGGAATCTCTTCAAGAGTGTGTTCGCTCGGGGTAGTGGTCGTCTTATTCCTCTTGTCTCGTTGATCTTCGTTGTCTTGCTCCCTTTCTTTGAGTGGCATTCCTCTTGCACTTGAGGTTAGGGTGACTCCGACTTCGTCGTAACTAAGCATCCGTGAACGTGAATTGCCAAATGGGAAAGATAAAGAATGATGGGAGAACACTGGAGGGAGGGGGGGGAGGCTCTCGAGGTGATGTGTTGCTGACTTTTTGTTGGTTAGCGCAGAATCAACTATCGCTAACCGGGGTGCCGTTCGACGAGGGTTTGGGTAACAGAACTCCTCTCAGGATACATAGAGACAGGTGTGAAATCCTTCAATGATCCTGGTTGGTCACTGAGGGTAGAAAGGGGGAAGGACCCTCTTCTTCCTTCTCGTAGGTGGCAGTTCTGCCCCTTGTCCAGGTGCCTCTGATGGTGAGTTTCACGCTGAGCTAATTATGTGTTTCAAATAGAACGGTATAGTTGGAACAAGGTTAGATGAGTGACACCGCAGTTCATACTGCTTCGTTACTTCTTCAATGGAGGGAGAGAGGGGTAGGACGACATAAAGTCGCCTATGAGCAGCTGGTAAATGAAACTCTCTTTCTAAAAAGTCCATGTTGGGAAAATGAAGGAAATATTTACGTTTTACAACTGGCTTGCCATTGTGTAGGCCTGTTTTGGGCATTAAGCTTCTTCCGATTTAGCGTAGTTTTTACAATTATTTTTCTGATTTTACGGTGTTCTTCCACTTGGCTGCCCATATCAAAGGTTCAAGGTAAAGATGGACATACGAAAATAAACTCTTTATTCTAATAACATAATATAATGATGCAAGCGACGCGACACGGAGCGTACTATGATTGAGACTAGTAGTCTATATATTATCAACGCGAGTAGGAGATAAGGGCGAGACAAGACAGTGGGCCTAGGAGGGAGCGTGAATGCGAATAAATTCGTTACTATTCTCTTTCTTTTCCTTTTTATATGTGCACTCCTCGTGCAAAGGCGTGGACTAGAGATGAACGTGGGACCGCGTACTTCCCTTATGGTCATTTCTTTACCCTTTAGCTTGCGCTAAGATGCTCGTGTACGCAGAATGTACATTTATATCATAAACTCTCATTGTCTAATTTTATACGATCGTCACTGCGCCATCTTTTACGGTCAACAGCTTTGTTTACTCGGGCTTCGGCAACTTTATCACACGCAGGTGTTCGACCATTTCCTTCCCTCTTCTCTGTGTTTGACGCATGCTTGTTTACAAATATATACATTTACAAATCCCATCCTATTTCTCATACAATATTTAATCTTAACATTTAATAAGGCAGGCTTGGATTTAATAAGACCATTTTGCGTCCATTTTGTGGAGGTATCTTTAGGGCCTATTGAATCCACAATTTTGTTGCTAGAGGTCTACATATTGCGTAGTTCGATCAATAGAAATTCTATTATTTTGCTAACTTACTTTTCTTTCAACTTTTGCTTGTTTACATTATTATCGTCGGGCATTTCGCTTCTTTCTATTTATGTTTTTATCTTTTGTTGTTTATTACTCATTCTCTTGTTTTTATTTTAGTTGCTTTATAACTTTTGGCATTGCGCCTCTTTTTATTTACACTTTTTATATTCTGTTGTTTATTTTCACTTTAACCTTTTTATTTATTTCCTTATTTTGTTTTTAAGTGCTTTTAACTTTGGCACTTTGCCTCCTATATTTACATTTTTCATGCGATGTTTTAATTCTTGGCCACTTGGCCTCTTTTGTTTGAGTTTTTGTTTTTATTTTCGTTATCATTAGTTGGTCCTATTATGGGCAATTCGCCTCTTTTATTATTTATTTCCTTATACGGTTTTAGTGTCATAATTTGGTTGCTTGTTCCTTGCATTTTTGTTCTGTATAAATTGGTATTATAACTTCTCTTGCACAGTTTCTTCCGCTAGGAAATAGTGATTTTGTAGGGGTGCGAAAATGTATCAGAGAAAAATTCCTTCCAACTCGATAATATAAATAGCCCATTAAATTACCAACTCAGAACAGACTAAGTCGTGGCGTAATGGCTAAGAGCATCGAAGAAATCTCCAGAAAACGCTGAAGGACCAACTCAAGAAGACTCAAGATTAAATGGATCGCCTCAAGAAAGAAAAACGGAAGAAAACGACTTCAAGGGCAAACTCATCAAGATCATGAAGAATCAAGAAGGAATCATCAACTCTAGATAATTGAAGGAAATATTAAGATACATTAATAAAGAAATCGAAGATCAAGAACTAACCCAGCTAACAAGAATATTAAACCAAAGATAAGTGGAAGACAATGTTTTAAGGAGTTATGGGGGGCCATATTCTTATTATCTGTTTATTCATTTATCCATATTATGCTTCATCTCGATTTTCTATTTATATTCGAATCTATTTATGTCTTCTTGACTGCAATTCCTTTAAGTTGCCCCTTCAAACATTTGTCTTACATTTATCTTGACTCCAGTATTCTTCTTGGCTGGGTTGGCTCTTCATCTTCGATTTCTTTCTTGATGCATCTCCACATTTCTTCCAATTAACTTGCGTTGATGATTCCTTCTTGATTCTTGATGAGTTAGCCCTTGAAGTCGTTTTCTTCCGTTTTTCTTTCTTAAGGCGATCCAGTTTATCTTGAGTCTTCTTGAGTTGGTCCTTCAGCGTTTTCCTTGACTTCCGTTTTCTTCTGGAGATTTCTTCGTAAAAAGTTTTTGGACTATTGAGTTTCGAACTCGGTACCGATAGATTTAAACGCCGATGTTCTTAGCCACTACGCCTGGGCTTAGCCCTTTGTAGGTTGGTAATTTAATGGGCTATTTATATTATCGAGTTGGAAGGAATTTTACTCTGATACATTTTCGCACTCCTATAATCTTTCTAATATGCGTTGCCTTTCTTGAGGTATGACAACATTGTTATTGATTGTAGGGAGTATTTCTTCATCCAATTTTCCCCATGTCCTTCACTAGCCTGTGGATCATATATTAATCGGTTTCAATCCCTCTCTATATTGCAGGACTGTTTGACTAAAGGGTTCGATCATTTTTGCGCTAGCTATGAGCAGTGTGGCTTTGTTCTGTATCGTGTGCATCGTCCTGTGAGAGATACAGCTGGCCAACTCTGTTACCATTGCCGGGTCCATTAGGTGTTGTGTACCAAGGCAGTTTACAGTTTCATTTTATTTGGCACGTTGGGGCTTCGGAACCTGTATAATTCCTTCAGCTCTCTTTTGGCTAAGGAAGCTCTGTTGCTTATGTGGGCCTTATAACGAGATTTGGTAAGTCGTAAGCCCAGGACTTTTCCCTCGTTAGATAACGGGGAGAGGTCGTCGTCGACGATGACGTCGTATACTTTCCGGCCATTCATTAGAATTATTTGGAATTTCTGTCGGTTCGTCTTAATTTTCGACCTTTTTACAAATGTGTTGATGTTTTCGATCTCGGCAGCTGTCCACCTTACTTGAACTCCAGCGTTTCTGATGGAAATTGGCATGATTTGTGTGATGTCTGCAAACTGGAGATACATCTTATTGTCCCTAACTGGATTAGCGAAGTCTATTATGTACACGAGGTAGATTACACGGAGTCTGACATCCGTCTTGCGGAACTCCCGCCTCAGGTTCGAATATTGAGGCTGTGTAGCTTTCGATCGATATTTGAGGTCTCCTCTCCATAGTATTAAAAAGAGAAGAGCCTTTCCAGGATTGGGTTCAGCCAGAGGTTCAGGATCCTGAATTATCGTCACTCAAACAAACTTCAGCAAAGGCCATTTGTACATCTTGCAACATCCGTTCTATGTACTTCCGCTCAGCTTTCCAGTACGCGATTTTTTTTGTTAGGAGGCTGAGGGCGGGGAGTGGCCTCTGAGTCTGATGAGTCTGAAGCCCCTGAGGAATCAGTTGTAGCCGACCTGCTCTTCCCCTCTTTTTTTTGTTTGCTCGCCTTTGTTTCGGTGCAGAAGCTTTCACTTCTACTGCTTATTTTGTCATCTCCATCTTGGTTTTGTTTTCTTTTATAGGGATGTCTTTTTTGGCATTGTCTTGTTCTTGTGTTTGTTCTCTTGGTACTACCAGTAGTTGTAAAACAGACCCAAAATGGGGGTGGCCGGGAACCACATTTAGCTTATTCCGTCTTCCGCGAGCATATAGTTTAGCGCTTTTGCGAATGTTTCCGGTTGCGTGAGGTTCATGATGTGCGCATGGAGTAGGGAACTTATACTTTTGTATTTCGAAGTAAATATTCTTTGCGTCTCCTCTTGTCTTTTTTCGTGTTGCTTCTTTTTAATCAACTCTTTTTCATGATTGGACATGCCATGGCCATCGATCTGTGTCCTTGTCTGCAGTTGGTGAATTTTTCTTATGCATTTCTGCATTTATGTCAGTGATGGACTCTCGCTGCATTTGAAGCACGTTTCCAATGGCTCTTTGCAGTCAGTAGTCGAGTGTTATTTTATACGATATCAACGGAAGCCGAACTGGACTGGAGTAGACTCCTCTCTTTCTATTTGTTATCCGCTAAATTTAGCATTGAACATGAGGATTTTATGTTTTTTGTCCTTCAGCACTGTTGTTGTCTCCGTAAATATGACCTTGAAGACATGGTCGTATTCGCAGTTGTCTCATCTATTTCTGAAATTTGTCACCTTTGCCCATATCTGTCTTAGTCCGATCTCTTTTTAGTGTCGTCTGGGCAGTGCTTCTCGATCCACGGATCCAGCACCTACATATCACGCTTCTGTGGGCCAGAATCTATTGAAGGATGGCGGGTTTGCAACCGATTTCCTTATGTATGCTTATTGCCTCGTCTTTTTCATTGCCTGTAAACCATTATCCTTTTCGCATATGGCGGTGTAACCAGAGAAGTCTTCCAGAGGTTTTACTAAAGTGATGTTGAACTAGCCAAAAATCACTTCAACTACTTTTTCTCTGGTGAGCTTGTATTCTCCGGGGATTATCCGTAGGGAAAATTGGGTAGTATCTTGGGCCGTTTTTGCTGTGTGGCCTTTTGGAGCCGCATTTAATCGTCGTTACTATTTATTGGATGGTTGGATGGTCGAGTTTTAAAATGCAATTTGTTAATCACTGTTCCTTCGACACTGATAGGATAATCTTTATGAGCTGGCTTGAGTTGACCATCTTTTCGTTGCAACGTAACGTGCATGAACAGGAATTTCCAAAATGGGAAGTGCGATGATGTTGGTTGAACTTGGGGGAGGGGCTCAAGGTATGAGGTGTATGCTTCCGGCATACATATAAACGAGTGTGTAATCCCTCTATGGTCCTTGTTTTGCCGAAGAAAAGAGAGGGATGGGGGATCCCACTTCTCCCCGAAGGTTGTACTGCTGAACCTTGTTCGCCTACCTCTGATGACGAGTTCCACAGTGGGCTAATCCTCAAATCTGCTTTCCCCTGAACCTCCAATTATGTCTTTTAAATAGAACGGTATTTTTGGAACGAGATTAGATGAGTGGCGATCTAGTTCATCCACTGCACTACCCGTCGGATGAGCTAGTTGGAGGTGGTTAGGTTGAGAGTAGTCGGCCAGCGCAGATGGGCAACAAATGAAACATATAAAAAATACATTTAGACATTATACACCTTTTTTCGATAAATCAATGTACAGTCTAATGTTGAAATACAAAAATAAAAATAAAAATTTAGAGCGTATAAATGGTTGAAGTACAGGTAAAGATTGCATAGTCAAGGGAAAATGCAGTGCATTTATGCCCTAGATTTATGCGTTAAGTAATTCAATTTATTTGATCCAGAAACAGCGTAATTCTTGTATCATAATTAAGGGAAAGATTTTCGGATATTTTTTACAAGATAGGACATCATTACATTATTAGTTTATTTTTCGGATATTTTTTTCACGACAGGACATTACATTATTAGCTTATTGGAGTTTGTTGAATTAGTATTTGGGGAAATGAGATGGCATTAATATCAATACGAATGCAGTGTATTTATTTATTTGCCGTATAGAAGTATAAATGTTGACTTCTAAACATTGGCAATTAGTTTGAATCTGTTCATGTATGTATGATGTTCAGTTATGCGACGGTTATCAGAAAATTTTTAGTTTAACAGGTGAGGAAATTCTTCCATACGGATACATATATGAAAGCAATAAATAGACTCACAGTTATTGAAGAGAGTTTTTTTATTCATTCTTTGCTATTATTCTGACTATTATTAGTTTTCAGAGCACAACTCTAATTCACAATTCCTAAGAATACTGATTGTTGGTCACTCTGATTGTGTACTTTTCCTAAAAAAAATTACTACGACCTTGGAATATTTCCTTTCTTCCGTTAATAGAATGAAAGTTCAATTTAACGAAAAGGGTAAAACACGACCCAATTTAAGTCCATATTCTTATGTGCCCTCTGGAAAATGTCTTCGTGCATTTCAAAGATCCATTGAGATCAAACTTCGGTTATAACCCTCTGAATTGTTAAAAACACGATGAGCGGTCAATAAGTTTTGCGAATCAGTAGGGCAAAACAGAGAAAGGGGAATGGCCGTTTATGGGGGTGTTAGGACAAGTTATAACAAGTCAGGACCTGTAGCCGCACTCTCCTAGAGAGGATGATCCTCGAAAATCGACTGGTGAAGGTCGAATAAATCGATTGAGAAATTGGAATATCACATGGAAGTGTTATCAACATCATCCACGACAATTTAGCCATGACCATGGTATCTGCCCGTTGGGTCCCTAGAAACCTCACGTCCCATGATCGACTTCAACGTCGTCAAAGTCCACAAGGACAGAGTTGCACAAGCTGTCCTGCGCGAGTGCGCATTAAAGGAGCTCAACCTTTCCCCCTACAGTCCAGATCTGGCCCCTAGCAACTACTTTTTATTTCGCCAGCTCAAGGCTGCACTGCGTGGACGCCGGTTTGGGGACGATGGAGATGTCCAGCTCACCGTCCAGGAGTGGATTGAACAGCAGTCGGGAGGTTTTTGCTTGTCGGGAATTCGAAGTCTCAGGGACAAGTGGTGCAAGTGCATTGAAGTCGAGGGTAGTTATATTGAAAAATAATAAAACACTTCTCCTCATACCTCGTTTCTTTATATCCAAATTGCAAAACCTATTGACCGCCCCTCGTATTATGTACGTGCTGCTGGGAGGAAGCCTTATGTTAACTATCACTAATATTGAGAAGAGGATTGCGAGGACTGATGAAATAAGAGACCAGACTTTAGAAATTTGCCAAAACCTATTTATAATATATCAAGGTTTGATTGATCAATTTTCAGAAATGTAGTTTGACTATATGTGTTTAGATCCAACTGCGAAACATGGTAGGGTTCGTGCTATGGTGTGGGAAACTATTTGGAATGATGTAATATTGAAGTTGATCTAAGTGTGATGTCAATTTAAACTCGCAACTATACATTTCAATTCTTAGTGTGAATCGGATTGTCCCAATGATTTAAATTTTACTTTGAAAATTAAGTTGTTTCATGAAAGACTGGAGTTCCTGCCATACGGCAAAAATGACACAGGAATGGGATTAGCAAAGTTGCATCAAATGACCCCTTTGTCCGGGTCAGTCCCCTGAAAGGAAGCAATAGAACATATGTAGGGAAAATAAAAAAAAACAAATCATGATTGCTGAATGCCATACACGTTCAGAACCTATTCATTGTATGTATAGGCGATTTGCAGCTTTAATAGCCATCAAATAGGAATTCACAAGGTATTAATAATGTTCTTTGATTTTAAATTTTAAACAAATATATTTCATTAACCAGCTCTCATAATGTGGTTGCTGCACCTCTTGTTAATCCTTGTCATATTCTTCTTCCATTGTCTATTTATATATAGAATTCGCGATGAAATATTTTTATAAGTCAATTACTTAATAAATAAAGTGCGAGATAGGTTTTTACCAAACCCAAATTTCATAATTACGTGAGCTATCATAAAAAGAAAATACTAATTTTCGAGGGTTCTAAGATTATAGTCTTAATGAAGAAACCCGTCGAAGTTCGGAAAAGTTTGGCAGTGCCGAGGAGCTGACCCCGAAAGTATCTGGGTCCTCGTATGTCAAAAATGCATTTTCCCAGAATTTACCAAGAATAATTTCTAAAGAACTGAATTGACCACGTAAATAACGGGGAAATGCTCCAGTAATACATTTGATTTAAGGAAGAAAAGTATTATGGCGATGTAACATACATAAATATATTTGCAGATTACTGTTTGCTGTCTAAAACAGTTTTTCACGATTCAAAATCCCACACGAATTCATTGAACATCTATTTTTTCTACACAGTTTATTTTATGGTCATCAATATTTTACCATTCGAAAACGAGAATTTTTCCCCCAAATTATATTTTTAAAAAAAATAGAAATAAAATCTATCTAATTGAGCAAAACAATTAACACTTTCGAAATCAGAATAAGAAGATTATTTAGATTTAATTAAAAAAAATCCGGGAGTAGTAAATACATTTTAAACGAAGACCTGTGCCATTATACTGAGAGGAGTTACAATCCTACACTATGAGTTTCAACCAATACAGAGAGATGCATTAGCAGAATAACAGGAAATCCTACACTATGAGTTTCAACCAATACAGAGAGATGCATTAGCAGAATAACAGGAAATTCTGTAACAGCCTCCGGCTGCAATGACCAGAACATCACAACCACATATCCTGAGTCTGAGTGCCACAACTATGCGAGATACATTAATTAGAAAACTATCTTACAGACAATTGCGCTCTGTTCCTTTCTCTAATCATTATCACAAGTAAAAGTGTCAAACTGATAGGCTTGAATTGGTTGCCTAGTTTTAATTATACTTGTACAATGGCATGGACATTTTTTTATAAGAAAACAGAGCCATAATATATAGGTTGGACCATCTTCAGAATATTCCAAAGCATTCAAAGTGGGAGCCCAATCGATTTTAAATTTATTTATAGTGGATGAATCGATGACGTTAATTGGCAAACGATTCTTGAAATTAACCATATTATGCATAAAATCTCCTCTTCTTCAATTTATAACCTTGACTTCTTGTTCTTTCGCACACGTCCAACTTGAAAAAGAAATCCATTTTTACAATAGCAAACCATGGTATATCTTATAGACATGGATAAGTTGTTTCTTTAATCTTCTTATTTTAAGAGGCTGAAGACTTAGAGCTTTTAAACGCTCATCGGACTGGTTTTTTGTGCAGCCTTTTAATCATCTGGTTCCCACGTCTTTGCAACATTTGCAACATTTCTGTCTTCTGGCAAATATAGGTACTAGAAATTCACAGCATATTCTTGATGAGGCCGAAATAAAGTTTTGTAGATAGAGATTGCATTATCTTTTGATTTATACGTGAAATTTCTAAATATAAATCCGAGGATCATGTTAGGCTCTTTCCAAGCTTCAACCCATTTCTTACCAAATTTCAAGAGTACGTTCGTCAGGACATTGTGTAGCTGACAGCCTCTTACCTAGTACCGATATGTACTAAATTGCATTTAGCAAAATTAAATTGTATCTGCTATTTTTCGCACCACTCGACTACAGCACTCATGTCATCTTGGGTTTTTAGCGAATCTTAGGAAGTTGTGGCTTTTCGTCCCAACTTCGTGTAGTCAGCAAACTTTGAAACATAGCTTTTGAGACCAGTCTATGACATTGATATATCCTAGGAATAACAGCAGCCCCAACCCAGAATCATGAGGCACACCATTATTAATGCATTACCACTCTGAATGCGATCTATTGATGAATGTTTGCTGTTTTCTTCCGCTTAGACATGCTTTCATCCACTCTACTACCTGACCAACGATATGTTGCGTGGTTATTTTATCACTTAAATGATTCAGCAATATTCAACCAAGAGTATCTAGCTTTATAATAATTATATGTCCTTAATTATAGCTTATTTGCCCCTCGTTATTTGGCATCTTTTTTGTATATATACTAGCAGCTAACTTAAAATTAGAAAAATTGTGTATACAGAGAATTTTACTACTTCCTGATTGTAATCTTTCACATTTTATAATCTGAGTCAATATAGCATGTGAGAACTAAACAGCTCTAATTGGCTCTGCTTCAATAACACTCGCTAAGGGCCTGCCTTTGTTTAGGAATCAAGATATATACGTGTGTGCGTGTGCGGGGAGGGGGGTCCTGAAGTTCACTTGCTTCCAAGAAGACTCTTTTCTTGGTTATTTGGGCCCTTTCTCATTTACCCTATTCAATTCTCCCTCCTTGGAGCCCTATGGGATACGGAGATAATATTAGTAACTGATTCAGAGTTACCGGCGCTATTGGAGCCAGTAGGATTGAGCAGAATTCTCCGAACGGAAAATGTTTTATTAGGGCAAGACCTTGGATGCGTTTCCCCATGGGAACTCAAGAAGAGTCCGCTTCCAGGTTGGAATCTCTCTTGATATTGTGGCAAACTTTATCTACAGTGCTGAAAAAAACATATCTCTTTGACATTAAATGGCAAACATTTAGAAGTGAATCAGCACCATAATTTTAACTTTGAAAATGGAGTATTTTATGCCATGGAACTAGTAAAGTACTTCGTTAAAGAGTCAGGTTTGAGTTGTTGCTGAGGAAGTATGTATGTTCATCAGGATTTCGTCGGAGAGTAATTTACCTGATTCAGGAAGAATACTGTAACTACGAGCTTGTGTTTCGCAAGCTTAGAAGCGATAACATGACTCCGAGGAGGCCAAAACTCTTTAGATCGGTGAGGCTTTCCTAATTCTATTTCGATTCTGATGCCTTGCTCCGGATAGAGTGTGTTATCTCAATTCAATTTAAAAATAGAAGAAACCCTCGTTCAGCCCTTATGAATAAAGGAGGGTGTCCTACATGGATGTGTCTCCAGTTTCACGATATTTTCCCTGAGTTTCAACGGTATCCCTTTGATGCTAATTAATGATGCTCTCACTACTCTGTATATAGACTAGTTTCAAACTGTCTTGGAACTGATCAGATGTCTAACCAGGAGAACACGTACTAGGATGCTCAGAATCACGTCTCTCGTTGCATTGTAACCTATAGTTTAGTTAAACATTGTATATAAATGTACAGCCATAATTACTCTTGTACCAGCGAAATAGATATGTCCCCTTGTAATCTGGTACTATCTACATTTTTTATTTCTGCGTATCCGTGACATCCAGTCTGCTACTTGGCAGGATGATGTTGAGATTGTCTTTTGCTGGGATACTGGGCTTGTCCATAGAGTTGGATAGAAATAAGCACACTTACGAAAGACCTAGAGAGTTTGCACAGACTAAGTGACCTGAATGTTGTTTTGCTCTTACACTATTTGACGAGATAACACGTTTTACGACCGGCCTTCGATGTGTATCGCAAAATTCGTGGAGACGGCGCACTAAAATTAAAAATTTTTATGCCAATGGGCTACAATCTTTTCATTATCCTTGGCACTCAACTCTTTTATGATATCAGCTGAATCTTTACTGAAACGAAACGATCCCATTCGTGGGACGCAGCTTGCCTATTTAGAGCGTCCCCATGAAACTTTCTTCCATGATTTCTTCTTCCCATATACAATATTGTATGTTTTAAATGCATTTCTTATTCTTTGTGAGCTTTTTGAACGGTACCTATCCCCCATTCTAAAACACGCAGGGTTGCTACCACCTGTTCTGTTTGCTTGAGAGAGACTGCTACCACATGCAGTGCGGGTTGATTAAATTGGTAATTAATTTAAAGTATTTGTTGATGCCGTTGTTATTTTTTGTTGTTCTATATTTATTTCCTCTTTTACTTTAGATTTGGAGTTGCTATGACCAAGTTCTTTGATGCCGAAGAGAATGTAAATAAAAAACAACAAAGTCAAACCATGATGGTCTTGACTCTGGCTCCGTTCCATTTACTGAATCCATTAGAAACATGGACTCATTTTTCATTGACACATTACCGCTTGACGGAGGGGCAACGGGCTTTATGTAAGCTAATCTCACTTTTGCCACATGGAGGCCATGTCCACCAATTTAGTATAAGGAAAATAATCAAACACAATTTCCTAAAAAGAGAGGCAGTAAAAGAACCTTTCCTATAAAGCGAGGCAGTAAGGGACAATTTCTACTTAAGCCAGGGAGTAAGGGATAATTTCCTCACAAGATTGCAGTAAAAGACAATGTCATGACAAGAGAGGTAGTTAGGGCAATTTCCTACTAAAAGACGCAGTAAGAGACCATTTTGTATATAAATTAAAGCAGTAATGGACAATTTCATATCAAGAAGAGGTGGTAAGGAACAAGTTCTGCTGACCAAAATGTCGCGTGCCCTCACTTATTCTGATTTATGACCTTACGACCTTTATAGCTTTCAATAATTCACAGAGAATGTAATCACCTTAAAGGTTTCAAATTTGGTTAAAATTGACCAAATAGTTATAATGTTTTAGCCAAAATAAAATAATTACCGAGCTAAACTTGGGAGGACTTTGGCAATTATAATATTTTAAAGAAAATGTAAAACAATATGAGGGTCTCAAATTTCGTTATAATCTTCATCAAAATAGCGGATTTAAATTGATTTGAGTTTCGTTTATGCAACCAGGGAAGCAAAATTCACAGCAAAAAACAATTTTGCACTTGCGCCTGTGGATATCAACAGGTTGTCTAGTTTTGTAGCGAAAGTAGCTAGGGTCTGTAGCTCTCCTCTCTCAAGGTATATCTTTTTGGCCTGCTCCCAGTTCTTTTGGATGTGTTTAATATTGTGATTCTTGGATTTACAACGAGGGCTAGAAAAGAACTGTTCGCTCGTTCTCTTTTTTCAAGCACTTTACGGTAAATATCCTTTGCAAGATTGGCTGCTGGGTAATTTCTCGCATACACATTTAAGAAAATCAACCTGAGTTTGGAATTAAGATGGCAACATCTCTGCTATTTTCAATTTAGGTGTTCAAATGTATCAATGTCCCCATTCTTGTCCGAATTTCAAAAGGAATTGTAAGTCAAATCGCACTGGTAGGATGGCAGTACTGAAGGCCACGTAATCTTAAACACGGTGATCAATATGTTTCAAACAGTGCCCCTCAAAAATAGGAAGAATTATTAATATATTA
Source organism: Ceratothoa steindachneri (assembly GCA_963969495.1). Taxonomy (NCBI): domain Eukaryota; kingdom Metazoa; phylum Arthropoda; class Malacostraca; order Isopoda; family Cymothoidae; genus Ceratothoa; species Ceratothoa steindachneri. The sequence continues at coordinate 72,910,447 of OZ018334.1, forward strand.
ATAATCAGTTAACTCCCCATGATGACAAAAATAAGCCCAAACTTTTAAGTAGCGAACCAAGTAGAACTAAAATTATATTAAATTAAAAAACAACTTTACAATTCATAAGTAGAGCTGAAAATTTTGAGCTCACCTCATTTATATAATTAGAACGTTGAAAAGATTGCCACACAATAATAGCACAGTATTCCATAGTATAGCACAATATAACATAAGAGATTAGAATATAGTATGTTATATAATATTATAGCATACCCTACTCGTAGTATAGCATAACACATCCTTGCATATAATACCACAGCATATTATTACATAACATAGTATATTATAGCATAATATAGCATAGCATAGCATAGCACAGCATAGCATAGTCTAGTCTATTCTAAAATAGAATAATATAGCAACATAATTTAGCATAGTAGAGAATATCCTAGCCTAGCTTAGCCTAGTATTGTCTAACATAGAATATCCTAGTATAGCAAAGCATATCATAGCCAAGCATAGCATAGTATATCATAGCCTGTTTTAGCATAGTATAGCCAAGACTAGCCAAACATAGGATGGCCTAGCCTAAAATAGAATAGCTAGCTGTGCCGGGTCTAACCTAGCCTAGCTTAGTGTTATCTAACTAGCCTAATATAGCCTACTTTATCCTACCTAAGGTTAGCATAGCCTAGTATAGTTTAGCCTAGCTTACTATACTCTAATCTAACCTAGCATATTATTGTATAGCCTAGCTTGGCTTAGCCTATAATTCCATAGTGTAGCCTAGCCTACCCTAACCAAATATGGCTTAGCATTGCATGCAATAGTATAGCCTAGTATAGCTAAGCTATAATAGGCTACTATAGCCTAGCAAATATATCCTTGAATACGATATCCTAGCATACAATAGGCTAGCTTGGTATAGTATATCCTAGCATAACCACAGCTAACATTATATAGCAAGGGTATCATATTATAGGATAGCCTAGTATATCATAGACTAGTATAGCATACAATAGCTTAGGCTATTATAGCCTAAGTTAGCTAGCCTATCGTAGCTTAACATATTATTAATATAACCTAGCCTAGCATTAACTATCCTAGACAAGTATAGCTTATACTATCCTATTATATAATAGTCAAGCATAGCTAAGTATTCCTAGTCTATAATAGTATAACTTAGCCTTATCATAGCTTAGCATAGTATACCCTATAATAACCTAGCATAGTAGAGCCTATTCTGGGTTTGCCTAGCAGAGTATAGCATAATATAGCCTAGTCTAGTCTAGCAGAATATCGATCGAACAGTTATGATGTTATCTCCAAAACAAAATAATTCCCGGGCTAACCTTGAGATGACTTTGGCAATTATATCATCCGGAAGAGAATCTAAAACAACATAAAGTTTTCATATTTCGTTATATTCGGCGGAAGGGATATGGTGTTATTGCCAAAATATAATAATTATCGGGCTAAACTTGAGAGGACTTTGGCAATTATATTATTTGAAAGAAAAGTAAAACAATATGAAGGTTTCAAATATCCTTAGAATCAGCCGAATAGTTATGATGTTATTACTCCCCCCAAAAATCCCGGGTTGCTTTTTAATGGAAGTTGAAGAGCTGGTTGGTATTTTTAATGGCACTTCTTAAATTCAATCCATTCCATATTAGGCATCAGCTATTTGTTCTTCTTTTTCTTCTGGAGAGAAATTTTTTTTCACTTGATGGCATCGAAACATTGGCCAATTCTTCTTTCTTCAGCTTCTTGTCGTTTTTAAATATTAACTTGTCTATTTTACTCAACTTAATCCGAAAGCAAAGCTGATCATTTCTCTCTGGCATTTAAAGATAGCAAGTTCCTTCAGAGAGATCTTCATTCCCATAGCGGATTTAAATTGATTTTGCCTACGGCCTATTTGCTATTCCAAACCGCTTTTTTAAATCCCCTTTATAGACTGTTTATTTTAACACCTTGAACACCTTTTTCAACATAGATACCCTGAAACATTTTTTTTAAGTTATTTCACCTTTTATTATAATATCTTTATCCCTTCAAGATTTATACATAGTTGAGAATTTTCCAAACACTTTTTTCAACATAGACACCCTGAAACCTTTTTTTAAAGTTATTTCACCCGGTTTGATATATAGAAAAACCTTCGTCAGATCTCTTTTTCATCTAAATTTGTTTTATATACAAAATGATAGTAAAAAAGCGACAAAGCCCTAATTTTAATACATTTTTTGAACTTCACGATTTGTATGTTTTTCCATTCCAAATCTTCCGATAATTATATTTATTTTTTTCTGAATTCTTAGAAAGAACTTTGATAAAAGCTCGAAACATACAAAAAACAGCGCTGCGAATAAAAGTTTCAAATAAACCTAAACTCAAAAACATGAAAGGTTACTTGTCCACTAAGCAGAAAAAACATTTTCAAAAATTCACCAAGTTAAATTATAGAGTTAAAGGACTAGGCAATGGCTTCGGTACTAAGATTCAAATTTAAAATTTTAAAAAAGGAGCCATGTTTAATTTTTTAAGAATTTTCTGAACTTGGCCAATTATAATAATTTTACAGAGGAACTCTAAACTAAATTTCTCCCCTTTCAAAATATCACCTTGCTAAAATATAGAGTTATAGAAGATATATAAAAATAAATTTTCTGAACTTTGTAATTCTTTGAGTTTTAAAAAAATCACAAAATTTTGATACTTATATTTTTTTCTGAACTTTGGTAACAAAAACACAAGCCACAGCTTGACGAAGATGAAATTATTATTCAAATACTCAAAATTTTTAGCACACCTCATTTATGTAATTAGAACGTCGAAAAGATTGAAACACAATAATAGCACAGTATTCCATAGTATAGCATAATATAACATAGCAGATTAGAGCATAGTATATTATATAATATTATTACATATCATAGTATAGCATAGCACATCATTGCATAATATACCACATCATAATATTACATAACGTAGTATAACACAACATAGTATATTATAGCCTAGTATAGCATAGCATAGCACAGAATAGTATAGCATAGCATAGTCTAACCTAACCTAAAATAGAATAATATAGCAACATACTTTAGCATATCATAGCATTGTAGAGAATATCCTAGCCTAGCATAGCCTAGTATTGGCTAGCATAAAATAGCCTAGTATAGCTAGTTTAAAGTTGCTTAGTATTGCATAACATATCATAGCCAAGCATAGCATAATTTAACATAGCCTGCTTTAGCCTAGTATAACAAGACTAGCTAAACATAGGATAGCCTATCCCCATTATATAATAGCTAGCTGTGCCGGGCCTAACCAAGCCTGGCCTAGTATAATCTAGCTAGCCTAATATAGCCTACTTCATCCTACCTGAAGTTAGCATAGCCTAGTATAGTTCAGCCTAACTTACTATACTCTAATCTAACTTAGCATATTATTGTCTAGCCTAGCTTGGCCTAACCTAGTATAACCTTGCCTACGGTAGCATATATTTATATAGCCTAGCCTACCCTAATAAGGTATAGTTTAGCATTTCATGCAATGGCTTAGCCTAGTATAGCCAAGCTAGAATAGGCTACTATAGCCTAGCAAATATATCCTCGAATGAGATAGCCTAGCCTAGCCTAGCATACATAGGCTAGCTTAGTATAGTATATCCTAGCATAACCACACCTAACATAATATAGCAAGGGAATCATATTATAGGCTAGCCTAGTATATCCTAGACTAGTATAGCATACCATAGCTTAGCCTAGGTTAGCTAGCTTATCGTATCCTAACATAGTATTACCTAGCTTAGCCTAACATAACAGAGCATAGCCCTCCCAAGACAATTATATTTTAGCCTACCCTACCATAGCATAGTATAACCTAGCCTAGCATTAACTATTCTAGACAGGTATAGCCTATACTCTGCCTATTATACCATAGTCAAGTATAGCTTGGTATTGTCTATCCTAGCATAGTATAGCTTAATATTAGCAAAGCTTCGAATAGTATAGCCTATCCTATAATAGCCTAGTATAGTAGAGCCTATTCTAGGCTTGCTTAGCATAGTATAGCATAATATATCCTAGTCTCCTCTAGCAGAGTATCGGTCGAAGAGTTATGATGTTATTTCAAGAACAAAATATTTCCTGGACTAAACTTGGGAGAGTTTGGCAATTATATCATCCGAAAGAGAATGTACAGCAACATAAGGGTTTCAAATTTCATTAGAATCGGCGGAATAGTTATAAAGCCACAAAAAAATGAGATGTAGAGTCGCTCGCGACTAAAAGTTTTAAAGAACTTGAACTCAGTTCATGTAAGAAAGACTTTTTATCCCGTCCTTAATACATCTTTGTCTTTTACTCTTTCCTGACAATGCTGAATTTGTTGGCAATTAAAATGTCATCTTATCAATCTTCTAGTGTAAAACTTCGACGTTAAACCCGATCCGTACTTTCATCTCCTAAAGTCAGTTGCATAATCACTCAACAACGCCACGCAACCTTTTGCTCAACTCACGAAATTGATACATTCCTTGGATTCATTAAAGATAGTCCCTCCCATTTTACCAATTAAAGATCATCCCTCCCAAAGTTACACTAGTAAAGCTAATCCCTCTCAAGGATAAATTAAAAAAAGTAACTGTTGCAAACTCATTTAGGAACATATTTTTACAATTAAAAATTGGAAATTTTGTAGAACTCTCGAATTAAATTTTAATAACTTAATTAAAACGGTTTTGGCTGGCAATCGTATCACAAAAATCATTGAAAACATTGTATTTATGTCTTTCAAGCCACATAAATTCTTCTTGATAGGATTTTAGCATTCCTCTCTTATATCCTAGCATGCGTTTAATTCTTAGTTTATGTTTATTCTAGTGGCTTTAGGCTGCTTTTGTATGCACACCAGTAAATTCATCTACAAAGTTTATCGAGTAATTTACGGTTTCATGAGTATATTCAATTTTACAAAGTAAAAGTCATCCCTCCCATAATTAACCAAGTCAAGTTAATCCCTCCTTTTTGTCTTAGGCGGGACTATCTTTCTTTGATCCCATTCCTTTCCTTGAAGAATCTGTAACTTAATCAACTAATATTACAGAGACTCGGTCATCTTTCTACCTCCATGAACAGCCATTTTTTTCTCTAAACGCGCTACTCTACTGCAGCCTAACTCGAGTTAGTTCTTTTTATGTTTTTGCTATCATGTTCTGGTATTTGGCTAGTTTCTTATTTTATATTTCTTCCTTCTGTAACTGGTTTCCCTTCCTCTATTCAAGTCTTTTGTGTTTACCAATTTGATCTGTGGCAACAGTCTATCGTATCCTATTATAGCCTAGCCTATCGTAACCTAGTATAGTCTAGCCTAGCTTAGTAGACTCTAATCTAACCTAGCATATTATAGCCTAGCCTAACTTAACGAGACATGCAATAACCTAGCATATGGGGTGTTGTTTTTTTAGAGGGGGGGGGGGGTTGTTCGTTGGTGTTATTTGTATATTAATAGTGGAAAGGAGTTTGTGTACGAGTTCAAAGCGTGGTTTGTATATCTAATGTAAAGGAATTCCAGGTTCCAATTTGGCTTTCAGTGTTGGTGCTGTCTTTAATTAAAAAATTCTTTAAGTCGGGTTTATGGTGTGGATGTCCGATTTCATAATGTAATCCAATACTGGAGAATTCAGGAGTTACAATGTGAGCTTCCGTCCTGTGGTTGGTCCTTAGATATACACAAATACGGGCATGTAGTGTGCGCTGTGTCAACAAAAAATAACATATATTGCCCATTCAGTCTCGATTAAAACTTCTGCATTTTAATTTATTCATATTCCCCAATTGTTCCTTTTAGTTGCGATCTCAAAAACAGTATTTATGTAGAACTTTCTAATATAAAGTCCCTGAGAACTTATTCCCTTATACGTACTTTGAATACTGCCATCTTTGCTGCTTCGCATTCCCATAAGATTTAATCTGATTACTTTTCTACAAACTTTTTATGTTTGAACATTTCTAATTTTAGATACTTGAAAATAGACTCCTACCAGAAACATTGGTACCAAAAAGTTAAGATACTATGATGGGAATCGTAAATCGTAAATGCGGCGTTCTAATTCATCCTCAATAGATATATATATATATATATATATATATATATATATATATATATATATATATATATATATTTATTTATATATATTGTCGAAGAAAGAGAGATCGAGGAGTAAGATTTTGTTTAAAGAAGTCGTGTGAAACGAGAGTTATCGGGAAGAGCAATGCCCGACGCTCTTCGGCAAACTTCGGGCGAGATTAGCCGAGAATTTATATTATTCAGTTGGACCATCAAAACCCCACCGCTGAACTATAAACGCTATGGCGGTGAAGTAGGGTTTGATTGCTTCCGTTAGTAAATATAGGTGTTCCGGCGAACGCGTATATATTTCCCGTCACAAAATTAATCGAGGAAGTATTCCGTCAGAATCCGCCCAAGGAAGAGTCTCGAAGAAGTACCCCCTCTCCCTTGGAGAAGACCCCAGATTGTGACGGTGAGCTGTCTCTACGTTGCTCCCGACTGAGACAAGCCCTGAAAATACAGAGGGTATTCGGCGGCCTCTTTTAAGACGTATGTGGAATCATCAACTGACGGCGCATATCCTCGAGCGATAGAATGCAAGTGTCATACCGGCCCGAAGCCAGGATCTTATTTGGAACGACGGCGTCAGGATCGAAGGACCCGTCTAGAAGAAGCGCACAGTCTCAGCCCCACAGAATTTGTTCCCCTCAAACGTCTAAAGGATAATCTTCCCCTTTGAGCGTCTACATGTGGTAACCCCAAAATATTAGTAAATATTTACACCTTTCCTTTCCTCGTCGAGGCTGTGCGACACCCTCCGACTAAGACTAGTGAATTAGTCTCCTCTCAAGTCATCTCGGATAACTAAAGTGAATTATTGTCCCCCTAACGGTAGGATTCCATTCGTAGTTTCTTCCTAAACCTTATCAGAGTATTAAGCCCTTGCGGCATGAGTAATTATTGTTAATTACTGATAATTTTCCCAGTGCTGAATTAATTAGTAACTATACAGTAAAATAATTTATATTATATGTTTTGTTGTGTAATTAAAGATTATTTTTGTAATTCTTGTTTAAGTCCTCCAACCACGAAAGCCAAATTAATCAATTCGAATTATTATTTTTGGCTGTCGTAGTCCTTCTCCGAACAAACGAATTAATCGAGGAATAGGCGATAACTGCCTAATTTTACGACACATATATATATATATATATATATATATATATATATATATATATATATATATATATATATATATATATATATATATATATATATATATATATATATATATATATATATATATATATATATATATATATATATATATATACATATATATATATATATATATATATATATATATATATATATATATATACATATATATATATATATATATATATATATATATATATATATATATATATATATATATACATATATATATATATATATATATATATATATATATATATATATATATATATATATATATATATATATACAGTTGGAAGAACTAAGTATTCGTACACCTTCAAAATTCGATTTCAATAGACTTAAAAACAATCAAAATTTACGAAATTTACACAGTAGATGTATATTAATGTAAAGTTAAAAGTTTTGTGCACCAAAAGGCATGAAACAGAAATTATATTCAGTAAAATTGAAAGTAATGAAAATTGTTGTGAAATTAATTTTCGTAGGAAAACATGCCATTCAGCAGTCGACGTTCCCACAGTAAAGATGTTATCATGGCGAAGAATAAAGAACTCTCCAATAACCAGAAAAAGGCGATCCTGAAGCTCAATACTGATGGGCTTAGCTACCGGAAGATATTCAAGCAGCTGCCTCTATCGACATCCTTCAACATTCAGGTTCGCTTCTGAAGTTTGCCTCAAAGCTTCTAGTGAAATACTCAGCAAGTTTAGAGCTGCCACCATGACGACCCGTATGGAAATTCAAGATGAGCTACTGGTGCCAGGAGCGTTGGTCAGTAATGAATCGAACCGGCATGATTTTAAGTTTCGCAGGCCAATGAAAACACCTCTACTGCGGAAGATACACAGAGAAGAGCTAAAAGGCTGAAGTACGCACGTCAGCATTTGAGGAGCTGCCAGGAAGAGGGGCTCATCCTGCAATCTACACATTTTCAGGTTCCCGCTGGAAAAATTGGCTGCACGCTTCCTCTGTGTTTTGGTACCAAAGGATAGGCAATAATGAACTTCATAGCCTCGCTACCTTAGGTATCGCAACAGGTGGCAACACAGCATTTTCTCGATGATCGTTTTACCACTAGCGCGCAAAAAAGGCTCACAGCTAATCAAAATTCACCTAATCAGCGAGCCGCTTTTACGGGCTGTTGCTGCCTGAGCAGCCTCTCGGCCAATTAGGCGTGCCGAACCATTCTTCCTACCTTAGTCACTCTTCTCCACCTCCTTCACGAAGTCTCAACACATTTGCGAATGCTCTGATCTTTTTTACATATTTTACCATTGATTTATCATCTGATTACAACTCCAGCACTTCTTAGCATGAAGAAAGGGCTTCCTCCGATTCCAGAAAACGGCATCCTGAAAAGTGCAGTTCTTTACCTTTAAAATTGTATATTACGATTGATTTTTTCGCTTAAAATCTATCTGTGATAATTATTGCCTAACTTTATTTGGAGAAACCTCCTCCGGTCTGTGATAATGTCATTTGGTCAGACGAGACAAAAATCGAATTGTTTGGCTGTAATGATGGCCGTCCTTTTTGGTGGAACGACGGAAGTGCTTACGAACCTAAGAAAACTATCCTTATCGTGAAGTTTGATTTAGGTCCATCATGGTGTGGGAGTGTTTTTTTTCTACGGGTACTGGCAATATTCCCACAATATATAGGACCATGAATTAATCATTCTACAGAGACATTTTAAAAGAAAATATATTCCTCTTGGAGAGGGATAGATCATTCAACAAGATAATGGTCCAAAGCAGACTGCGAAGGCTACTCACCAGATTTCAACCCAATAGAGAAATTGTGGCGAACATTGAAGAGCAAGATTCATTTGAGGGGTCACAAGAACATAAAAAAATGAAGATAATTTGCAAAGAAGAATGGTCTTGAAAAACAAACGAATGTTGCAACGCACTAGTGAAGAAATACAGGAAACGATTGATGGTGGTAAAAGCAAAAAAAATTGACAACGAAGTATTAATCACCAAATATCGATTTGTTCGAATAATCTTTCACCCCTGGTTTCAATAATATCAAGTTTACTGAATATCGATTATGTTTAATTCCCCTTTGTGCATAGAACTATTAACCTTACATTAATATACATCAATTGCGTAAATTTCCTGAAGTTTGATGGGTTGGAAGTCTATCAAAATAGAATTTTGAAAGTGTACGAATAGTTATTTTTTCCCACGGGAAGAATGTCCTACGGCAAACGTCGTTTCCGAGTAATTTCGAACTTTATTTAGTTCCTTATCAAAGATAACTACAAGAGAAATTAATATAACAAGGTTATATATATGAAAAAAAAGTTATAACACCGCCTTTAAGTCAAGAAATCACAAATGAAGAAGCAGAGAAGGGATGGAAAAAAAACACATCAAGATTTATCAGAAGTAGGTAGCAAGGTTAAACGAAGTGGCAGAGAAGGTAAAGAACAAAGCCAGACACCATAAAAAAATAAACGGAAAAAGAGATCGCCTACTTCATCATTGGTGATTTCTTGTTGTAGAAGTCGTATTTTATTTTTTATTTATATATATAACCTTGTTATATTGAATTTTGTTGAAGTTATCCTTAATAAGGAACTGAAAAAAATTGGAAGTTCTCGGAAACACCTTTTCCTTCGTGCTGCCGACATTGGATTCAATGCTAACAATATATATATATATATATATATATATATATATATATGCAAAGAGCTATAGTAACATACTAAGAATCTTCATTTTATTTTCGTTGTTTGCTTTGTGGCATTTACTCACCCAATGCCTTGTGAGTTTTCCATATATATCTATGGTGTATGGGGTGTTTCAGTGAGATAGTACCCTCGTACTCTGCTGGTTGCGCTTCTCTTTTTTAGAGTGATCCAGATGACATTGGTTCCTATACTGGCACCCAGCCCTCACCTGTGAGTCTAAGAAGCTGGCGCTTTATGACCACCATCCACACCCCGGCAAACTGCCTAAGCAGCAGGCTAAACCAGGTAAGGATAGTTATAAGGAGATCAGCAAGAATAACTCCACCCGACCTGTGGATTACCCTTGATTGGAATTAGTCTAAGGGAGCACAACCCCGAATGAAAAAGCTGTGAGTGGGGTCCCACATTGGGTGGCTTTCGACAAACAGGATATCCGGCAGACCTCTGCAACCTGTTACAGTCGATGGTCGTCCTGATTAACTCTTGCCACCATCAATTCTGTGCTAGGCTAAGCTGTGGATATAGGCTCAGCACAAGCCCCTCTTCACATTAATCCACTCACTATGCAAGCGCAGCTCCACTCATCTTTTTCTTATCTTTCATCTCTTTCTTTCATTCATCTCTTTCACTCTCTTCTTCACTCAAACATCCCCTTCACACACTTATCCCTTCATTAACCCTTTATCATCAAAAGTCCCTCGGCGACAGGATAAGGTGTAAGTGGCAGGCCATGGATGTGGATGGGAGGAGCTGCGAGCTTTATTTCTACACGCGGGCGGTGTTGAAGTTATCGACGCTGGCTGAGTGGCGAAAATGGCTGGCTCAGCTTTCGTGTGCTCTGAACATTTCTGAGCAGCCGGAAATGGAAGCCTCACTGCTCACTTAGGAATGGGAAGGACCGTTACCAAGAAAGAGAAGGCAGCCTTACAACAACCTGGGCAGAAGATCGCGTCTGCCAAGGCATCCCTAACTGCGGTCGTAAACTTAAGAAAAGGAAAATACCAATTAGAGTTGTTGAGTGAAATATCAGAACCTTATTATATAATGAACTCCACACCAGACCTCGGCGCAGAACCTCTATTATATCCCATGAACTAAATAGATACAATGTTAACATTGTGGCAATGAGCAAAACGAGATAACCAGGCGAAAATAGTTTAACAGAGGTTGGTGAGGGATATACAGTCTACTGGAGTGGCTATGATGACGAACGGAAACTCCATGGAGTTAGCTTTGCTGTAGACATATCTCCAAGACTAATGACATGGCGTATACCTCTTGCAAAGCACCGCTTCACCTCCATAATCAGTGCATATGCCCCGACACTAGACTCCAGTAAAGAACAAAAATATGCATTCTATGAATCGCTAGATTGAGCATTAGTCGCAGTACCCAAAGAAGACAAAATCCTGTTGTTTTCGGATTTCAATGCATGAGTAGGAAAACAAGCCCATCTCTGGCCACAGGTTATTGGCAAAAATGGAATAGGGAAAATGAACAGTAACGATCTCAGATTGCTAACACTCTGTTTAGAGCATAATCTCGTAATCAAATTCCAAACCACGTTCCAAACATGGGCTGTAGATGTATAAGAGTTTAGTATATATATATATATATATATATATATATATATATATATATATATATATATATATATATATATATATATGTATCGAGGCCAAGGAAATAATAACAAAAGACATCTGGGTTCAACGTTGCCCCTTCGATGGTCTCCGGTAACATAGGAGAACGGGCAAAATGGTTAATTTTAGGAGACAGATTCCTGACCTCAGCTCATAAGGCAGGCCCTTCCAGGGTGTACTTATAAACAATCAATTCCAAAGTGCAACCTGCCGATCTCGTATTAGCCTTTCTCAGAGCTACAAGACGCTAAGCGCTGGAGACCAGCCTGAGGTCTCATCTTTCGATTCCCCCCTCCATCTTCCTATTACCCCACGGGATTAATTTAGGATAACAGATTGACCCGAGGAAACGAGGCTTTTTGTTCGTTCCCACCGAAAAGACAAGAAATTCACCTGTTGACAGAAGATTTTTTGAGTTCGAAAAGAAACAGAAAAATCACCAAGGAAGCTCGGCGCCGTTCGAGCCCCAAGATTATTGAGTATCAATCTACCCAGTTTTGGGACTCCAAACCTTACTCTATCTGAGTTGGACAAATCCCAACTAGTTAGAAAAAAAGAAGACAACGGTTTTATCTCGTCCGGAAGAAAACGAGGGCAAGGTCGCCCCGACTCCATAAAAATACAGGGACTTTTCGCTTGAAGTCGCCTCCACCCAACCCAGATCCCTCTTGACGTCATCTGTCAAATCGACAGGCAGGTCAACGAACGCCATCTATTGAGCAAACAACCAATTACTCGAGCTACGCCTCTCCGGAACAAAATCTCCGAAGATAGTCTAACTGGTCTTGGGTATTTAATCTCCATTACCTTATGTAAGTAAAGAATATTCCTGTTGTTTATGTCCCCGTGCATAATTATAAGTTTATTGGATGTTTGGCCAAGGACAAAGATATTAACTTATAATTGTTAACCCCGTAAAATTCTATCTCGAATCGATCTCGAGAGTTCGCCCAGTAATCCCATTTTCTTTTTTTTTAAGCGTATTAGATCTGTATTTTTTTATATTATTTAATGAGAGGCTTTATGTTCATTAAAGTCTATTTTCTTAGTAAAAGCACTGTTTTAATTATCCTCAAACGAGTTAAAGTGGCAATAATTGATAAGTCAAGAAAGAAACCCCTTTTATTCATTCCCTAGAATAAAAATAAAGTTTAGCACTCTTAGAGGACGATCCTCAAGCGATCACCGAGGCACGAAACAATGCCTCAAGTCAAAGTTTATTTGGTTTATTGAAAAAATAATAAATAAAAAAAAATATATATATATATATATATATATATATATATAATGTCGGCTAACCCACGCCATGGGCATACGATTGATTTTATAATAACTAGGCAGAGTGACCAAAGGATATTTCCGTCACACGAGCAATGAGATGTGCAGAGTGCTTAACAGATCATACTATGTTTCTCTGCCAGCTAAATCTTATAATACGCTACCCAGGTCAGCGCACATGCTGCTCAAAAATGCTAAATACCAACAGCTTGAAAGATCAAGTAAAAGGCCACGGCCCCCCTAACTCTGAAAGCTAGCAACGTCTGGACCACTCTTCATTCCACTCTGAATCAGTGTGCAGAGGAGACTGGGTTATCAACCTCTACACCATAAATACTGGTTTGATGAGAATGTTAAAGACATTCAAATATTGCTGACGCAGAAGAACAAGGCCCATGATGCCTGACTCTTAGAACTAAGTTCCGCTCATCTGAAAATAACTTTGGATAATTCAAGAAAGAAAACTCAACTCAAGCTTTGTGATATGGAAAATGAATGGTGGACCAACTAGATAAAGAAGCTGTAACACCTTACCAACAATAACAACCAACATGGGTTCTACAACGGACTGAAGACTATCTATGAGCCTGTAAAACGCAATTTAGCCCCTGTTGGATCGCAAAATGGCAATCTCCTAAAAGACAAAAAAGCTATTCTAAATCTCTGGGGAGAAAGCACCTTGCCAGAAACATAGTGCGGATTTCGTAAGGACAGGAGCACGTGCAACATGATAATCTGTGCAAAACAACTACAGGAGAGGTACAATGAGCAAAATACAGACCTCTACATAGCTTTTATTGTCCAAAGCTTTGATACAATCAATAGGGAACTACTATGGATCGTTTTAGAAAAGTTTGGTTCACCTCCAAAATTTTTCTCAGTTCTGAAGAAATTACACGATGGAAGGACAGCAACAGCACTTGTCTCGGGAGAAAGATCCGAACATTTCAGCGTTGAAGTTGGCATCAAGCAAGGATGTGTAATAGCCCCACTGGTATTCAACATCTTTATATCTGCTATCACCTTACTCAGTCAGAACGCAATTCGTCAGATGGACAGGGTTGATATCCAGTACCGCATGATGGCAACTTATTTTATTTAAGAAGACTTTAAGCCCGCACGAAAATGGGACCAATCATGTTCTGAAACTCCAATATGCAGACGACTGTGCGCTGATCGCACACACACCACTTGGTCTAGAAAGATTTCTAAATGTCTTAGCCGGTCTTTACGAAACAATGGGTCCGAAAATAAATTTAAATAAAACAGAGATTCTAATTCAATGACAGAATCCAGAACCACGTCTAACTTTCCACATACTGAAATTAAACAGTTAGCAAGTTTCAAATATCTAGGCAGCATCCTTTCGGATAAGTTTAATATAGATAAAGAGGTCTGCAACAGAATAAATGAAGCCTCGGTAGCCTTTGGAAAACTGCGCATAAGAATTCTCCAAAACGATAATCTCAGCCTAAAAACGAAGATAGCAGTCTACACCGCTCTATGTATAACTATTCTACTCTATGGTGCATAAACATAGTCTACTTACAGAAGGCATATAGGATCATTGAAAGCATTTCATATAATAAATCTACAGAAGATTTTCAAGCTAACATGGAGGTAAAAAGTTCCCAATAAAGAAATCCTTTGACGCGCCAGCATAACCTCAATTGAGACCATGCTTGCACAAAAACAAACGCAATGGACTGGACAGATAATTCGCATAGGTAATGACCGACTAACTCTACAAATACTTGATGGAAAACTCACACTGGAACACCTTATACAAGGTGGGCCAATGAAACGCTATAACGATCAAGTAAAAGCAACCCTGAAAAAGTGTAATATTGATCCCATGATTCTGCAAGTCAAAGCCGGTGACCGACCAGCATGGAGATTACTGTGTATGCAGACACTGTCGCACCTCAAACAGTAAAAAAAAGCGAGAAAGATGCAAGAATAAAACGGCGCCACAATCCACTAGTACAGCAGCCAAGTAACCCCAGGAATAGAATGTCATTTCTGTGGCAGAGTGTGTGCATCGCGCATCGGGCTACATAGTCATCTTTGCTGGCACAACCAACAGCCACCATAAATTCATACCCATAAATTTATCTTCATTTTCATCGAGTGAAGCTTGACTTGTCTTCGTATTCGAAGGACAGCCATAAGTAAGTAAGTATATAGCTATATATGTGTATTTATAGGACAAAGAAATGAAATTCATATCAAAACACGGAATAACGCTAAGAAAGTGAACCATTGACAGCTTAAGAGAGAATATGGGAGATGCGAGTATACAAAGGAAAAAATAGGGAAAACTATCTTAACCGCTATATGAAAATGAATAAAATAGTTGGATTCGAACCTCTGTCATCAAGCGTTCATCGCTATCAGGACCACAACGCTCATAGACAAAAGCAATACATATTTAATTTACAAAGATATTATTTACACAAAGAGTTATTTGTATTTATGGAGATTTATATACACTTTTAGATTATTTGTTATGTGTATAATTATTTGCGTCTATATCTCAAGTTTTCATAGGATTTATATCAGTCATTTGTGAGGCTTTATGTTGATGGCAATCCAGCTTGCAATAGGCGATACAAAGTCAAGGAAACCACAAACCAATCGAAGCGGAGATTTTAAGATTTTGCCGGAAGATGAAAACGTACAGTTGCTCACTGCGACTCTTTACGTGGACCTGCATCACAATACCGCGGCGGCTTAGGTCGCTCTCTGGCGTCTCCGAATCGGGTACATGTGTGGGAGGCACCACCATTTTATGAGGTATTGTGGTGGAGCGAATGTGAGAGTGTTTGTAGAGCCATTGTCCCACCTCCTATCTAGCGGACCTCTCCCTCCCTCTGTAAGAATGAGTGTGTGAATGGAGAGATGTTTTTTATATAAATATATAATGAATCTCATTTTTTGTTTAAAATGTTCTTTTCTTTCCAGAAGCCACTGTTATATATATATATATATATATATATATATATATATATATATATATATATATATATATATATATATATATGTATATATATATATATATATATATATATATATATATATATATATATTATTACTGCCTTTTGTGAAGAGTGGCTGGGATCGAAATGTTTTGCAGTAGGACGGAAAGGGCTTTAATAGCCTCAAAACCGCGACCAGATCGCATTATTATATTGAGCTCGGAGGCGCCAGACCCTTAAGACGTGCGCACCCAAATTCTACTGACTAAGAGTGACTGCCGGAAGGACATTTTTCCCGGGGGGACCTAAAAATATAAAAAAACTTAGTACCACGTGAGCAAAAGGCCTCTGTTTTGTATGCTTGATTGTGTGTTTTTAGGACTCTTTGAGTTGGATTGTGTATTTGTTTTTTTTGTTTGCTTATTCATCTCTTCTTTTGTATATATTATTTGCGTGGTGATAGGATTGTTTGTTTTTTGTATATATATATATATATATATATATATATATATATATATATATATATATATATCAGAAATCTCAAATATATTTACCACATAATTTTTGTAGATAAAGGACTGTATATCTAATCATTTCATTCTCCCTCGGGGCTTCATGCCCAATTTAGTGTGTGAAGCGGGTTGGATCGATTGGGGGTTTAGTGTAGATTCGTGGCCCGCTACATTTGGCTCCCGAATAGGGACGTGAGATCTAGAAACTGAGAGCGTGACAGGATTGGATTGCAGTACGTCATCGGATTGGACGTGGTTGATTTGTTTTTCCCTTCTTCTGTCCTTTATTACTAACCTGGGAGGATAGATTCTGTGGAACAGGGCCTCCATGATGAGATTGTGAGACTTAAAGAGAAGGAATGTACAATGTTAAGAAGCCTGATTGAAGGATTGAGGAGTGATATGATAAGTATGGATGAGAAGACCGACATGATGGAGAAAGAAATGGACGGAAGACAGAAGAAGGTCCAGCAAAGGAGGCAGGACCTCTCTAACACGATGAAGGGGTCAGGAATGGCCCCAGGACCCTCGACCCTTAACCCCTGCTCCGACCGAAGGGGATAAGACTAATGGGATCAATCGGAGTGTGTGCAATTCTAGAGAGAACAGGATGATTGTGAGTGATATGAAGGACGGAGAATGGAAAAGAGTAGAACGCAAGAGAGGAAGTTAGACTGGGCCAAAGGGGAAGGATCGGAAGGTGAGAGGGAAAAGTGTGGACTCGTTGTGTTCAGATAACAAGAGAGTGAATATATGATGGGCATAGTGAGAGTGAAGTGAATGAGAGGAAAGGTATTTTGATAAGGAAATGCCAAAGGTTGATAAGTTTAGGTTGTATGGTGGCAAGAGTGTCGATGAATTCTTCGTGAAATTTAAGCGTTATTGTAAGCTCAATTACACGGAGAAAAAAGAATATTGGGTGAATGTATTAGGCTAGTGCTTGAAAAGGCAGGTGCTAGAGTTTCACTGCGTGATCTCGAGTGTGGCTAAGAAAGGGATGAAGTGGTTAAGAAGCGATTGATTAGGGATGTGAACGAATGAAAGAGAGTGTGAAGTATAAAACGGTGAATAAATATGATTAGACTCGCATAGGGAAGAGTGAAAGTGTGAATATATATGCGCATAGGCTTGAGACTATGGCGAGAAAGAGCTATGGTAATGATGGTGTGAATGAATATAACTAATTGATGAGAAAGTTCCCTGATACAGTGTCGCGAATGATAAGTGAATGGCTAAATGCAAAGAGAAAGGAGAGAATGAGGCTGACAGGGAAACGGTTGATATGAGATGGTGTGTTGGAGCTTCTGGAAAGATGAGCAATGTTATGAAGAGAGTGCATTGGATGACGATGGATTGTATAGTGTGAATATTGGTGGTAGGAAGCCCCGGAGCTTTCCTCCACCACAGCAATTTGTCAACTATCGGAATGCCCTGAGTGCTGCGCTAGCTGGGGATGATGTCGAGCTTCCTGGGCCGGCAGACTGGAGGGTGAATAAAGAATGGGCAACTGGAAGGAGACAGATGACTGGTAAGCAGGTAAATGGGTATATGAGTGAGCAACCGATGTATGTCTCAGCGAATGAGAGACCGAATGGGGTGAAAAGGATTGTGGTATGCCGTAGGTCTGGAAGGAAGAGACATGTGTTGACGGAATGCAGATACACGTCTGGTGGGTGTTTCGGGTGTTGAAAGAAAGGGCATATGGCAAAGGACTGTCAGAAAAGTGTGAAGGAATGTTTCGAATGTAAATAGAGGGGACACTTGAGCAGAGACTGTCCGAAGTTAAATGGTGGAGCGACTGCCTGAGGGAGTATGAAGTATGCTTGTGGTAATTGTGAAAAGGATGGTTATTATGCGCAGATGTGTCGTGACCAGAGGAATGTATGTAGCTATTGTGCGATGGAAGGACATTCGAGTGAAAGGTGTTTGAATAGACTGAGAGCGCAAGGTGTGAATGGAAAGTCAGAAGCGGGAAACTAAATTGTAAGAGAGTAGCTGGTGAAGTATTCTCTGGTTGCATGAGTGCAAGAATGTGTTTATGAGGCTGTTTAGTGTGAAAGTGCTGTCTGGTAGAAAGTATGAGTGTCTGAGTGTAAAGGTTGAATTTAACAGGATTGAGTGTTTGACTTTGATAGATTCTGGGTGTAATACGAGCTTGGTATATAAGGACGTGTATAATAAGCTGAGTGATGAAGCCCTCCTGTCAGAGTGTGAAGATATTTTGAAGGAATTAGTGGTATGAAAGTACCTTTAATTAGAATGATAAGGTCGGCTATTAGAATAAATTGTATGTTGATGAATGAGTGAGAATTCTCTATGATTGATAAGGTATGTATGAGTATGGTGTGATTTTGGGGTATGGATTTATGAAAGTGAACCGTATGGTTGTGCATTCTGCGAGTGATCAGATTGCTAAAAATGGGGTGTATAAGTTGTATGTATGGAAAGATGGTAGTATTTTAAGAAGTGCATTTAGCGGTATTGAGGTGACTGCTATGGGGAGTGTGAAGGTTGTAAAGGAGGAAAGGGTGTCTGTTATAGTGAAAATTTAGTTTGGATATGGGTAAGAACGTTGGGTTATTTATTGGATGGGGAGGATGAGTGTTATAAGGTAAGGCGTGTTGCTTGTGTGTTTGATGGCTTGATGAGAATGAATGATCCTTTTGCATGTGTGCAGGCGGATCCAAGGGTGAAAGGGCACGCGAAGGTGATCCAAGTCGCAGATGTACTGGCTCACCTCTCCACTGTCAGTGAGGTAGGTATGGATGATAGCACGGATATCAGGGTAAATGTTGAGAATGAAAAGACTTGTGATTGGACATATAATGAAGTGGAAAGGATGGTGAAATTGGTTCAATGTTTGACTAAGTATGAAAGGGAGAATGTGTATCGAATGCTATTTCAGCGAAAGGGGGTGATCAGTAAGGGCAATCTGGATTTCGGGGAGGCAAACTTCCCATAATTTAAGATTGTCCTGGAAGAAGACACCCTAATCTATCAGCGGCCGAGACATTTCCCGTGTTCGGTTGCTGATGAGATTGAGGAGCAGTGTGTGGAATTAGAACGATTGGGGTTATTGAAGAAAGTGAGAGTGCATGGAATAGTCCAATTGTGCCTGTACGTAAGCTGGATGGAAGATTGCGTCTGTGTGTGGATTATCGAAGGGTGAATTATAGGACTGGGAAAGAAAGGTTTCCGATGTGTGTGGTAACTCAGTCTGTGTATAGTATCCATGGGATGATGTGGTTAACGAAGCTGGATCTGGTACGGAGATATTACCAGATGGCCATTTCGGAAGAGAGCGGGCCGGTGACTTCCTTTTCAACTACAAAAAGGCATTATCAGTTCCGGAACCTCAGCTTAGGGTTGTCTAATGCTCCCGGTGCCTTCCAGCGGGCAATGAATGTTGTCTCGAGTAAGTTTTCGAGTAAGAATGTGATTGTGTTTATAGATGATATTTTGATTATGACTGAGACTTTTGAGAAGCATATGAGATTGATGAATGATGCGTTGAGACCGTTGGAGAGTGTTGTTGTGAAAGTGAAAGTAGTGAAGTGTGAATGTTTTGAGAAATAATTGGAATTCCTTGGGCATATGGTGAGAAAGAATGGGTTACGAAAGTCATCGAAGTATGTTTAGAAGGTGCAAATGTTTACAAAACCGGTGATTGTGAAGCAGCTGAAGTCGTTTCTGGCTTTGATTGAGTTTCAACGAAAGTTAATACGTGATTGTTCATGGTGTGAGTAAACCTCTGACTGAGTGGATGGGCAAGAAAGGTAGTACGATTGTTAGGTGGAACGATAAGATGAATAAAGTGAATGAGAGACAGCGGCTGAAGATGTTGAATTGGCATACCCGGACTATAGTGTGAATGCTAAGATGTTTGAATTGTTTACGGATGCGAGTGGGTACTGTATGGGAGATTTTCTGATGCAAGAGCAGCGTTTGAATGGAGAGAATGTCAGGCGAATAATAGAGTATGTATCAAAGGCTATGAATGGGACAGAGCGAAATTATTTGACTGTTGAGTGAGAGTTGGCTGCGATAAGGTATTGTATGAAAGTGTTGAGTCCGTTTTTGTAGATGTGTGGTTCGTGATTAAAACAGATCACCAACCTCTTGTGTATTTGCAACGTATGAAATGAGCTGATAGTAGGATTGCGAGGACTTTGGAAGATTTGAGTGATTTTGACTATGTTATTGAGTACGTGCTTGGTTAACGGAATGGAGTGGCTGATTTGATGTCAAGTATCCTGGTACGAATGATGAAAATGTGTGTGGAGTGAGTGATCCTGAGTATTTTCTGAAAGGGATTATCAATAGAAAGGAAAGTAAGGGTGGTGGTGATTCCTTGTTTGAGAGCGTATGGAATGGGTGGAAGATTTGAAGAGTGATGAAGTAGATGTGAGAGTGCCGATAGTGTAGATGACTTAAGGAAGGAGGTAATGAGTGAAGTATGTAGGAAACCTGTAAATATTGGTATTGCGAGGGTGCCAGGGGTCCCGCCGTTTCAGAAAGTGTTAATTAAAGTGAGTTGTTTGTATAGGGTGATTGCTCATGTGCACTTTGGTGGTGAGAGGCCAATTGTGTACAAGGATGAGAAAGTGAAGGGTTCGAATTCTAATGTGGTGCATCTGTAGTATTTGAGCGGTGTGCATTACAATTGGGTGATTGAAAAGTGTTCGTATATGAGGAAGAAGAATGATTGTCTAGATGAAGATGAGTGTGTGGTGAGTATGATATGATGACGGTGTGGATGTCAGTGCTGATGTTGGTGTGGTTATTTCTTCTGTGTATTGCGAACATGAAGGACCTGATATGATAAAACGAGAGTGAAAGTTGGTGAAAGGTTCTTCTGTGGTTTGATTGATACTGGTCGCAAGTGTCGTTAGTGAACGAGAGGATTCTGAATAGGTATGATAAGTTTAGATGTTGTGAACATAAGCCTGTGAAATTATGGATAAGGAGATTAGGGAATGGAATGATAGTGGCATGAGAACAGGTTAGTCTGAGAGTGAGTTTAAGCAGTAGTGTGAATGTGAAGTATGAACTTGTGATCCTGAAAGATAAGAAAAACGCCGTGTTGTTTCTTGCTTGGTGTGGACTTTACGAGATTAAATGATTTGTCTTTGGGTTCTGATAAGGATTGCCGCATGAAAGGGGAATATGAGGTGATGAGGTTGAATGAGTGTGCGAAGAATATTATCAAGTTTTGGGGCATGATTGAGCTGGTCATGGACATCATCGAATCGGGTGATTTCTCTAGGACACCTGCTCCTAGCCAGATAGTTAAAGCCTTCCCGAAGGACGGCCTAAAAATATACCTTAAACGAGATTACAGGTTTTAGGCTCATTCCAGCTCTACGGTTTTTTCCTTTGTGGAGCAGCCTATTCAGATGGTTGAAGAATCCCCGAGCATCACTTGCACCAACCGCCTCTTCGGAGTTCCAAAGCCCAACGGGTCGATGAAATTGGTCTATGGCATGTGTCAAGACGCGTGGATATATTTAAGATGTTCGAAGGTTTGTGAGGTGACATCAGCTATGTTGTTGGACGATTTTACGTAAAAGAGATGTTAAGCGCGCTGGTCCTGAAGGTCCGAGTCAGGCCCCTATTTAATTAATTAATGCAAATGTGTTTACTATTGTCTTTTCACCCCGGCTTTTAGTTTTCTTAATCACCTTGGGGACTTCGACTCTTATTATGACTATTTATGAATTGAACTATTTTTCCAAATTTGGTATGAATTCTTGAGTTATAATTATTCGCAGCGACAAGACATAAAGTCACTGTCTACTTTATTAAAGTTATCAAAGATAAATAAATAATCAATATGTGTATACTTTCCATCGTTAGCCCAAAACTCTCCATTTATTAAGGCTTACCAAAATAAATAAAATTATCGAGTTAATGATACAAAATGAAGTTTCTAAGTTTATGTTGCTGTTTAGTTGCTTTGTAATTTGGTCATTTAGTTGATCTGTAATTGATTTGTATTTATTTTATTATTTCGAATGAGGGTTTGTTTTAATTTAATAAATTTTCATCTCCCCTCTATGGATTTAATTGAGGCGATGATTTGGTTAGGCGATGAATTGGGTTGTTGTTGAGTTGGAGGTAATAAGACGGCGGCGATTATATGTCCCTATTCGGTGACCCAAGTAAGAACAAATGAGGTCATTTCACCACCTCGATATGAATACGGCTGTATCTGTTGCTGTTCCGCCTGAGGCCCTTAAAGAAGAAGTGTGGGTAATGACGTCACCTTCACTGCTGCGACAACAAAGATATTCTCCCTAAAAATTAAATATGCAGAATTTCCATAGTCAATTATACTGAAAAATAACACAAACAAAAAAACTGGATATTGTTTTAAAAGAAAAATACCGAAATAAAAGTAATAAAAAATTGCGTAAAATTAACGGTTAAAAATTACGATTCAATATTTTCTGTACCCTGTTGATTGTTTAACCGGGCAGTTCAAATCTCTGTTACACTAGTTACTACAAGTTTTTATTTTTTAACATATAAATATATGTTTAAATTGTATTAGTAATCAACATAGCCAACCTACAGGCAAGACCAGAAGGCCGCTACAAGTTACGGACGAAGTCCTTCCTCATGCTTGCTCACATACGGTTGACGGAGGACTTCAGATCGTCGACGTTGCCGTGATGGACCTTGCAGGCATTCCCTCGAAACATGTGCACATGCTGTATTCGAGATAAATGAGGTCAAGTGACTACGGCGGCCAAATTTCCTTCGACGACAAGTTCATCTTCGACTATAAACACGCTTATACGGTCTTGGCGGGGTGAAAGCCGAAGTCCGCCTTTTTGTGAGCTTTCTCAGCCAGGGCAGGAGGTTCCTGGACAAGATTTCCGTGTCATCAGTCGTGGTGAGCCTGTTACAGGTCACGAACCACACTGGCGGTATCTTCTCGCCATTCGAAGCCAAGGCAGCAAACATCATCACGGAGGCCAGGTTGTTGGTGATTGAAACGTAACGGACCGCTTCGTAAATGTTTTGGCCAAATCTTAACAAGCAATCGTTCTGCTTGTCAATGACTGGAACAAACGTGAAGTTTTAGCCTTCAGAAAAAATAACAATTCGATAGTCATGACTCTTTAAGTTGTTGTAAATATGACGAAAATGATCATCCTGGTTATTGATGCATACATATGGTCAGAGGTCAAAGGCCTTTATACGCAACTCAAGCTCTTGCCACCCTCCTTCTTGACTGTTTTAGACATCATCGCTACCAAGATGTTCTTTTCCTTCGCGAACATAGTGATTTGGAACTTTGGATCAATTTCTAAAGCATTTCTTAATAAGATCTTGTGTAAAGCAAAGATGTGTGATTGCACCAATCCTTTTCTCCCTCTTCATCGTTGCGGTTCTACACTTAGCTAGAGATCCATTACCGCCAGGCATCCAAATATGATATCGGATGGATGGTAGCCTGTTCAATCTAAATTGCCTAAAAGCTAGAACTAATAGTAGCCTGACAGCAATCTTAGAGCTTCAATATGCTAACGACAACGCTATCGTGGCCCAAAGTGAAAGCGAACTACGAACCTAGGTCACATCCTTCGTAGACGCTACAAAAAACTAGGTTTAACCGTCAATGTGCGTAAAATACAATTGCTTTACCAACCTTCACCAAACGATCATATCCCAACACATCAGGTGATAGAAATCTAAGATGATGCCTTAGAATGCGTCGAACGACATGCATATCTCGGTAGTCATCTTTCAAAAAACGTTAGCATCGACACCGAACGCAAATATCGCATTAGAATTGTGACCTCTCCCATCGGTAAAATTTGAAAAAGGGTGTTCAAGAATCATAGCATTCAAGTTCAAATCAGGATTATGGTGTACAGAGCAATTGTTATCTCCACACTTATCTACGCATAGGCATCATGGAAAACATACCGCAAGCATATCAGAGACCTGGAAATCCATTTTGGAAATTAAATGGCAAGATCTTCGAACAAACTTAAGCATTTTAAAAGAGGATAGTTCCCTAGCGTACAATTTATGATCGTGAAAAGCCAAAAGTTAAATCGAAAGTTAAGAGCTTCCAAATGCTTCCCAACACTTTAGAGACGAGCGCTCAAGATCGGAGTAACTGGCTGCTCGTTAGTGAAAGAAGAAATGGCATCTTTCGAGCATCAGCAAACTAGACATCGAAGAGTGTAAAAAACGGAGACTGCAACGACTTCAGAACCACAGTTCTCCTCCCCAGAACTTCAGATACCCGGTTTGCAATCGAGCATGCGGCTCTCGCATTGGGTTATTAAGTCACTAACGCGTTCACTGAAGAAGATCTTTCACACTTTATAGAGTAAAAGCCATGATTGATTTCATTTGTCAATTAATTTACTATGAGTAAAATGAAAATAATTGCAGTGAAATAGATAGGATATAATTACAACACAAGTTGAGAGCAAAGAAGTATTATTGCTGGAAAGCCAAACAATTCTTAAGTTGTTTTAGGCACATCGATATCTTTTCTTTGAAATTTTAGACATTTATATCTTAGACATTTTTATTTTAGGCTCAGTCGGTAAATAGATGCTTAATTTAATACATTTCACTTCTGTTCTCTTAAGTGAAGCCCAATACTTTTTCCTCAAAAAATTTATCCAAAACTTATTCAAAATTTACGAGTTGTACAGATGAAAGAAACCGTTTCCGCAAATTTATTTAGAAATAAAACAAATTAATTCAGCTATATTAGTGGATTAGCTTGATATAAATATTGTGATGGTAAATCAATGCAGCTAATCCATAGCCATTGATTGCAGATTGCATAAAGGAACTGCAAAGAAGAGGAAAAATTGTATTTCGTCTCCTGAAGATGAATTATCTTTGATTTCTTGAATGAATATATTGGAAAATGCTTTATTTACAATACAAAATAAGCTTCCTGCTCATTTTTAAGATGGAATGGTAGTAGATATATTCGACATTGTATAAATTTCTATTAATTTTGAACAGAGCCACTTTGTTTTCCTATTTCCAGATTAATCAAATTAATGGTACAATATGACTAGTGTTTTAATATTATTAACTATTTTTAAGAATATTTTTAGTAGTTTAAAATAAATTAACCTTGATTTAGAGCTGTATTTAGTTTGCTGTAGGAAATCAAATTTTACAATGGAAAAGATAATAAAGATCAATGATAAAAGATAAAATTAAAATTCTTTACTAATGAGTTAGTAAGGTGAAAATACACTCCTGTAATACGAACTAGTAGAAATCTAGCAAAATTACTAAGCAAGATTAAAAAAAAGGTTATTCTAAACTATTGATTTAGTATCAACCAAATTTGTCGAAAATTCTTGATTATCGAATGCATACAGCGAAACAACAGTTTGTAGGAATTTGATAAAAGAATATCGTTTAAATATATTTGTAGTAAATTTATAAAAGATCTAAAGAAATTCAGGAAAACGAAATTATTCTTGTTTTAAATTATATTTGATTCCCTTTTGTCCATTGTCAATCGTTGGCCCGATCGTTCTACTGATTATTTAATTATCATAAATAATAGAATAATAAATTCAGAATGAGTCCAAGTTTCTAATGAATTTTCGATGAACCAATACCACATTACGAAGACCCGATGGCAAATTTGCTTCTGAATTCCAAAACTCGATTGCATACAGACAATGGCAGTCATAAATGGATCCTCGTTTAGACTCTAAAGAAACAAAGAAGATGAACGGTCAAATTATAATACTTACACCCTGAAGATTACATCTCTTGCCTATTTTGCAAGTTTACAAAGCCAATTTACAATTTATTTCGGTCTCTTTCGCAGGAATTCTAGAAAATATATGTAAAAATGGTTCGCATAATTTCTTACTAATTTACACGAATGATTGCACAATCATGGTAAAAAACATATTAGGCCACGGAAAAAAGTCGAATAGTGAAAAAGAAGTGAAAAAGGGTAATTCATTGCACTTAATGCCCTCTTTCACCTTAAGTCGGGTCAATTCAGGTTTGAGAATAAATGTAGCGAGAAAGGAAATGTATACGGAGCTATCATGAGGCTCAAAATTTACGAAATTGAAACAATTATGGGTGATTCTCTTCTTATTACTATTATTATTATCATTATTATTATTATTATTATTACATGATTCAAGCTCTCTAAGGAATACTGAGAAGTATTTGCAATTATAACACATTTTCTTCTTTCACTATCTTCACCAATGCAATTTTTACTCCTTTCAAAATTTTATTGTGAATTCCTTTTCGGGTTTTTCCTTAAAATATTAATTAAAAGCTAGAAATGTAGATAATTCTAAGTTGCTTGGTTGTCTAAGAAAGTTATAGAGAGGTTATACCATAGCGAGATTTATAGTATGTACTATTGAAACAAAATACCCCTTAAAGCACTCTTAATCCATTACCAGGAGTTTATTATTGAAATTTAAGTAATCCCAAATCTCGTTCATGAATCTATTGATGAAGTTTGAAACGGGCAATCTGGTTGGCAGAAATTAAGTGTTAACCATTAAAAAGACTCATCTCCTTCTTAATCCGGTCAAGGATAGGATTGACCCTAGTACTAAGCATGCTTTCGACTGGAAAAAGCAGGTGTTAACACTACAGCCTCCACGTTACTGCAAGGCTCCACTTTTGCTGTAAATATAAAAAAATAGATGGTTGAAGATTGGGGCAAAGTTACGTATATTCTCTGATAAAGCTTCTTTTTGCTTGTTTAGAACTTTTGGAAAACTGCTATTAACTCAAAGGATGCTTCATTAATACCAGTTTTCAACAGTTTAGAACCAATTTGGGGATGTTACCTAATTCACAACATGATGGCGCACTTTATATCAAAGATCTTAGTTAAAAATACCAAAGAACTTTAGAGACTTTGTCTTGGGAATTCAAAAAATTTGAACCCACTAGAAAATTTGTTAGATATAATCAAACTTGCGGTGATAAACAGAAGCCATCCTATTGTGAGAAGTTGCGAAAACTTATTTAAAAAATCAAGAAATAACATAGTTACAAAGTTAAAGGCAACAACTACTTAGTCCACCCAAAAGCCAGTCTCATTCTACACTAATATGCTAGTAGTTCTCCTTTGAACATTGTCGTTACGATGCCTACTCATGTGCTATTTAATCCAAATAACTGCTCCACTTTTAAAAAATATTAATATTTGTCAAATAACTGTCAATTTTGTTTTAAGGAAAATAGCAATTGCAAGGCTCAAGGCTCTTACGATCCAAGTGATATTCTTTGGACGGCCAAAACTCTGGCGTACTCTCTTACGATTATTCACGTCAGTCTAAAAATATTTTTATTTTTTTCTTTACAAAGTAGACACCCCACAACTTCTTCGTGGTGCTGCCTTTCCGAACAATCGCCATCACCCGATGGCATACCGCAGTGTAAATAGATGTCTTGGTAATCGGAGCTACCGCTTTCTTTTCACTCCCTATACGCATCATTTCAACCTCTAATTTCTTTGCCGATTTCAGCGTTGTATAATTTTTGTTGGGACTTGTTGGGTTTAAATGACTTGATCGTGATGAACTTGTTGTGTCGACCCGTGAGCTAAATCTAGAAGCATGGCCAATTAGCTACAACTTTTCTCGCCGCCTCTTTATATTATGGAGGTGATGCTGGGGATACTTTGGTCTAAAAGAACTTTAGTCTTAAAGAAATTTGGTCTAAAGGAACTTTGGTATAAAGGAACTTTGGTCTAAAGGAACTTTGGTCCAAAGGAACTTTGATCTAAAGCGACTTTCGTCAAAAAGTATGTTCCTTGAGCTGTAAATTTCTGCATATATGTATTCTACATAATATATATAGATGTATAAATACTTAAATGAATTTAATTTGAGTGCCATTTTTTTCCCAATTTTTTAGCATTATTTATCATTTTGTGATGAAATGTTAATTACATTAGCTTTGAAAAGGATTTAAATATGTTCAATAAAAAAGGGTTTTCATATAGAGACACGTAGAAACCCTTTTAAACCATTATTTTTAATGGTGTTGATTGATATTAAATCACAAAAACTGAAATCTTAAAAAAATGGTGGTGGGGCTACTTTTGGCCACTATTTCGGAAATTGCAACCTTAGGTGTTGGATAGTATCCTATTTACTACACAATCCCTAGAAAATGGAATGAATACACAAAAATCAAATAGGCAGCCAAAATATTTATATATTTTTATGAACTTTTATTAACGCAATCAATTATTCTATACACATGCTTTACTTACATGTATTGTGAAATACATGTAAGTACAGCATGTGTGCAATGCGCGTGCAAGTCTGAGAGAGATTTGTGGATTGTTTTAAATTGAAGATTTTTATGAATTGTAAACAGAACTTTTCTTTTCCTTTCTATAGGGGGCCGGGGAATGACTCACGAGAAAGCTTTTAATCCAACTTCCTTCCGGAAAAATTTCCAAGTCAATTTAAAAGACATGAGATGACGATCAAATGATTAGTGAAACGGGGCTAATGATCCGTTTCCAGATCAGAGGTCAAGTATGAGAAGATTACCACTTAGTCCTAATTAGCATAAGGGTATAGTCGGTCAAAATTTTTTCTCCGAAAGTTCAGCACTCCCAATGACCTGCCTGTTCATAAATAGTGTCAATATTATCTTGTCGAGTACCACTCGAAGTCCACGCCAGTAGCAAGCTCAATCAAAATAGATCTGAATCTTCTGTTTACTCTCAGAAATAGATGATTGTCTAAATTTAATTATCTCTTTAACTTATAATGGATTGACATATTAGTTTTGTGAAAACCAAAAGCTATTGGCATCTTGTGTTAAGCCAAAACAAAGTAATTAAATGTTCAGAACATACTGATGCGGGTAGTAGTGCAAAAGTTCATGTTTTCAAAGCAATGAACACTATTTAACAAAAGGCTAAAACAACGTCTAAACCTCCACCTGCCATTATTTCTGAAGTAATAAGGAAAGTGCCTGAGTGTTCCCAAAAGTGTTTTTCCTTCAAATGCAAATATAACCAGAAATATTAGGAAATTAAGAAACAAAATTCTCCCTAAACTCCCTAGGTAGATTTAGCACAACTATTCAAACACCTTCCGCTTTACGAATACTAGCTTCGGCTAAACACTGTTATGCTGATGGAACGTTTGAAACATGTCCTAGAATTTTTGAGCAAATCTATACAATTTCTGCTGAAATCCATTGGGAAAGTCACCCTCTTATTTTTATTTTTTTACTAAACAAGACAAAAGAAACTTACTCTAGAATGTTGTCAGTCAGCCCTTGTTGATTGTGTTGAACGTTATAGATTGCAAATTGAAGTATCAGATGTAAGTGTTGCTTTTGAAATGGCTGCGCGAAATGTTTTTTGCCTTTTCTTGGTGAAATCCCCATACATTTCTTTTTTCTCATTTTTGCCAAACTACTTGGAGAAAACTTTAACGGTTGAGTCTTTCTAGCCTTTATAATAATGATGAGGAATTTTCCTTATTTTGCAGAAAGGTTAACGCTTTAGCATTTCTGCCCGTTGCTGATGTACCAAAGGACTTGAACTTTTGCAATAAAGTGTACCTGAGGAAACTCTTGGTTTCATTAAATATATTGAAGAAACTTATATTTTAAGCAAGTCAGAACAAATGGAAGGCGCGCTAAACCTATGTTTATGAACTGACTCTACATGCTTTCCCTCGTACAACTAACTTTGTTGAAGCTTGACATAAGAGATTTGGTGTTTTAGTGCGAGCCAAATCAAATATATATTATGTTATTAAAGCTTTGAGGAAAGAATAGATCGTAATTAAAGCAGGAATTTCGAAGCTTGATATAGGAGTAAGCCCGAGGAAGAAAAACTCAAATGCTGAGGGAAAAGAGAGATAAATCATGAATATTATGACAGACTACAGCAATCGTTCTGTGGAGAATTACCTTCGGAGTATTGCTTATAACCTGGTTTCATTCTGAATGTATTTTTTAAATAAAGAAACTTTGGTAATTTTATTAAAAAGGAATGGGACCACACTCTTCAGTAAACAATGAAGCGAAGTAGTCGTTCTGGAGGTTAGCTTTTTCTGCAGCTGAGTGCTTTAATGTCCCCTCCTCATTCCTCAAAGGGCCAATCGTTTGACGGATTGGTTTACGGCTGTTTACATATCCAAAGAACTCCTTGGGATTTTCTTTACAAATTTTCGCTACTCGAAGTTCCTCAGACCGCTTAGCCGCCCCTAATGTTGGACTTCACTCTCTTGGCTAGCCTCCAGTATTCGTCAAAGTCACCAGAGGTCTTCAATTGCCGGTAAACATTTCTCTTCTCCCTAAACAGTTGGCAGATTTCTCGAGTAAACCACTTTGGTTGAACAGAAGACCGCCGGGGGCATTTCAGAGGGATGAAATGCGATTAAAGACTCATGAATGTGCTTTTGAAACTGTTCCACGAGTCTTCAACAGCCTCGCAGTTGAAGACTCGTGGAACAATTTCTAGCCTAGCGTTAGTCAGTCCAGCACGTAGACCTGCAAAGTCTGCTCTTCTCAAATAAATTTTCCTCGATTTACTAGTTGGAGGCCCTGCCTTCGGGACTTTGACTACAAATCTAATTGGTCAGGGGTCACTGCCACCGAGCTCTTCGCCAACAGAGAGGTCCTCAACGATGTCATCTCTCAGAGGTGAAAACCAAGTCGAGGATATTTTCTCCTCTCGTTGGTTCTCTCACACATTGAGTTAGGAACTCGTTGTTCGCGAACTAAAGGAGTAGTGCGTTCTAGCTATAGGGTTCTCTGGTTTCCTAGTCAACTTGTGTGTTGAAATCCACCTTGACAATACATACTCTGTCTTTTACAAGTTCGCCCATCAGCTGGTACAGACTCCTGTCCTGTTCTAAGAGTTGGGCAGGGGGTCTGTAAAGCACTAGGGTCCTGTATCTGGCAGGACCTATCTCTAGGTCAACACCTAGTAGTTCATGGTCAGATACAATGTTGCAATACGTCGAGTTGAGAGTATCCTTGAAATACATCACACCGCCACCCTCTATGTCTGGGCGATCTTTCAGGAAGAGCTGGTAACCGGGAATCGTGAATTCACCTTCAAAATCTCGGCTTGAGGTTTTTATCAACGACTCCGTTATGCTACGATCTCAGGTTCTTCTGTTGCTACGAGGCCACAAAGTTGAAGAAACTTGTTTCTGATAGACGTTGCATTAAACAGAAGAACCTTGAGGGATTCCCCGACTGTAGGACTTCCTAAGTTCTTCCGTTTCCCGATTTGTTTCTCTGTGGCGGGATCATCCCCTCTTTGTGACCTGATAAAAGGTAGTTCCTGGAGTAACACGAGTGTACTGGCGTACTTCCTCCTTTTCTCGGTGCCTGTCACTTTCTTGGGTCCGCTCCACAACATCCTGGATCATGTTTACGAGTAAAGCTTTCCCTTTAAAGGAAAGATGCACTCCGTCCCTTTTGTACAAGTCGTTTCTCCTGTAAAAGGTTCGGTAGGGGTCTATAAGAAAGACTCCTAAAGGCCGTACAAAGATCTCCCAGGCGTTGGTTTATGGAGACGTTCCTCGCGTGAGCATTGCGGGATGGACCTCGACTAGGGAGTATCCTGACCACGACACGTCTGCGGGTTTTCAGCCCACAGTCTTCAACTGTTCCCATGTGGCCAGAGTGATCTGGCGACATAATTGCCTCTGCGACACCGAGGACCTGTAAATTAATAAACTTTACCACTACGCAGCCTACGCGAGTGCAAGTCCTTTACATTTAACCTATTGAAAAATTATTTTAAAAAATTATTCAAAAGTTAATTTGTCAAAAATAATATCTGAGGATATTTTGTATTTGTTTGCGCAATTGGTGATTAAGAAGACCTAATTCAAGGAATGAAGGATATCCTATGTCTTTGGATAAGTTATATAGAGGTAATTTTTGAGAGAAAATATTGTCAAAGAAGGTGTTAAGAGTCCCCTCAAAATATATAAAGGATCAGAATTGTTTCTGAAATAGGTGCGGTGAAAGTCTAACTCTTTATCAATTGCTAAAGAGTTAAGTTTGCCATTTGATTCTAACTACGGAGTAAATTGCGTCACAAGAGGAACAATCCCTTCCAATAATATATTTATGTAGCGAAAGGGGTCTGTTCCTTCTTGTGGATGTCTGACCGAACAAATTCGTACTTGGATTGTTATAAACAACTTGATGAAAAATATAACTTTATTTATGAAGTTGAAGTTGTTATATTGAATGGCTGGAGCTTGGTGAATCCATCCATCGAAGTAGAATAGAGCACAACGATGAAGAAGTGTTCCCGATTGATTCCAAGGCTGATCAGGATTCCTAAGCATAATCTCTCTTGTTTTATATAAGGTAAGCGTGAGTATGGGAGAGAGAGAGAAAGGTCGTGTGAACCTAACACAGACCCTCGAGGGGAAATGAAAAACAGAATTATTGGTTTTAAAGGCCAATAAATACTGGTTACAGGGCCTGCGCCGACAGAGCTTCAAGGGAAGATGAATGAAAGTTCACATCGTCGTTAGGCGATGCCTAAATGTAGTAACAAAATCACTACATATATATAGATAGAGAGAAAGGAGAGCAAGAGTGAGAGAAAGATGGCAAGAGAAAGTGGAAGAGAGAGATACAGAGTTAATGATGGGAACTCTTATTCTATTGATTAATTCTTAGCTTTATTCTTTATATGCTGTTTGTGAACCTCTTTGGTGTTAGTCTGATTTCAGATAAGAATTTAGGAATGGATTATGCCATTATCGAGGGATAGGTCACCTCCCTAGACAATACGTATATATATATATATATATATATATATATATATATATATATATATATATATATATATATATATAAAAATCTATTGGTGGTTAGTAAAGAGATAAAAGCCACGAAAATATGTATATATGTATACAGTTATATATACATATATCCTCTAATATACGTGTGCGTCCTTCGCTACGTACAAGTACGTTCACTTCGTAAGAGTATTCCGTTGATTACGAGGTATAAGAGTGCGATGTACTACAGGGGCCGATAGCGTTTAGAAAGTTTACCAATTTGCACTTCACGGGTATATTTAAAGAGTGAAAACCAAAATATAATTTTAATAAGTCACTAATTAACATATATATACATACAGAAAATATAGGTAATGTAAGGAAGGACATTTCCGACAAAATATAGATTAATTGGCAGTCGAGTAACGTTAATTACTCGTTAATCAGCTCTAAAATATGATGCTATAAATCATTTATACAGAGGGAATATTTATATGTCGGAAAATGGATGGATTAAAGGGAGATACAAACAAGGGTCATTTTACCTTAATGACGTTACCTCGAGGAAGGGGAATCATTTAGTGAGTCGGCGTGGGGAAATGGAGACGGATAATGGACGTGACTCTCGGCCGAATATCTTGACGGTGACGAGGATGAATGCGGGGGACCAGAAGACGAGTTCACGATTGTCCTTGAAGAACAAAGATGGTACCTCTGCTTCATACAAGTGCAACCTCCAAAACTCGAGACTCTGACGCGACTTCACGCGAAATTTCACACGGGAAACTGGAGATCCTTGATGAATAGGGGGCTCCGGATGAGACGAGAGGAATTTCAGCCAAACCTTCGGGGACGAAAATGATTCGAACCTTACTCTGAACAGAGTAAGGCTTTACAAAAGAGATAGGTCCACCAAGTGGGATCCAACCTCGATGGTACAAGCGAATACCAGGGACTTGGGGAAACAGATACACGATCTGAACCGGAGGTGATGGGTTCACAAACTCAATCTCCAGATATTAAAAAATCCAGGGTATGTATATGACGGCCATTTTGGGGGTTTCTCCTCGTTGGCACACTCAGACGACTGGCTGATCACTTCCGGCGGGCAAAGGGGTTAGCGTTTGTCGCTTGGCCCAAGTCTTAACGGTTTTTACGATGTGGGAGGGAAACTTTCCGCTTGCAGCTTCCCGACTACGGAGATTAGCGCATCCTTGGTGAGGTAAAAGCTTTTAGCACTCCCAACTTAATTAACTGTACCTGTGAGGGAGCTGACGGGTATTTAAATTATTTCTTTATTCTTTTTGAAGTATACTTAGAAGACAAAGAGTGGGAAGGAATTCATGCAAAAAATAAAGGGGATATTCTTCTTGGCTTCCCTTTCCCTTCCATGCCTCCCTTCCAGAAATGAGGTTTTTCCCGACACAAAGAGGAAGAAAAAGGGCATCTCGACCAAAACCCATCAGTATTAAAATTTCAGCAAGCACTGCGGCCGTCAAGGTAAAGGTTTGCTCCGTTTGAGCCTGAGATAGAACGGTTTGAGGCCGCTTAATTTCAACCGTTATCACATGTTTAAAAACACGAGGCTACCCACGTGCATCTTTGCTTTGAAGCCAGGCGCATTATAGCCGCTACCTGAGTCAATGATTAAACAAGGAGGTTTATCTTCCCACGTTCGCCCCGCGCGCTGACCTCACCAGATTGAGTTAGACTTAGGGGCAGATAAGGTATTGTTCTCAGGCGCGGCTGTGCATTCCCTCGAAGCCCCCACTCCATTGTCCCCTACGCCAAGGGGATGTCCCGACTATTTATATGGAAACTTTACCACTAAGAGAGATTCAAGATCCAGATTTTCTTCGCGAAACATCACTACGATCCACTCTCACCTTGTGCACCAAGGGTCTTCGACCTCGAGATCCACCATCACTTGTCCAAAAGAATGACGATAGCCCTTGAGTGCCAAGGTTCGAGCCTCCGTTCGCCAAGTCCACAAGACTTCCCCTGTTGTTCAGAAAGAGAACAACGTTAGAACAGCCATTGTTTTTTCGAGCCCGTAGAC
Organism: Ceratothoa steindachneri; assembly: GCA_963969495.1. Taxonomy (NCBI): domain Eukaryota; kingdom Metazoa; phylum Arthropoda; class Malacostraca; order Isopoda; family Cymothoidae; genus Ceratothoa; species Ceratothoa steindachneri. The sequence goes on from OZ018334.1 coordinate 72,945,680, forward strand.
AAGAAACGGTTCTCCCCCCCCTCTTGTTCAGAAGAGAACAACGTAGAACAGCCATTGTTCTTCCAGCCCGTTCGCTAAGAAACGGTTCTCACCCTTCCCACTTGTTGTTCAGAAGAGAACAACATTAGAACAGCTATTGTTCTCGAGCCCGTAGACAAGAGACGGTTCTCACCCCCCCCCCCTGTTGTTCAGAAGAGAACAACGTAGAACAGCCATTGTTCTTCAAGCCCGTTCGTCAAGAAACGGTCCTCATTTCCAAGACGCCACGTCAGTATCATTTAATTCCCCCCCATTTTTGGCTGAAACTCGCCAGCGAACCGAAAATTCCTTCACGTCGCTTTCTTCTGCACAACAAGTGTAATTACGTAAGCCGAACGTTACCTTTGAGTATTTAACCCTTTTGTCAACCCTATCCTGTGCTTTAAATGGTTCAGCGAACCATCCCATCCCTTTAACTTTTATTTGTTTTACCTTTTTAAATCTCTCTTAATCCTCGGATTAGCTAGATTTTCCAAGACCCTTTCCATTCTCTGTTTATGTCAATATTTTCCGTTTTGTGTGTTGTTGATAGTTTTTATTAATGAAACTCTATTTTATTAATGATAGCCATATTATTATCCTTGAGCTCAGTTCCACTTCTTAAGCATATCGAAGATAAATCATATCGGTCAACCCAGACACTACGCACTCTAAAGATAATTAAATAAGTTTCCTCAACGAATAGTCATATATGGTATATCGTCGAGAGTCCATTCTACGACAGAGCCCAAGCGACATATAAAACTTACACGTACATTTAGGTTAATGGGTAATAAATTACATAATTAATATATATATGTAGTTTCATGTAAAAGCAATACCACAATTAAGAATAAGGTATCAATCAAGTGGAGGGACAATCCAGGAAATAATAAAAAAATAAATATGACAACATTTATATAAAAGCAATACACTAAAATACAGGCATACGCACACACGCACCAAAATAAATTTTACATGGGGGAGTAACGAGCTCGAATATATACATGAAGTTATAGGATGTATGAAGTGTACCTTGAGGGAGAAGGGTCCTCTACTGGATTCCTACTAAGACTGTCTGCTACTCAGTTTTTCCTACCTTTAAAATACAAAATTCGGAATTAATATTCCATCAATAGCAGACTCCAACGCATAAGCCTTCCGTTTTGGCTTTTAAAATTTCTTAAGTACGCCAAAAGACGGTGATCGTTTCGATCACGAACTCTTGACCTATGAGATACTTTATAAACTTTCAGGACACCAAAAACTATTGCCAGAGCCTCAAGTTCTATTACTGCATAGTTTCTCTCGCACGAAAACAACTTCCTGCTTGCATAAGCTATAGGATAGCTATTCCCATTTACTTCGTGCTGCATCAACACGCAACCGATGCCAAATAATTTGTCCGGGTTCGGGAGCCGCAATATGGGAGCAGATATTACCATATCCTTCATCTGCTGGAAGTGGGAAATTGCCTTGGGTAGTCATTGTCAGATTCTACACAAACTGTCTGGACTAGGTTAAGAGGTTTGGGGGAGATAAGAGGCTTCCATCACGGCCTCTTCATCCAGAGTAACAATATTGTTGATGCAGGCGCGGCGGTGGTAACGTTTGAGCATGTTGACGTGAAACAATTTGTTACCGGAGGCCGTTTAGATGAGGTAGTCCACGGGGCCATGGGCTTCAGAACTGAAAAGGGGCCGTTCCATTGGGGAATGAGCTTATTTGTTTTCGTGGGCAGGAGAAGCAGGACCTCGTCACCAGGCTTGAACCGTCTTTCTTCTGACTTAATGTCAAAATAACTCCTGTCATAGGAGCTGGAGATAAATAGCGAGCGCGTAGGGAAGTGGTTAGGAAGAAGGAGGTGGAACCGAACAACAGTTTACCCGCAATGAAGTAGGAGACCTCCTTGTGACCACGAACGGATTTGAAACTCGTTGATCCTCGACTTTTCCCACAATGGCTGTAGGGAGGGAGAGTCATTCTGGGCCTTTACAAAAGATTCGTTGTTCAGATTCTCGTACTCGGGGGCCCTCGGCTGAGCAACGGGACTAGGCATTTATACTTAGAAGACAGAAAAAGGTAAGGAATTCATGAAATAAATGAAGGGGATATTCTTCTTGGCTTCCCTTTCCCTTACAGCCATTTATATTCCACCAAACCTACAAGAAAATCATCTGTACGTGAGATCCTTAATTAGGCTGGGTATTGTTTTCCCCTAGGACTAATCCATTGGCTAGAATCTTTAATATTATTGTAAATATCCCACTTTTGTCTCCTTCATAAATTCTATTAAAACTGGTTGTTTTTAATCGAGAAAGGAGAGCTGAACACAAATGTTGATACTCTAATGCAAGTGTACCTTCGAAAAGTCATGAAGAATCTATTGCTCCAATCGTAAGACTTTGCCTATCTCCTTGAAATCACGCTTCAGAGTAGATTGAGTTAAATATTGACATACATGTATCTAGGATTCATGTCTAGTCAACAATACCTGACAAGTATGAAAACAAGCTTGCTTTTGGTTATTTATAATCTATAAAATAATGATAGCAATGTAAAATATAGTACATAGCCTATGTGATTACCTAATATATTGCAATGAGGCAAGTCAGACTAAATTTACCTTATATCATCGTATCCCTTCTTGGAAAGGAAACATTACGGATTTCAAGCTAACATAATAGAGCCAAGCATTACCTTTTGAAATAGTGGTTGGAATGCCTTTTTACGCGTTTTTGTTCAAATTACTGTGCATTTCTGCATTTTTTTTCCTTTTTTCCTTCTCTACTTCAAGAAAACTTCAACACTTGGAATTTCAAACGATTTATAATAATAACGTAAATTTTTCTTTATTCTCCTGAAAAGTGAAAAGTTTGGCTTTTCTGCTTGTTATTTATGCACCCAAAGGACTTGAATACTTGTAACAAAGTGCACTTGAGCAAGCTTTAACGTTGCTTAATTACATGAAAGACAACTTTAGACTAGGACAGGTTATAAAAAACAGAAGACTACCAATGCGTTATTTTCTCCATCTATATTATATAGGATATGTTTATGAGCGCATTCTTAAAGGTTGTGTTATCACAATTAATTCTGCTGAAAAATGGCATAGGCTATTTGAGGTTATATTTTGATCGTATTCAAATTTATATTAGGTTCTTGATGCTCTAAAAAAATACAAGAATAGGTCGCCAAAACAACAGTATAACAAAGAAAAAAAAACAAACTCACTAGAAGAGAAAGAAGAATTGTTTAAGTTCCTACCAACTGCAATAATCAGTCCTTTTAAGATTAACTTCGTAGTATTTCCTGACATCTGGTCTTTTTAAATTCTTGTATACATGTTTTACTTTTAAATTCATAAAATTTACATACTTTACTTAAAAACCTTTTTATTCAGGCGGGAGGGGAGGTTGAATAAATTTTACTCTATAAATCGTTTTATTACCTTTTAAAGAAAAAATAATTTAGAACAAAAGTTTCTTTAGAGGTAAGGGTCATAAGACAAATTTAATTTGTATCCAAAATTACTGTAAAAAGATAGTATTATAGACTAAAGTGCTTCAGACTAAAAATGTTTTCTAAGGCAGTTTAGTCTAAAATTACTTTTGTCTCATAACACTTTCCTCTAGAGAAACCTTTGCTCGGGAGGCTCTTAAAGGAATATTGATAGAGATGAACTGCTTCTTCCTAATGGTGAGTGGAGTCATATCGGGAGGTGATAAATATTCTAATCACTGCGTTGAACAGAACGTTTCCGTCCAGTGATTAAAATTTGAGAGTAAGTAAATTAAAGCCGTCTCAAATATTTGGCGCTTGAGACAGTCAGTCATTCGAGATATAAATAAATTCTTCTTTTTCCCAATTAGCGCCATGATAAGTTTAAATCATTTGTTTAAATAAAACATAACACTCTTTGCATCTGCGTATTAAATATTTGTATTCCTAAATGCTGAGATAGGTTAAGTCCCCTTTGTCCTATGTGCAATTCATAAAAATCTTACGTGGACAATTATTATACACATATCATTGGAATAGGATGGCTTAGTCTGGTTTAGTTGTATTAATTAAAATTTAGGAAGATCAAGGCTATTTTAAGATTAGAATTTTTTAAATGACTATTAATACATTGAAGGAGGGGTTGTTAGGAAACACAATGGAGGGGAATTAATTTAATTTTTTCTAGTTATGGAGTTAAGAAACGTTTTTTAGGGTTGCTAAAAATTTTTAATAATAAAAATCACGTGATATGATAGTTAATAGAAGTTGTTCTGACAATTGTGAATATCACTTTGGATTAATTTATGATTAAGTATTTGGTACGAACAGAGTGATATATTCTATTGAAGGTGCATGTAAGCATTGAAATGTGTAGGTTAAAGAAAAATAGTAAATTGAAGAGAGCTTGAATCCATATCACTGTCAATGATCACCTCAAGGGATTTGAGAAGCAAGTTTTATTCAAATTCAAATTGAAATTTATTGGATAGAGGAAGATAATTGCGAAGGCTTAGAAAATTATTAAGGATTTAAGGGAGGAACCACTTAGGTATCTGCCCGTTCCAAGTGGCTTCTAAATGGCAGCGCAAATAAAACGAGGAAAATTAGTTATAAAAAAGGGAGAAGACCATATGTGTGATAATTATTTTCAAAAACGAGCGTTTAAAAGATTCAACTGCCCAAAGGAAACGAGTGGCAAGACAGGATAGGGATATTTGAAAAGGTTGAAAGAATGGACGACCAGGGAATGGTAAAATGAGGGTATTCATTTAGAATATGAGCAACCAATTCGTTAGCACCACAAAAATGGCAGCATGGGCTGATTTGAGTACCAACCGAAAAGTGATGACACTAGGTAAGTCTTGTGTTGCCGATGCAAACGCGGCAAAGAGCCACTTCTAAGGACTTTTGTCTCTCAAGGCTCGAGGGTTAAGAGTGAACATACTTGTTTGATTTTATATAATATAAATAATGAACATCCGTCCCCTTCGTCCTGCCACAACTGAAAAATATATTTTTTTATAGATTGAAAGAAATCTCGAAAATGCAGTGCAGAGTTATCCGGGTACACAGAATGGGCTGAACGGGCCAGCTGATCAGCCATCTTTTTCCTGAGAACCCTACATGCCCGGGTACCCAACAAAATAGAAGTCGATATCGGGGCGCATTCTGGACAAGCCATGTGTAAATTTTTGTGACTAAGGCAACAAGCATTAAAAGAACGAATTGCTTGTAAAACACTCCTCGAGTCGGAGGAAATGACAAACCTTTAAATGGTGAAATTTGCTTCAGTCTAAAAGCTATAAAATGGCTGAAAGTTCAGCGGTAAAAAGGTAAGCTGCCAGCGGCAGCAAACAACCCATGTATATCAGGCAGTGTTGTATGTGTGAGGTCAAATTGTCGAGGAACAGGTTCTTGATAGAGCAAGGGGCCACGGATGACGCGTCCAGGCTTCACATGCTGGTACAAACTGTAAGAAGTGGAGCACTCCAAATAAAGGTCAGCAACGACAAGATGATCTCATATCCGGAGGTTCAAGGGGCGGGGTAAAAACGGCAACCTATCGAATTCCGCCGTTTACTCGGCAGTATACATGCCTTAAAAAACCTCTGATACAGGACCCTTATGCATACGACAGAGGTATCGCATACCGATCTGGAGTTGATGATAGGGCAAGGGGAGCACCCCACCCTCACAGCGAAGACTGTTGACGGGAGAAGGGCCGAAGGCTCCACTGGAATGACAAACTCTGAGGTTTCGAATTGGGTTCAGCCTTTTAGGCTGAGAAGGAAGACGAGGAGTAAATTTTGCACCCATAGTCCAATTTTATTTGGACGAAGGCACTGTCTAGTGACCAGAGTGTTTGACAATCACTGCCCCACCTCGAATGGGAGACGACTTTCAATCAAAATGACTAGAGCCCGCAGAAAGCCCGTTCTAAGATGGCGTAGGGGTAGGGACGATGATAGCTTGGGATCAAAAGTTACGCCGAGAAATAGAATCACAGAGACGAACTCTATCCCTACAACTTGTAGTAGCATATGTGTCAAGACAAGAGCCCCTTTACTCCGGTGGAAACACATTTCATTAATTTTGCTCGTGGAAAAGCGGAATCTCCAGGTTTTGAACTTATCAAAAATCGCATCCTGTCAGTTGCAGCCGACGTGCTGCTAATGGAAGACGAGGCGAGTTCCAGTATATGTAGTATCCATTCACCGACAAACAAGGTCGCCGATACACCGTCTGAGAGAGAAGAAATGACATCATTCAGCGCAATTACAAAACATAAACACTTAAAACGCGGCGCTGATGAACTCCAACTCTTGAGGTTGCAGGTCAGAGTAGGTGGCTCCAACACGCACTGTAAAGGATCTAGATGCTAAGAAACTTTAAATAAAGGACGGTAAAAGACCATTCACACCAAAAACGCATTGCTGTTTTAGTATGCCGTCTAACCATGTTGCATCGTACGTTTTCTCAATGTCGAAAAATATGACCAATACTCGGTGCATCAACGAGAAAGCTTTCCTCCTCCAGGTCTTTGCGGTAGGGGCCGTAGAGAAAATTGATGAAAAGTAACGGCACCATAAAGTTCGGTGAGCCTAACGAAGGGTTCTTTGCCGAAATACCTGATTTTCTTTCTTTCCTTTTAAGAGCTCATCTGGCGACTGCCTACTTGGGCATTAGTCGCCGTATTAAAATTGGCCTAGTTCTAGGCTACTTTAAAATAAAATTAGAGAGAAAAAAGAGACACCCCAAAAAGGGGGAAAGAAAGCAAGGTGGTGCGTCAGGGAGAGGTCCCCCCGGAACAGGAGCGTGAAACCAAAGGGAAAAAAAACAAAAAAACAAATGCCAAAAAACAAAACAAAACAAAAAAACAAACCTTGGTTAAATAATAGGGAGAAGGCCGGCCTTTCCCAAGAAGTCAACAAGTCCACAAGTCAATGTGCACGAATCTGTCCCGAGTACAAGGGACAGGCGGTAGCGACCCCGCCCATCCCGCTACCGGGACAGGTATCGTGCGCGAAGATCACCCAGACTGGGACATTCGACAAGGATGTGCAGAACAGTCTGGGGGACGACGCAGTCGTTGCAATAGGGTGCAGGCGAGGGCTCCATCAAATAGCGATGCGTCACACGAGTGTGCTCGATTCAGAGACGAAAGAAAGCAACCTGAAGCCGCCGCGGCATTGGGGGATAGGTCCATGGGAACAGTCGCGGCGCAATGGCACGCAACTTTAAGTTCCATTCGAACGTCTCCTATCTTCTTTGCCAAGCAGTCCGAAGAGCTGCCCGTATTCCTGCCATGTAGTCGGTGTGAGGAAGAGCGAAACGCTGGTCCGGTCGCAGAGTCCTCGCGGACTCTTTGGCGCCCTCATCGGCGTGCTCATTCCCCGCAATTCCTACATGTCCAGGAACCCAGCAGAAGACAATCTAAACATCTGCCCGGCTCTCCAAAACCGTGGCGTCACTGATATCGCAAACCAGAGGATGCGGAGATTCCATTGCCCCGAGAGCACTCAGGGCGCTTTGTGAGTCGCTATAGATCACAATCCGGTCTCCGAACGGGCACGTCGCGTAATATCCCGTACAAAGTGGTGTATTGCCACCAGCTCGGCCGTGAAGACAGACGCAGCGCCAGGTAAAGCCCCGATGACTTCATACCGAAAGGGATACGGCGTGGAAGCCGACCCCCTCTTGGGACTTGGAGCCATCCTTATACACTGGCACGGTTCCAGCGTGACACGATGTGTGCTCCAAAAAGGTCGAACGCAATACTCCCGGCGCAGTACAAGCTTTGGGAGCAGAGGCGTGGCGAAAAAATAGCCAAATGTAGTACCCTCCAGGGTGGCGTACTGGGCAAAACCAGGGGCGCCACCGGCCCGAGAGCTATGTCTACCTCTCGAAGGAGTTTCCTGGCCCTAAACCCAAAGGGCTTAGGGTATGACTGGCGTCTCTCGGCGGCATAGGCACCATCGAGATCAGCTGCGGATGCAGTGAGAGCTTTTGGCGACTGAGGCAGACGCCGGGCTCGCGTGTACAGGCGAGCGATGCACTGCACGCGGCGCAGAGCGAGTGGCATCTCCCCAGCATCGACCAACAGGCTCTCAATGGGAAAAGTGCGGAAGGCACCGGACGCAAGGCGGAGGCCGGTGTGGTGGATCGAATCCATCTTCCGCAATAAACGCTCGGCTGCGGATGCCTAAAACTCACATCCGTAGTCGAGCTTAGAATGAACAAAGGATCAATAAATTGTAGAGCAGTAGCCCTATCAGCGCCCCAAGCGTTGAACGTCACGGAACGAAGAATGTCTATGGCGCGGGTACGAGAGACCCTAAGGCTGCAAATATGAGCCTCCCAGGTGAGGCGTCGGTCGAATACAAGACCAAGGAAACGGTGCGACTCAACCACATCCAGGCGCACCCCATTAAGAAACAAATCTGGGTCGGGGTGAAGCCATGGATGGCGGCAGAAGTGCACCACCTTAGTCTTGGCCAAAGAAAACCGAAACTTGTGAGCTTCGGCATAGCGAGAGACGCAGTTCAATGCCTGTTGGAGTCGAAGCTCCAGAGTTGGCATCTGGGCCGCGAACAAAAGAGATAGAAAGGTCGTCCACGTAGAGCGTAGCGAGAACATCTTCCGGCAGCACCGAGGTGATGCTGTTGATGCTCAGGGCAAAGAGTGTGACACTGAGGACACTTAATGCGGGACACCCTCTTCCTGCTCCTTTGGGCCGGAGAGGGCTCCCCCCACCCGTACACGGAATTGACGATCTCGCAAAAATTCAGATATAAACATTGGGAGGCGTCCCCTTGCCCCCATCGTGTGGGGAGTCTCCATGATACTGTATCGACATGCAATATCATAGGCCTCTTCCAGATCGAAAAACACCGTGGCGTAGTGCGTCTACAAAGGAAAGCCTCACAGCCGACATTTTCCAGTGCGGAAGACAGATGGTCTCCGCTGTCCAGGAAAAAGGCTAATCTAACATTTACAAATTTCTCCATCAACTTGCACACGCAAGAGGTTAGAAAGATTGGGCGAAAACCGGTCGGAGTAGAGTGATCTTTCCCCGGTTTGCGAAAGGCGAGCACAGTAGCGATTCGCCAGGAATCTGGGAGAAGACCTTCCACCCAGATTCTGTTCAACAAATCTAACAGAAAGGCCATGCCTCGCTCACCCAGGTGTCGAAGCATGGCGTACGGGACATCGTCCAGACCATGGGCAGTGTCCGCGCACGAAGCGAGAGCGGAACGCAACTCACTCACAGTAAACTTGTCTTTGAAGGGTTCTCCGCCTCTGGAGGTAAATTCGAGCCGGTGGCCTTCCGCGACATGATGACGTGCATTGAATGCTGGCGAAGCAGCATCACGGCTAAAGAATGCGGTAAAAGCGGTCGCTAAGGATTCCGCCACAGACGCGGGGTCCTAGATTGCGGTCCCATTCTCCTGGAGAACAGGAGATGGGTCCTGCGAGAACTTGCCCCGAATCCTTTTGACTCGCTTTCACACCTCAGCTAAAGGAGTCTTCCCGTTAAGTGAAAACACGTAAGCCCGCCAAGAAGAGCGGCGGGCGTGCTTCGAAATATACCGGAACCTAGCCCTAGCCCGACGAAATTCCGCGACAGTGAAATCGTTCGGGCGGCGCTTATAGCGCATGTAAGCATAACGCTTCTGTTTAAGGGCCGTCTCACACTTGGCCGACCACCATGAAGGTGGTCGGCGTGCAAAACGGCCAGACATTCCCAGGAATAGTAGTCAGGCCCAAAGCGATGAGGTTGCCGGAGAAGAACTCAACTGCCTCATCTACCGACCTTAACTCCTCGACTGAGATAGAGAATTCAGTCATTTCCTGAAATGCAGGCCACCACGCCTGCGACAAGCACCACCGAGGTGGTCTCTCAGGCGGCAGTTACCCTGAAAATGATATTTGAATGGGAAAGTGGTCACTACCATGGAGGTCATCGACCACCCCCCAATCAAAATTAGGCTGTGCATCCGAAGAGCACAAAGATAGGTCAAGGAAAGAAAACGAAGCGGTTCTTGGACAGTGATGCGTAAACTCATCCACGTTTAGGACACCCATCACAAGCTCTTCGATCAGATTGGCAAGGACTTGTCCCCTGGGATTTATGGAGTAATCTCCCCAGAGAGGATGCCTGCCGTTCAGATCTCCAAGCAAGAGATAGGGCCTCGGCAACCGTGCCACGACGCGGCGAAAGTCCCCCGCGTTGAAGTCAGCTGACGGTGGAATGTACGCAGAAATGATAGTATACCTTCTATCCAGCTGCAGCTGCACAGCCGCTGCCTGAAAGTAGGTATCGAAAGAGAAAGGAAGTACGGAGACATCATGCCGAGTGAAAACCGTGCATCCACCAGCCCGGCCATCCCGCGGTGGTGGGGTCGCAAGACCCTCATACCCCGGAAGGGCGGGCAGGGAGCAGGCGCCTAGCATGGTCAAGGCAAAAAGATAGCTAACGGGCAACGGGACCAGACGAGCCTCCACATCTCCTCCCAGTTGGCTCGGAGTCCACGGCAATTCCAGTGAAGGAATATGCCCTCCAGGCCTAGCTCGAAGGAGACGCGGGGGCCCTTCTCGAACTGAAGACCCTCACGGGAATGGCCGTACGCTTCCCGGGGGCAGAACACCGGGCGCTGTTGGCCGGACAAAGCCCTGAAGGCGCTATCACCTTCAAGGACTTATTGGGGGAGGTTGGGCTCGCCATGCGAGTCTTTTCCTCCCTCCGCCTCGAAACCTTAGGCGGGCTCCATGGCTTCGGAGGCGGGGAGCCCTCTTTTCGAGGAACTACCGTCTCCGAGCCACTCGCTCCACCTCGGGGCGTGGGCGAAGGAGCCGAAGCTCCTTTGTTGCTGTCCTCCTTACGGGGAACAGCTTTAGGAACCACAGAAGATGGCCTAGCGACCATCTTCAGGGGTGTTGCCTCCTGTGAGTCTAACGACTCGATGGAGGCGCGTGGCCGTTTCGCCTTACTGGAAACGGTCATGCTGGGGGAAGAGGGGGGAGCCCTGGTTTTAGCCGGGGCTGGGTATGAACCCTTTTTGCCGCCAGCTTTACCAGGGGAGCGCCCAGGTTGGGTAGAGCCCACAGAAGGGCTCCGAATGGGCGCGGAAACAACCGTGTTCTTTGCCTGGATGGGCCAGGAGCAGAGGGTGCTTTTCTAACTATTTAGGCATATGACGTCATAGGGAGAGCCGGGCGCGCCAGGACCAAGTCCTTAGCCTCGCGGAATAATAGTCGATCCTGGGCCTGAACGGCCAGGATTACTTTCTCAAGGAGATATGCACCACATTGCTTCGAAGAAGCAGGGTGCGGCTCTCCGCAATTAACACACTTTGCTACACACGATTTGGACTCATCGTGTGCGACCTTGGAGCAATTTACATAGATTTCGGGTGACCCCCACTTTGCACGTCTACATGAGCGATTCGTATGGCCGAAGCCGTGACAGTAATAGCACCGCCGCGGCAGTGGCACGAATGGCTTCACGCGGTAGTGGTACCGACCGGCACGCACCGACTCAGGGAGCTTGTCACAGTCGAACGTGACGAAGAGTGTAGGGGTGGGTCTTGAGGCCCCTCCCTTTTTTCTCATCACACGTTCGACTTTGACCGCCCCATGGTCGGCCAGCTCTAGGGTGATGTCCTTAATGGAGTAGTCAACGAGTTCCCTCGCATAAACTACTCCTTTCACAAAGTTCATGGTAGAGTGCGGCGTCACACTCACCGGGGTGCCATGAAGTGTCTGAAGAGCACTTATCTTGGCCGCCTCGGCGGGATTCGCCGCATTCGCCAGAAGGCTCCTGTCTGAGAAACGGGTGAACCTTCGACTCTCTACCAATTCCACTAGCTAATTCTCTCCTCTGATGGATCATGTTGCCCTTGAACAACATGGTGCCATCAGTAGAGCGAATAACGAGGAAGCGTTTGAAGCCAGCGGGCTCGAAAACGCCAGGTAACCTCTAAATGAGGGGCTCCGCAACCGGGGGGGCAGAGGGGCCGGATGTGCTGATCTTGTCTTGGTCGCTTGCCATAGTGGCAGCAGAGTTATCCGTTCCCGCAGTGCCCGCGGATTGAGAGGAGCCCCGAGTCTTCTTCGTCTTTTTGTTCTTGGTCTTTTTCATTTTTAGAGGGGAGGGCGGGAAATGAACCCGCTTCTCACCCCCGCGGGTAGAAGCCCCCAGGCTAGATGGACCGGCCTCAGCCAGGTCCTTCTCCGAAATGGAGAAGGTCCTGGTGGTCGCAGAAGCAACATCCGGAGGAGATCCCTCCCCTCCTTGTACTGCCTGAGAATCCCCAGCCGTTTGAGGAGGACCTTGCATAGGGGCGGATTCGGGTTCGATGCTTGGCGCCGAGCCAGGATTCCCCCCCATGGAAGGCCCTACCGTCTAAGGCTGGTTTCCCTCAAGGACCATGTCTATCACAGGAGGGGTCTCCAGTTGGCCATCCCCTCCCAGGACATCACAGGTCCTCTTGGCAGCGTCATAAATACCCGAGCTCCGTAAAGTTTAACCTTATTGTACAAGGTTGGATTTGGCCGAAAACGAGCCTGATCTAACCTGAAGTTTTTGATGGCTGTCGCCAACTCCTATGTCTATTAAGGCAGGGTTTAGCGAACCGGTACGGGTCGCCTTGGTAAAATAGTCTCTGTGGCCGCATTGTAGATAATCGATGTAAAGTATGCTACTACCATGAGTGATAAGAAACTAATGACAGTCGGGAAATTAGCGCGGGGCATCGAATGTTGCCTGTTGTGACGTGTTTAAACTTCTCACTGCTTTGCTTGGTTACGTTTTCTCGTTGTGTTGTGTGATTGCGGCATTGTTATTTTCACCCTCTAACCGAAAACATGGATTTCTCGAAAGAAGTTTGCAGATTCTCGATATTCACTAGGTGGAACCTCAGAGTGGAAAAGCAACGAAGATTAGGTAGAGGGGAAATATTGCAAGGTTTCTCACATTACTCCCCCAATGGAAATTGTTTCTCTCTGGATTCGAGAGTTGCAGCCGGAAATCTCACCTGGAAGATGATCATCGGTCTGGACGACCCTGGACATCCGTGACCAAAGCAACAACGGTCCGTGAACGAGCCATCATTGACGAGGATCCAACTGTTATTTTTTTATTCTTATCTTTGAAGCTTGGTGACATTTATTGGAGTGTACATGCCAATGTTAATGAAAACTTAACACTGAGGAAGAAGTGAGCTTGATGGATACCTTATCAATAATCTAGTAGTTTCGCCACTCAAACCAATCAATCGATTGATAGCCCATTTGCTAACAGAAGAGTAGAAGAGCAAAAAAGCCCCGATTTGTTTTCCCTGATGTTGCTACCGGAGATGAGTGTTGCATTAATTTCTTCACCCCCAGAGCCAAGCAGTCAAACATGTTGTAGTTGCGTGAATAAGAGCCTCTACTTAAGATTTTGAAGGAAGGATTTCGCAGCAGTAAGCGCCTATTCACCATCTTCTTCAATTCTCAAGGACCATTGATGGGGATGTGGTGAATCAATGGTTTATTATCACAGCCAAGTTCTTCCTCAAGTCTTGGAACATCAGGCTAAGTCTGCACCAACCCGCCGCCGATCGCGCCTTTGCTGCACCACGACAACGGGTGGAATCCATATTGGTGATGTTGCTCAAGGTGAACGATTGACCTACACAAGTTGAAGGTGAGTGTTCTACTCAATGCTGTGGGAATTCCTTCTTTGAAACGAAGCGAAGGCCAGTGAACTTCAAGGGCATTTATATAGTGCTTTTAGGTGAGGTGCAATAATCTACGAGATAGATTGTTGCTTCAAGGCATCTGGGGTACCCAACTTCCACAGATGGCGAAGAAGCGCGCCACGGTAAGGCTTGTTTGTATACGACCTCTTCTCCTACATGTGATGCTCTGAGTGATGACTTGTTATTGAGGGTATTGGCTTCATGACTCTCCGTTTTATAGGAACTTAAGGATTTTTCTTATCTCTAACTGAAAGTACATTGAGAGTATAGGAACAAGAAAATGAAAACGTCTGCTAAAAGTTATCTCTTGCATATTCTAGGCGTCTTTGCCTATCTACCGTCGTTTAGTCCCACTTTTATTGCAATGGTAGTAAAGTTTCTGTAGATATATTTGTAGCCCCTTTGCGGTAGTATTTTAAACATCCACTTTTATTCGTTTCCATGGGTGAGAGAGCCGTCACGTTTATAAAAGTAAAAACTTTGTTTACCTTTCTTCGTAAAAGATTTATATAAAATATTATAAAAAAATCAGCGACATCCACCTAAAGAAGGAGTTTTGATGCTATTTATTGCATATTTTTTGTAAGATCCTTTTTTTAACTCTCACAAAGTTCACCAGCGTAAAGTATTGATCATTTAAATGTTTTTGCGTGATTTTCTTGGTATTTTAGGTACTTTAGTAACCTTTAATAATACTTAGTAGACAGGAGGTTAGTTATATAAAAAATTCTTTCAAAATGTAATTCAATTTATGAAAGTATGACTTAGAATACAATAATATTTTTGCTATTAAATTTAATTGCACCTTTAGATTATTAACATTTTGTCTTCGGATATAAAATCGTCCGCCTTTAGCAGTCGCTAACTTCTATAGCTATTGTTGTTATTGATCTTCTTCTTTTTATTGTTTCCATGGTAATTAGGATAGAAATTTTCCCTATAATAAAGTTCATTTTCTTCAAATTAGGAATTTATGTTATAAGTCATCTCCAGCATGAAACTTTTTTCATTAATATTTTTCACATTTTCTCACAACCTAAAATTCTTTTAGAAAATAAAGCTTATTTATTAAATTGAGTAAAGAGCTCCTTAAATTTCTTTCTCTTAGAAAGGGGTCATACAAATGTCTTTAAAGAGACCTTGTACATATGAAAAATAATTTTAAACTTGGTCGAAAATATTAGGTAATACAGAGTAAAGATACATTTTCCGTGAAACTCATTTGGATATCAAAACATTGCAATAAAAGACAGAGGAGTTCATTGTTTCTTACGTGGAAATTTTGGAGATTCATGGCCGTATGTTAAAACAAATGTGAAATGCACATTTGAGCAAAAAACCTATTTTTTTATAGATTTTACATTTTAGCCTTTTGCATATAATAAATTTATAAATAATTGTGAAGCTACACTAAATCTCATAAAAGTGCATTTCACATTTGTCTTAGCATACGGCCTTAAGACTTGCCTTCTTTGGCTGAAATACAGGAGGTAAAAAAAAGCAAACAGAATAATTAATCGGTCGGGGATATTAATGTTTGAATTTTTTATTCAAACTAATCAGGTGAGTACATATCTCTTAATGTCAAATTTTACACATGAAATTATATCATTTTTTCCTAACACTGGTGTGAGCTCCGAAACATTTTTTGCAATGGTAAATTTCAGAATATAATTTGTATTCCTTGGTTACGTCTGGTTTCTAAGATGCGCTTGATTTATATTAGGACGTAATATTCTAAAATAGCGCTATCATCCAACCGTTTCTTACTTCTGTTTTGTCAAATCTAGTGATGAGTAACCATACATAACCTACTTTATTTTTATTTTTACGTCTATATTTGCATTACAATGGATCGTTCGTGTAAGAATCATCCGAATAGGTTTTGTTACATCTGCGGACACGTCACTCTTCCAGACCGTCAAGCAGATATCACGGTTTTTGTGAAAAAAGCAGATCATGCTTACTTTAGAGTGAAACTAGGGAAACATAATAAGCCATTTGCTTCCCATATTTAATATAAAACATCTGTGGACATTTTACAGGATTGCAGTAATAACACAAAGGAAGAGTATGCCCTTTGGTGCCCCAATAGTGTGGAGGGAAGGCGAAGATCACATTGCCTACTGCTACTTCTGCAGGACATATATAAAATTGATCTATCGCATGAATAAGCATCATGTTCAATATCCCAATGTTCCTTCTGTTATAAAACTAGTCCCACATAGCCCTGATCTTTCTGTTTCTGAGTCTGATTTTACCGTGGCTTCTAGATCTGATTCTGAGGTTAGTGTTACTAGCGATACAGCTGAGTTTGATGTATACAAGCCAGAAGCTCTCCTTTTGTATATAGCTCATAATTACACTTCTTCCATGCTACCATTGAAAACACAGGATGTTAGGATAAATTGGCAAGATTATCTGCTTCATCGTACAATTTTACCTAACAGAAGCTTAATATAGTGTTTCAATAAAAAGATATTTCATTTTCTAATTAATTTACTATGAATAGAATGAAAATAATTGCAGTAAAATACATTGGATAAAATTACTCTAATAAAAATAAATTTACTACTTTTGTATTCAAACAGATATCCTGACACAAACTTAAGAGCAAAGATGTATCAGTGCTCAAAACCAACAGAATTCTTGTATTTTTATATGCAATCGATGTCCACTCTTTCCAGATTTTAGACATTTCTATCACAATGATTATCTGTATGACTCAAAATTAACGGGTCATATAGAAGAAAAAAACCGTTTACGCATTTTTTTAGAAATGAAACATTCAAATCCATTATAAAACATAGAGGTTAAGAGTTTAGGAATTTTAATAAAATATTCAAATAAATGGACTCTTTGGCTTAAGAAATAGAACACATTAATTCAGCTAACTTCATGGGTTAAAAAGATTCAAAAATTTTAATAGTGAATCATTATTGCTAATCCATTCTTTGCTGATAATCCAAGACAATTTTAAAGTCGAAGTTAATATTTATTTTAAATAAAGATCATTATTTTGATCCTCTTTTTTACTTGAAAATGAGGTCTGTAATTTCTTGAAAAGTGTATCGGGAAATATTATATATACAATCCTATACAAGCTTCACACCCCTTTTGTTGGATAGAATAGTAAATAACATATATGTTTATGTATAAGATAAGAAAATATCTCATAAATATGTAAATTCTGTCACATATCATTTTAATAGCATTCCGCAGACCAGAAGGAATCATTCTGCCTTTACAGTTCCATCTTTCTGAATATAATTCATTAATATTCCTCCTGTCAAAATGCTTATCTAATATATATATATATATATATATATATATATATATATATATATATTCCCTGTCATAATGATTAGGACACTTAGGTTCCCATCACAAAATTTCTGTAGCTTCAAACCAAATAATGGTAAGTAATACATGATAAATTACAAATATAAAATAGGAATTTCCATGTACATTGTACATGGTTGGTTGTATGAAACGGAAAGTCACGTGCCAAAGAGCATTTATATTTTATATTTCAAAAATATAATGGTACAAATGATCCGGACATATAGGGCAACAAACGTAAATGAGAAGCTACCAAAATATAGGTTACTCAACAAATAATTTTCGGTTGCTACAATATACTACCTCTTGGTACGTACATTTATCTTTACTATCAATTACGCACTATCTATTACTCTCCTAATATCAACCAAAGATCTTCCACGGTGTGATAGAACGAGTTGAAGCTGCGTTAATTTCAACTCCTATCCCATATTATTTAAAACCACGATGCTGCCCACGTGCATCTTCGACTCGAAGCTTGGAGCCTTATCGCAGCTACCGGATGTCAATGTTTAAACAAGGAGGTTATCGTCCCCCCGTTCGCCCCCATACGCCGACCTCGCCAGATTGAGTTAGGCTTATGAGCAGATAAGGCATTGTTCTCCGGCCCGGCTGTGCGTTCCCTCCAAGCTTTCACTCCATTTTCCCCCACGCCAAGGAGATGTCCTGGCTATTTATATGGAAACTTTACCACTAAGATCAGATTGGAGATCCAGATTTTCGTCGCGAAACATCACCACGACCCTCTCTCCCTTTGTGCGCCAAGGGACCTCGACCTTGAGATTCACCATCACTTGTCCAGAAGGAGGACAATATTCCTTGAGTGCCAAAGGTTCGAGCCTTTCCGACGCCAAGTCCCCAAGGCTTCCCCCCCTGTTGTTCAAAGGAGAACAGCATTAGAACAGCCATTGTTCGTTTTGAGCCCTTCGCCAAGAAACGGTTCTCATCCCCCCCTGTTGTTCAAAGGAGAACAGCCATTGTTCGTTTTGAGCCCTTCGCCAAGAAACGGTTCTCCCCCCCCCCCTGTTGTTCAGAGGAGAACAACATTAGAACAGCCATTGTTCGTTTTGAGCCCTTCGCCAAGAAACGGTTCTCATCCCCCCCTGTTGTTCAAAGTAGAACAGCATTAGAACAGCCATTGTTCGTTTTGAGCCCTTCGCCAAGAAACGGTTCTCACCCCCCCCTGTTGTTCAGAGGAGAACAACATTAGAACACCCATTGTTCTTGAGCCCGTAGACAAGAGACGGTTCTCATCCCCCCTTTGTTCAGAAGAGAACAACCTAGAACAGCCATTGTTCTTCAAGCCGTTCGTCGAGAGACGGTTCTCCTTTCCAAGACGCCACGTCAGGATCCTTTTATTCCCCCACCCTTCGGCTGGAACTCGCCAGCGGACCGAAACTCCTTCGCGCCACCTTCCCCTGCACCACTAGTGCAAAAGTTACGTAAGCCAAACGTCACCTTTGAGTACTTAACCCTTTTGTCAATTCTATCCTGTGCTTTAAATCGTTTATCAAACCATCCCATCTCTTTAACTCTATATTTGTTTTACCTTTTTAAATCCTTTAAATCCTCGGATTAGCCGAGCCCCCACGACCCTTTTCATTCTCTGTTTACGTCAATATTTTCCGTCTTGTGTTTATTGATAGTTATTATTAATAAAACTCTATTTTATTAATGATAGCAATATTATTATCCTTGAGCTCAGTTCCACTTCTTAAGCATATCGAAGATACATAATATCGGCCGCCAGACAGTAACGCACTCTAAAGATAATTAAGGAAGTTCCCTCAACGAATAGTGATATATGGTATCGTCGGGAGTCATTCTACGACACATGGTAAATAATTTTCCTTACTACCCTCTCCTATCGTCTTCCACAAATTTTCATTAGGAATAAGGTTCGGTCTCTGAGCTGTCTAGTCCATGACACTTCGTCCTGATCCAGAAAATTCTTCATCAAATTTGCCGTGTGGTTAGGTACATTATCCAAGTTAAAAATACAGGTTGGGAAGAGGCGTCTCTCATATGGCACCAAGTGGGTCCTTTTAAAAATTCTTTATAAACTTGAAGATTCAGTCTGCTCTACATACAAGCAAAGAACTGGACCGCTATTTTCCGCCGAAATTATGTTTCACAAGATAACGTTTCTCCCCCAAACTTGACGGTGCTCTTAAGGCAGTTCACGTTTCATCTTTCGTGTGCGAATTCAGGTGTGCGAATCATTTTGAACACTGTATTTAAAAAAAATGTTCCTTTCCACGTAACTTGCATTTTCATCTATCCTAAAGTGCATAATGAAGATTTACAACTTATAGCCATGCTTAAATTATATCTGTAATTTATTATGCTTTACTTAGTATTATTTAGTTCAAAGCTACTGTAAGTTTTGTTTTCGAACCCTAAGTGTCGGAATCATTATGGTAGCTTGTATCTCGCTCTCTCTCTCTCTCTCTCTATATATATATATATATATATATATATATATATATATATATATATATATATATATATATATATTCATGATCATCAAGTTCATATAGAAAATAAATAGTTTCTAAAGGATTTGATCGAAGAATATCTTTTAAATATATGTGTAGTAAATTTATAAAAGTTATAAATAAATCAGGAAATAAGAAAGTATTCTTTATGGAATTTATATTTTATTTTGTTTGTTAATTATATTTGAATGGAATCAGTTCGTTATGTAATCCGTCGCTCGTCAAGCGTAGACAAGAGACGCGAAAGGATCATGAAATTCTCATAGAGAATTTCTTTTCGTAGAGAATAGAATGACATTTTTAGAATCGGTCGGAGGCTCTAATGAGCCTACTCTTAACCAAAGCCACATTACGAAAACCTGATCGCGAATATGTGGCCGAATTTTAAAACTCATAAATGGAGCCTCGTTTAGACTTCTACGAAAATAAGAAAGAAGATGAACTGAAAAAAATATAGCTAAGGTATTGACGTGGTCATTACAACTTTCCTAATGGAAAACATCTCTCTCTCAAATTTTGCCAATTAACAAACTCTATTTACAAATTATTTCGCTTTCTTTTGCAGGAATTTGAGAAAATATCGGCATAAATGGTTCGCATAATTTCTCACAAATATGTAGAAAAGATTGAACAATCATGGTCAAAAACGGATTAGGACACGGAAGAAAGAGTCGAATAATTGAATAGGCTAATTCAATGCACTTAACGCCCTCTTTCACCTTTTGTCGAGTCTATCTAGGCTTGTGAATAAATATAAGTAGAAAAGAAATGTACACAGAGAAAAGTTGAGGCACAAATTTTAAGAAAACAAACTACTAAGGATAATTAATTATTATTATTATTTTCATTCTTCTTCTTATTATTATTGTTATCATTATTAACATTATTATTATTATTTTGTGAGTAATCCTAAGCCTCGTTCATGGATCTCCTGATGAAGAAATGAAATGTGCTGACTGGATGGAAGCAGTTAATGTGAGGTCTGCTGTAGCAGAACGGCTGTCTACACTTCTACCCCATTAATTTCATTAGAAATTTCTCCTTCATCTATCGCAGTAGTGGTAGGATAGAAAATCACCCTAGTGAAAACACCTCACACAGGGTTCTACCAGGCAGCCCTTCAGCCTCCCAAGTCACGTTCTAAAATTCTATCGATTTCATCAAAAAACATGGTTCGTTTTTGGCTAAGAGTCACTGCGAACTGAGATATGCCTCTAGATGTCTTTTTGAAAGGTGAGCGAAACTAATGAATTTTAACTCTTTTTTCCGAATATTGGGCGCATCAAATTTCTATAAAATGTAAGAACCAAATCTTCTTCTTTCTATTCGCCTAGTTTGCCGAAGAGGAGAAAGTAATCGAAGCCGTCCCAATGACGCCAACTCAATTCATCCCCAAACCACTCATTGCCAAAATTAATTTCATCGTGATTACTTGAAAATAAACGTGATTAGAACACACCCTCATTCGAAATAATAAAATAAATACGGATTAATTAGAGATCAACTAAATTACCAAATTACAAAGCAACCAAACACCAACATAAACCAGGTAACTTCAGTTTCCATCATTAACTCCCAGTTATTTAAGCTTCGACAAATTATTTTTTTATAGAAAGCTTCACGAAATGCAACCTGGTTTAAGCCAACGATGAAATAAGAATCTTACACGCATATTGCTACTTATTTACATTTGATAAATTTAGTAAAGACGAAAGTGATTTATTGTAGTCAGATATAAAGCAAGAATTCACACGAAATTTGGCAAAATAAGGAAATTCACAAATACTCCTACTCATGAAGTAAAAAGGTAGCAATTTTTTTAATAAATATAAAAACCCATAGGTACTAATTAATAAAATTATGGCTAGTTTTCCAACCTTCAGGAAGTTCAATACCAGCTTCGTCTGCACTTAAATGTTCCAACTGACAAAATTTTCGCTCCCAACTTTGTCTGCACTGATAAAAATACTTTGCGACGGAAACGGAATGCAATTAGTGCCCCTGCGCCAATCCAATTAATCCTCATAAATTTTAAATCATAGATGAATATACACCTTAAGGAACAAAGCCAAATGCACAAAAAGTGTTCTTTTTAAAAGATAGTAGCTGCGGAGTAGACCTAGGTTTGTTATTTGGCAGGAAATTTTAATGCAGAATTTAGTTTCATCGGAAATGTTATATGGAGATGAAATATATGAAGTACATAGTTATAAACTTATTTCTGCTTAAGTTTATTGTACTTGCTCGAATACTTATTGAGGTGATGAGAATAATATAAGCACTTTTACATAACAAATAGAAAGTGTAGTATCCAAAGCTACGAAGATTTAAAATGAACAAAGAAATTGAGGCTGCCATAAACTCTAAATTGTTTATTTTATTTTGAACTCTCACCATTGAACGCAATCCAATAAGTAGTTCCAAATGTAGAATTAAAAGAGTAATTTGTTGTACTCATTCAGAATATGAAAAATCATATTGCTGGTCTGGATCTAACGTATCGGTACAATAATGACGTTACCTCTTCGTTAACGGTATGTACCTATTGATTATATGGATTCCTATTTTAGCAGCTAACATCCTTGCTGGCTCCTACAAAAGTATAATTTCCCTTCTGAGAGATTACACATCTCACTTCCATTGATTCATATTCATGTACGACAATTCCAATCATATATAACTAGTACGATTTCCAAAAAGATTTACCCTACGTAACGCTGATAATATTTAACCTATACGTTGTACGATATATACTTCAACCAATCCAAATCCTTGTCTAACGTATTTTAAACTGACCAATCAGCATCAACTCACCTCGCTCCAATGTTCGCTCAATGTTCAACTCAATCGAATATCTTAACTATTGAAAATGTAATTCCCTCTTTTTCCTCCATTTCCAGGCCCCTTGAGATTATAATTCGAGCAATTATTCTGTGTCCAAAACTATTCCCAAGTCCTTCCATCCATACATTAAATATATCATTTCATAATTTATAACTCAAATTTATATAAATATTTACTCTAAACCTACATTTATATTCGATTAAATCATTATTCTCATTCTATGTATTCCCCATTTTCTCCTTGCTATTTGTTTGACTTCTATATATTTTTCGTTGCCTATTCTCATTTTTACTCTATTAGAATCTAACACGTGACTTCTCTATCCTCATTCCTCATTCTTATAAAGCATTGGTTGGTGAACATCTAGGCTTTACATTCTCGTCAACCACAGTGTATATATATATATATATATATATATATATATATATATATATATATATATATATATATATATATATATATATATATATATATGTATACGAGTATATCACCCATCTCTCTATATATACATATACATCCCGCTTTGTAGGTGGCCTCAGACCCGTTTCAAGATATATTTTGCCGTTCAGTCACGTCAAATATATTCTTTCCACGTGTTGGATACCATCCCAAAGTGAACTCAAAAGGCTCCGCCCCTAATTTCAGTCGCCTCGAGGAAAGTTGATTTGTCCCTTTTAATTTCACTCAAACCTTGAATTTACTTTTCTTTTCATTCTCCTTAGTACTTCATCTCTTATTAAATCTCCTCGAAATTTATTGCTACAACCGGAATAATTTCAGACCACACACTTCTTAATAAAAACGCATAAGATAGATAGATTCCCTCGGACCAGTATGAATTTTGCTGCTTCAACCACTACAGACACACCTCCTTCATCTGTGCAAGCATGCCTCTCTTTTCCGACTTCATCAACGAGTAGCTCGCAGGCGGTAATTAGCCATCCAGGGGTTACCAACCAGGATGTCAGGGCCCGAGGCACCAACCACCCTCCCATCATGCTTCTCGCTTTTGATGCGTCCAGCCCTATCACTTGGTTGAAAATTTATAAAGTTCTTATAGCTGATCAACCAATATCCGACCAAGAGCGCATAATGTACATCACGCAAAGAGTCCCGGTGAGTATTTTTACTTTGTTTCGGGGAATATTGCTCGAGAGTGGAGGATGGGTGTATGGGAAGATTTAAAGTATTCATTTAAGGTGAAGTTCGGAAGATCCTAGGTTGAAGATTTACGCGAGCTCTTAAAAAACGCAAGAGATGGGTGACCGCCGCCCCATGCGTTTCCTTGAACACCTAAAAGAATTAATCAGAGCTAAAAATGCGAATTGTGAGCATTTTGATCCTCTCATAACAGAGATCTTCATGGGTGGGATTCCCGACCACATTATGCCCCTTATTATGATCGAGGAGCACAGCAATGTGGACCAATTGGCCGCATCTGCCAAAATTATATATCAAAATCCCTACGTTAATTGGGGGACTGTCCCACAAAACCCAATGCCCTCTAATTTAAACATTTCGCAGGTTAGGTTACCTACGGAATCTGTAGACAACCGGGCGGAGTTGTGTAACGCCTCTTTCCCTCCGGCGTCGGACTTAGCTGCCACGTTGGAGAGAATTGAAGGGGAGCTAAAAGATCTTAAACTCCAATGTGGAACCGCGCGAGAGCGACAGGCATCATTCATCCTCTCGAAGACGAAACCAACGAGTACATTCAAACACAAGAGGTGAGGCACGGCATTCATTTACTCATCCTCCTTCCACTTATCCTTCTCCACCTAATCTTCCCCACTCTAAACAAAGAGTCTCTGCTGGTACCATGAAAGGTTTGGTGGTAACGCCGTAGACTGTATAGAGCCTTGCCAATATTACCACTCATCATATTCTAAACTACATGCTCTTTCTTCACAATCCCGTCCTTCTCGCTGTCGTACTACTCCCAGTGTTACTTTCATCCAATCAAATAATTGGTGCTGGTGCCACAACAAATATGGTGCACAAGCCGTAAAGTGCTTACAGCCCTGCACATATTCACTAAAAGTACCTCCTTCTAACGCTCATCCACCACTATCATCTCCTCAACAAACAACTCACTCTTTTTAATCTGATGCTCCATTCCAACCTCAATCTTCTCATCCTAATAATTCAAATTCTACTTTAAACTGCAAACGCAAGTGATCAATGGGTCTATCACCTCTGCCCTTCCTTCACTTACTCAGGTTGATCCACCGTTTCGCATTCACGACCCACTTTCTGGCTTTTCATATTTAGTGGACACTGGTACTCAATGTTGTGTTATTCCAGCATCTCAGAACGATAAAGCTTCTTCCTCCTCTAATCTTGTCCTTAAAGCCGCTAATTCCTCGGAAACCAGGACCAACGAAAGGCGTATCCTTTAATTGTCTCTCAGCCTCCGTAGATTTTTTGATGGAGGTTTATTGTTGCTGATGTCGATGTTCCTAATTTTGGACTCGATTTTCTCTCTGCCCACGACCTTTTGGTAGATTCTCTTAAGCGCAAGCTTATCGATTGCACTACCTCACTCACTGTTATGATTCATTTTTTCCGTCGCACAGTTCTCTCCTCTCTGTCCGTTTTCCATCAACCGACCCCCAAATTCAGCACCTTCTTCAGGAATTTCCTGGCCATAGTATTCCTTCTTCAAAAGACAGGGCTATTAAACACAGCGTTGTTCACCGGAAAGAGATGACTGGAGGGCCTGTATTCTCCCGCTTCCATCCACTAGCCAAAGATAAACTAGCTTTAATGAAGCAAGAGTTCACCTTCATGGTAGAAACAGGCATATATAGCTCCTCTACTTCTCCTTGAGCTTCTCCGCTTCATATAGTACCCAAATCCACTCCGGGTGAGTACAGAGCTGTAGGAGATTACAGGCGACTAAATGCCTGTACTATCCCTGATAGATTTTCTCTTCCCTAACTGTCTGACTTAAACTCTGCTCTCTTTGGTCTTTCAATGTTTTCTCTAATCGATTTGGTTCCTGCTTTCAACCAGATCCCCATTCACTCAGATGACACCCCAAAGATAGCTAGCACCATGCCATTTGGTTCCTTCGGCATGCACCGAATGTCTTATGGTCTTCGTAACAGTGGTCAGACCTTACAACGTTTTATGGATCAGGTTCAGAGAGGTCTTCCTTTAGTAGTTTGCTACATAGGCGACCTCCTGATACCATCTTCATCTTTAAAGGAGCATCTATCGCACCTTCATCAGGTTTTTGCCCGACTTGAAGAGTATGGTATCGTACTCAACACTTATAAACGCCTATTTGGTGTTGCACAACTCTCCTTTCTTGGACATCACGTTTCCCCTGACGGAATTCGTTCTCTTGAGGATAAAGTTGCTGTTATTCGTGATTTCCCTCTACCTTCTTCACTAAAGCAACTTCGTTGGTTCTATCGGATGGTTAACTTTTACCATAGATTTATTCCGGACATTTAAAAAATAATGCAACCACTCTACACTCTCCTCTCAATCACCAAGAAGAACTCTCCACTGTTATGGTTTTTCGAAGCGTGTGAATTTTTTTCTCGCATCAAAGAGGCTATGGCCTCCGCTGTTTCACTGGCTCATCCTTGCCCAGAGGCCCATATATGCGTTGCCTCGGATGCGTCAGCCTTTCGTGTAGGTGAAACCTTGCAACTAAAGGTTGGTGACTCATGGCTACATTTCTCGTTTTTCTCAAAATCTTTAACTCCTTCTCAGAAGAGATCGAGCACTTTTTTACGAGATTTGCACAGGATATATCTCTCCCTCCGTCACTTGCAAGGACGTGAATTTACTGTTCTCACGGATCCAAAACTATTGGTTAATGCACTTCCATCTCATAGCATTTCTTCCCTGTACTCTGCAGTCGATGCTCGTCATCTAGACTCCATACTGTGGCTTACAAATGACATTCAATGCGTTCCTGGCTCTTCAAACGTCGTACCGGACACGCTTTCTCGCATTTATTCAATTTCGGCCACGCAATTCTCTTATGCGCCCATTGAGTATGCGACAATAGAGTTGGCTCAGGAACAGGATAAAGACACGAAAACACTTCGTCCTTCTTCTCAACTCGTTGTTCGCGAGGTAGACTTACCAGACAGTCCTTCCAGGCGTATCCTGGTCGATTATTCATTGCCTGACTCTCCTCGTCCTCTTATTCCTCTCGCTTACCGTCGGCACATATTTTACCAAACTCACGGTCTTTTTCATTCTGGCCTTCAAGCTACTCGCAAGCTCATTGCACAACGTTTTGCTTTAAGTCCCGTTTTAGGGCCATTCACGTTGATCTTGTAGGCCCTATGCCTTACTCTTGTGGTTGTACCTATCTTCTCACTATGATCGACCGTTTCACTCGTTGTCCAGAGGTTGTCGCCATTCCAGATATTTGAGCATACACCGTCGTTCAAACATTTATCTCAGGCTGGGTTGATCGTTTTGGTGTCCCTTTAACAATCATGACTAAACGTGGTATTCAATTTGAGTCTCACCAAGGGGATGTACACATAGAAGTTATTGGTTCCTTTCCCCTTCGTAACACAAGTTACCACCCAAAGCAACTCGGCCATCGAAACTTTGCATTTGACTTTTAAAGCAAGCTTACGCCCCACCAATCCAAATATCACTTGAGTGGACAAGCTACCTTTGATTCTTTTGGTCCTTTTTCGTCCTTGAAAGAGGATTTGTCATGCTCTGCAGGGGAACAAGATTATAGTACCCAACTCCGTCTTTCTGGTCAATTATTTCTTTTAATGACCACACTACCCCTGCCTATCTCGATCTTGCTTCTTACGTACACAATTTAGTACGTGTGATGGCCGAAGTTAGGCTTACTGCCTCAAGAGTGCCTGCTTCCGAGAAACCTTTTGTGCCAAAACAGATATCAACCTGTTCCCACGTCTTTCACCATCACGATTCAACTCGCTCCTCCTTGCACCCTATTTATGATAGACCCTTTTTCGTCATCTCTAGGAAGCCGACATTATTTGTCATATAGTTTGGCACCAAGCAGGATACTGTTTCTCTGGATCGCTTGAAACCCGCCTTTATTAATGCTGTTCACTCCGAACAGCCATCGTTTCTTCTACAGCTATCTCTAAAAAAGGGCCAGTGATTCCCCTAACTTGCCATTATTTAACCCCACCCACAATCACCTCTAGCCCGTTAATATCTCCTTCCCGATTGCTGCCGCCTCCTCTTTTGTGGCAGGAAATCTCGTTGGCAGAACTGCAAATTCAGGTATCCGTCTCTCTACCTCTGGTGACACAGCAAACAGCAGGCCAGACTCAAAACGTCCTACGATCACCGGACGCCAGTTTAGAGAGAACAGCGAAACGGATTACCATCGATTTGTCTATCTTCGCTTGTGACAGTGCCTTGCCCGCATTTGGTGGCATTTTCCTAATCGTAACCTGCCCAGTGGCGTCATAGCACGGTCCGGTCCAATTGTAAGGAGACCGCGGAGATATCCAAATTAACTTTTTTGTAACATGAGGGGTAACTCTCTTAGGGGGAAGTATTTTAGCAGCTAACATCCTTGCTAGCTCCTACAAAAGTATAATTCCTCGTCTGAGAGATTATCCATCTCGCTTCCATTAATTCATATTGATGTACGACAATTCATGTACGATTTCCAACCAAATTTACCCTACGTATCGTCCGATAATAATATTATCCTATACGTTGTACAATATGTATTTCAACCAATCCAAATCCTTGTCTGACGTATTTTTAACGGACCAATCCGCATCAACCTTCTTCGCCCCTTATGTTCGCTGACAATTTTAGTTCACTCGTATTCTCGTTATCGTCAGACAAACTATTCCCAAGTCCATCCCTCCATACATTAAATATATCATATATCCTGTAAATTATATCATTCCATAATTTATAACTCAAATTTATATAAATATTTACTCCAAACCTACATTTATATTCGATCAAATTCATTATTCTCATTCTTTGTATTTCCCATTTTATCCTGGCTCTTTGTTTGACTTCTATATCTTTCTCTTTAATTTATAAATAAATATAGAATTATTCCACTCTTAGTTTCCCTTGAAATTACCGGTTGCCTATTCTCATTTTTACTCTATTAGAATCTAACACGTGACTTCTCTTTCTCATTTCTCATTCTTAAAAAGCATTGGTCGGTAAAGATCTAGGCTTTACATTTATGTTAACCAGAGTATATATATATATATATATATATATATATATATATATATATATATATATATATATATATATATATATATATTTATATATATATATATATCACCCATCTTTCCTTATATACATATTCAAGCCTCATTGGTGCAAGGGTCCTATTTGAAAAGGAATACGCTCAGCGTGAAGAAAAGAAAAGAAAAGAGGAAACTATTTTTTCACCGAGGGAGATTTTATTTCGAATAAACCTGGATCACGATGGAAATACGAAGGAGAAATTTTTTCTGCATCTCTCCTTGCGACTGCCTGCATGATCATAAGTTCCGTAAAAGCAATACTCATCCTATTATCTAGGTTATACTAGGTTATACTAAAAAAATAAAGATTATTAAGTTACAGCACAAAGAACAACAAGACCAAAGCAAAGCAAAAAAACTCCGCCGTAAGATCGAGCAGGCACCCAATACAAAAAGTCAAAGAGGCTATCATATTAATCTGTTTGGGAGAAAAGTCTGCCGAATTCATCCGTTTTTAAAATTTATGTTTTAGGAATAATTATTCTAATATTTAAAATATTTCAGGTTTATTTAAAACTAAGCATTTTATATTTAACGTCAAACAGAGGAAATATAGTGTGAAGGCCTACGTCCTGTTTGTAATTAGAGTCACTCATTTAAACTAGCACGGATCCAGCGTGACACAAAGTGTGTTGAAAAAGATCAAATGTATTACCCCAGACGATATTGACACTTTGACAGCAGTGGCGTGGTGACAAATAGTCGAAGGTGGTACCTAACTAGGCTCAGCCAGGGCCTAAGTAGTTGAGCTATCGGCCCTAGAGCTTCATCAAGCTCTCGAGTGATTTTCTTAGCCCAAACCCAAAACGCATATGATAAGACTGGTGTCTCTCAGCAGCAGTTCTAGGCTCGGCTGCCCATGCGTAAAAGTCGCATCCGACGTCAAGCTTCGAACGAACATAGAATCTGTAGAAAAATAAAGTTAGGGCCTATCGGCACCATTAGTCTTGAAAGTCACGGAACAAAGAATATTTCTATGGTTAGGGTATAACACAACCAAATCTGCAGAGATGGACATTTCAGGAGAGGAGGCCTTCGAAAAAAAGGACCACAGAAACGAAGCAAATATATCACTTCTCGGTGAACACCTTTAAGGAACAAGTCTGTTCCATGGTGGAGCCGTGGATGGCAGTAAACCAAAACCTCCTCGCTTTGACATAGCGAAATATGCGATTCAATGCTTCTTAGAGTTGAAACTAGCTATAGAATTGGAATCTGGCAACAAATCACAATATCATAAGGTCGTCTACGTAGAGTGTAGTGAGAATATCTTCAGACAGCACCGAGGATATAGCTTTGACACTTCAGGCTCTGAGTTTGACATTGAGTTCACTTTCTTGCAGGAAATGAGCTCTGCCTGCCATATTTACCTGGATATTGCCCCTTAAACGTAGGCAGAATCGACAATCATATGTATTTCGGATGTGAAGATATATTTCTCTGCATCAATTTTATATATTTCAGATTTTAGATTTTATATATTTTGCTTCGTTAAGTGTGCATAGCAATTTAATATATGCATATTTCTGAAAGTCTGTTTGTATGTATTTATGACCGCTATAGAAGGCCACTTAGAGTAAACGTAAAGGCCTACAAAGGTAACTATTATGGTAATTTAACCAGGGGAGTAACAAAGGCTAGACAAATATGGCAAAGGTTGCTCCATCTGCTTGTTAGTTAAGGTTAAGCTAGGTTAGGCTAGGTTCGAATTTTTACCTTCTTTAATATTTGGAGGGACAAGTAATCTCGGCTATGAGTTGCAATTAAATCCAATATTGCTCGTGGAAAAATTAAGGTTTTCAAGACCTATTATGCGACTACAATGTTAAAAAAACATGATAATACATATTATCTGCATGCCAGAGACTCAAATAATTTAGATATTTAGTTAAAACTCTAGCCCATCTGCTTGAGGCGCTCTTTAAAGTATGTGGCTGCCCCTCGCGTATTCAGATTCGCCTGCTTGCCAGTTCGCCATCCCGCCCGCTTGCATGCCCTGCCGCACTAATGTAATGGGAAAATCTTTCTCTGTTTGTCTTTCATGATACACTACTCCATTACTCAAAATGGAAATAAATCTTATATTTTATGTCTACCAAGCAGAGAATATAATTTATTCAAGATAGGTGTTTAAGTCCCGGAAAATGTCTGTTATCTTTTCTAGTAAATATAAAAATAAATACACGTAAAATGCTCATTTAAATATCAAGCTGCAATCAGTAATATTTAGGAAATTCGGAGAGAGGCAGCTCCTAATATCTGTAATTTCTAATGAATCTAAATTATTAAGGAATATTAGTCTGCTCTTAGAAAGGAAAAGAAAAATTCAAAGAGATAATGGAAGATTCGTTATCTTGTAAAGTTTTATCTCATAATTTCAAAATATTTATAGTTTTTATATTTGCTCCAATGGTTCAATGATTATTCACTAAATAATAAAATTTTACTTTTTTTCCTATTCCTGACCTAAAAAGGTTATTTCCCATTTGGTCATAACAAAGTAAGTGAAAAATTCTTTAATTATTTTCAATGCAGGTTAGAAAGTTCTAAATCATATTTAAAAAAAACATATGAATGTTGTAGAAAAATATTTGTTTTTAGAACACCTTCCAAAACTTTTCATATTTAAGGTTAAATTTCTAAAATTTAGTAGGATTTTATTTGGTTTCATAAAATAGTCCAGAACATACCACAAGACACCCTGAAATCATTCGAAACCTTCTAGAAAATTCTTCAGAAATATTTATAAATCAATTCACAGATCTGCTAACATTTCACCTCTAACTTCCATAGGAAACCCATTAAAAGAGAAATGGCATCAAGATGGTGCAATCCTTCGCCAGATAAATTCTGGTATATCTGCGGATATTTCCTCAAAACAAGAGCAAAGACGTTCGATGTGACAGCATCTATGACAATGTGCAAATATTATAAGGTATACTTTGGTGTGCCAATTGTGGACAAAGACAAACACTGGGTAACTCATTTTGCTTGTGATTAATGCAAGAAAAAAGTGGAAAGTAAGAAATCTTTGGTTGTAAAGAGTAAAATATTAACTGTCCTAATTATTTAATCTATTATGTGTGTTTAGAAACCAAAGGTGAAATAAAACATATAGTTTTTACTTTTACAGGATGGCATAGAGAGGAAAGAAGAGCTATGAAGTTTGCTATTACTAGGATTTGGCGTTAACCAATTGACTATTCATGCAATTGCTAACTCTGCATGGTGAACCCTTTCAAAGGTTGAAGTGGTATAAATTCACCTGTTATTTGCTATCCTGATTTTCGATCCTCTACATATTATACCAGTGCTACATAGTGATGATCATCGGGCACCTACCACTTCAGAAAGGAATATGCCATCCTCAGAAGAAAGCAACAATTCAAAAGTTGAAAGGATTAGTGAGGATGTATACTAGAGTATTACAGATATGGCTGATAAGAGGATTCCATACTAAAGAGAACTCAATGACCTCGTATGAGATCTTGGATTGCCATAGTCAAATTCTGAGCTTTTTATGTTCAGACTCAAATTTGCAGACGACAAGCCAAGGGAAACGTCATAAACCTTTTTATAGATTCTTACTTATCAAGCTGAGCTATGCTACTGCAACGACGTATATGATCTGTTTGATAAAATTGAAATCATATGTAATCCAGATGAGTAGAGGCTCTTCATTAACAGCTCCTCAAAAGGCCTTAAAGCTATACTTTCCCATAATTAGAAGTATCATCCATTCCTTCCCTTTGCTCTGAGCCCCTCTAACCGGTCTGGGGTAACATTCAAGGACGGAAAAAAGGGTAAATTTAGGAGACAGATTCCTGACCTAGACTCAAAGGCCGATCCGCTGAGGGGGTATTTATAAACAAGAAAGTAAAAACTTCAAACTGTCGATCTCTTATTACACTATCCCCAGAGCTCCATGACGCAAAAGTACGGCCGAATTGATACCCCACTTCTGTTGGATCAATATGGATCCGGTTTCCCTAATTTCAAAATGTCAAGGAAGAGAAGAACAGACGCCCAAAAGGGAGACCACCCTTGGATCTTATCTTGCGAGTCTCCTCCACCTCACATTACCCTGCGGGAGTAATTCACGTATAAAACGGTTCGACAGGAGAAAAAGTGGCTTCTTTCGTTTACGTCAAGAGATAGAGAAGAACTTGCCAGGATAGAGTTCCCCTGTAAGTTAAGAAAGACTTCCATTTTCTTGGACAATACCAGATTGTTCCAAGTATCCCAAGCAGAGTTCGAGGGCCAAGGATCGTCAAGTGATCTAATCTAAAAGTAGTCTCGGCACAGTTCGAGTACCAAGGATCGTCAAGTGATCTAATCTACAAGTACTCTCGGCACAGTTCGAGTACCAAAGATCGTCAATTGATCTTACTCTATCTTAGTTTGACAACCCCAAACTAGATAGATTTCTCACCCAAAAGAGAAACTCTATAAGTGAGACCAAATCGCTAGAAAAACATACAAACATATTTCACCCTCGTCTGAGGCAAACCATTTCAAGGTCATCAACGTCTGCAAACCAACTGCTTCATCGGCGTCTCTGTTTTGATTCTCTTACGCCGACTGGAAATTCTGTGTGACGTCACTCGCCCACTTCTAATTCGAAGTAACGCCATCTTGTGAGAAACCAAGAAACTACTCTCACGACGCCTCCCTGGATCAGTTAAACGATCGTATTTCGCATGGATTCTTTGGGTAATCACCACTACTTCATGTAAGTAAATAATCCAATTTCATGTCTTCGTGCGTTTAAAGTAGATTATTTGTATATCTTAAATACGAAGTTGTTTAAAGTAAATTGTTCTCCCGTAAAGCCACTAAGAACCAAGTATTGACAGTGGAACTTAAAAAACAATTTTTTTATTTGTATCTTGTACGTGTATATGGTAATTTTGTTTGGTTTGATTAAGGTTCAGTAAAAGTCTATTTTTGGTTGAAGTTTTTAAAATATCCTTGAACGAGTTGCGTTGGCAGTATTTGGTATATTGGAGAAAGAACTCCCCTTTTATTCATTTAATAGAATAAAGAGTAAGAAATGCGCTCATAGGAGATTGATTCTGTAGCAATCACTGGAAGTACGAACGTACGACTCATTTTTATTAACCATAATAAAATAAGAATATAATCTCGGCTAACCCACGACATCCTGTTACAAGCTTTGGGTTGGAAGGGAGTTTTTACGCAGTTTAAATGTCATTCAGATTAGTTTTTGAGATAGTATGGATTACACAGCAAATTACCTCAAGAAACAGTGGCCATAAAAGACTGAGTTCTCTGTTGGAGGGCATAATGTAAAGGATGAGCAATTAATAGGCCTTCAGAAGATGTTTTTCCTCCAATACATTTAAAACTATGTATCATAAGGCAGTTTATTTGAGCTTTTAGCGAAGAGTCTACAATCCCTGAAAAGCTTACGAAAAAATATGAAGACGGCAAGAAGAGTTTGTTTTTATTGTCCTGGTTTTTTGGGGGGCAATAACAAGGCTGATAAATACGCGGAAATAGTTGATAACTTAATGGGCTCTGGACTATTAGTAGGCTTAATGGACTGTAGAAGTTTCCTGAAGGTGCACATCCTTGATGCCCATCTTAAAAAGTTTACGGAAAATATGCGAGCATACGCAGAAGAGTAAATCAGCGCTTATATCAATATATACTGAACTTTGAACTTAGTACGAAGGAGTATACAATCAAACCATGAGGGAAAGCTACATTGCGGGAAAACTGTTCACTTCTAACTTTTTGTATTTGTTCATATATATATATATATATATATATATATATATATATATATATATATATATATATATATATATATATATATATATATTTGTTTTGAAATTTTTTATAAATTTTATTAATTCAACTTAGTTTTTGTGTTTTCATCCCTACAATGGATAATAAAATAATTGTCTATTTTTAGTAAATATTTCATCATAGAAGCCACAAATGCAAAGTTTAATACAAATAATGGCTATTATTTGTTTCTAATAAAACAATCGTAAAATAACACTTACTAGCCAGCAACAAAAATCGTTTTGCATAATGTATAATCTATCAAACAAAATTTTGCACTATTCTGATCATTCTTTTGTTGCTACCTTGAGTTCTTTTCAAAATATAATTATGTATGGTGTAATTATAAAAGCAAAAGATATGTATTCTTATTGACTCGTTTAGTTTAGCTCTTTCCTACCCTCTCATCAACGAGAACTCATGGCTTCTTCTTTCCTGACTTCTTTCTCAAACTGAAACAAAACAGAATTAGCAACCCGAGTTATTAGCTCGCTATAATTGTCATTATGTGTAATGAAGTATTTTCCATACACAGTATTTTGTGCTGTTTAATGTAACTAAATGCTACTCGTATGTATGGCTGAATATATTGAAAAGATTGATGAACAGAATGTAGAAGAATAATATTCTATATGGTAACCATGTTTGCTGATTCGGTTTAACATCTTTAATATGAGCTAAATTCAAGAACTTCCAAATAAAAGGAAATTAGAATGGGAATTATCACAGATATCTTCTTTAGTGTCATCTCTTATACCAATCCTACTTCCTTACAGTTGATCGGATGTATCTAATTTTGTTTAAAGTCGTTCCTTCCTTCTTGTAATTTTCTCCTTCATTTCGTTCAGACTTAATAAGAAGTATAAATTAAGTCGGTCCCCCTCTAAAAATATTCGAATTAATTAAGCGGAAGCCATTCTTAAACCGTTTCTTTGCTCACCCGAATCAGGGACTATTTGAACACAAGAAACATGCAAATTTCTATTGAATAAAATTAATGTAAGAGTCGAAGAATTCTTTTGGGGAAAAATCGGAAAGTGAGTCATTAATTGTTTTTAACTCGGGAGAAAACCTGATTTATTCTATTTTTTTCTTGTGAGGATATTTTTTCCTTACCCTCGAAATAAATAGGCATTAAGAAATAATTTTCTGACATAGATGGCACAGTTCTTACCACTGATTCCCGCGTTTATAACAACATACCAGATCCACTCTGTTGAATTATTGCAGGACTTCGCAGGGCGAGTATTTTCTAATAATGATATAAATCGATCATGAATCAATGGAACTACATTTAAAGGCCCTTTCACTTCATGAGCATCTCTGGATTGAAAGATTATTCAGTTATTTTCCTTTGGGTGAGTGTAATTTTTATGGTACAAACAAAATTACTAGGTTACGTGCCTCTAAAAGCTTCATGGGTAATGTGATGAAATAAGTAATTGATTCGACCTCTCAAAAGTGACAGAACCTCAATTCTTTTTCGAAATTTTGAGATTTTTCTTCGATTTCAATGATAATTAAACTTTATTTAAAAGAAAATAATCTCCAAAATTAAGTTTAAAGGAGCTGCGGTTCCTTAATTTAATATTGCGGACTTTATTGTTGTTTGGGGAGAAAAGAAAGAATGAAATTAACAGAGAATGATTTGATGTATCGAGATTGTGGAATTATTGAGATGAATTTTTAAATTGTATTTAATGGTTTTCTTAGTTTAATAATTATGAGTAATTTAATTAATTAGATTTTCCAGGTTTAATCCATTACGGTCCAGTCATCGGAAAATATCCTTCACGATCATGGCTCTAATTGATCGACAGCGGGATAAAAGTTGAAGTTCGTACTATTAATGATTCATCCATACGAACACTCTTTGGAGGTTGAGAATACGCCTTTTCAGATTCAGTAATTTGGAATAGGAGATTAATGAAGTATTTGGCCCCGTTAACATTTTTCCTTGATATCTTTCATCCACAGCTCATTGCCTTCATCTCTTTCTTCCCTTCTATCTTTAATGGCTCAAAATACCTTCGTTGCTAATCGTAGCCCACCTTTTATAAGCAATTTAAGCACTCTCAAATAATACATCACCTTTTAATATAATACCTCCATTCCCAGGATAACAACTCATGATTATAACAACATTTAACTATAAATATATATATATATATATATATATATATATATATATATATATATATATATAAATATATATTCATGGCCAAAGGTATGAAACTAATATATATTTATATTTTTTATTTCTTTATAAAATTTACGTAATAGGTATAATTATTCTAGTACATAAATTATAACAGTTTTATTAAAAAGTTATCATTTAAAAAATACTAAGTAAAATACGTATATTTTTTTACTGAATCCAAAATCGCGATCGGGTCATGTTTTCCGCAGTAGTTGAGTTTCAGTCTCTCGAGCTTTTCTATTCGATTAAAAGGGTAAAATTATGACAAATATGGGCTATGTAAATAAATGATGTAGTGTAATTATTATCTATTTAGTAATATTTTTCGTAAAAATAAAGGTTTGAATAAATTTCATTTGTAGAAAGGTTTCTTTCCAAAGAAAAGCTTGCAACCATTGTTGCTCTGCATCAAAGTGGCCTGAAATGGAGAGATAGTTACTAATTGTATTTCATCAAGAAACAGCATCCGTATGATCATTAATGACTTTAAAAGTACAGGTTACACGCCTGTTAATAAGTGTTCTGGAGGCCCAAACGCTTTAACTGAACGCCTAGATCATCTCTTACTAGAGGCTCGGTTTGCCCCCAGTGCCGACCATGCTCACGACTAAACAGAAGTGTGTATGTGTGAACGCTTCATCGTGCATATTGAAGTAAAAACCTGATAGAAAGGTCTCAAGTCGAAAAAGGCTACAAAGAAGCCTCATCTCACCAAGGAAACTTTACAGATAAGGTGAACTTTTGTAAAAAATACAAAGAAGACGAGGGGTAATGGATATTCTACGATAAATCTACCTTAGGCTTGTTTGGAGCTTCTGGATTATGTTTCGTTAGAAGAAGATAAGTGGATCGATTTTATGAGTCCTGTATCCTGCCAACGAGGAAGCATCAGGATACTTTCCTTGTCTGAGTCTTATTCTCATCTAGGGGAACTAACAGCTCTACTAACAATTTCCGTCAAGAATACTGATATTAACTCAAAATGGTACCCAAACCTGCTTCCTCATCAACTTTTCAAAATATTCAGGCCCATTTTTGGCGATGATATCTGTATATATTCAGCATCAAGACTCACCTTGTTACCAATCAAAAGGAACCCAAAGTACCTGGTTCAAAATAACTTCAAACCTTTGGGACTTGGGCACGGAAATTTGTCAGATTTTAAATTAATAGAAAATTTGTGTGGTAAACAAAGTAGCAGTCGATAAACACAAACCATCCAATAGTGAGCAATGTCTGGTTCTTATTGAAGAAAAATAGAGTGATATTAGTTAAGATATCATCATAAATTTAATCAGCAAATGCCAAAACTATTTTAAGCACTCCTGAAGAACAAGGGATATAATTGTAAATATTTAATGAGTGCATCAATTGACTGTATTTATTAACAAAATGGGTTTGAGCTCTAATTCGTTTATAGTTTGCCTTCAAATTATTCTACAAAAATACTAAAACAAAATGAAACATTTGATAAGTTCCATTAATTTTATTACATGAAAAAAATATATTAGTTTTAAAACATTTGTCCATGACTATATACATATATATATATATATATATATATATATATATATATATATATATATATATATACGGTAGCGTCCAGCCCTGCTGTATCTATTATTTCGCGGAGTCTTTTTCTTTCTCGGCGCTTTGTATTAGTTATAAGGTACGAGGCAGCTTTATTTTGTACACTTTCTAATTTTTGTTTGTTTGTCTTAGTTGTTGTGTGGATGGGGATAGGTGGATACTCTAGCACCGACTCTACAAATGCTTTGTAGAGCGTCTTTTTCCTTTTCTGCTCCAGATATTTCAGTCTGAATAACAATCTTAAGCCTGATTTAGCCCTGGCAATCTTCTCCTTTATATGGGCGCGTTATCCCCATTCCCCCATCTGCAAGCCCAGCACTTTTCCTTCCGCAATATACCTGTATTATGTGCCGTTGATGGTTATCCTGTCCTTTTTACTCTGATTATTGGTATTATTTTAAATTTGTTCAGGTTGATTTTATTTTCCATTTCATTTCAAATTCATTTATATTTTGGATCTCTCGCTCTGTTGGCGCGAGTGGAGATTACCTGACTGATGTCGTCGGCGTATTGTACATTCACAGCATATCCGCTGTGTACATCGAGTACAAAGTGGGGCTCATGCACCCCCTTGTGGGACCAAAGTTTGCAGCTGGAATTCGGGTCCTTCGTGGTCTTCGATGTCAATATAGGCCTCCCTGTTTGTTACGTAGTCAGCCAGGATTCTCTCCATCTGGTTGCCGCGATCGAATTGGAGGAGTTTGTATTTTAACCCATCCACCCATACCTTGTCGAAGGCCTTCTCGACATCCCGTAGTACTACGTCCATATATCCTTTTTTTCAGATTCTGCCTGTGCGATCTTTTCGGTTATGATCGCGAGCGCCATAGTTGCGTCTCTTTTCTTCCTAAAGCCGTAGTGGTGCTTGTTGTATTTCTCTGACTTTTCTAGGTGTTCCACCAGACTCGTATTCAGTATTTTCTCGAATACCTTTCCCAGAAAATTAAGCAGATATATTGGTCTGTAATTTGAAACCGATGTCGGTGTTTTTCTTGGTTTGTGAAGGAAAACCATCTTCACTACTATAAAGATTCGTGGGCAGGCACTGATTTTCAGGAATGTATTGAATAGATCTTTAATATATATTCGTATCTTTTCAGGTGCTTTTTCGTAGTTTTGTTTTGTGAGCTTGGTATTTCCGGGTGCCTTTTGTTTAAAGGTCGCGATTGTCCTTTTTACTCCCTCCAGAGTGATTAGAGCTCCTAATTCCGCGTACTCGTCTGTACTCACATCGACTCTTCTAAGTGGTGTTATTCTCCCTGTTTCTTTTTAGGTTTTCGATGACCATTTCTTCTGTTTCTCTGTCAAATCGCTCATTATCTTCTTCTATTGTATAAACTTTTTCCCAATGTCCTCTAAACTTCTCTTCTATTTCCGCTTTGCTTTTGAGATATTCATTTTGCTCGTTCTTTATTTTTATTGGCTCTCTTGGTGGTTTTCCTTTAATTATTTTTAACATTCTCCAGGCCTCCCTTGGGTTTTCCGTGATCTCTATTTTGTTCGTGAATTCTTTTCTTCTTGTTGCTCTTCTATTAAAAGGACCATTTCCTCTTTCAGTCTTTTTAATTCCCCGCTTCTTTGTCTGTTTGTACTAAAAATTCTTATTCCCGTGTATTTTTTTTTTATTTTTCTTGCTTTCTTCTTCATTTCTTTTGTACAATTTGGATGTGGTAGAGTTCTGTATTTGATTTTTGGCACACTTGCTTCGTCTGCTTTCTGTATACTTTCAATTAAGTTTCTGCTTTTCCTGTTCAGTTCTGGCTGATCATAAGTATTTAACATAACTGTATATCTCTGCCAGTTCGCTTTCCTGTAGGCTTTTCCAAGCTTGAATGGGACTTGTATTGGGTTTTGATTTACAGTCACCAAAACTCCGATATGGACGCTACAGGGGATGGATATCGGTTCCATATAAGCATTATAAGGGAAGTTCTCTGTCATCATTATTATGCCCGATTTAGTTGAAGCTCTTTTGGTGATAAATGTTGGAAATTACGGGCCTATTCATTTTAATAGTTTTCTGTCCATTATTGTTTCTAGGTTTCGCTCTGCTTTGTAGTTTGTGCGGTACCCTGATTCTGGAAGCCTGACGTTAAGGGCCCCCAAGAGAATTGATGGGTTGTTTTGTGTAATAGCTCCATAACAGAGCGTATCTGTATATACGAGCGACGGAATGGTTGGGAGTCTGCCACTATTGTGATCGGAGTGTACTCCATTTCGATAGTAGCGGCTATGTAGGCTTCGTCAACTTCCCGTGCTTGCGTGTATATTAAGTTTCTCTTTATTACAATGGCCGTACCATAGTACCTTTCTACGGTGGAAATCTTATTTATTATATGATAGTTTGAGATTTTTATGGTTTCTTCATCTTTTATTCCATGCTCCGAAATTGTGATCACGTCAGGATTTAGTTTCCTAAAAATATTTCCATATTGTATGCTTTTGTTTTTCCAACCGTCGGTGTTAATGTGAAGGATCTTTAGCTTTTTTATTTTGTCATCCATAATTTGTTATTTTTCCTTTTGTAACTACTTGCTTTTCCTTTTGATGTTCTTCCATTTTCTATCCTTTCGAACGTGTCCTTTTTTATTATTTTCGTGTCCTGGGGGTAAATTCTAATTCTGTTCTCTTCAATCATTTTCTGTATTGCTTTATCGTCGTGATTGGTAACAAAGTTCCATTTACATGTTCCTCTTTCTATTCCTTTGTTAATGTCCTCTAGTTTCGTTCCTTTTGGCAAGGGGTCTGCTTCGTGTAAGAAGATCTTTAATTTGAAGTCTTCAACTTCATAACGACAGCCTTCTTCATTTTCTGTTCCAGATTCTGATTGAGTTTCTGATTGTGTATCCGTTTCGGTGTGCACTTTCTTGGCTTGACTTTTCATCTTTTGGGGGTTCCTCTTTTTTTCTTGCCTTCTTGTACTTTTTCAGATTTTGTCAGTATCCTTTTATTCTTCATTGGATCCTTCAGTATCTTCTACTGCTTCTCCCTCAGCCAGCGTGACCCCCACCTCTGACATATCTTCTACCTGCAGTATTTTTCCAGCTCTTACGCCGTATATTTATGCTGAAGGGGGCTGGGAGGCGAACAAGATTTTCCTGACTGCGTTCTTTTCTAAAAGTAGGTTCAGTGTCTCGGCGAATGGTCCCGGTTGTGCTATGTTATGAACGTGGGCAAACATTATACAAGCCAGTATGTCGAGGCCGGTTCCTTCATTCACGTCGATGTTAATTTTTTCTCCTGCGTTTCTCTAATTTCTTTTACTGTGGCATTTGTTACATTGGCGTATGTTTGGTTTGCTCTTTTTTGTGTTTCCTCTTTTTCCACTTCTTCTTTCCTGTTTATTATGACCTTTCTTTTTGGACAGTTAATGGCCATAGTTCGATGCTGGCCTGTCAGTTGATATATTTTTTTTACTTGTTCATTGCATTCGCGAAAAGTATGGCCAATTGTGCTGCATTCTGTGTAGATCTTAATGTCTTTTAGGGGACAGTTCCTTGTTACGTGATCTTCGATCGCATAGCATTGGAAACAGGTATGCAC
Source organism: Ceratothoa steindachneri (assembly GCA_963969495.1). NCBI lineage: Eukaryota > Metazoa > Arthropoda > Malacostraca > Isopoda > Cymothoidae > Ceratothoa > Ceratothoa steindachneri. The sequence continues at coordinate 72,987,531 of OZ018334.1, forward strand.
ATTTATGAATTTTTCTATCTCGATGGTTTCTGGTGGTTCCGCATTCCGAATGCTAGTATTTCGTTGTTCGTAGCTTTGTTGGCCACCTCCATGAGATACACACTACCTTGAAAACGTGAATATTGTGGCCGAATTAGATTATTTCTGGGATTTTGAAGTACTAGTTTTCCCTTTCTAGTTCTTCTTTAAGTTTTTCTTTTGTGTGCGAGCCGACATAAAGGTCTACTTTGGGGCACACAAATGAACGATTCGCCATTAATTATGGTGGCAGTTTTGGTGTTAAGCCGATTTTGCTTTGAGCTTTCAACCCATCAGTTGCCACCATCCTTTCAACGTGGCAGAGTACCACGTACCCGTTTGGTACTTCTATCAGCTTCGTCAGTGCGATTTTAAATCGCGCTGTATTATGGGGGTCCCTCCCCCCAATTATCCCGTAGACCCGCACTCACTAAAATGGCTGATATGATGTTTTAATGAATGAATGAAAGGGTGGACCCGGGTGGCTCCTCTCGAGGAGTAAAAAATGACGGACGTTTTGTTAGCTAGCGTGGAATTAACCATCGCTAGCCGGGGGTGCCGCCCCCTCGCGGGAATTAAAAACCGCCGTTCCTTCCCGCCATACACTGAGACGGTTGTATGTCCCTCAGTGGTCTTGAGGGCCCCTCACAGGTGAAGTAGTTATACTCCCCCGCAAAGGTTCCTCTGGTACGGGTATCTGTCAGTGGGCTAATCCTCAAACCTTCCTCCTCCCGTACCCCCAATTATACATATGCTAGTGCTCTGCATAGTTGGAACGAGGTCGAATATCAGCCTCCTTTAGATTATGCTCTGAGCCTTGGGTGAAGGGGGGAGGGGGGGGTGATTTATGGTGTCATGTTGGAATATATGACGGCCCTAAAAAACTATTTCTATCTTTTTAGTACCGCCCCTGTATAGGAGGATTTTGGGTGTGGGATAGTAAAGATAATCGAGACGATAGATGAAAATCAAAATGAGGTTGAAAATGATGAAAATGAGGTAAGCTGCGGCTTCCTTCTGAATCTTGTATGTGAGTAAATATACTCGTGTCAATTCTTTCCGAAAGTAATACGTAAAAAGATTCTATGTAAAAAATCTTCGATCGAAAATGAGCTGAGTTTTGCTGTGAGTCTGTTCTACCAAGTTTGACGAGAGTTGTCTATCAGCAATCCAAGCGGCGAATTCTTGGCGCGAAAAGTAAAAGAGGTGCTCTTATAAAAACTTATATCTTTGGTTGCCAATGTGTGAAAATAATGGTCTATTGTCACATTTAGAGAAGGCAATGCACACTTTGGTATTCAAATGAAATAGGTAAACGAAACATAAAAAATTACTAATAATACATATACCTGATTGTAATTATAAAAATTTACTAAATAATAGAGAATAAAGGCCAGAAACAAAATAAAAACTAATACGACGCCGTGATTAGCCAAATCCAGATTAGGCTACCGTCTGACGTAATAAGGCCTAAATTGTAGCCCAAAATTGCAGCCCAGAAATAGCGCCTCCTATCGTCCGCTCCTAAACTGAAGTATTACCAACTTTTGATTCATAAATCAAAGCTCTTCTAACTTAACGGAATATAGCAATTATACACTCGCTAACTAATATATATATATATATATATATATATATATATATATATATATATATATATATATATATATATATATATATTATATATATATATATATATATATATATATATATATATATATATATATATATATATTATAAAGGTCAGTTGTAGGTGAATGGTCATTCCCCCCCCCCCCCTTCCCGTTCACTCTTGGTGCAGTCACAAGGTGGTTACCGCAAAGACATCCGTCGAAGGCATCGGCGGGTTCAGTGCTTAACCGCAGTGTGGCACAACTCGGTGCCATGAAAGATCCTAAAGGTCAAAATGTAAGATCTCCCCCCAGGAGAGTGAGATCCAGTTTCACGTCGAACAAGAAATTGGAGACGTGTTTCTCCCAATCTCGAAGGCTAACGAGGAGCCGATGTTTGACCTCTTGGGAAAAACCGTTGGCGAAAAGAACTCTCCTGGGGCCGTCCTCAAGCCCCTCTCTCTCTTACCACTCCCCCAGTGGGGTGACGAGGTATAAATGAGGAACTCTGAGGAAAATCGAGGTAGTATACGTCAGTCTCTAGGTGACGAAGTCTTCGGATCACACCGAACTACCGAGACTGGAGAGGTAGAGTACTTGGCTCGCCAGACCAAGAAGTACCCTGCAAGAGAGGCAGGGCTACCTACCTTAAGGGGCTAAGAAGAAGCTCATCCTCGAGCTAAGTCCCTCGAAATTCAAACCAAACGTTAAGTTAACTTTGTTAAGTTCAACTTACTCTCGCCAGAGAGACTCCTCATATCCTAGTGCACCTTAAACACCAGGGGTATTCCTCGTCCTTGAGGAATTAGAAAAGAAGAAGGAAAAGGCTCCCCCCCCTCGAGCCCGTTATTGGGTGGCCACACCGAACTTTAAGTAACTTATTCTCGCCAGAGAAATCCCCCTCCGTTATCTTCGCCCTTGAAGAAGACCCTCCCCGAGTTCAGTCCTCGTCCCTAAGGACATAAGTAACGAAGGATAAAAGCTCCTCCTCGAGCTCGTTACTCGGTGATCACACCGCACTCCAAGTTAACTTGATTTAAGAACCAAGTTCAACTCACTCTCGCCAGAGAGACCACGACTGCCTAGGTGTTGCATAAAGCACCGTATTGGTTCTCGTCCTTGAAGAACCCCTCCCCCGGGAAGAACGTGTGGACCCCCCAGCTGCCACCCTCGCCAAAACAACCGTGTGATCTCGCTCATCTACATCTGGCCGGCGGCACGCGTCAAGAGTAAATAACATTTCTGAGGCCTTTAAACTCCACATGAGTCCGTAGGCCTAATTCTAATATTATTGTTGTGTGTAGAGAAAACGTTAACCAATTTTTGTCGGTAAACTAATTTAATTAATTTTTGTTTAGGATAATATTCAGAGTATTGCTATAGTTAATGTATAAATGTTATGTATTCAATTGATAAAGGTGAAATATAAGTTTATTTTAGGATTAATGTTCGTTTCTCTTATATATATCCTTACGTGTTTCGTAACGGCTCTGTTCGTTAAGATATTCATATAATATCAATATATTAGCCACTCTTAGCACTCTTAGAGATAGAACAAAAAGGGGGGGAATTCTACGACGTATATATATATATATATATATATATATATATATATATATATATATATATATATATATATATATATATATATATATATATATATATATATATATATATATATATATATATATATATATATATATATATATATATATATATATATATATATATATATTATAAAGGTCAGTAAGAACATGTGTATTTAAATATTTATTATAGAATTTTAACAAAACGTTGAGACTATGTATTATACACCTATTTAGATATATCTAATATCTATCTTTCGTGAAAATTTCAAGTGAATGGAATAAATATTTCGTAGGTTAGGAGGATACCAAACTTCATTCATCGAATGATTTATTTTTTATGTTTCGAGGTAACATGTGTATCATGGAGAAATATTCAAAAATATGAAATATAGCTAATGTAGTGATAAAATTTAAAGGTATCTGCCTAAAAAAATGCCTAAAAAATGTTCATGTCATATAAATTGACAATATTTATGTCAATACAGACGAGTGGAGAGAGAGATTCCTAAAGCAAGCCAATTAAAACAGGCACAGAGGAATCAACGATTTTAACAACGCAGTAATCAAGACACTAACTAACCTACACCGAATTATATTTTAACGTATACTAAGGGAGTTTAAACAATCAATTTATGTTATAGGATTTTATGGTTTATTTAGTTGCTAGTGGTTATGAAATAAATAGCGGAGCAGACGAATGGTCGCAGTTGAGACTTTGGTTTACGGATAAACGAAGCATATTTGGGCATTTATTGGTATATAATATTTAATTAGCTTCCAAAGCACCTACATTCAGAACAGAAAAACATAATATATAACCCTAAACAATATAACATAGAAGTGAAGGAAAGTTACAAAAATGCATACAATATACAGTAAAATTTAAAATATCTTATATTACATCTCCTATAAGTGAAATCGTTTTCAGTTTGTTTTTTGGTAAATTTAATTTATTCATAGCTTTTTGCCTTTAAAAATATTATATTAATCTTTTAAGTAGGATAAAATATGTGCCTTGTGTAAAATTTTATATTCAAAGCAGAAAATATATCATATATTAAAAGAGCCTATATACATTGCAAACGCATGAATTGATCTTTTGGCAAACGTAGCTTTTATTAATGGTTTATTATCATACACAAGGTTACTTTATTCGAATTAATACAAATGTCTCTTAAAATCTATCTCTTAACAGCATGCTACTAAGGTCTTCACATCTGTACATTTTTGTGTTAGGGTAGTTAAATTTGATAAGTAGAAAAAACTAAATGTAATTTAAAACCATTCTAAACATCGTTGTGTTACTTATTTGCACGTATACGTATTTTGAATCTTAATGGCCGTATGCTAAAACAAATGTGAAATGCACATTTGAGCAAAAAACCTATTTTTTTATGTATTTTACATTTTAGCCTTTTGCATATAATAAATTTATAAATAATTGTGAAGCTTCACTAAATCTGATAAAAGTGTATTTCACATTTTTCTTAGCTTAGGCCGCTACTTTCGATTAAGCGAAAGACAGTTTTAACTTCACTTCTAAAATTTTATGTTCCCTTTTAGACCTTAATATTATAGAATCACTATTAAATAAAAGGTTTAATTCAGATTAAATTGTAGAGAGTATTGAAATTAAATTTATATTTCTTAATCTAAATTTGTGCTCACTTTAAATTTAGTTAGATTTTTAGTATTTTAAATGACCTGTGGGCGTCCATAACACAGATGGAAGTATATTGTAAACCAGTAGAACGTATTTGCTTTTGTTTTGTTCGACCCTGAAATAAAAAATGGCATTGATTGTTTGGAGTGAATTTGGAGGCATTGAAAGTACTGTGATGTTGTGTTGACAGGAGAAATGGAAACGTCTCTTAAGGACCGCGTTACTTCTAGTTTTCTCAGCGTTTGAATGAATATAAATATTGGACTACCTTGAATGATCTGCTTGACTGAAGACCACACAACGTGACAATCTGCTTTTAATCTATCCCAATTAAGGAAGTATATTGGTATGTTTTCTCAGGGAAAGTTCGTTTCAATCGAAGTGGAATGGAGATAGCCAAGATCTTACCTGGTGAAGTACATACAAATAAGGTTCGTCTCTCTCTCATAATAAGAGACTAATACTAGAGTTGTTCATCTAATTGGGAAGGACAAAATACCCAGAAAGTCCTCTGCGAAGGTACCCTAGTGATGACTAAGCACAGAGAATGAATGGATCAGCAGTGAGAGGAGAAGCCGCTACGAGTAAAACACGAAATCATTGTAATCCACGAACTCTCGCGGATTCTATCCACTAATACCAGCTAACCTGCCTCAATGTTTGAATCATATTTGTTTATGGAATGTGTGAAGCGTGAAAGTTGGCAGTGGTATACAATTCATTTAAAACAGGAAATGAAGAATGTGTGGGGGATGTATAGACTGCGATAAGGTATAATTCAGTGTTTCCCTAAATTTTTTGTTTTGACCCTGAACACAAATTGACTTTGGCCTGGGCAACCCTCAGGGATGAAATATTATTTTAGTATTATTTTAGTTTTCTCCAGTTCAATGAATTTTACTAAATTTTACTATAAGTTATAATTAATAAATATAATATATTAATGATTGAATATATTTGGTGGCAAATCTTTATATTCAAGTAAAGATAAACAAACTATTGACTGCCAACTATAATACTGCTTTATGAATGAGCCCTTCTGATCATTCAACTACTATTAACTGCTGATAAATATTAAAAAAATTTCAGTGTTTCTATATTTAGTTTTATCCAATATATTTTATTACATTTTCTATTATTTACTAAGCAATATATTTTTATACTTCTACATATAGAAAGCGAATATAGGAAGCATCACCAACCAGAAATTCAGCAGTGCCCTTGAATACGCCAAACAAAAACCCTGAACTCTCCAATTTAACAACAAGATATGCTGACCAAAAAGTCGCCTGCTCTCACTTATTCTGATTTATGATCCTACCTACCACCAAAGTTATATCATTCGAAAGAGAATGTAAAACAACATAAGGGTTTTATATCCTGTTAGAACGACCGAATAGTTATGATGTTATTGCCAAAACAAATTAATTCATGGGCTAACCATGGAAGGACCATGGATATTATACCATTCGAAAGAGAATGTAAACCAATATAAGGGTTTTGAATTGGTTGAACCTCTTGGAAATTAAAAAAATGATCTTTTCCGATATGGTATTTCGAGAAAGAGCGAAATCAAGCTGCTCTGACTTGTTCCCTCAATAATTCAATAATTTTCTTCTCTTGCAGTTTTCTTTAAAGGAAAATCCACAATCTTCATCAACTGGGGATTAATGTTAATTAAACGCATCATGGTGATAAAGATTCAACTTAATTTTGGTCAGTGTAAATGATTATATCTCTGACGTAGATGGATTCATGAAAGATGGAGCTCTCCCTCACACTGCTAACCAAACTTCAATTTTCACAAAAATATTGGTATATGTTTTCAATGAACCTGAACATTGCTTAACATTCAACCTGGCTGAATACCCGTTAAATATTTCATCTGGTCTATCCTAGAAAAGAATCTTACAGTATGGGACAACTTTCTGACGTAGATAAATTGCAAGAAGAAATATGTATGTTTTACAGTGATGTCCAAAGTTTGGAAACCACTATATTATTTCATATAAGAAAATTTATAGAACTGAACAAGGGTAGCATTTTGTATTAGTGTGTTTAGGGTGTTAATTTGAAGGTGAAATATATAAATATTTAGAGCCCAAACTCATTTTATTATAAAATAGAGTTAATCCATGCGCGGACTTAATATTTACAAAGATGTCGCTAGTACTTGAGGATTACTTTAATTTGTTTTTGCAAACTGGAGACAAAATTTGTGATGATATCTTAACTCATAATGATAAACTTTTGTTCAATATGCACCTGTAACTGTGAACAATTGGATGGCTTTAATTTACTCACTTATCGCCAACAAACTTTAGAATACCATAAAATCTAGAGAATTCCCAGCCAAGACCCCAAATGTTCGATGTTATTTTCAGGAAAGAAATTTGTTATTGCTTTTGGTTTGTGACAAGGTGCGCCATCATGCTGAAAAATACAGTTATCATACTTAAATTGCTCCTGAAGAGTTGGAAAGCAACCCCATACTTAGACAGTGTCTGGGTACCTTACCTATGGCATGACACATGATGGGTGAACGTACTACCCCTTACTCATAATAACGAAGCTCCAAACAAGTGGAATGGAGCTTAATCATGTAATTTCACTTTGGCCTAGTCTTCCGCACTCCATTCTTCATATTTCTTACAAAACGTCATCCTATCTGTAAGGTTCTTCTTGGTCAGATGAAGCTTCCTTCCAGCACGTCTTAAGTTGATTACTATGTCGAAAGGTCTCTTTACCCTGAAGCGTTCACATATGTTTTTTTATCAGTCGTGTGTGGGTTTTTTACTGGAACCTTATCAGGAGCCAAACTTAGATTTCAGTTGAAGCCCTTTTGCGTCCACAAGACTTGTTCACCTAAGTGCACCTTAAAGTATTATAGTCATTAATGATCTTCAAAATGGTGCAATTTAGGCTACTTTGAGAAGAGAAACACTATTTGTGCGTTTTTATTTAAAAATAAATTAAAAATGATAAAGAATCAGGCATTTATTTTATACAAAAAAATACTAAGAAATAGTTTTTAGTTACACGGCATCATTTATTTAACAATTATCTCTCATCATTTTACCTAGAGCGAGATTTTGGATTGAGTAAAGATGGCAGAATTTTCTCATTATTTTTAAAATGCTAACTTTGTAATAAAGACAGAATATTTATTCCCATCAGGTATTTTTTCTAAAACAAATTAAAAAATATAACTATATACATATTAATCATAAAATTGTTGGCCTTGACATTTCATAATATTCCATTTCCAAATCAATTGTAAAGTTGAGAAGAAGATTAAAGACGGTCATTAATCACAATGGAAGACATTTTGAACGATTAATTCAGAAAAAGAACTAAAAGGAATTATCAATTTAAATAGTGGACACCTTGTACTTTAAGATTAATTCCAATATCAAGAAGACAATAAATGAAATTAAATCATGTATCAATTCAAAGAGAATTAATTTTATTTTGATATAGTTATATTTAAGGTTCCTAATATTTTTACATAGCTTGTGAGATACAAATTTATAAAATCGGTTCTTTAAAATGTTAGAAAAAATAATTTAAAGTTCAATTCAACTATTTTTATAGTTGACAAAATTTATAATTTGATCGGTTTGAAAAAAACACTTTATTATACACAAGTACTGGACTATTTTCGGAGCATCACTCTCTGTGCTTCAGCTGAACAAATACTGGCAAAATATTACCTTATATACAAAATGAGAGATAAGGAAAGACACATGGAGGAAATATTTCTAATAAAGGGCGGCTTCTCTTAAGATTCAGTTGATATTTATTTGGAAGGCGATAAGCCACCTAACAATGGGATTAAATCAGAAATTCCCTTTTAAACATAAAGTTTCGGAGAGAATTGATTAGTGCGCATTCGACTACCTGACACTAACTCACTGATTGATGTTTACATAAATTCCGTTTTGCCTCAATCGACATATTGGTTAGATGCATGCTTGTATTTTTTATTAATTATCAGCTTATAGAGTATGTTAATCCACTACTAAGAATTAATACAAAGCGTAGTTTTCTTAGACGAAATTAAAAGAACGCTCATTGGATTACACAAAGCACTGGGTTTTGGAAATCACGACGGAATCAAGGAAAAAAAATGTTATCTTTTTTTATTCTTCTTTATTGGAACAAATTATATGATAGACATACAAATTTTTATAGTTATAGAGATTATTCCTTGAAATTTAAATAGTTTCATTGCATCTTTGAATTATAAGAACTACTCGCATTGTATAAGACCTTAATAATAAAATGTCTTAAATTTTTACGTTTCAGAGACAGAAATCTTTAGTATTACTTGCAAAAGTATATAAAAAAACAAAAAAGAAGAGTATTAATAAATGCGTAGTAGATACAAAACCTATTAGTCTAAAGGGGATACTATACAGAGGACTTGAGAAAAGAAGATCATGTATTTGCCAGATACTCGTCTGTCTAAATATATCCAATTAAGGGACATCCCGCTGAGAGTGTTAGGGCGGGAAATTCTGATAATTTCAAGAATGTCAACTGCAGCATGATTGCCAATCCTAACACTGATACCTCCCTTTTCGGGTCATTGAAAACAAGGGCTTAACTTCCCGTTAATGGGGCCAATTCCTCCACTCTCCTCTAGATCACTAGCCATTCGTAATTCAAGTTCTATGTGTTCGCCTCCCTTTCACCAGCAGAGAAATATACACGAAATATATAGTCTTAACCTAACGCAACAGAAAGAGACAGTAAAGGAAGATGAATAATGAAGATAAACTTTAAAGAGTGCGAAGAGGAAAGGATGAGAAGAGTTTACTTGTTTGAACTTGTGAACGATGAGAAAGATCGCAAGTAGAAATCAATCTTACAACTTAATATTTTATGGGGGAAATTGATCTGAGAAGCAAAGATGGAAGTTTTGTTTTACCAAAGAAAGGTTGCGTTGAATGCAATGAAGAGAAGGGTGTAAATTTCTAAGGTCCACATAGACCGAGTAAGTACAGAAGAGACTATTGGAACAAAACGGTTTGGGAGCTTGCGCTAATCTAACGCTTCTGTTCCACTAAGACACCATAGTTTCTCAATCTACGAAAAGAGAAGTTGCTTAAATTTACTTTAGAACCTGAGGTGCACATTGCGTCTAAAGACATCATGGCAACAATTTACATATAAGATCGCTGAAGCCTCCTTTCATCACACATCCTCTCTTCTGCAACAGGAGCTCATGAAATATTCATGCATATAATAAACATAGAATTACATATTCATCGCCGGAATGGAATGGATTTGCTGAAGAAAGTGACGAGATTTATTAATGTAATTAAAATATGAGGCAAACTTTTAAGAGAAATAATCTTTGAGATCATCGTTGTTTATAGTTTCAATAAGGAATAATAATGCCATTTGCTTCGCTTAGTGGTATAAATCTGTTGAGAATATGGGCCATGTTAAACTGCCTGTCTCGTCCGTCGGGCTGAAATTTCAAGGCAAATTTATTTTTACTCTAAATCTACTTTTTACGATGAGTTAAAAATTTAATTTATGAAGATTGCTATGAAAAATGTGAGATGATTTTCATTCATAGCATAACCTGGATTTATTCCTCTACACCAGTCACAAAACTCTAAATGTCAGTTATTGGCCTCGTGAGTATTGTTTGTAGTTAGTATTACTGCTAAAGGGTATTTATGGAAAATTTTCTGGGAGCCCCAAAAATATGATTGAAAAGATAAAAATAAGGTTAGGGGAAGCTAAAATGCGTCACTTTACATATTATGAGTAGTCAAAAGAAAGAAATTGGAGTGCAATGGAATGGGAAACACAAACCTTATGCACTTTATTGTTTCTGTGAACAAAGAGTTCTATTGTTGGGGATTTAGAAAACAAACCAATCACTTGTTATGAGTGATTCTGAAAATTCAGTGCTCTTAACTCTTTTGAACAGCCGACCTAACCATTCATTTTAAGGGTGTTTTAGGCTTCTTAATTTAAATACGAGGGATTATGAAATTTCATTCACATACTTAAGGAATTTTAGTTATTAGAACATATTAGGAAAATGATCACCAATCGAAGGCGCGTTGTTACAAATACATATTTTCTAAGATATATATATATATATATATTTATATATATATATATATATATATATATATATATATATATATTAGCCCTGGTTAATTTGTCGCCCTCAGCACCTCTAAGTTCTGTGTATGAACTTTGCCTGGTTTCAGGTCTTTCTTCCTTATATCATAGTAGACTCATTTATGTATCCTATGTAAAGAAAGCACTACAATGGCTGAATTCACAGTTCAAAAGCTATGAGGCTTCCTTTTCAAGCTAAGAGCTCCAATGCGATGGTTTTCGAGTGTTTGGATGTCATTTTCGAGGGGGCAATGATTATAATCAAGGAGTTGGCCCGAGCCAAGTTGTCAGTAGCGAGTTAGCCACCTCTCGGATAGTTTGGAGATCTTTTGATACCAACTCATGGTTGGCAAGACCATCGAATTGCAATTCAAATTTGAATACCTTCAAAGTCTCAAGTTCTGTTTTGGACTCAAAGACCCGAATTTCAGATGCCGAACTTAACCCCGAAAAAACAACCAGAGTGATGGGAGAGACCAAATCAAGGCTTCAATCAAATTCGCTTCAAAGATTTTCGTTTTCCTTCAAATTTTCTCTGAGTCTCAATTTTCATACCTTAGCGTAATATATTTGTTAGAATTTGCGAACTAACGAGGGCACCGTCACTGCTTCCCTAAAACACGTTCTTTTCGTCGCATTTCAGTGACTATTAAGCAGTTTCATCTTCGGTCATAACAAAGAAATATTTCCTCGTTTGTCTCTATCGTTTTCATATAAAATGAAACCGAACAGAACGATTTTTACCTTAATTTCATACCGTTCGAAGCCTATCTCAGTATGGGCCTACAAAATAACGTGGGATCCGAATGATGGATCTTTCCAACATAGGGAAGCCGAATAATCTGGTGCCATTCGTTAACTAAACATACTCACTGAGTAATATGTTTTATACTGTGAAGAGGTCATTCCACTCAGCTAACTCTAGTAGAGACATCGCTTACTAATTAAGGAATGTTAAGCCACTCAAGTAATGCTTAGTCGTTGGATGAAGTTTAGACTCGGATGCTTATGTATTCACCCGTGTTTCATATCCCTCGTTAAACCGGCTATGTGCGTGTTTCACGCCCATTTTTTTAGCATAGCGAAACCGGGAAGCTACGCCACCAAACTTAACAGGATGCTCACTCAAAACGGGATGAAACCAATGTAGTTCCCCGAACGCCCCCCCCTCGACTGAACTATCGCAAACCCAGACGGGAAGCAAGCCCAGAGCTACATCAAGGAGCCGGTCGAAATCCAGGGACCCCCGATTGAATAAGCGAAAAGATCCCGCAACACCAGACCGATCTGCCGGCCCAAAAGGCGAGCGCGCAGCAAGGAACGAGCCAACAAAGCAAGCCCGCCAAAGAGAACAGGAAGACGGCAGCCAAGGAAAAGACGACAGACATAAGCCTTAAAATATATGCCTCACCATCGTCTTCACTCCCATGACTAGCAAAAGTCAAAGACATAATCGAGAGAGTATTAAAACGAAAATTCAAGTATGAGTATGACAGTAACGCCACCGAAGAGGAAATGCTTTCGGCTCCCAAAGGAGGAAGCATTGAAATCTGCTCCGAGTCATGTTTAAACTTATCAGATGAGCAATTTATAAAGAAAAGGTCAGGTAGAGTGAGGTCGCCAGCACGCGAAGAGCAAGCAAAGGTCCAAAACACCCAAGACGAATAGCATAGCCTATAACACTCTGTTTATTAGATATAATTAAGATCGTTACGCTAAACGTCAATGGTTGGGAAAATAAAAAAAATCGCATATAACAACAGCATCTGCGAAGTAGACTCGGACATAGTCTAATCTCGGAACATGGCCTCAGTACAGACGCAAACCCCTTGAGAATATACAACTAGAGGAGTCGTATCTGGCTCTTAAAATCAGAACAACCATCGACGACCTTGTTATAGCTGTTGGCTCCTAACCCCCAACTTCATCCAACTATTCAGAAGGAACACCTCAACCATCCTGACCGGAAACCTCAATGCCGGCTGCAGATAAGAAGGTTACACAATCGGGTTCAACGGATCTGGAACCTCCCTGAGTCTACTTATTGATCGAGATCTGGTGCGAAGAGTCGGCCCAGAATTTCCAACATACCTGACAAGAAGATCTCTAACGACCCCTGACATCATCCTCGTAAACTCCACTTTGCCCTGAACCAAGCGACAGTTCCTGGCCTATACACCCCATTTGACCATGTTAGTATGGTCACTACAGTGTCAACCTCCCCTATATCAGTGAATATCCCATCCCGAAGGTGCATGCCTAAAGCGAACTGTGTAGAATATAGAAGATTACTACAGGACTACCGAATAAACCAACTGGACTGGTTGACACTAGAAGACCTCGACAGTTAGCTAGAGGACATTATGACGAGACTAAAGGAGGCGGACAGGGTAGCTATTCCTAGGGTCGAATACAAGACTCTCCCAGCATCACCACAGGACGAGAATATAATAGAAAAGAAGATCAGGCTAGACGAACTAGTCTTGGAGATAAGTCGACTTGGGAATAAGGCAGACCGCTACCGGGAGCTCCGGAACCTCCGTTTGGAGCTGAAACTCCTGATAGCGGAGAAGTAAAAAATGATCTGGGATGGAATGATAGAAGGGATAGACGCAAAAGGTGATCCATTGGAGCCAAATTAAGAGATTAAGGGGCACTCTCCCCGCCCAAACTAACATCAACCTCATCGTGGACGGGAGAAAAATCTCAGAAGACCAAGAAATAGAACACCAATTCAGGGAACATTGGAGAAGAAAGTTTACCATCACAGTTGAGGAGAAGCAGGACTTTGATATGGAGTATGAGGAGGAGATCTTGGCAGACCTGGATGCTACCAGACAAACAGAGGAGGAGGGTAGATCATTCACCCTTGTTAAGTTTGAGGCTGCTCTCAAAAGCTTCAAGCAAAAAGCCCCAGGCATTTCAGGCATTACCAAGGCTCACTTGACAAATGCTCCTGAAAACATCAACACGGTGATTTTAAGCCTGTTGAACGCTTGCCTTAACACTGGTTATTTCTCCGATCAACTCAAGAGGGCAAAAATGATTTTTCTCTTAAAGCCAGAAAAGCCCAAATGGGAAGTGAAAAGTTACAGGCCCTTATCACTCCTGGAGTTTATAGAGAAGCTCTGTGAGAAATTGGTTAATGATAGGCTAAGGGACTTTGTTGAAGCGAATGGTTGTTACAATGAACAACAAGATGGTTTCTGCAGACACCTGGAAACTGAGACAGCCCTTGCCCTGTTGACTGGGCACATTTTCGTTTTAAAGGCTGAGAACAAAAGGGTAGATTTAGTACTCAGGGATGTTTCATCTGCCTTTGATAATGTATGGATCCCCGGTCAAAAGAAGAAACAATGCGACCTACAGATGGGCACGAATATCACCAGACTTCTTTATGACTACCTTGAGGACCGCGAGGCGACCATAAAAACAACAGCATCGAGGGACAACCATTTCCCATGAGGACCAGGGTGGCCCAAGGAGGTTGTCTATGTCCGATCCTGTATACGATCTATACAAGCGACCTTCCCTTTCCCACCTATGATTACGCAGACTACATCTAACTGGCCGACGATATTTCGCAATTGATCACCAGCGATTACCCCAATCCTATCGACATCGCGAGTAGAACAGTAGGGGAAATAAGCAACCTCAATACCTAAGAGGCTCGTAACAAGATTCGCACCAATGTGGAAAAGTTTAAAGTCCTCCCCATTGGACAAAACAAAACGGCTGACGTTCAGTGCGAGAAGAAGTCTATCTGTACACCCGCGGAGCTCGAGTCCTTGGATTAAATATAACATCAACAGGATACGGCACAGATATCAATGGGAAGGTCGCACAATCCAAGCAACAATTACGTCAACTCTATAGATTTAAGGGGCTCTCCCCACTGAACAAAAGGTAGCTGTACTTGGCCCTGGTGAGGCCAATTCTGCTATATCACGCTATTCCGATGCCCTTAGAGAGCAGTTCTTAGCTGAAGAAAGTGCAGGCAATACGGAACCAGGCATTCCGTTTTATATTTAATGCATCTAGACTGGACCGCATCCCCTCGACCAGACTTTACGCTCTCGCAGAATTAAAACCCTTAAACGTAATTCTACAAAATAGGGCGAAATCAATTTGGAGGAAGATCCAAGAACATCTACCAGGAAGAATAAACCAAGAACTACGACAACCCAATATTGACAACCGACTTCGACACTAGAAACGTGGATTCAACAGCAGCCGCCTGCGTACGCGGGAGGATATGATACCCTTATATAGATAAAAATACCAGAAAAATTCAGAAATAGGACAATGAAAACTATTGTTCTTACATGTGTTATATAAAAAAAATCCGCAGTGGACAAATAACAAAAATATAAAATTAAATCAACCAATTATAAATAAAATTAATAAAAAGATCCGAAGTGGATAAAAGTAAAAATAAAATAAAATGTAGAACGTACTCAAACTATGAGTAATCTCTAAATCCCAAACATCAAGTCAAACAAAGACAAAAGCTTGAATGCTTAAGTTTCACATCAAAAACGCTAAGAAATAAAGAAGACGGCGAGAAGACTATGCCAGATAAGCTGGCACACATCCTCTTCTACTATAACAGTTTTTCTCACTATAACCTCTCCTACTATCTTAAATCCAATGGTTCTCATCTTTTATTATAAATTAATCAATCTGACTATTAACCAATACAAATACCCGCTAAAAAATGGAAGGGATACCATATAGTAGACTGAGAAAAATACAAACAAGAATTGAATGACTACGCACCAAACAGATTAAATGAAGCTACTTTAGAAGAAATCGAAGGCGAGCTGGAAAATATAAGGACGCGAATTGAAATACCCAGAAACACATACAAAACAGTTAAATACTTTATATGGACAGACGAAATGAAAGCAAAGAATGTAGCAATAAAAGCGATAACCGAGGACATATTAATAACCTGAACGTCAAGGGAAAAATACTGCAATCTTAGAACGAACAAGAGAGAACTACTAAGCGCAATAACGGACAAACAAAGAGAATACTGGGACATAGCCGTTCAAAATATTGACAACGAGTTATTGCCTTTAGAATTTTGGAAAAAGATAAAAAGAATGGGAAATGCTGAAGATAAGGAAAAAACAAAGATTAAGAACAGAATCGGGAAATTAATCGAAGATGAACACGAGATTGAAAAATTGTTCAGGGAACACTGGAAAGGAATATTCAACATCGGCGATGAGGAAAACGAAAACTACGATATTGACTTCAAAACCCAAATAATTGTCGAACTAAATGAAGGGATTGAGAAGACTTTCCCATATCACTACGTAAAAGTTGAACGGTATGCGAACGAAGGATTTAACGCCAAAATCACAATCGAAGAATTCAAGAATACCATTTCAAATCTCAAACAAAAGGCCCCTGGGAAATCGGGCATCACCAGAAAAAACTATATAGAAGCACCGGATAATTTACTCAAAGGGATAAGGAACATGTTTAATGCTTTTATAAACACGGGATATTTCTCCGATGAGTTCAAGATAGCCAAAATGATATTCATACCGAAGCCGGGAAAACCACCTTTAGAGGTCGAAAACTTCCGGCCTATATCCCTTCTTGACTTCATTGGGAAGGTGTTTGTAAAAAATCCTGAACACAATATTAAATGAATATCTCACAAAAAACAATCTCTGGAACAATCAACAATTTGGCTTCAGAAAGAACAGGAATACGGAGATGGCACTTAGCGTGATTATAGAAGAAATAAGCAAAGTGAAAGGAGAGAAAGGCAGCATGGACATTGTATGCAGAGACGTATCGAAAGCATTCGATAAAGCCTGGCCAATAGGAATACAACTTAAAATTCTAAATCTGGAAATGAACAACTATTTGGAGAGAATTTTATGCGACTACGTCATGAAAAGATATGCATACATAGACACGAGGAAGGGTGTTTAAGTCCTTCGCTATACTCACTGTATACCTCGGACATTCCCCCACCTAGGAGCGAGGGCTGTGGGAACATACAATACGCAGATGATTTCATTCAATTAATCTCAGATGCAGGCCAGCGTAACGGCAAAAGAAATAGAAAATCTAAACGAGTATGAACGCAAATGAAAAATTAAAACGAATAAGGATAAATTTAAAATTATACCTATGTATTGCCATAAACTATTTGACGTTTACGTAGATGGAGATCGTTACAGGAATAATGGTGAAGGCAAGAATTTAGGCCTAACTATTACCAAATATGGTTACAAGAAACACGTGACCGAAAGAATAAACAAAGCACTTGGCATGCTAACTTTACTCTCCAGATTCAGAAATCTAACAATGAAAAATAAGAAAAAGATCTACCAGGCCATGATACAGCCTACCTTGATATATCCAACAATTGCCATGTATACGGTTTCAAGAAGCAATGTACTAAGAATGCAACGTATACAGAATTGGCAGTATACATAATTACTAACACGTGACGATTAGAGAGGAAAAAACAAGGACACTTACACATCGAAACGAAAATAAAACCATTAAACAAAATAATTGAAAAAAGAACTAAAAAAACATAAAAATACACAAGAGGAAATAGAAAAGAATCTAAATAAACAAATAGCACGAGGTGGAGGATGAAGACAACCTATGATGTTTTCTACTGCTAAAAACAAAGCAGATTAAAGGGAAGAGGAAGTGATTTCCTTGTAAACCAAATAAGGAAACCCGATTGTGACAAAAATTTCCCGAATAATGACAAACTCACCGGATTGGAATTGATACCCACACGGAATGATAAACCTAGCCAAAAAGTTATAATAAACGAAAAAGGAAAAACAAGATTAATAAGAAGAGAAGTAAACAAATAAATAACCAATAAAAATGAGCCCACACAACAGATACAGATACGAGAATTATGCTACAAAAATCACAGAAACCCGAGTTATTAACATAGCAGGAGAACAAATAACGCTAACGACGGTTTGAACGCCATCTCATACACACATAACATAATAACAAAATAACCACACAAATAAACAAACAGACACACTTTCACTCTAACTTATTTCGAACTTAATTTTAAAATTAGTTTAGGGTACAGAGATTATCGTGACCTCCACGCAACTTGCACCTCTCTGCAAACCTTCAACTTCCTCCACTTCAATCCTCTTCCTCCTTCACCGCTATCCAAAGATGGGCCAAACACTAACACCAGGGACAGGTACAGCAAATCGTAACAATTAAAAGCTAGAAAAACATAAAAACACCTTTGGTCCAGGTCCCAGGTTAAGCAGGTCCACATGCCAACTTGGTCAACTTTCAAGCCTTTGACTTTATTTGAGTCTGTCCTATCATTACTTCTTTCTTCTTTCCTTCCCTCTCTTCCTCTCTCCGGAGCTCTTTTTTTCCTCGGTGCCTTCAGGCCCAGAGGGAGAAGGGCGCCGGGAAAACTTGGGGGAACCGGGCCTCGCAACCCCACCCCTTCGACCGGGTCCATCCTCCAGGAGGGAGTGGTCGGGGAGTGGGGGATGGGCACGGGGATCTAAAACTTTTTCTCCCACTTTTCCTTTCATTTCATTTCATTTCTGACTATTTGTCGCTCTGATCTAGTTCTCTGGTAAAGGAGGCAAAGGAAAATGACGTTTGAAAACGTGCCTCTTTTAACGGCGGTCAACTCGGAGACGCCTAGATGTCGGGAGTATGGTTTCCGGCTGAAGTTGCACGTTAATTGCCGCTTTCTTCATTTGAATGACGACGGCTTCGGTCATCCGCCATCTTTTGCGATCACGACCTCTCAGGATGATGGAGGTGTCCTGATTCAGTTTTTCACGGGTTAGGGTAGTGCCCTGAGAGTGGGTGTGTTTTTTAATCGCATTATCTTGAAGGTGAGCTGTCAGTCGCCTTGACAGGGTTGTGGAGGTTACGCCGATGTACTTTGAATTACAGTGTTCGCAGTCACCGACGTTGCACGAATATTCGTACATGACGTTAGTCTCCTAGAGTTTGCTTGTCGGAGGGAGACAGCTGTTCTTCATAAACGCGAAAGAATGATGAAATGAATCAGGCAAACCGCAAGAAAGAGAAAAACAGTATAATTTTTTTTAGGAAATGTTATTTCCTAATTCGCCAAAAATTCCGTACAGGAGTGGGATTCGAACCGTGCACACTGAGGTAGCGAGCAACCGCTTCGATCTTAATTAAACCGTCCCTTAGACCACTCGGCTCCGCGAAAGAAAAAATATCTTCCAAATAAACAAGCTTTTATGCTACGCTTGCAAAGTCAATCGGGACTATAAAAGAGTAACCGTCTTTTACCAATCAGTTTTAGAAGGAGAGAGAGAGAGAGAGAGAGAGAGAGAGAGAGAGAGAGAGAGAGAGAGAGAGAGAGAGAGAGAAAATAAGAGAGAGAGAGAGAGAGAAAGAGAGCGAAAGAGAGAAAGAGGCTTAGTATGAATTTCTATGAGTGTTTATTTTTTGTCTTATTAAAGTTTTATAAGGGATGACATAACTTTTGGGATTTGGTTGGGAGATGTTGATTCAAAGGAGAGAGGTTATTTATGGTCATTCGGAAGATTTTTGCCTAGGAAAGTCCGGTTAATTAAAGATTCTGTGTATGATCGTGTAAATGAATTGAGTATTCATGATATTAAGTCCTCCAGCTTCTGAATGAACATATGTTTTACAATGGTAATATTGTCCATTATTGTATAATAATTATTAAATTAAGAAGTTTCTGAAATAAACTTTTAAGTAAAAACAATTAATGATATATGAACTAAAATAGTTAAATAATTCAATCGCAATATTTAATTGAATAAAAAATTAATTATAGTGCATTGGCTTGTTAAATGTAATAATAAAGGTATGATTTAAGTAAGATAGTACACTTTTTGTTCCTAATATCTCAGCCGAATCAGAATCAAATTATTATTGTCTGTGAAAATTAAATGGTCAAAGGCATAAATTGAAAATATGTATGTACATAATAAAAATATGTTATAACCTATGAGAGTAAAAAGAATGAATGCGATTAAAATCGTTGGTTCAAAATAATACCTAAGTATTAAAACAATGACACATTAATTTGTTACCAGGTAATGTTAAAATTGCTTGATTTGATTCTTTGAAAATTAATTATGTTTAAATAACACTGGGTAATACTACTTTTGTTTCTTTAATTGGTTTTAGTGTGTCTAAGGTGTTTTTGCCTTCTGATTCTATAAATACCATTGAAAATGGCATAGCATCGATATTTTGAAAGATAATAGGAATTTTGTATATAAAACTAACCATAAATTGCTGCGAAAATTCACTCTATTTAACATATTCACACTTTACATGAATAATAGCTGATAATATTTTGCCCTTGTATTTCTTTTTAAACTAATGTGAAAATGTGCATTGAAGAACGTCCTCTGATACTGTGAGATCCTTGATCTCTACCCATTAGTGACCATATATATTCCCCCATCATAGCAGTGTCCCATCTTCCTTGGTATCTTTGCTCCATTAGAGCAATGTCCTGATGGAATCGCTCACCATCTCCTCACTCACTTTTTCCAAACTTTCACGAAAAAACTCCAAATGGGAATGCGAAAAGTGTACCATTAGTGACATTCTACATCCTAAATTCTTATAACTTTCTAACAGTTTTGCTACCAGCTACTTGTAGTTTGAGTCTATATTTTTACCAAGGAATCCATTAACTATATTTCAAAATGCACACCATGCCTCACTTTCGACATCACTCATTGCATTCTCAAGTTGTACTGACTACATTTTCCTTACTTGCGCTCCCGTAAATATACCACCCTTAACTTTGGCCTCTAATAGATTTGGAAAGAGCAGACAAATCTCTTGAAATGCTGTTTCACCATGATCTAATGCTTTTACAAACTGTTTGATCACACCAAACTTTATATATAGTGGAGGCAGCAAAACTTTATCAGGCTGTACAAGAGGCTGTCTAATAATGTTTAGTTTTACTGGCTTCAAATCATCTGGAGGGGTGACTCAACCTTCTGGCAATGTTCATGATCAACCCTATTGTCCTATAAACAAAGAAAACATGAATACCTGGTGTACCCACCCTGCAATCCGAGTAAGAAGGCAAGTATTATAAAATCACCACCAACATCTCATTAAAACTTAGTATAGTTTAGCTTCTCGAGAAGCTTTTTTACATTGTCATATTCTTCGATCACTTTTACTGAGTATGCTATTGGAAGGGATGGATACTGATTCCCATTATAGGGTAAAACAGCTTTGTAGCCTTTTGTAGAACTGTCTATGAAAAGTCGCCATTTTTTAGAGTTTTGATTCATTCCAATTGCTGTAACAAGCAATTAATATCTTTCCAGAAGCAGAAATCCTCACTTATATCAAAGTATACCTTGAATTCCTCATGGCGCTTCCTGTATACTGTTGATCTGCAATCTTCTCCCAACAGATTCCATTCATTAAGTCTGGATGCCAAAAGCTCAGTTGCTGACTTAGTGAGACCTAAGTCTCTAATGAGATTATCCAGTTCACGTTTATTTGGAAAGTGCGGGCGGGTACTCATTCTTGGCTCAAACGTTTAATCCAATTCTTAATTGTCTCACGCTTCCGAATCTCCTGTTGAAACAGCTCTATCATAACCTCTACCTGAAAAAATAGATATAAAAAGAGATGCATTTAATAGCTGAAGCATAAATATGGATTGCATGTCTAATCACATTTCAGTATTGATTCTGTTACAAAGAATATAGTTTACTATTTGAACGGATTTACTTATATTTTCTGGCCGCCCTGCAACGAATAAGGTTTTATCACGTGGCACAGGTGCAATCGAGAATGAAAGGTTAGGATATGGAAGGGATTTCTTCCCTTAACATTTCTGTACTTTGATATGTCACTCATGCAAAAATAGCAATCATTGTGATGATTTTTTGGCTCTCGCCAAACTCTCGGCACAGCAAATGTCATTGCTAATATTGCACCTCTTAGCCAGGCATCTAAATTTGATCGACAACTTCCACATATCGCATGAGGGGCCGATGGTTTTCCATAGTCACCCATACTCATTTCAAAGTACAGTCTAGAAGCAATCCAGTACTTTGCACCTTTCACAATTTTAAGTGATTCATGCTTAGGTTCAATGTAGAAACTACACACAAAACAGAATGAATCTGGTGAATTTCTGCATTCCCTTGTAGCCATAATCAAGAAATTCAATATTTATCAAATAAACCTGAAAAAGAAAATAAATAAGTCAGCGACAAATGTAAGTGTGCTTAACCCGTACCCCCATACATTTCTTTATATTCGCATAATTTGTTATATCTTTCAAACGGTGGATGGTAGAGAAAAGGTAAGGACATATTTAGAATCAGCGCAAAATTTAGTAATAGAAACACTAAAAATAATACAAGAAAAAATTTTTTGTAAAAATTTGTTACCCAGTGTAATGATTAGAAATTGACATGAAGGATATTGAAATCAAGTATTTATACGATGTGTGGTAATTAAGATTGTATAGTTAATACCTTTATATCATTTGAGTTGATTTAAAATTAAAATTCAAAGTGATGTAACAAAGTACACATTATAATAGACATATGAACAAAAGAAACTTTAAATTTGTTTTTCGTTGCAAATTAATTGTCTTACCCACGAAATCATCACAACATTTAAAACGTAGGACGATTTGTTAAAACTCCAAGATATTGATAATTGTTGAAGGAAGTTAGTTCGCTCATAGTTTATTGTTCAGTATATGCTTGGTGGTATTAGGTGAATATTGTTGTTTCTTCAATTCCATTTAAGGAAGTCTGTTAGACGTTTTGGTGGAGGGGCATCAATTGCCGGCACTGAAGAGCTTAGAGCTACCATTTGTGGTAGAATTTGTGGGGAATCAAATTTTCCGATTTGAGTTTGAGGATGTGTGGCTCATCTGTGTGTCTTTTAGAAAACATGAAGGCATGTGTAAAAGTACTTCTGAATAAAAGTATCTCGTTTCAAAGTGGGCCTGAAAGTTATTTTGGCAAGTGTGTTCATGGCTCTCTGGTGTTGTTGTTTGATTTTGTGATGCTAAGGATCTGTTTTAGGTGAAATATAACTCACCTTGATTGCGGGTAATTTTTTTAACCAATCATTAAGGCTTACTTTAGCTAATACGGTGCATTTTAAAGAACGACGGCATCTTTCTAGTACAGAGTTGCCATAAGCGATCGCAAGCGATGTAAATATGTGTTATGCAGCAGTTAGTTTGAGCAGTTTCTGAAAATTTCATCAATGTAATTGAAAAAAAAAATCAGATATTGTTCTAACAGGACACATATTTTCAAGATATAATAAATATAAAATTCGTTAAACAGAGATTATGACGTCTTGTTTTTTAATGGGTAGGCCTCAATCCATTTGGAATATGGCATTTAACTGTGAGAAAATATTTGTAGCCATCCTGAGTTGCAGGAAAAAAACGTAATAAATTCACATGAATTATGTGAAATCATTGTTTCTGGCGCAGTGAATTGTCTGAGAGGCAGTCTTGTGTGTCGTTATGCCTTAGTCTTTTAACATGAAAAATTTCTCTCATCTCTTTCCCACAACTTGATCTGAGATAGATTGTAGTGTTACAGAAGTTGGTAGCTCATATAGGACATTATAAAACAAATATTAAAAACTTACACACGAAATTGCATCTAAGTGCTAATTAGGAGTATAAAGTTTGAGTGCCAAACATACGAAACGTGGGTGCCGAAAGCTGTAGTGAGGGGAATATGCAAATACTAATCACAGATTCTGACGCGCTTATAGAATATGGAGTCATTAACGAATAAACAGTTATAGGAGCACACAGTGATATACCTCATCAATCATTGTTGCTTGAAAAATTCCGGCAAGGCACTAACTTGTTGTCACCCAGAGAAACAGCGATGTGACATTCGAACAAATATTCTGTAATACCAACAAATACCGATTTCCAATCCAGGATAGTTCAGAAAGCGATTCGTGTCAGTCGTATTGTCAAGGTCGTTGAGTGACCTCGTACTGACTCTCCTCAGACGTGTCAGGGGGAAAGTCAAAATAAGGAGGAAAATCGGAGTGCGTGAGACTAATAATAACAAAATGAGTGCGAGAGTTGGCCTAAGTTAAATAACTCCTGGGGGTTCTGGGTTGAGAGAAACTAGTTATAGAAAAATACATTACTATATACAAAATAAGGAATATAGGTAATTATACAATGGATACACAACACGAGATTAATAAGGGGGGTATGCGAAGGTACAAAATCAAGGTCACGCAGAAGCAGAGTATAACGGGACTCGATATGGCTTGTTCACTGGATGTACGAAGGAACTCTTGAGGGAAAACGGGTAGGCTAAGTTCATATGAAGACTCACGTAAATCGGATGGGTTGGGACCTGGAGACGAGGTAAGTTTGCAATGTCTGATTACAAACACTTTGTTTAACCTCGCTGAAGATGCGCGAGTGAGTACACTAGGCGAAACGGAGCTGACCCGAGGTTGATAGACGTTTGTCTGTTGACTAGCGTTTATCTGGCGTCACTTCACGGGGCTGGCCCTTTCTCCATGACTCTGTTTGGTCCGAGGTAGGTTGGAAACTCAGGACCGCTAGAATTGACCATTCCTCTCTCTAGCAACGTATCAAGTTTTTTCCGATAAACCTAAGTCTTCTAACGTCTTGAAAGATTTAGGATAAGAGTGTGCAGTATAAGTAGAGTAAATAGTAATTGTATAATAAGTGAAGAGAGGGAATAAGTGGAATAAATTGTTAGATGCTGTGTGACCAGCCATCTCCTAGGTTCTTTTTGTAACTTATTATTCTTTAATCTTTAGTCTTAATAAGTTGTATGCTCTTGCGCCTCTTTAGGTCATCGTGTGTTCTATATTTTCTATTGTCTGTCTGATGCAGATTAATATGTTGCTCGATGTTTTATACAAAAAAAGAGGATGGTGCCTTTTTCGCGTAAGGTTTCTCGCTCTTAATGCTACCTCTCTCTTTGTTTCTGTAGTCATGCGGGAATTCAATTGTTATTCTATTTTTCACACTAAGCATGTTATTAGCTTGTTCCACACTTTACCCGCTCTGTTACATAGGAAAGGTTTTTGGCTAGGAGATCAATCTCTTGATGTAGGTCTCTTAGTCTCCCGTGCTCTCTTCTTGCTGAGTTCTGGATTCTTTGAAGCAAAACTGCGTTCCTCTTATGGAATCTGTTCAGAGGGAATGCCAGTTAGAGTAGAGTGACCCTGCATTGGGGATTATAAATCTTTTTCTTATTGGTTAGACTTGCCTTCATCACGTTAATTATCTCCTTTACGTGCTTGCCGTAACCCTGTCGGGTGGTCTGAAGCCCAAGGATCTTTCTTCGTTTTCGTAGAGATTCTCTACTACTTCAAACCTGGAAGTCTTGTCTTCCTATGGGAATTATGGAAAGCTTACTCACGTTTTTGCTGGTCATCCATTTATGCTCGTAATTATTAATGCTCTCAATCTCGACTGCCGTGATTCTCGCTATGGTTTAATCAGACATGTATGCGCTATTCGCTATTATAGTTTGTCCTCCGTGAATTGGATATATCTTGTGTAGTCGTATACAGTGCTCGCTAATTCCATAGTAATAATGTTTTAGAGGATAGGACTTATGCAGCCCCCTGAAGGACCCCCTGAGGGACCTAGAAGATCGGTGCGTCATAGCTCTCCAACGAGATATTGGCTGCTCTCTCCGTAAAATAATCGCATAGGTATTTGTTAAAAATTTAGGCTAGCCCTAACCTTCAGATTTTGTATTTAAGGCCCATTCTCCAAACTTTGTCGAAAGCTTATTGGCTTTGCCTAAGTAAAACATCTATGTAGTTTTTTTCGTATTTTGCCTTTACGCTCGTTTTGACGAGGGAAGCTAAAGCCATTTTGGTGCTTCTACTTTTCCGAAATCCATGTTGGTTCTGCGATAACAGGGATCTTTATTCTAAGTGTTTAATCAGTCTATTGTTTATTGCCATTTCTATTTGTTTGGGCAAAGATTTCAGTAGGGTTATTGGTCTGAAGTATCCCGGTTTGTCGAAGGCCTTGAGGGGTTTTGGCCGGAATATTATCTTTCCTCTATTTTTGTGTCCGTGAATTAACTCGCACTGATTGTAGCCTTAAAAAAGCAGGACTATTTTGTTAAGGAAAGAGTCTGGCGCACGGTCTAAATTCTCCCCCGTTATTCCCAACTCTCAAGCCGCCCTCTGCTTAGTGTTAAGGAGTGTACTTTTAAGCTCCTGGAGAGTTATTGGCTCGATGCCTTGCTCCTGTAATAGCGTTGGGGATGGAGAATTGTTGGGGACTCATTAGAGCGAAATTGCCTCTAGAGAGTCCCCTTAGTTCACGATCTCTGTCTTAACCCTCGTTTCATCCGGTGATCTATCGAAAAACTCTTTAAGTGTTCGCGGAATGCCGCTTAAATCTCTCGGGCTACTTCGCTTCTCTCCCATTAGTTTGAATATCGATCCTGGACTTTTGATGTTTTTTGCCTCTCGCGATGTTAATTTTGTGCCAAAATTTGGTGTGATTTAATTCGGTCCACAGAAACTCCCTCTTGCATTTCTTTATATTGCAGTGGCAGAAATCAGATCGTCTCTTATCTGCTGCAAGCGCGCCTTATCTGCCCTTTGGGGTCCATTTTGTTCAATGGATTCTCTCAATACAATGTATTGTTGTTCGAGATTTGCAATTTGACCCATCTTAAGTAGGTGCGGTAGTGTTATGAGGCTTGTTATAGGATGTGCTGCTTGTCTGCCTTGACTACCGCATCCACTAAGTTTTCGACTTCCGGACGATCTTCTGAAGAGTTTGCTTCTAATAGGTCATCCTCTTAGTGTCTAACCAGTTCTTCCGCGTAAGCGTCCAAATTAGCGTTCCTGAACTGCTTTCGAGAAGGGCATCTCACTAGTTTCGGATCCAGTGATAGGGTAGGAACTATTATCTCGTGATCGCTGGTCGATGGACGCCTTTTCTCCAAGAAATAATTATACTGAAGATCTGAAGTTACTAGCACGATATCAGGCTTTGTTGCTCTTTTCAGCCCAAAGTAGGTTGGAAATTCTGGCCAGATACGATTAACTATTCTTCTGTCTATCAACGTATCCAGGTTTTTACCTGCCTAATTGAAGTGGCCTATATAGCCTGAAGCTCGTCTGTGGGCGTTTAATTCCCCCTTGAATATCGCCTAATCCTTACGTCCGAAAACATCCATGATGTTGTGGAAAGGGCAAGAAGTCCCTTCTTGGGGGTTTGTATCCTCTCCTACGCCTACGGGTGTAGGGGAATCCCCCTCACCCCCTTCTCTGGAGGTGCTTTCGGGCACCTCGCCCTTCTCAGCCACAGTCTCCCCTATTCTTTCCAAGGGGAGTGCCAAGAAAGCCAACAGGCAGCCCATAGACGAATCAGAAAGGTTGAGAGCAAAGGGCTACATAACGTGGCCCGATGAAAAGAGAGGTTTGAGTTTGGCGGGCCTAGTTACCTTAACGAACTTATTCCCATTATTAGGAACTAATTTGTTCTTGCTGGTTATGGATTTAGGATATGGCGATTCTAATTTCTTCTTTTCCTTCGGAGAGCAGTTGTAGCTAGCCGCGTAGATGTCTGCCTCCTCGATTCATTCCTTGAGAGTACGGCACATCGGGTTCTTAACGAATGATCAGATTTCCGAACGGAGCGACGCAAGAAATTGGTCCTTGAGGACGAAATCGACCAGGGCATCGTATTCATTAGGCACCTTGGACGCGTCCATCCAAAAATTAAATGATGCTGTAGAGAGTAAGTTAACTGTCGGAAGGTCTGGTTTGGTTAAATGCGACAGTGCAAAAATTTAACTCGGTAGGAATCCGATGTCATTTTGTAAGCGGCAAGCAACTTGTCTTTTAACGATGAGTAATTAATTGTTGCCTTTGATGAGAGGGAGATAAAAATTTCCCTGTGATTGAGAAAAGAGTTACAGCACTCCTAGCACAGCAATACGAAGAATAATACTATTTTTACTATAACTTCAACTTAACGCACGAGATGAGACCTTGAAAGACAACATTTCTATTCCGTGGGGGAATAAAATTAATAGTTAAACACGGTCACTCGACAATGGGAACGGGAACAAATACACTCCGAAAATAGGTATGCAATGGTTATTTCTTAAATTTAAACTCAAGAACCGGAGCCAAGATTAGTCAACAATTAACAATTTAGTGAAGGTTAACCAATAGATTAAACAAACTTAAATCAATTGATTGACCAAGATTAACCACAATAAACCTAACCACAGTTTAATATATAGTAAATATTACTATATGTAGTAGAATAGGGTCAAGTTAACCCTTTCTGCCTTTTTCAGCTGAGGTCGATGAGGGTTATGTGCGTGGGAGATTTATAATACGAGTAAATACACTGCAAATTAACTAGGTGTTTATTGGCCAAATAGTCGACTATCTTGTAGGTTCCGGGACAATAAAAAAACGGGTACAAAATAACTTTATTGATATGAATATAAATTTCATTTACGAGGTTACAAGGAGTTTTAAAACAAGCTATTTGTACAATAGACGTACACGAGTCTCAGCGGCTAAAAGGTGGGGTGGGTGATTTGGCGGGACGGTCGCCGTAAAGACAAACGAAAAATATTCACCGAGGGTTGCTCGAATGACCTTGAGCGTGTACGAAGCCTACGAAGTAGGCTTACACTGGAGGGAGGGGTAGTAGAGAAAGAGCTCTTGCACAGGACAGTTGCGCGTTGCTGTTTCGTCTGAGATTTGGTCCGAGGGAGTAAACTTTGCCTTGGCGCAAAGCTCAAATAATAGTCACTTGATAATGACCATGTGGGATGAACTTAGATCTTGGTTTTGAGTTAGAACACGATCGAGACTGGGCGCGTTGCTTTCGAAGACGCGACAAGCGGGTACTGACGGGCGGCTCATGCAGAAGATAATGACTGGGTGGGCAGGTGGCGGAGCTGCCTTCCGATTCTGACACCGGAGTATTTATAGCAAGATCAAATGGGGTTTTGCCCCCCGTTGTCCGAAGTGGAGCATTCCGAATTTCGACTCATCGGCAGGCGAGAGTAGTCTCACCCTATTAGCACGATCCTATTTCGGCGAGGTGAAACTTTGTCCGCCTTCAGATGGGACCTTTTGGGCACTACAACTTGTCGTGGCTTTCTGCGATGGCAGGCTTTCAGGCCACCACGCCGTCTCATGATTTTGCACTTCTATTAGCGAAGACAAAATGGGTCGACCAGGTCTCTGATGTCTCTCTCTCCAGTGAAGGTGAGGCAGCGCTCATCTTTCTCTCTCATACCATCTCTGCTCTATTACGGATAACTTTTCTGTTGCGAAAATATATGTGGAATTTCACTTGCCATTAAATGCATGACGACCAGACAATTGGCATATCGGAGGCTGAAAGACTATGGCTTTGCAGATATCTACTACAGTAAATAATTTACTTCAAATTTTACGGATTTAGTATGGAAAGGAAAATATGATGAAATTAATGAGATTTATCAGTTATCCATAAAATTACCATTAAGTTCAGTTAAATCAGCAGACAATAAGTTCCGATATGTGTGTGTCTCACTCGTACACTAGTAGATTGTTAAGATGCCATTTTAATTGCCCCAAATCCAGGATTGTGGGTAAGAGGGAAACACAAAGGTTAGTGAATGACGGGATAAAGAGTGTTTCTTAGAACAAATTGAATCCGAGCTCTTTAGATTTATTCCCTAATGCCTCTCTTGTTAGGAAATTGCCCCTTGCTGCATCATTTAATAGGAAATTGTCAATTACTACTTCTCTTCTGAGGAAATTTCCTTTACTAGATTTCTGTTAGGAAATCTCGTCCCTTAGGAAATTGTTCCTTGCGGTCGTATCTCTGTTTAGGATAGCCTTTCTTAATCTCTCACATTATATCACATGGTTCTTTACTTCCTCTCTCCTTATTAACTTGTTCTTAACTACGTCTTCTTTTAGGAAATTGTACCTTACTGCATCTGTTGTTAGAAATTAGACCCTTAACTCTTCTCTTGGCATGACATAGTCACTCGTTATCACATTGTCACTTATTGCCACTATTCTTAGGCTGTAGTCCCTCAAACCTATTTTGTTAGGACATTGTCCTTTACTACTCCTCTTATTCAGACATCATCCATTTGTGCTTCTCTAGTTAGCACATTGTCCCTCAATGTTCTTCTTGTTAGGACATGGTTACTTACTCCTTCAATAGATGCCGACATTTTTTTCTTTTAAAAAAGATTCTTTAGAAAAAGCTACTTACTCCTATCCTCTCTCAGTTATTAAGAAATTCTCCCTTGCTGACAATCTCATAAGGATATTGTCTCTCTTACTGCCATTCTTGTTAGGAAATTGTCCCTAATTGCCTCCCTTCCCGCGAAATTTTCCTTTCTTGTTAGTCATTTGCCCCTTACTGCCACTCTTTTCTCCTAGAAATTGTACCTACTGACCCTCCTTTTATTATATTTTCCCTCTTGGCTCTCATGTTATCCCATCGTGCAATAAAAGTTTAAAATCGTAAATGGGTTCTTCAAAGTTCATTCTTTGAGGCACTGCGGGAACGGGGTCTAGGGTTTAGACTGCTGGAACGGTGCCCTAGTTATGTTCTATAAAATGGAGTTGTTGACCAACAATGGCTGTCTCTACCCCTAAGTCTTTGTTGAGTAAATTTGATGATTAGAGGTTGATTTTCCTCATCTACCGATGTTTTTTCTGCATGGTTGGACGTACTGGAGTCGACGTGGTAAATTTATGAAAGACCTGACGTTTCGTGAAAATATTCTATTTTTATTAGAGGTTGATATGACATTTAATCTGCTTCAGCATATAGGATTAGTTGAAGCCTTCTTAGGTTTAATTTACTGTTTTGTTTTCTCATTCTTGATATTGACATATTTCTTCAGTAATTTCGTCTTCATCCATCGATTCAAGTTTATTTAGGTCAGGTTGATATGTATCTATCTCATCGCTGCCATAAATACTATTAATTCAAGATTATGACTTAAATTGTCGTCACTTTGCATCTTAATTTTAATAGACGCCGACATTTTTCTCAATTAATAAAGATTCTTTAGAAAAGGCCACATAAATTGTATGAAATAATATTTGGAATTAATATATTTTATTTTTTATATATGAGGGATCAATTTATATCATTTACTTTATCAGAAGAAAGAAAAATATGAAAATTTCTGTAATATAATAAAAAAATATTCATTGATGGTACACATGGGTTCTATTACCCCGTGCACCCTCTTAAACCAAGAGTACGCGTAAGGCTCACAGACCATTGCCACTACCGCATTAAGGTACATCTTGATCCGTCAGACTCACTTACTCCTGTAACATTCCAAAGCAGGGGAGATAGCATATTAAGGTATGCATGTCTCCGACCCAACCTAGAATGCTCCCAATTCTTAAAATTTCAGGAGTCTCTTAATATTACAACATAGGAAGTTCCGCATCTATTGAAAACCTTGGTCCAGGGCAAATTACTATTACGATGAAATGAAAATATGATACCCTTCAAGAACTAAAATTCTTGTAATATTTCATATACGAGCAGCATACTCTAAAAATGATGCTGAACTAAAAAATAATGAAATAAATTATCCAGAAATTTTGGATCTACTAAAAAGTACGCTCTTCAAAATATTCAACTGGAGAAACCCCAACTGAAGAATGCACTCCTCATATTTTTAAACAGAAGCAAAGGTACCTCTGAAAAAATGTTCAAAGGTTTATTTAGGTAAGGTGTTTACAAATTAAAATTGTTCAAATAAATTTAATGAAATATTCGTTTCAGAAATTTAGGTAAAAGATTGAAACTTTAACACCAAATTTTTAAAAGTTTAGCATAGGTATCAAACAAAAATATTGTGTAACCATATGTATATATGCTTGAATTGTTGAAAACGTCGTCTTTATGCTTAGTAGGGAGTTGACTAACTTAATGTTGTAAAGTTTACGGGATAGAGGACCGTTGAAAAATGCAGGCAATTGTTTACTATAAACTAACTTTTTATATTAAAATAAAAGTTCAACTCTTTGCTTGTGATCGCCTTTTATGAAAAATTTGAGAGTTTTCTGATCTTATAAAGTAATTTTGTTAGAATAAAAATGCAATGATCGTCGTTATTTTAGTTTGATTTATTTCTCTAATACTTAACTGAAGGAAGTACTGCTCAACTCTTTGCAACAGAAGAATGCTCTTCACTTATTTTCTCAACTTAAGAAAGCGCGCCTCTTGGAACCGTTAAGAGCCGATTCTTCATTTGGTCCAAATATTTTTCAAAATAATACCAACTACTTATTTAATTTACTTTCATTAGTGATAAAAGAGAATACATTAATTTTAGCTCTAAGATATACATAGTTGGTTTACTACAATGACAACTTTTTACCTCAGAGCAGCACCTTAGAGAAACAAAAACAAAAGCGTCATTTATCCAACAGAGGGTAGCTGAAGTTTACAGCTATAAAAATAAACAGATTTTAAAAATTGCCATTATTTTGATAGGAGTAAATTATCCATGCGACAATAAAGCACAACTGTGCAGCTTGGTATAATTATCAAGACAGGCCGTAAACTGTTTTTATTTTTTCACATTCTATTACTGGCTGCAAACGAAAGATTTTATATGTGAGAGTGAGATGGAATAGAGAAGAGTTCTTTAAAATAAGAGTTGTGTACTTTGAGCTCTAACCCATAGGTGCCACTTTCTGAAGAACTTTACTCTTCAGCTGCTGCTGAGCCTAACTCCTGGTGACTTCTATCCCAACTTCTCCCTCCTTTTCACTGGCAAGGGATATACTCGTATATGCTTCGTGTTTTCCTTTTTTGTACTTTTGAGATGCATATTTAGTTGAATTTATCTGTTGTCTTTAAATTCAGGCGGAAAAAATGAGTACCTCTCCGCTAGTTATTTCTTAAATTTGCTATAAATAAAGGGCTTGAAAATATTGTGTCGATAATATATTTATAGCTCAAGACCATAAAAGGATATAACTCTTGGTAGTAAACACTTTCGCGAATAAAGTGAAAAAAAATCTAATAAATAAAGTGACCTTAAATAAACTTTTAGGAGGCAGCCTTGAAATGCAATTCAAATAGCAACAGTCTGTACTCTAGAAAATGGATTGGGCAAGCTTGACAAACGAGGCACGTCCAAGCCACCAAATTTATAGCGGCTTCTGTCGGAAAGACCACCTGCTAAAATAGCCAAGTTATATTTACAGATATTAAATTGGTCTATATGATATAGTCACTTGCACTCAGTGGATAAGGACTGTCCACCAGTCATACAAGATATAGTGTCGAGGAAACAAGCCACTCTTACTTTAACTGCTCTTTATGGCGGCGACATTGTGGTTATTTTTATAAATATAGAGTGTTCTCTACGGTTAGTGCAAAAGTTCCCGTTGTCCGTGACGACAAGAGTAATTGCTAAAATAGACAATAAACATGGTTCTTCAAACGTCTGTTTGATTGTTCCATTTAATGCAGTTATTCGTTAGCGTGGATCACGGGTGCCTCTCAGAACGGCTTTATGTAGTTTCTAAGAAGCAGACCATTACTCTTATAGCTGAAATTAACTCAAATAATGTTTTACGGAAGAAGATTCCTCATAACCCAAATAAAATCGATTCATGTTTAATCAAGCTGGTCAAAAACTACACTGTATTCTTTACCTTTTACAAAAAATTCAAGTAAACTTCTATTTACATAGAATACTTTAAATATGTTAAAAATAAAGCATTAAGTGTTTTATATTAGTATTGTAAATCTGGAGAATATTTCAGACCACTTTTGAGTTTTATTATCAATTTACATTTGCCTTTGTATTCCTTATCTAGAAGTAACAGAATTTACAGTCTGATCCAAGAGACAATTTACTAATTACGGCGGAAAAAAGAGTAGTTAACATACTTAATTTATTATTAAATTATACCATGGGGATATGATCTTGTTGAAACATACTGCAGTAGTTATGCTCTTTTTTGTGATGAAATAAATAGTTTGGCGTATCGCTAGATGAGTTGAATCTGGAAGAGACTAGTTTTTTTCGCTGAACAAAATTTAAATGCTTATTTGTAAGAGAAAAACTACCCTATAAACGAGCTTTTCCAAATATGAATATGTCATCATCCATCTAACAACAGAAGAAAAAAGGTACCTGACTCAACTCTGGGATCACTTGTAGATCTTCCCATTTTGCACTGAATTAATTACTATATTAGATTAAACCTCATCGACTATTTTAAACTGCCTGGCTTACTTGATTTGAGAAAATACCTCTCGAAAACTTTGCTCTCTAGGGCATAGTTGTCCTATGCATGGGAGGAGATTGAGCTTATTTATAAAATGAAGTATAGAATAAAATTGGAACTTGATATTCAATGGTTAATTTCTCTTAGTTATGAAGTAATGTTCAAGCTTTCTCTCTCACACACACACGCTTAGTGGATAAGGCGTTGGATTTACATGCCTGGATACAGGAATCGCAGAGAAAAGAGATAAAATTTAAGCAGCAGGCTGTTAGCAGCCGCCACGCAGGCAGTGTGTCGATTCTAAAGCATGCGCAAAGGCAGATCCGGCCATCTTCATCCTTGCACAAATAGACAATTACAACTCCGCTCTCTTCCTCCTTTCTCCCTCCCTTCCTCTCGCATGAAATCCATTCCTTCTTCACAAAACCTGACGAAGAGGGTACCATATCAACCTCAGCCTTTCTAAACATACACTTAAAAATAGAACAGGCCTTTAGTGCGCCCGAGATCTCGAGCAATTGGCATTTTGATCTTTATATGAATTTGATTATCCGGTCAGGTTGATCTAATCCACGATTGAAAGTGTCACTGATCAAATTAAATTATAAATCGAATTTAAATGAAAGTAAGGACAAACACTAAAGTCCTCAAATATATCAGAGGCAAAGAAAGCAATTCAATTGAATTGAGGCGAATAAAGCAGCTAGAATTAAAGCAAAGGCAAAAGCAAGAGTCCTAAATTGAAGTAAAGGCAAATAAAGCATCGTAAATTATAGAAAAGGGAAATATTATGGTTCTAAATTAAAACGAAACCAAACATCAACGTCATAATTTAAAGTAAATCAAATTCAAGCAGAGTGAGGAACTATATCGTCCTTAAATAAAGCAAAAACAAACGCAAGCTTTATAAATTAAAGCATAAACAAACAGAGACAGCCTAAAACAAAGACAAAAAACCTTCTAAATTTAAGACTGCAAACATGCAACTTATAGAAAAGCAATAACGAACACTAGAAACCTAAATTGAATCAATAGCAGACATAAGCGTCATATATTATAGCAAAGGCAAACACAAGCTTCCTCACAAAGCAAGGTTAAACACAAAAGTCTTCCAAATTTCGAAAAAAATACAAACCTCCTCAAAAAAATGTCAACCACAGCCATCCCCAACAAGCAATGACATGCATAACTGTCCGCCAAATCCTAGAACAAACATAAGCGTCCTCCAAAAGCTAAGACAAACACAAGCGTCCTCCAAAAGCTAAGACAAACACAAGCGTCCTATAACTTCAGGGATATACATAAGCGTTCTGCAAGACTATGGACAAACACAATCGTCCTCCAAAGCAATAGAAATACAGCTGTCCTCCATAACACATGTATACAAAAACAAGAATCCTCAATATGATGAGCAAAAAACAGCCTCTTTAAAATTAGCTCCAAGGACAAAAACAAATCTCCTTAAAGTTAAACCATGAAAAATCGTCTTTAAATAAAGCAAGAACAAAGCGTCCCAAAATAAAGCAAGTACAATGCGTCCTTGATTATATTAGGTTGAGGAATAAGTTCTTGTGTTTTTTTTAATGTTGTGTTGATTTAAGTTTTGTTGACGTGATTTGTGGACATATTAAGAAACAATAATAAATGATGAGGGCAAAATTTGCAAAAGTTAGGCTACTTCTCTTAACAGCGTAGACTATTAGGGTTTAGCTTAAGCTACGTCTTAAAGTTGAGTAATAAGTCATTGCGGTTTATTTAAAAGTTGTGTTAATTTAATTTTTGTTATGTACCCGCAAAATGGAATGCCAAGTTGAAGGAAAGGCGCATTTTCGATACTTGTTGTTATTAATTTTCAATCCAGATGGGAACAAGGCAACGCAGCCAAAGCGCGTGGCGATATTTGTACCATGTACGAAGAAAGTGCTTTATCAGGAAGGACAGCTCAATGGTGATTTTCAGGTTTCAAAAACGGTCATTTCATTTTTAATGACGAAGAACGTTCTGGTCACCCCATTAAGTTGGATAAGAATGGATTGAACGACCTTCTTCATGAAATTCCTCCTCAATCGACTAGAGAATTGACTGTACAATTGGCCTGTGATCAGAAACCTGTAATGAATCACCTTCATTGCTTTCGCTTTGAGCGAAAGCAACAAACTTCAACTTTCCAAGATTGCCGCGAGTTTGTTTGCTCGTCACAAGGCTACTCGTGAATATAAGGACAGATTTCTTCACCGCATCATCACTGGTGACGAAAAGTGGTGTGTTTATGTCAACATGAACCATCTAAAACAATGGCTTAGCCTCAATAAAAAACCACTTCCGCGATTAAAGCAAAGACTTCATTCACGAAAAACGATGCTCTGTGTGTGGTGAAATTGTAAAGGCATCATTCTTTATGAGCTCCTTGCGAACAACGAGATTGTCAATGCAAAACTCTAAGTTCAACAAATTATCGACTCGCCGAAGCTATTCGTGAAAAGTGACATCATCGACGTTATGGAGTCATTTTGCAACACGACAATGCTCGTCCTCACATTGCCAATATGACAAAAGACGCCATCAAAACGCTTAATTGAGGATTCCTGCTGTATCCTCCATATTCGCCAGACTTGACTCCATCGGATTTCCATCTGTTCTGATCGCTCTCCAATAATTTGCGCGGCGTTTCGTTGAATACTGATGTGGAATTAAGAACCTGGTTAGGCAAATTTTTCGAGGCAAAATCCAGAGATTTTTATTGCAGAAGCATCGGAAAACTAGTTGAACGTTGGGAAGAAGTCGTAAATAACAACGGAGTATACATTAGTGATTAAATTGCATATTTTTATCAATTAATAATGAAGTTTTTCTAAAATTGTTAATGGTAATGAATAAATTTTATAAAACCGCAAGAGCTTATTCTTCAATCCAATAGCAAGTGTCATACTCTGATGAAGCAAGAGGCTTCCACAACTGAAGCAAGTGGCTTGCGTAAATGAAGCAAAGGCTTCCACATATGTATCAAAAGGCTTCCTTATATCAAGCAAAAGGCAATTATTTTTGGTTTGGTGCACTTATCCAATTTTTTGGTAAATTTCATCAATAATGTTTCTTACGCTGATTTAATACTTGCATTTGTTTACGAAGAGAAACTTATTAGGTTAGGTAGGTTAGCTAAGGTTCGGTTTGGTGTACTTTCTCCGATATTTTTGTATATTTCACCATAAATGCTATAATATTTACGCTTATTGGAAATATATATATATAAAAAAATATATATATATATATTTAAACTTTATTATTGGTGAATTTTACAAGAAGATCGAACAACGTGCACTAAAACCAAAAGAATATTAAATCACGTCCTCAACACGCGAATGGCTTCTTCAAATGATTAATTTTGTTGGCACACCAAATGCAAAAGTTACTAAATACATATTTTTCCATAAACTATACAAAAGTAATCATGTGCTTGCACATACGATCATAGAGGTTTAACAGCTGAGATATAAACCTTAAATTACAAAAGCCCAAGATGTCTCACATTACAGGCAAGAGATTTTGAACTCTGTGCCCCAGAGCACCATCGATTCATCCCTAAATTAAGTCCTGTACGCAGGTGTAAATTGAGAGGGCTCTATTCGAATTCACCTTCTCGGTTTTTTAAGGAGATATTCTGTGAATTACCTGCGAGTGTCAAACAAGTTTCTCCAATTTATGTCTTATTTTAGTTTGGTGTATATATTACTAAGTTCAACATTAGATATGTAGTATTTATACTCATCTCAATGAGGAGGGGGGGGGGGAAGTGGTGTAAGGCCCCCAAAGTACGGATTTAAGGTTTTATAAAAAAAATTCTATCTTTTTGACCTACCTAATAGAATCTTCTGGTTTATTGTATACTAGAATTCCGCTTTATTCTTCTATTGCTATTGAGCGTTTTTTCGATTATCTATTAACGATATTTGTAAAAAATATTATTAATTCTAAAAATTTAGTTTGGGAAAGTCATCCAAACATAATATTAAATTATTGACATATTTTTGACCCGGCTCTATTACGTTATTTTGCGTTTAATTAACTGCAGTTTTGTTTTATTTCATTTAAAGCGGCCAATATATGTATAACAAAGATATGTTCATTTGAAAAAAAGGTTTGAGAAATACATAACCAACGACGAAAAGTACAAACGATTTTCTCAATTCCAAATGTAATAGAAGTTCAAGCATTTTATCAAGTTTTTTTTTTCATTATTAATGAATATATCTATTTTTTATAACTTATCCACCTGGTTTTGGACTTTTCTCTCAAACAGGGCATTTATGACGTAATCTTTCAAGGTTTATTGGCTTCAGTAAATGCCGGGACTAGAGTATAATAGTCTGAAATCGAAAAATTTTCTTTCATTTTGGAGTAAAACTTCGGCTTCTGCTTCTTTTTCTATCTTTATTGGGATGATTTAATATTCAATAAAGGGTTTTTGAATGTAAATTCAACTTTTTGGATAAGCGAAGCTTCATAATTCTGACCACCAAACTTTGTTTTCTTCTCTCTGACAAATATATTTGATGAAAGCTTTCAATCGCATACTGAGTCAGATATTTACTCTAATTAAATTTCTAAGGTATTATAAATAATTAAAAATAAAATTGGCGTACAAGTATTGATATGCATAGTTGAAACCTTTAGGAAGAAGGCGGATAATAATGTCCTAACATTTGTTGATGTTTAATGAAACCTAAAAAAATACAAACAAAAATAAATCACAGATGTTCTCAATCTTATTTACTTACTACAAAAAGCGGCAATACACTTGAGGTTATTCAGGCAAAGGTTTAAGACATATTAAAACTCGTAACTTAACCAAAATGGAATTTGCCTCACTGCTTTTATGGAATTGATCAGGAATGTGATATTACTCTTATTAAAGGCAGGTGGCGAAAATAACTTCACACCCTATATCATCAGTCCCTAAAGCAGCAAACATTAATGAATGATACCAAACTTGGTGTGTATCAAATTTATCTACCCAAAAGAGTAAAAATAAAACAGACCATTCATCTCACTACCCAGCCTCGCACCACATTGTGTCCCATTTATATTTGGCACTACGTATTCATGTTAATTAAAGTATTATAGAGAGATATGTTCTTCACATTTGGTAATTAGTTTTAGTTCAGATAGCGGTCTTATATTTGTTTTTTTTTCAGTTTCTGCTTAATTTTTTCTAGTTTTTCGGATGTTTTGATGTATAGAATCCTGCCCAGTTTCCAATTTCTATGTTGTTTTATGCAGCTTGGGAATCCTGCCTGGGTTTTATTCTCTCTTTTGTTTTCTATAAGAGTTACTCTATCCTCTAGTATGTGAACCAATTTTACTTTTAATGTTATAGTCATATTTTATTTAGCTATATTAATAGTTGTGATCTCGCTTAAATTAAAGGTTGTGATCTGGCCGGTGGGTGCCGGTACATACACTTGCTCTGCACGATAGGAAAATCTATCTTTTGGGTCTTGGAAACACATTTGAGAGCGGGAGTTGAATATAATAATGTGGCTCGTATCGTTGCCATTTATATGTTTCGATTATTTGTCATTAAAAGATTTCTGAATCATTGCTGATTACGGATGGCTGCAAAGGCTCCATAGATCCGTTTATTGATTTGCCTCCTCTACTTGGTCAAATTAATATTTAACTTGAGACCATTGAACTCAATGTCGTAAGATATCTCCTATCTCCAACTCTCACATCTGACAGAATATATTTTCCTTGAGATGCTATTTTTAATTTCTTATCACTGCGACGGATCTTTCATTTGCATTTGTATTGATTGATACTCCTAATTACCTCGGGAGTCATTCGATCTTGTAATTAGGAATTCTAAAACATAGAAACGATGAATTTACTGTTGTCTTTCACCTATTGAATGTTTAGGCTAGTAAGGTTGCTAAGTGGTGGGATGTCATAAATTGAGTAGATGGTTGGGCCTTAACAGGTACTTTGAGCTAAGCTTTCTATCATTTCAAATATCGATCAGTTCGTCTTTCCCATATAATTATATATATAGGAAGCTCACTCCATGACATAGTCACAGAGGATCTTTTCCAGTGTTCCACTTACTCACAGCTGTAAAGTGTTAAATTGCATCTGCCACAACTTATCAAAGGCCTTAGGTACGTCACGTCAGACGATATTCCATATAAAGGAAATTCCTTTTCAAGTGGCTAACCATACTTCTGTTAAGACCTTCTCTAATAACTTTCTGCGAGAGAATAACCGATAGCCTTCTCTTCACGTGAGACGTTTCCACAAGTTGGATAAAAAAAACATTATTGGGATAGTTTATCCTTCCTGATCCAGGGTAGGTCTTTGATATAAATTAATTTAATCATCCCCTCATGAATTGGGGGATATTTTTAAAGCAAAATAGGGAACCAATTATTTCTTCACAATTTATTTTTTCTGCTTTAACCTGGTTAAATGTATATGTCCTATGAATGATAATATTTAACCTGTCGATAATTTCCTTCTCAAGGTCGATATCGTATTCTTCGTTCTCCTCTTCGCTTATATTAAAAACTGCTCCATTGTTCACGTAATATTCTTTCTACATCCTCATTTTCAGTTTTCAGTTCTTTATTCGCAGCCTCTATTTTAATCTTTTCTTTAGGCAGTTATCCTTCAATGTTCCTTACTGTAATCCAGAATTCTTTTGGGGAGGCTTTATGATCTACTTTGTCAATAGCCTCCTCCAATCTCTTCCACAATTGTTCTATGATTAGTTGTCCTAGTTCTTATTTTGAATCCCTTTTACTCTGTTGTCCCATTCAGGGCACTCTTCTGACGCATATTGGGTATAAACCTCTTAATTCAAATTGGAATTTCTTCATTCGCTTGATGCATTTGTGGGTTGAAACTGTTTTGTGTTAGGTTTAGGAGATCACGTTTCTCTCTGCTCTTATCATAGTGTATTTAATCTTTGTAGCTTACACTCTATATCTTCTGATGTAGCATTTTCCAGTTGGGGTATGATGTACATGGTTATTTAATTCTGTTTTGTAGCCATCATTTTTTTTGTTCGCTATTGGATTGGGTTTCTGCTTCTTTCCACTAATTTTTCCATGCCATTGCTATATAGTGATTTATGGTTTGAAGTTTTAATTTCAAATGGTAAGAAGGTCGCTAGGAATATGTCGTCTCACCCTCCCCTGATGTAGGTCGTGAATTCGAGCCCAAGCCTTTGGAAGATTTTTTATACCAAATAGTGTTTAGGCAACGGCTTATAGTATTAGTTGTTTGAAAACCTGATACTTTGCATCTTACAATGATGTCTATCAGATATTTTCAGGATCATATAAGAAATGATGGTTATAAATCTGTTTAAAGGCAAATAGTTTCGCCTTTTTGGTAGTAAGTAGCTCTGATCATATCTCTGAGCTCCTGTTTGTACTCTACCGCTACTTACGTATTTCTAGTTCTTTGATCGTTTTATCCTTTTTTCAAGGCTACTTGATGGTAGCCTTGCTGCGTGTCATTAGTCTCTATTTGATATTTATTTGCTTAATGTCAATCTTTACGCTGTGCTTTGATATGAGAAATATATCCCTGTCTATTTCTCTGAATATGTTTCCCTATTGTACTGACCTTTTGTATAACATTGCAGGATTTTTATATTTGTTGTATGCATAATAACTCTCGTTAATACTGTCGTTTTCTTTTGGTGTATTTAGCATTGGTGTATTTAGTTTTTCGATGTTCTTTTTACTACATATTTTTTTAAATTTCCCTCGAGAAAATCGGGGT
This sequence comes from Ceratothoa steindachneri, assembly GCA_963969495.1. Lineage (NCBI taxonomy): Eukaryota > Metazoa > Arthropoda > Malacostraca > Isopoda > Cymothoidae > Ceratothoa > Ceratothoa steindachneri. The sequence continues at coordinate 73,029,656 of OZ018334.1, forward strand.
TTGTGGAACATAGAAGTAAAAACTCCGTTATCCTTTAGAATTGAGTTCAGTGAATTCTAGTAGCAGCCTCAGTTCGTCAAGTTCGAGATGCTCACGTGAAGAATAATGCACGTTAATTTGCGACGTTAGTGTCACCGGAGATTTGTTTTTTAGTGGCTGCCTAAGTTTGAACCTTTGCCAATATTTTTCATCTTCCTTCTTCTTCAGCATAGCTTTTCTAATTTGGAAGATCTGACCTATTACCTGGTTCACCTTGAGGCAGTTTACCCGGATTTTATTGAAGTTGTTGCATTCCGTGTGCCTGTGAACTTTTTGAGCTCATTCAGAGCATCCAAGTTTCTCTTTATTTGGGTAATTTTACCGCTTTAAATGCCATCTTGGTGGCTCACTTTTAGGTCTTGGCCCATATCTAATATTTTGCGAGTTTGTTTTGTATTTCTAATGGGAATTGTCCACCAATCCAAATTAACATATTACGGCAAACCACACTGCAGTTTGCATTTAGTTTTCTTGTTTTAATCCTAGTTTTGTTCAAGGCATCTCTTCTCTTGTTTGAAAGTTGAGTATCTACGTCTTTTTTCTCTGTGCAGATTGCCATATTCTCGGTAACTTTAAGGTTTTTCAGATAACTTTTGATTCGCTGGGATGGGGTGTCCTAGAAGAACACAAAGAGAAAATCTCTTGATTGAGGTAGAAGATTTTAGCGTAAAAGGATCCCCCCCCACCCACACGCTACGAGCTACCAGGCCTAGTTCCACCAAGATAGGAGGTCAGGAATGAATAAGTGATACCGGTTTGGTCACGCCTAGTAATAAATCATGGTATACCTAGTGATGGGAGGTGGTTGAATCAACGACTATCCCTCGGAGCACCCACCCAATGATATGTTTATCAAAATTGCTTTCATCCTATATAGAAAGGGTGTGAGAATCTTTCTCTGTTATTGGCTGGCCCCTAAGGCTCCTTTTCAGCCGGTTGCAACTAAGTCCCTAAACGTTAGTTCTCTGACGCTGAATTTTAAAGTTGGTAACTCCTCAAATCTGATTTCCTTGTTGCCCACAAATATGTCTTTTTCTACTCTTTTAACGATAATCATAAGTAAATTATCGAAAACTTACAAACCAAAGTGTTTTAATGTGATACTCTCATAGCCTGAATGGGGTCTGGGGTGAATAACTTTGCTTTATCTCTTTGGAAATTCTTTTTGTAAGTCATTTTCCTAAAGTAAAACATAATTACCACAGGCCGCTTAACGATATGTATCATATAAAAAAATCTGTAAAAGTGAATTCAGGGAAATCGCTGATAAGGCATTAGTGCTATGCCAATTTGGTCAACAAAACTATCTACTGAGGTGTTTTATAATATTGAAGTAGAGAATTGCAATAGATAAACCGGAGAAATGAGAAAAAGGGCATTTGGTTCATAATCAGTAATGGAATAGTACAGCTAAGACAATAGAAGGCACGACTTAAAACATTATGATGATAAAATATTTTAGAATTTTTTTTAAAGATAAGATATTTATGAAATATCATGAAAAACGATAAATACTCTTTAAAAACTTACAGCTTTACATTATATTTAATTGGTAGTAGGAATCATTTTCTTTGTTTTTATCATAAAAGTCATTCTTTACATTTGATATTCAATATGTTTTTCCGTGTTTTTTTCAGTAAAATGTTTGAAGATTTATTTATTTTCTTATTTTGGCCATCTAGATTTAATCTCAGTCTAAAAGTAATCTTTCTTATGAATACTTCATTGAAAGAGAAATAAATCTCCATCAAATTTAAATTTCTCTTCAGTCTGACTAAAAATATGATGAATAATTATTTATCCGCTACCACTAAAAGAAAAAGAAAGAGACTAGAGAGCATAACTCTATTTATCAATTTTAAAGAAGAATTTCCCAGCACAACAATACATTCCATACATTTAGACAGAAAGAAATTTGCATACATGACTTTTCGCTAAAAGTAATCTCAAATATCTCTTAACTTATTTGTTATTTAGCTAATAAGAAAATAAAATATTGTTTCTAATTCTTCCTTTGATTCTCATTCTTATTTTATTTGCAATAAATTACCTAACCAAATTTCGCAATCTCGCCTTTCTGATACCTTATTATCCTTCTGGGTCAATAGGATGGCTCTCAACGGAGCAATAGAAAAGACACGTTCAACCCATAGGGAATTGATGATTCATAATATGGTTTATTCAAGATGGAAATCTATGTAGGAAAAATGATTACACATCACGCTCTAGAATTACAAAAAGTTAGGAATTTCTCCAGAGATAATATTTGGGGGTACCTGAGCGTGCGCAGATTTAGGTGAGTAGTGCATACTTTAATTAACGGAATTGGAAGAGTCTTAATATGAGGACAACTGGTCAATTTATCTTTGTCTCATCTTTACATCTCCTACTTCACCACGCCATTTATGAACCAATTTTCTATATTTTTTTAGGGAGCTGACCTCTTCGATGTCGGTTTCCTGTGTATATATTAATAAGAGGAAATGAGAACTAGGAAAGTCCCTTCAAATAGTTCACATGTGTTTTCGTGGACATGTTAATTTTTTTTTCAAGTTAAATCTTATCAACGCCTGAAAATCAAAAGGCAAGTCGATTAAGTTTTGCATTTCTTAGATAAGTTTTTGGAATGTATCATTTTTCACATTAGCGAGTCCAGAAAATGTAACTTCATGACATTAGATAGTGCTTTTGCCATTGTAGAAGTTACTTTGACATTGAAAAGAACCTGATGTTGCTAGAGCTCCGTGCACCAATACTTTTCATCATTACTTCTCTTTCAGAACTTTCGTTTGCCCCTACAAATCATATATATTTTCTTTTGCAGCATTTTTGAAAATGAACGTTTATTTCTGTAGTCAATTTATTTTTAGCAATTTAATCTCTAGGGAACCAAATTAAATTAGTAATTTAATATACTTAGACACATTTGATTATGGCCTTCACGTAATGGGAAGAAACATAAAAATGGAGTTGAATAAATAAGATAGTAAATAATTAAAAAAAACAGGAAGAGACGTCTTTAAATTGTATTTATTAAGGACCCATGACAAAATTTTATTATAGAGCTGTTATTTATTTCCCTTTACAATTATCAAGGCACCCACAACAGAAAGGAAAATTGCTGTAGATTCGCATTCAGGGATACAATTTATGCTTTAATTTATCTGAATCAGGGTTCAAGATTTGTAATTAGCTCATCATCTATTTTCCAGGAAGATGCTCTATTTTAATCACAAAGAGAAAATCAATTGCCAATTTAATTCTTTTAAAGATTTTAATTGTCCGTTTAACTGTGGCGTGAGGGGTTGTGTTTTGTGATTATTCTAAAGGTTGGTAGCCACCTTTACACTTCCAAACGCAAGCAAAGTAAATAGTATCCATTTCCACTAAACAATTAACCGTTTGGTAAGGTCAAGAAGTTGAATATTCTTGTGTAATAAGAATAGGAATATGAAATTAATATAAAAGCCTGAAACACTTCGTTTTAAGTTTGGTAGATTGTTCTAGCTTTTACACTTCATTGCGTTGCATGGAAGAGAAATAACTCCTAAGTATATCTAATATAGTTTGAAGGTGATTATGCATCGCAGTATTAACGGGAAAGAGGGGCTCGATTAATCAATTCCTAAACATCCTCGATTTTCTGAGATGTTTTAGGAAGATGTGTGAAAGCTAGTTTATAATAAAATATATAAATAGGTAAAAGAAATATATAGGAGTAACTAACACTAGAAGCCATATAAATTATTTATTATGGGAAAGAAGAGTAAAAAACTTGCTACACTATGATAAAACTGTTCATTTTCATTCAAGTACCCCCATCATTTCCCCAAGTGTGCTGTTTGCATGATATTTTTAAAAGAAATATTTCTGCTTAATAACTACCTAGCAAGATATTAGAACTTGAATAACCAAGAAACTAACAAGGAAGAAAAAGGGGCCTGGCAACATTTATAAAATACATAGTATGGAAGGATCTCATCTGCTACAAGATCTCTATGACACTACATTCTTAGCTACAAAAGCACAAACCAAGTACCAGGGAAACACAGTAGCGGCCTAAGGCATCTAGTTACCGAGAGCAAAGCTCACACCGACTACGGGGGAGAAGCTGTGAGTTGTCGATTTCAAAACTAGCTCCTGAGGTTAATAAATTTTATATAAATTGAAAACCCCTAAAGAAACCTTATTTATTTGGTTTAGCTATATAAATCCCTTCAATAAATTAAATCTATCATTTATAAATTCATTACCAAATTTATTTAAAATTTCTTTATTATATTTTAACGAAAATTAATGTCATTGTGAATTGACTGCAAATATACTTATTGAAAAGTTATTTCTTCAGTACTTAATATCAGGGGTTGAGCAAAGAGATGTTAGATGATGGTTTGAATAGCGAGAGATCACTAGGAATTTCTGATTATTCCTTCAGACAGCTAAGAGAATAGAGGAAAGATTAGAAGAAAGCGAAGCTAAATATATAATAAATAGGTTATTCCGTAACTTTAGTGACGGCTATTTGCTTTTTGATGATCTGGGAGAACCAGAGTTATCTTATATGATTATAAATTTATCAAAGAAAATCTGAATTTACCTAATGGATATTTAATCATATGTGATAAAGATACTCGTAGATTAATAAAATTGATTTCCTTCAACCTTTTTAAAGATTAGTATCTGTTTAATTTATGTTGAGACATCAAATTTCGTTAAAAGAACGTAAATTTGTCTTAAAGGTAAGAGTAGAATTTGAAATTATGTATTGACTTTGATATAACTTAGAAAATTGAAAGTATGATAGTAAAGTAAAACGATTCTCATTAGACCTTTTGGCAAAAAGAAGATAACACTATTTGATCTTGTCAAAAATACTATGAGCACGACATACCAAATTGATCAAAGAATTATGAATTATATGATAAATAGGGGATCACTGAAAAAACAATAAAAGGAGCAGTCCTACTCAACCCAAACAATTGACTCATCCTGTATATGTGTATACCTTGATCTTCTTTAGGAAACTGCGAGTTCCTTTTATACTCATATATCAGAATGACCAAAACAAGTTGTCAAGGAGAATTACCTACCACCTGAATAATGGAACCCCGCAAAAGGAACACGAGAGAGAAACATATTTGCCTGAATAAAAATCATGGAGGAAAACAAAAATGTCTTAGACTTTATCCAAATTATCGCCAATAGTTTTTCATTGAAGATATTTATAGTTATGGACAAAAGTTTTTAGACTACTACTTTTTAATATTAGAAAACAAGACGCGACTTTGCTACTCTTTCTTACCTATCATATGCAGATGTTCGGTCAGTATTCTACGACCTATCTGGCTCTGGAATCGGGCTTTTGATTAGAACAAATTTTAAAGGTTTCCTTTGTATTTATTATTTATCTTGATGTCTATGCTAATATTTTAGGCCCTAAAACAAGAAAATACTTTTAGAATTATAGGCTTAATGGATTAATTTTTCTATTCTTTATCCCTTATCTTTTCTTCTCATTTTAAACGTTTTTCACCTTTTCCTTTGGTTTGTAAACGTTTTTGATCTATTAATTCCTTTTTTCTTGTTTTTTTCCTGGTTTATTAAGTCAAACACTTTAGTGTATTATCCTCTATATTTTTATTAACAATAATGTTTCGTATATTCTCAAGTTTTGATGAACTACTTACTGTATTGCATAAAACTATCTCTTTTCAATTAAATTTCTTCAAATTCAATAATATTATCGTTTGGTATAATTCTTCCCCTTCAATTACTTCCTAATTTTTTAAAGCAGTATTGTATTTGTATATATTTGCTCCGAGTACATTGTCATTTTTATTCTTATCTGTAATTTTTGTTATATCAAATTTTATTTATTATGTTTATTCACAAATTATACAGCTTGCTTCAACTGTGCGACAGATACTTTGTTTTTTGTAATGACCTTTTTCCTGTATTAATAAACTCAACGTCAAATCTTTTGCAAATGTTAAAACGTTGTTTAACTATTTCTAGGTAAGGATCATTTTCTTCTATTTAAATAATGGTCAAAAGACATCCAATAATACTTTAGTAAACGATTGAATTCATTAAAGAAAATATTAAACATGAAGAGCTTTTTTTTTTGTAAATCAGTTCAGAGAGAGGAATAAATCTTTTGCTATGTTATTCAATTTCTTAAAAATACTTCCCTTTATTTCACATTTATAAAACTCTTTCTGAACCTCTTCCTTAAAAACAGTTTTTTATCAAAGTTATTTCTAAAAATTATTTTATAATATCAAAATTTAAATGGTGAGGTTTAGAAATAAATATAAGTATAGAAAAAATTAAAAAATGGTGAGGTTCAGAAAATTTATTTTTATATATCTTCTATAACTCTATATTAGCTTAGTAACGAAGCGCAAGTTAACCCGTAGGGGGGAAGTAGCGAAACCATTGCCTGGTGAATATAATAGTGACAAACATATTGCCATGACTATATCTATATCATTAAATTTGTAAGACAAAACTAAAAATTCTAACTGTTATGAAAGTTAATTCGTAAATTATAGTGTAATGAATAATTAGAACTAATCATACATTGCATTTTGTTTCAGTATGTTTGTATTATAATTTAAAGTAATCTATAATAATAATGATACCAGTCGTGTATTTATTTCTAAAGTTTTCTTTTGCCGGTAACACTCGAATCTACTTATTTTGAAAAAAAATTATAATTTATATTTCAACGACTTGGTATTATATTAAAAAAGTTACCTCACAATTTTCTTTCTTTTATAAGGTATAATATAAAATGAATATATATTGTTAAATGATTTAATATAAGATAATTGTAGATTTAATATAATTTTAAATGAAAAAATGGTGAAGTAACTTTATTTTTTTGTATAATATATAAACCCTTTGTGAACCGAAGTAATGCAATACCGCAAAAAGTAGCGCAAATACCCACTTTGTAATATATATATATATATATATATATATATATATATATATATATATATATATATATCATCACAAACTCTATAATTTAAAAAGAGGAATTTTTGGAGTTTTGGAATAATTGTTTCATGTTAGTTTGGTTATGACATCTTTTTTTTATCAAAGTTATTTCTACTAATTCTTTTATAATATCAAAAGACAAAATGGTCCAGTTCACAAATAAATATAAGTATAGAAAATTTGTGACGTTTTTAAAACACAAAAAACTACAAATAATCAAGTTTCTAAAATTTATTTTTATATATCTTCTTCATTTTTTCTAAAACTCAATATTTTAACAACGTGATATTATGAAAGGGGGAAAAATATAGTTTAGGCTTCGTTTTAAAAAATGTATAAAAATTTAACTATGGCTGCTTTTTTTAAATTTTTAATTTTAATCTTATATCCAATGACAGTTTCCAAATATGTAAATAAAACCACTGTGCGGGGCGTAGTATTTATTATCTCAAGACCAGTTTCGGCACGGAGTTTGTCATTCCAGCCTCAGCCGAAAACTAAGAATACCTGCCGTCACACCAAGCGTACAATATATATATACATAGTTTACAGAAATCCAATTGGAGTTCCTAATCAGGGGGCGTGAATTTAAGTTCATTAAGGATATCTTTTAAGATTAGATCTTTGACCTAGGGGCTGCATTTAGATTCCCCCTCCGAAAGGTTAAAGTTGAGGATTTCATTTATAAGGGTGGATTCAATGACCTTTCTTTTGCAGAAGTCTTTTAGAATAGTTTGGTCTGTGGGAGATCTGTCAGGTGATTAAATTTGTTGCTATGCATGAAAAGACTAGAGGCCCTGGTGCCCCGTTTAACAAAGAGGAGACAGTAGACGGGGGAACAGAGCCTCCAGTCTTTTCATGTATAGCAACAACTTTAATTCATTCACGTTTTTTCGGTTTTTTTTTTATATGTTTATAATTTAATATAATAGTTTATTGTATTGTTTACTCCAGTTGCCTTTATTTTTTGATATTCAAGTCAGTTTGTGTTAAAAATTCACTTCTTTTGTTGTTTTATTCAAAATTACACTGGATAGTGTCAATTAATTCTATATCTTGTTATTTGTGCTTTACTTTAATCTCAATAATTGTCAATTTTATTACTTTTTAACTTGTTTTCACCAGCTTTTTAGCCATTATATATTGCATGCTTTAAACTGTTTAACTGTTATCGTTAATATTCCTTTCCCTTCTCATTAGTCGATACAGTCGCTGAAGATTGTCCTACTAAATGTCTGAAACGTCCGGCCAATAAATAATTAGTGTGATTACTTGGGTCTTCATATTTCTAATATATATATATATATATATATATATATATATATATATATATATATATATATATATATATATATATATATATATATATATATATATATATATATATGTGTGCGTGTGTGTGTGTGTGTAACAATACAGATAGAATTTATTCATTTCATGTTTTATAGAATATTGGGATTAATAATGAGTTGGGCAAACACAATATAGTAAAGACACTGATATATATATATATATATATATATATATATATATATATATATATATATATATATATATATATATATATATATTTTTATATATATATATGGCATTTTTTTAATTTAAAAACACTATTCAATTCGGTTTGGCATGTTGAAGACTATTTTGTTATTATATCTTGAATGATATTACTCTATTTTTATTTAATAAGCACACGCATCCGCAAACATTTGTATGACTTCTGTTTAACAACCACTAGTTTGATTTTTGCTCACAAATTTGATATTTCGTTAAATTAGCAAAGTTCCGGAATAAAGTCCCAAAAGTTTGATGTTATTTTGAGCCATATATTATGTTATTGGCTTGCTTTGCGATAAAGTACGCTATCATCCTTAAAATTACAGTTGTCATCCACAAATTGGTGGTCAACCTTTTGCAAAAGATGCTGATAAAAGACGCTTGGGTACCATTTTATGTTCATGTTAGTGTTCTTGAACAATCATACTTCACCGATTTTCCCGATGCTTCACCGTGTGTATGGCAAAAAGCTCGTGAAAGCGTTTCTTTTCCTACTCCAACTTTTGTTTATTCTTTACCATCTTTTAATTCCCACAAAATTATTATGTTCTCTGGGTCCTTCATCGTGGTATGCCACTTTCAGCTGTAACAGCTCATATAGTCATAGTTTCTGGTTGGGCAGGTCGCGTATAATGCTCTTCTTAACTCCTGAAACTTATGCATACCTCGCAGTGACATGTTCGTTCACTCTGTTCTCTCTCATTTCCTCTCTTCATAGAATCAACACATCTTTTAAATGGTCTTCCCAAAGTTTGACTGCAGCACATCGGTCCCAATGTACTTCAAATTCTACTCTTCCCAATTATCTTTACAAGCCAATAAACACTTCAAAATTTGAGCCGTTACAACCTCATTCACTCTAGCTAACTTATGCACATTAATCTTAAATTCCCCACTTTCACCGACATCCAATCTTTACGATTTCCGGTCCGTTTATCACCGCTGAATTTTTTCTCCTTTCATTGCATTGTTGGTGCTTTCGTTCTCATTGCTACTACTTCCATTCTGGATATATTTTACATGCTGATAACAATTTAGACCACGCACAATTATAATATGATATCAACCAGCATCATCTGTTTTTTTTCAGATCATCCTTCTGAATGCTTCATTTGCTAATCTATTGACTTGGCTCATCTATCGCTTCACTTTCTTGTAACCAACCATATACATTTCCGTAACACGCTCCTCTATCGAATATTTTATCCAAATAAGAATAATTTATTGTTGGTTTGTTACCTCAATTTTTGACATAAACCTTAAGCAGGATTTAGCTTTTTGCTAAGTACGTACTTGACATTTCTTTTAAATGTGCACACAAAACATTAAATGCTTCGAAGTACTGAATTGTCGGATGCTTAAGTTGATATTGTCTGGAATAAAACCTAACAGTTTACTATTAAATTGTGGCAGGGAAATCATAAATATATAATGTTAATTGTTTTGAATGCAATAAATTTGGTATCATATGTAAAATTAGAAGAGCTAGCAAAGTTAGTGTCCGAATTCTACATTAGAGAAAGATTGTGATCATTATTGCTAGCTTGATTTTCTTTACCGATAAAAATAAATAAAACATTTAACTTTAACAAAAAATCATTTTATTTTAATACTTTCATATTATAATTAAGTGTAGTTAATTTACGAGTATGAACCAGGTCTAAACATTCTTCTATTTAAGATAAATTTGCATTCAAATGTCAATAAAGGACCGCCAAATACACAACTAGAACATTCATAAGTTCCAAATACTTTTTTGCTAATCCATATCTACCTCTCACCACATTGATAATCACCATTTATGTTCAGATTGTAATAACGAGTCCCAAAATCTCATGAGACAGCTTAATGTTTCTTAAAATAATAGTTGATATATAACTTGTGTTCAAAATACGATGAAGACAATCCAGTACATCTTGGTGATCTGGCATCGTTGTTTAAATATATGAATCATGTTATTCATGCAGGTGCAAGCACTATTGCAGGAGAGAAGTACGCACACTAGTATGGGAGATTGGTCTGGTTGACAAAAGAATAAATCTACAGTTACATATATTAAGACTATGGACATAAGAAATGCAAAAACGGTACTATTAATTATTTATAAATTTATGTATTAGACCCTTAACCTACACTTCACATGATGAATGGAAGGCATATAGGTGCAGGCATAAAGTTCTTGGATTTACTCACAGGACTGTAAATCATTTGCTTTTTTTATTTACCCAAATACTCTAATACACACAAACTATTGAGAATCAGTGGAATCGGCAAAAAAGTTTTACAAAATCATTGAATGGATGTAGGCGATCACACTTAGATTCATATATATATGAAATTATGTGACATGAAACACTAATTAAAAAAAGCTTTTTTTAAAATCTTTGGTTCCATTTTTTCACAAGATTATTTTCCCTGAAATTATGATAATAAAATTCAATTAGAAGAACTTTTAAATTAAAATAAATACGATTTTACAATTGGTTTGATTGTAAATTAAACCTAGGAAAATAGGGTCTGGATTGTAAATTAGGGAAAAGTCTGGGTCTGGATCGTACATTGGGGAATATTTGTAGTCTGAATTCTCTATTTATGTATTCTGGCCTCTGAATTTTGCATTTGATCCGAAATAGGAAACTAAAAATATTCGTCTTTTTAAAAGAGAATAAAAGTATGATAAAAAAGAAGCAAGATCACGCAGCATCATTGTTTCTAGCAATCAAAAGATGATAACTACAGAGGTCGGTAATTTTAATGATCAAATCTTTGTAAATTTATTTCACAAGGCGTAGACAATGTTAATAAGTATTTTAAATGTAATAACACAAGAGAAGGGAAAATAAATAGAGCTGATGAAAGAAAGAATTACCCCCTTATTAAGAACATTTCTAAGACTTGTGTTCTTATCCCCCGAACACTAAGAAATGGATGTCTTTAGTGAAGGTTTGGGTTTCCTTATTTACGTTAGATGAATAAATTATAGGCTCGAAGGGAAAGGAAAACTTTTTACCTCTGCGCATGACAACTACTTACTTCTCTATTTCAGCTACATAAGTTTAAAAAGCTACGAGTTGCTTTTGGATGAGCATAGAAATCCAAGTAGCTGTTCGCATTAAAAGAACCATATCGGAATATAAACAACATTGAACTACATAAAGGAAGATTATAAAAAGATAAGAGCTGAATATGAATTAAAATAAGAAAATACATAAAATATAAGAAACGAAATATTTTTCAGGAAAATCATAGAACAGCTTCATTAAGAATTACATAACTTAGCAAATGAACGCTTATCTTCCTCTTTTAAAATAGCTGCATTAAATCAACGTAAACTGTAATAAAACTGCAATTCTAATAAAAACATTTTAGTTCAAAAGTCAAAAATAATGTAGAATTATTTTATCCAGGGCAGAGAATATCATAGCTTGATGGGCGCAAAGATGTGGGAAAGTTCTATCATACTTCAGTTTTAAGTTCATTGAGAATTCCTTTGGATTCCCGCTTCTCTCTTTCTTTTAAACTAATTTATCTATTCACGACATCAAAAATGAGGTAGGTAAAATTGAGACATATTATTTGTCATTTATGTCATGGCATGCAAAGCTTCTTTAATATATGTAGATATGCAGTAAATTACTGCCTTTGAGCAAGATATTACTGGGTTTATGATCTCATGTTTCAAGTTACATTAACGCAGGCACTCGTAATGTATGAATATGTGAAAAAATTATTATCATTACGTAAAAACTAGGTAATAATGAAATGAATGGTAAACTGTTATATACATTCGTTGGTGGCGATGTTTGAAACAACTTATGTATGTTTACTCAGAATGTATGATTAGCCAGAATAGGTGCGACGAATGTTTTCTATGAAAGAGCATCCTTTATTAATACCTCTCTTAAAGTTCTTTGCCACGAAGAGGGAGTGTACTTTATCAATTTGTGGAATGAATTTTACGCGAAAATCAAACTATTTTGGTAAAACGACCTTCATCTAAACGCGGTGGTCGGGGCAAGGCTGGGAAGGGGAATTCTCTTGTAAATTTTCAGACACCACAGCATCGGAGAGTAGAGAGCACATAGGGGAGAGTGGCACACTACGCTGTAATAATAATGTACCCGTAAAACCAAATTTACATGTCTACTACTATAACGCGCGTAGTGTTCGAAATAAGCTCGACGAATTTAAATGTTTAGTACACTTACGCAGCTTCGATATTATAGCAATAACGGAATAATGGAAGGAGGCATCTAGGAGAGACTATTTCAGCAAATTGCAACTACCAGGGTATACATTAATCAATAAAGACCGCACGCATAAACGATGTGGAGAACTTCTGTACAGCAAAAATCATATAAGTTTAACCGGATAAAAATCGAATAAAATCGAATGGTTTTCCAATAAATATCTTTTCCAATAAATATGCGCCACAATAAAATCGAATGGTTTTCCAATAAATATCTTTGTAGTATATGGAACCTCACCACAACCTATTGAGATTGACACTGTATTACATAAGACTATTGGAAGTAACATTAGAAATAATTTCACAATATTAATTGGGAACCCTAAAATTCAGAAATATTAACTATGGCACGTTAAATGTCGACTGGGAGGAAGAGTCTAGTGGAAAGAAAACTACTTAATACAATTAACCAATGAACCGACCCGACGCGGAAATATCGTAGACGTAATTCTAAATAACAAAGTTAATCTTATCGCGATATAAGTATCGGGGAAGGTATAGGTTCCAGCGATCACAAATCAAAATACTTCGATATTAATATCAATCGTAATAAATAAAATAATGATATTTGTGATAGAACGGGTTGAGGCCGCGTTAATTTCAACCACTATCACATGTTATTTAAAACCACGATGCTCCCCACGTGCATCTTCGCTTTGAAGCTTGGCGCCTTATCGCAGCCACCTGAGTCAATGTTTAAACAAGGAGGTTTATCTTCCTTCCGTTTGCTCCCATACGCCGACCTCGCCAGATTGAGTTAGGCTTATGGGCAGATAAGGCTTGTTCTCAGGCTCGGCTGTGCATTCCCTCGAAGCTCCCACTCCATTGTCCCCCACGCCAAGGAAGTGTCTCGACTATTTAGATAGAAACTTTACCACTAAGATCAGATTGGAGATCCAGATTTTCGTCGCGAAACATCACCACGACCCTCTCTCACCTTGTGCGCCAAGGGACCTCGACCTCGAGATTCACCATCACTTGTCCAGAAGAAGGACAATATCCCTTGAGTGCCAAGGTTTGAGCCTTCGTAACGCCGAGTCCACAAGGCTTTCCCCTTGTTGTTCAGAAAGAGAACAACGTTAGAACAGCCATTGTTCGTTCGAGCCCGTTGACAAGAAACGGTTCTCACCCCCCTCCCCTGTTGTTCAGAAGAGAACAACGAAGAACAGCCATTGTTCGTTTGAACCCGTTCGCCAAGAAACGGTTCTCACCCTTCCCCTGTTGTTCAGAAAGAGAACAACGTTAGAACAGCCATTGCTCGTTTAAGACCGTTCGCCAAGAAACGGTTCTCACCCTTCCCCCTTGTTCTTCAGAAGAGAACAACATTAGAACAGCCATTGTTCTTCAAGCCGTTCGTCGAGAAACGGTTCTCATTCCCAAGACGCCACTTCAGGATCATTTTATTCTCCCCCTCCTTCGGCTGGAACTCGCCAGCGGACCGAAAATTCCTTCACGCCGCCTTCCTCTGCACAAGTATATATTACGTAAGCCAAACGTTACCTTTGAGTATTTAATCCTTTTGTCAATTCTATCCTGTGCTTTAAATGGTTTAGCAAACCATCCTATCTCTTTAACTTTATATTTGTTTTACCTTTTTAAATCTTTTAATCCTCGGATTAGCTCGATTCCACACGACCCTTTCCATTCTCTTTTATGTCAATATTTTCCGTTTTGTGTGTTGTTGATAGTTATTATTAATAAAACTATATTTTATTAATAATAGCAATATTATTATCCTTGAGCTCAGTTTCACTTCTTAAGCATATCGAAGATACATAATATCGGCCAGCCAGACATCCACGCACTCTAAAGATAATTAAATAAGTTCCCTCAACGAATAGTTATATATGGTATATCGTCGAGAGTCCATTCTACGACATTATTAAAGTGCCAAATTTTAAACGTACGGACTTTAATGGCTTCAGCCGCAAGCTTAGAGTAATCAAGTGGGATCCAATGTTTAGGAAATGTTAATCAGTGCTTGTCATTTTGCTCCTACCATTTTCGAGAATTAGATGAGCAATTCATTCCGCAAAAAAAACAAATGGTGGAATCATGATCTCGAAGTAATATTTAAGGATAGGAAGTTTGCATACAAGGGTCCCAAGCGTAACACATTTGAAGAAAATACTCAAATTTACGTAGCCAGACGAAGTGAATGTCAGAAGGAAATACGAAGCGCTAAAAGAAAATAGAAAATTCAAATTGACAAAGAAAGTAAACATTATCCTAAGAAGTTTTTGATTATCTATCCAATAGAAACCCGATTAGGGAAACAATAGGACCTATCAAAAATGACAATAACGAATTAGTTTTTGATACTGAAAAGGCGGCCAATATATTAAATAACATTTTTGCATCAGTATTTATAAACAAAGACGAACATAATATACCACAAACGAACGACGTGATCAACTTTAAAGAGGATAACCTTTCAACAGATATCGAATTCTTTGAAGCAGAAATACATTTTTATATCAGTAAATTAAAATCAAATAAATCTTCAGGTCGTGATTTAGTATATCCTGCGCATTTAAAGAAATTCGAAACGTGTTAGTGGGATCACTAACGAAATTTGTTAATAAATGTTTAGAATAGGTTACTTAGACTTCGGTAAGGCCTTTAACACCCTCTTCATTGGCGATTACTAACCTTTTGCTGATGGAATTAAGGGGAAACCTCCTACAATGGATAGAGTCCTAGCTAAGTAATCGTAAGCAAAGAGTAGTTTTAAACAGTAAATCTTCGTAATGGAAAAAATTAAGTATTGGCGTGCCCCAGGGATCCATGTTGGTAAAATTGTTGTTCCTTATTTATGTAAACGATATGGACACTGGCCTACTTGGCAGATTATCCAAATATGCGGACGACAAAAAATTGTGGGTAAAAGTTTAAATCAGAACGATAGCAAATTATTTCAGCGGGATCTAGGTAAAATCTTTGAATGGTCTAATAAATGGAACATGAAATTCAATTTAAACAAGTATAGAGTTTTGCACGTAGGTACAAATAACCCAAATTGTAATTATGAAATGGGTGGCAAAAATTCTAACTATGAAATGGGTGGTAAAATTCTTATCTCCGTGGACGAAGAAAACGATTCAGAGGGTGCGATTTCCAAAGGGTCTTAAGTTTAAACAACAGTTTGACGAAGCGTGTAAGAAGGCGAACCGAATGCTTGGATTTAGAGCGAGAAGTGTTCACTACAACAGAAAGATATAATCATGCGCACTAACGACTTCAACAAATGTATAACATTGCCATTTAATAATAAATTAAATAGTTTAAAGGACATATTTGGAAAATCGGGTATTAATCTAGCCTTTAAATATAATAATTCCTTAAACCAATTGATGATGGCCAGGAAACCCAAAGAACATCATAACATAGGAGTATATGCAATACCATGCAACAATTGCCATAAAGTTTATATAGGGGAAACGGGGAGAAATCTAGACAAGAGATTGTACGAACACAAAAGAGATATTAGAGTGGGCAGCGAAAGCAGTGGAATATTTTGCCATGTTAGAGACAAGAATCATACGATTGATTTCAATGGAAGTAAAATGGAATTTAAATCGGCTAACTATGTTAAGAGAAGAATTGTAGAATCGAGCTTGATATCGTCAGTTCCTAACTTAAATCTATCTGAGGGTCAATTTTTTTTTAATCCTGTAATAATAAAGCATATAAACAAAATAGTTAAATGTCAGCCCTTCAATATGTTTAGGCCTAACCCCCTCCCCCCAGATTAGCCACAAGTAGGGGATTGGGAGAAAAAAGAGGGGATCTTGTGTTATGCTTATATGCACTTCTCTTAAATTTTCTACTCAGTGTCAGTTGAAAAAGGGTGTAAGATACACCGAAACTGTTCTGACTTAAATTGTCTTCGGAGAATGTGGTTTAATTCCTCATATATATATATATATATATATATATATATATATATATATATATATATATATATATATATATATATATATATTGCCGTGGTATAAGGGCCAAGAGGTGTACGTAGGTTTGTTATGTACTTCAATAACTCCGTGATTTCGTTTCTCTAAGTGTGCTATATTTCTTTACGTCATTTAATCTTTTAGGATTCTAGTGCCATGTACAGTGCAGCGTTCGAGGATTGAGTTAAATACTTCTAAGCAAAAATATATCTTTAATTACGACATAAAAAAGTGAAATATTAAAAACAAACTATACATCTATAAATAAACGATTCTATGTTAGAATTACTAATTTAAAGTAAGGTTTGACCCCCAAGCTCACTTTGATACTGACGCTAATTGACACACAAAACAATTGAATTTCTTTACCTTTAACAAAAAAACCCACATGAATTCGGCTGAAGAATGATCTTAACCTTGGATCTCATGTAGACGGGGAAATAGTTTGCGGTTATGAACGTGGGCGTGTTCGTAGACGCTCAACCATTTGTCTGTTGTTAATGTTGAGATGCTTCGCACTGACAAGCGATGAGCAAAAAGTGAATCCTTTGACGAATGGGGGTGGTTTGAGGGAGTAAACTTTGTGTATTCCTCAATAGCCAGGACTATCTCTGTTTTTTTTTTAAACCGAGAAAGGGGGTTTCTTTGACGAGAGATGTATGAGAGTAATCCTCGATACAAATGGGCTAATTTTTTGTGTGACCACCAGGAACTGGCTCAGAATGAGCTTATTCTCTGTTCCGTTCTTTGAGTGCCGGGCACTACCGCCGGACTTCGTCGTGTTGATCTCTAACTCGATCTTCTCGTTTTTCTCTAGTTATCCTCCTATATACTTCACCGACTCACTGGGGGTAGGGGAAGGGAGGAATGAGGGATTATGTATTAAGCCTCTCTCCTCTCTTCTTCGAGCGTCTTTAACTTAGCCCTAAAGGCATCTCCTACCTTTGGTCGCAGCTGTTATAATTTCGTCTATTACACTAAACTAGATCCCAAATCTTAGGGAAAATAGTGCCTGTTTAAACACTGTTATTGCACCTGATCTCCTCCGCTTCGTATTGTTATGCTCGCTGGTACAGATATCTGTTGATTCGTACTTCTTGTGTTTAGAGGAGGTGTCTGGCGGCCAGCGGGTCGAGGGGAGAGAAGGGGGCAGTAAGTAATCAGGTCATACTGCCTAGCGTCAGGACGTTGTGGTACCCCAACGAGTCCTTCTTTATTATGGTGAGTATCGATTTCCATATATATATATATATATACAAAAAATCCCACTTGTAAAATGAAAAGCAGATCTATTTTTCCTCTGCGATTTTCTGCAATTATTGATCTACTCACGCGCTACTTTGTGAGTTTTTCATATATATATATATATATATATATATATATATATATATATATATATATATATATATACAGTGGTTTCAATAAATATCCGATACATGGTCAAAGGTGTATTTAACATAGTTACACAGCAGCAAAGTAATCGAAAATTGAACATCTTATGTAAATTGTACGTTGAATAAAAGTGGTATCATATTGCAAAAATAGTAAAACATTACGGCAAAAATATCAAACAAGCGTTTCAAAAATTATCCGATACATCTATGAAAACCAGTTATTATGACCTTTCGTCGCTAGTACAGCTTCCAACCATTTATGATATTTATTATGTGGTTCTTACAAATATTTGTATGTAGGTACCTTGCCCTATTCTTTTTGGCATATGCTTGTTAAATCTGTTAGATTTCTTGGGTTCTTTTTCTGAATCTTTAGTTTTAATTCTTGCCACATGTTTTCGATAGGATTTAGGTCTGGCGACTGACTTGGCCATCCTATAACCTTTATTTTCTTCTGCTGAAACCACGCTGCAGTGCTCTTCGCTGTATGTTTCGGATCATTGTCCTACTGTAATATCCGTCCAATTGTCAACTTCAAGTCGTCTGCAGACTGTAAGAGATTATTATCTAGAATACTGCGATACATCTGAGCATTCAGTTTTCCTTCAATAATATGGAGTCTTCCATGACCTGTAGAGGAGAAACAGCCCCACACCATTATGCAGCCTACTCCAAACTTTACTGCTGGGATTGTATTTTTAGGATCATGCGCTGAGTTTTCTGCCTCCAAACGTGACTAACCATATTCTGCCCAAATAACTCAATCTTCGTCTCGTCAGACCATAGTAGTGAGTCACCAAAACTTGCGGGCTTCTCTAAATGTTCCTTGGCAAAATTCAGACGCTTTTTGACATGAATTAAATGGAATCCCTAGGTCCTAAAACTGCTCTAATTGTATTTTTGCATTCATTTGTCCCAGCTGCTTCCAAATCTGTCTGAAGTTTAGATCGAGGCACTCAAGGATTCATCTTTCCTTTACGGATTATATGTTTAGCCGCATGGTTTGAAATTTTAGATAGATGCCCTGAACTTGGTAGATTTACAGTGGACTGATATGACGTGAACCAGCTAATTGTTCACTAATGGTTGAAATTGGTATTTTCAGCATAGATAAATTATTCTATAGCCAAAACCACTTTTATGTAACTGAACAATTATTTCTCTGCTCCATTTTGGCTATTCCTTAGCCTTCACCATATTAGAATTAGAGTGTTGGACTATGACTATCTTCTCATGCTGCTCTCAGACATTGACTGAAGTCCGCTCTGTCACGTGGAAGAAGTACCTTATTTTTCTAGAAAGTGCTACAGCATTCCTGTAACGTAAACAACTCTGAAATGTTCGAGAACTATATATTATTGATTTGAAACTAATTTTCTGGGTGTGTTGGATACCTTTTGAGGCGATAACACTTTTGTCGATATAATTATTAATGCTTTACCATTTGTGTAAACTAATACTGAATTGGTATTCAACGTGCAAAATGCATAAGATGTTGAATTTTCAATTACTTTGCTGTTGTGTAACTATGGTAAATAAACATGTGAACATTGATAGGATATTTATTGCACCCACAATTTATATATATATATATATATATATATATATATATATATATATATATATATATTCTTTTACCTGGTCGCACATAAATTATTTCCTTTATATTTCTTGGTAAGTATGTAGTTTACCCCTCTTGATTTCTAACAGATTTACCACTGTACTTATAAAATGATCAGGTTTTTCGCAGTATCTGGCATACCGCTTAATATTTTATTAGTCCATATTTGTTCTTTCCTGTTAGTCTTTCCTCATGAATAATACATTTAGTCACGCTTTTCTTTGTATATCAGCAAAGTAATTGTTCTATAAATCCATCTCTTTAACAAAAAAATGGATGTTTACCTATAATTTTGCGACATAAAATCTGCCTTTCTAATTGAGTCAGACTATTTAATGAATAAGACAACTTGCGGTTGTTTTGCGTTTGTGATACAATGATTAAATATTTTTAATATATTATGGATTTTTACTGCCAAAATAAATTGTTTAGTTATTTACTTCAGTTTAGCACCCTTGATAATATGTTCTAAGTTAGTATTATTTTTTAAAAGTATGGCACGCCACATATCAAAAAATTAATTGCATGCCAAAATTGTTGAATCATATAACTAAAATATCTGTTCACTTCTGTAGTTATTTCCATCTTCTTTAAATTTCATTTTGTTGTTTAGTTTAGTATCGTCTGAAAAAGACCTTAATTCACATTCTATTTCACTACGTAACTAATAAAGAAAATTAAAAAAAGGTGCGGTCCTAAAACTTATACCTAAGAAATAGAATCAGTACCTGGTGGCCATTCTGGTTTTGCCCCATTTTAAAGCGCTCTTTCTTTTGGGCGATTCTTCAGGTATGAAGTGTAATTTACCAAAGACTTTCACAAAATAAGAATATACGACTTAGAACCTAAAAATGTGATCTTAGAGTGAATAGACATGTAAAGAACTATTTATTTCTAAAACACTGATGAGTGATCGCTAAAAAATTGTTGCTCTATAAATGAATCTACAATTTCATGTCAATTTTAGATTCCATAATTTTCCATAATAATGACATTAGGATTTATAGTGGATTTCTTTCACTATCATGCATAAATATCTTTAAAATAGCCATTTCCCACCTCTTAATCACTGGAGACAATCTTTTCCTTTAAGAAGTAAGTGAATAAATAAATAAAAATAACTCCATTATAGTTTTTCTTTTCTTTAAGATTAAGGGCATAGATTCTTGATACGCACAAACCTTATCTGAACTCATTTTATTAATGGTTTAAATTATATTTTCAGATGGGACTATTATTGTATTCATTATGGATATAGTGACATTAAGGTGACCTGGTTTTCGTTATTTAAATTAAGATTATCTTTGCTAAATAATGATAATTATTATTTAATAGACTCATTTTATCAGTCATTTTTAATTACTTAATCTGCTTCATTAAGACTTAAACTCCTTGTCTACTATTTTACCTTCATACCAGTATTTCACCTCATAGACTTTCGGGTTAATCCGTTTTGGGGTCTCTAAAGTTTTCCATAATGCTCAGTTGAATTTTAAGAATTTAAATGTAATGAATATAAGTGCAAATTGCTTTGGACCGTAGTCTTTACTTTTTCCTTCATAATTCGAGTTACACATATTTAACTTTCATGTCACAGAAAGAGAAATAGTGTGTTTTTTGTGTAATAATCCATAAGATCATAAGCATCTAGAAAAAGTACTGATATTCATGGTTATAGGGAGATATGTGTAAAGAAAGAGGAGATGATAGAGGAAGTCAATCTCTGTGCAAATTCTAGAGAATTTGGAGCCATCTTTAGGCTTTGGGGTAGATGGTGCTCTAGATGCTAGCTGCTACATTGAAACCTATGATAGACATGAGAACCTCTTGCAGATTTCTGTACTTTCTAAAAGATTAGGCAAAATGTAACGCCAAAGCACCAAGGGTAATTAATACCTTCCCGACCTCTTTTTATTACGAATCATGAGAATAAGCTGAAAGGATGAAATTAACTTGATTGAACCTGATGGATGTTCAAAACAACAAATATTAATAGACATATGAACTGTTTTTCGATTTACATGGGTGTGGCAATAAGACTTCCTAGATTTGGGAAGGGAATTGCTCAGCTTGTGTATGGGTTACCGCTGGGTGATTAGTCGTTCTAGATGCCTTGAGGTCAAGAGCACCATGCATTCTGTTTTTAAAGAGTATTTCAAGAATAGTGCATCCATGATAACAACGCAGCGTGGCTTAAGGATGCGGTTTGCGCTTGGGCGCCATGATGTCGTACTGGAGGGAAAATCAATTCATCGTTTGGGTTCCAACCGTTAGACGAACAAAATTAGCTTTGAAAGGAACAAGGTCAACATACCTACTCTTAAGGCACGTACTCTCAATTATTATGACTTATAATCTTATGACCAAAGAATTTACGATCTTCAAAACTTTCAAAAACTCATTAAGAAGTGAAATGGTTACCATCCAACCTACCGAACTACAAGCCATTATAATAACTTATAGAGTCGTGACTAAAATGTCCTGTCCGACCTAGGACCGCATCAGGGCTAGAAAATGTGGTAGCTATAAGAGCTTCTCTACACCATTCTCCCAGAAGTTCTGCAGGGGAACACGTATCAGATCGAAAATGAGCCTTGTGAATCAGGTGAGTGAGAGATATTATGAAACCCGTGCAATTTTGTGTGAAGATATTCACCAAAGCGATCCCATAACAACTATTCTGATCCGCAGTTGTGGTGGAGCAAATGTGAGTTTGTGTGTGAAGGGCCATTCTCCCACCTCTTTTTCCAATACCCTCTCCCTCCCTCCGTAAGAATGTGTGTATGAACGGAAACGTTTTTTTGTTTTGTTTGTATATATAAATTGATTTTCCTGTTTTGTATAAAAGGTCTTTTTTTTTCTCTTCCTCAGCTAAATGTTAAATATTTTTCCGAAAGACTACTATAGTAAATTATACATAATATTACCTTCCAAATTTGTAAAGAGTGGCGGGCGGTGACAGGGGGGCTTGAGGTACACCAGAAGTTGTGCGTCCTGTTGGGACAGAAGAGCTGTTTTTTGTAGCCCTGAAGGTGCAACCATATCACTATATATTGTATCAAGCTCGGATTCACCAGCTTTCTTTTATCTGTAAGACGTCTCGGAGGCGCCAGCCTTGTTAGTCCTCTGAAAGTTATAAATAGTCGAGTGGCAGCTGGCAGGACTCTCCCCCCCTACCTCGAGGTACCACGTGAGGTTTTTCTTTCTTTTTACATTTACTGGTTTTGTTTGTTCATTTATCTCTTGTCTCTTGGTTGGGTTATAGGCCTGTGATTGGATATTGAATTTGTAAATTGATCAAGCCCATTTTTTTGTTGTGTAAATAAGTAAGAGATCTCTTATAAATATTTACCCCATATTTTTCTTGTAAATAAAAGACTGTACATACAATCCGTTTCATTCTCCTTCGATTTCTCACGTCTGAATTAGTGTATGGAGCTGGTTGGAACGATTGGGATTAGAGTATAGATTTTCGACCCGC
Source organism: Ceratothoa steindachneri (assembly GCA_963969495.1). Classification (NCBI taxonomy): domain Eukaryota; kingdom Metazoa; phylum Arthropoda; class Malacostraca; order Isopoda; family Cymothoidae; genus Ceratothoa; species Ceratothoa steindachneri. The sequence goes on from OZ018334.1 coordinate 73,052,955, forward strand.
TACATTTGGCGCCCGAATAGGGACGTGATATCTCGAAACCAGGAGCGTACAGAATTGAATTGCAGTCCACACTCAATTAGAATGACAAGTAGTTTGGTGTTTTTTTCCCCTTTTCTATCATTTTTACTAACCTGAGAGCATGGCTTCTGTGAAACAGGGCCTACATGATGAGATTGTGAGGCTGAGGCTGGAGTTGAGACAGAAAGAGGAGGAATGTATGATGTTGTGGAACGTGATTGAAGGATTAAAGAGTTATAGGATGAGTATGGATGAGAAGACAGACAGGATGGGTGAAGAAATGGACGAAAGACAGAAGCAGGTCAACCAACGAATAAAGGAACTATATGACATGATGAAGCAGTTAGAAATAGCCCCAGGACCCTCGACCCTGACTCCTGCTCCGAATGAAGGGATAAGACTAATGAGATCAATGGGGGTGTGTGTGAGTCTAGGGAGGATAGGATGATTGTGAGTGATAGGAAGGACAGAGAGTGGAAGAGAGTGGAACGTAAGAGAAGAAGGAAGACTGGATCAAAGGGAAAGGATCGGAAGGTGAGAGGGAAGAGTGCGGACTCATTGGACTCAGATGAGGGAGAGAGTTATGGTATGATTGCTATGTGTGAGAGTGAGGGCAGCTTAATTGAGAGTGAAGTGAATGTGGGGAAGGTTATTTTAATAAGGGAAGTGCCAAAGGTTGATAAGTTTAGGTTTTATGGTTGGAAAAGTGTGAAAGAATTCTGCGGGGAATTTGAGCGGTATTGCAAGCTCAAGTAGCCGGAGAATAAGGGATACTGGATGAATATTTTGGGGGAATGTTTGGATGGAAAAGTATTAGAGTTTTTCCCCGTGATCACGAGTGTGGGGAACCTAGGTATGATGTGGTAAAGCAGAGACTGATTGGGCAGGTGAAACGAATGAAAGAGAGTGTGAAGTATAGAAGGCTGAATGAATTTGAGAAGGCTCGCACGGGAAAGAGTGAAATTTTAAACATGTATGCACATAGGCTTGAGATTATGGCGAGAAAGAGGTATGATGATGATGATGTGAATGAATGTAAAGAATTGATGGATACGGTGCCGCGAAAGGTAAGTGAATGGCTGAATGGGAAAAGAAAGGAGAGAATGAGGCTGACAGGTGAACGATTAGGGTGGAGGGATGTGTTGGAACTGTTAGAAGACGGGTGATTTGATAAGGAAAGTGATTTAGGCGAGGATGGATGGTATAGTGTAAATGTTGGGGGTAAGAAGCCAGGAGCTTTCCTCCACCCCAGCAGTTTGTCGGCTATTGGGATACTCTGAGGGCTGCGCCAGCTTGGGTGATGTCGAGCTTCCTGGGCCGGAAGGCTGGATGGGCGAATGTAGGATGGACAAATGGAAAGGGTTAGATGAGTAATAAACGCATGAATGGGTATCTGAGGGCGCAACCGAGGTACGTCCCAGCAAATGAGAGACTGAATGGTGTAAGAAAGGTCGTGGAATGTCGTAGGTGTGGAAGGAAGAAGCATATGTTGGTGGAATGTAGGTGGACGTCTGGTGCATGTTTTGGGTGTGGTAGGAAGGGGCATATGATAAATGATTGCCAGGAAAGTTTGAAAGGGTGCTTCGAATGTAAAGAAAGAGGCCATTTGAAGAAAGATCGTCTGAAGCTGAATGGTACAGCGACTGCTGAGGAAAGTATGAAGTATGCTTGTGGTAATTCCGGAAAGGCTGGAAATTATACCAGGATGGGTCGTGACCAGAGGAATGTATGTAGCTATTGTGCGATGGAAAAACATTCGAGTGAAAAGTGTTGGAATAGACTGAGAGCTCAAGGTGTGGATGGAAAGTCTGAAGCGGGAAACTGAATTGTAAGAGGGTACCTGGTGAAATATCCTCTGGGTGCATGAGTGCAAGAAATGTGTTGGTAAATCTTTCTAGTGTGAAATTGCTGCCTCGTAGAAAGTATGAGTGTCTGAGTGGGAAGGTGAAATTCAATGGGATTGAGTGTTTGGCTTTGATAGATTCTGGATGCAAGGCGAGCTTTGGGTATAAGGATGTGTATGACAAGTTGAGTGATAAAGCCCTCCTTTCTGAGTGTAAAAGTAGTTTAGTAGTGATTGGTAGTATGAGTGTTTGTGATTGAAATAATAAGGTATGTTGATGAATGAGTGTTAATTCTCTGTGATTGATAAGGTGAGTAGTGAGTATGGTGTGTTTTGGGGGTATGATTTTATAAAAATGTACCGTATGGTTGTGTATCCTGTGAATGATTAGATTGAGAGAAAGAGTGCTAAAAATGGTGTGTATAAGTTGTATGTAGGGAAAAATGGTAGTGTTTTGAGGAGTGTGTTTACTGGTATTGAAGTGTCTGCTATGGAGAGTGTAAGCATTGTGAAGGGTAAAAGGGAGTCTGTTAGAGTGAGTTGGAGTAAGAATGTTAGTTTGAATGTGAGTGAGAACACTGTAATATTAGATGGGAAGGATGATTGTTATAAGGTAAGTCGTGTTCCTTGTGTGTTTGATGGCTTGATGAGAATGGAATGATCCTTTTTTTATGTGTGTAGGCGGACCCCAGAGTGAAAGGGCAGGTGAGGGGGATTTAAGTCGGAGATGTATTGGGTCACCTCGCCACTGTTATTGTGGTAGGTATGGATGATAGCACGGATGTCAGGGTAAATGTTTCAAGGGAAAGGAGGTGTGAATTAACCTATAATGAAGTGGGAAGGATGGTGGAATTAGATGGATGATTGCCTGCATAAGAAAACGAGGATGTGTATCGAAAGTTGTTTGATCGAAAGGAGATCCTCAGTAAGGGTGATCTAGATTTCGGGTTTGTGAAGCTTCCGGAATTAAAGATTATCCTAAGGAGGACACCCCAATCCTACAGCGGCCAAGACATTTCTATCTTTCGGTTGCTGATGAGATTGAGGAGCATGTGTGAAATTCGAACGATTGGGGGTGATTGAAGAAAGTGAGAGTGCATGGAATAGTCCGATTGTGCCTGTACGTAAGCCGGATGGAAGTTTGCGTCTGTGTGTGGATTATCTAAAAGTGAATTAAAGGACTGTGAAAGAAAGGTTTCCGATGTGTGTGGTATCTGAGTGTGTGTATAGTTTGCATGGGATGAAGTGTTTTACAAAGCTGGATTTGGTACGTGGGTATTACCAGATGCCCATTCTTGAGGAGAGCCGGTTAGTGACTGTCTTTTTCTCTACAAAAGGCATTATCGGTTCCGGAACCTCAGCATTGGGTTGGCTAATGCTCCCGGAGCCTTCCAGCAGGCAATGAATGTTGTGTCGAGTAAGTTTTCGAGTAAGAATGTGATTGTGTTTATAGATGATATTTAGAGTTTTGAGGGGCATATGAGATTGGTGAATGATGTGTTGAGAACGTTGGAGAGTGTTGGTGTGAAGGTGAATGTAGTGAAATGTGAATGGTTTGCGAAATAAGTGGAATTCTTTAGGCATATGGTGAGCGAGAATGGGTTGCGAATGTCGCCGAAGTATGTTGTGAAGGTTAAAATGTTTCCAAAACTGGTGACTGTGAAGCAGCTGAAGTCGTTTCTGGGTTTGATTGAGTTTCAGCGAAAGTTTATACGTGATTGTTCGGGTATGAGTAAGCCTCTGACTGAGTGGATGGGCAAGGAAGGTAGTACGATTGTTAGTTGGAATGATAAGATGAATGAAGCGTATGAGAAACTCAAAGAGGCAGCGGCTGAAGATGTCGAATTGGCATACTCGGACTATAGTGTGAATGCTAAGATGCTTGAATTATATACGGATGCTAGTGGGTACTGTATGGCAGGTTTTTCTTATGCAAGATCAGCGTTTGAATGAAGAGAATGTCAGGCGAATAATTGGGTATGTATCGAAGGCTATGAATGTGGCAGAGCGAAAATATTCACCTGTGGAACGAGAGTTGGCTGCGATAAGGAGGTGTTTGACAATGTTGCGTCCGTTTTTCTAAGGGGCGAGGTGTGTGATCAAAAGAGATCACCAACCTCTTGTGTATTTGCAAAGTATGAAATGGGCTGATAGTAGGATTGCGAAGACTTTGGAAAATTTAAGTGATTTTGATTATGTGATTAAATATGTGCCTGGAGAACGGAATGGAGTTGCTGATTTAAAGTTAAGGTATCCTGGTACGAATTATGAAAATGTGTGTGGAGTGAGTGATCCTGAGTATTTGCCGAAAGGGTTTATGAATGGAAAGGAGAGTATGTGTGGTGGTGATTCCTTGTTTAGGAGTGTATGGAATGGTTTGCAAGAGATTTGAAGAGTGATGGATTAGATGTGAGATGCCCGATAGTGTGGATGACTTAAGGAAGGAGGTAATCAGTGAAGTATGTAGGAAGCCGGAAAGTATTGTTATGGTGAAGGTGCAAAACTTCATGAAAGAATTGAGAGCAATGTGTATGCCAGGAGTCCCGCCTTTTCAGGAAGTGTTGATTGTAGTGAGTCGTTTGTATGGAGTGATTGTTTATGTGCACTTTGGCGGTTAGAGGCCAATTGTGTACAAAGATGAGAAGATGAAGGGTTTGAATGCTAATGTGGTACATTTCTAGTGTTTAAGCAGGGTGCATTACAATTGGGTAATTCAAAAGTGTTCGTATATGAGGGAGAAGAATCATTGTCTGGATGAAGATTAATGTGTGGTGAATAATAATGTGGGAGTTGATGATGGTGTGGATGTCAGTGCTGATGTCTGGGTGGTTGTTCCTTCTGTGTATTGCAAACATGGTAGACCTAATATGATGAAAGCGAGAGTGAAAGTTGGTGAAAGGTTCTTCTGTAGTTTGGTTGATACTGCTGCGCAAGTTTCGTTAGTGAACGAGAGGATTCTGAGTAAGTATGATAAGTTTAGATGTTGCGAGCGTAAGCCTGTGAAGTTAAGGATAAGTGGATTAGGTAATGTAATTATAGTGGCATGGGAACAGGTTAGTCTGAGAGTGAGTTTACGCAGTGGTGTGTATATGAAGCATGACTTTGTGATTCTGAAAGATGAGCAAATGCCGTGTTGTTTCTTGCTTGGTGTAGAGTCTATGAGATTGAATGATTTGTCTTTGGATGCTGATAATGAGTGTGTCATGAAAGGTAAATGTGACGTGATGAGGTTGACTGAGTGTGCGAAGAATGCTGTGAAATTTTTCTGTATAATTGAATAGGTCATGGATGATGAGAATGAGATTTTAAGTGACGATGATATTCTAGATATGCAAGAGGTGTGTCCTTTTGTCAGTGAGTTGGAGAGGTGTGTAATGATGCGTGTTGATTTGAATGAATGTCCTGAGTGTTTGAGTGATTTTAAAAGGTATGCTAAAGATTTTGTTTTTGTATGGATGTTGTATATTTTGTGAGGCATATGAAGGATAGAGATGAAATGTATGTACCTGTGATGTGCTTGGTTGGTATGATTGGTCTGGCCAAAGTATGATTCTTCTGTTAAAAGTTCTGCATGATAATTATTGGCTATGGGTAAGTATAAGTTGTGGGAGTGTATGAAAGAGCATGTGTTACATCCGCTTCTGAGAACTGTTGTGAATGATGTGACTACGTGTGAAAGGTTTTAGAAGCGAAAGGTGCAGGTGTGCAAGTAAAGCCGCCGATTTTGAAAGATGATGTGAAAGAATCGTTTGAATTAGTAGTAATTAATTGTGTGCCTTTACCGCGTACGAGTGAGTGAAATGTTGGTATAATTGTTATGGTTGATCCATAAAAGCAAGTTTGTGTATGCAGCGCCTGTGAGAGATAAAAGGAGTGTGACTGTTGCGCGTGTGATTGAGCAGTTGTTTTTTCCTATGTTTATATGGAAGCCTAGAAGATATCTGAGTGATAATGGGCTTGAGTTTGTGAGTGAAGTGTTTGAGCGAATGTTGAGAGAAATGGTGTGGAGCATGTGAGGACGACTCCGTATGCACCGTCTTCGATTGGATTGGCTGAACGTACAATTATTACCTTGTGTGAGATGTTGAGAAAGATAAGTACGACATTGAATGACTGGTATGAATGGTTGGGTAGAGTGTTATGGGCGTATAATTCGACTGTGCATAATGCAACTAGGGTGTGCCCGTTCAGTTTGTTATGAATTTGAAAGGTGAGTGAAAGATCGGTATCGTTTGAGTGAAGGTAGGCAGAGTGTATGGCGTGAGGCACATGAAAGGTTTCGTTCGTTTGAAATAGGTGTAAAAATATTGAAGGTAAAAGAAGTAAAAGGTAGGTTGAATGTGTTAAAGACGAGTGAAAAGTTTGAAGGACCGTATAGAGTTGATAGAGTCTTGTAGAATATTGTGACATATGTTTTGGAGAGTTTGAATGGAGGTGTAACTGAGAGAGTGTGGGCTCATCAGAGTCAGTGAAGGAGGTGGAGAGAACCTCGTGACTAAATAGTGAGCCATCCGGTGTATGAACTGTGCAGAGGGAGAGAGATAAGGTGCATGATGATGAGAAGGAATGTGATAGTATTGATCTCTCTGGGAAAGAGCTTGCCTTGTTGTCGAAGAGTAGAAAGTGTACAAAGAAGAGTGAAAGGAAGAATGCAAATACGAATGTAAGTAAGTCTGAGCAGAGTATTTTTCGTATGGGGCAGCTTGAGAGAGAGATTGAGTGTTTGTATAAGCAGGTGGGTGATTTGGCTGATGTAAGTAGACAAGTGAGTGAGCTGCCTGTGGCTGATTTATCTCGTTTTGGGAACAATATGAATGATAGTGTGTCTGGGCAGAATGAACCTAGTGTGGCTGATTTTTCTGGTTTTACAAAGGGTAAGGGTAGAGGTGAGTTTGATGTGGAGAATGAGGAGGTGACTGACATTTCTGACTTCTGGTGGGAACCAGTTGAAGGGGTTCTTGGTGTAGCCGCTGAGAATATAGGGGATGTGAGTGATCTCTCTGTTTCACAAGAGTGTGCTTTGAGTTTGATGAGAGCTGTGAGTGAGGAGCTGATGAATGGAAGTATAAAGAGTGAAGGTTCTGAACGGAAGAGCATGAAAGAGTTCTGCCGGGAGATGGGAGAGCTAGTAATGAAGGCTAAGGCTATGGTGGATGATATGATCGATAGTGACGAGGAGACTGACAAGACCCCTGACAAACTAACCCGACAGATTGCTACTCGTAGCCAGGGACCAGTAGATGAGTGTGGATGGGTGCAGAAGCGCGCGATTGAGTATAAAATGTACTGTGAGTAAGGAGAGAGAGGGTATTGTGAATGACTATGGCCTAATGAAGGAGGTATGTAGTGGAGCGAATGGGAGAGCGTTTGTGAGGTCATTCACCCACCCACATTAAGAGGACCTCACCCTCTCACCCTCCCTCTATAAACGTTTTAGCCATAGCTCATGAATTCTTTGTTTTTTGCCAGACATAATACGAGAAAATGGTGATAAGTTTTTGTTGTCTTTTTTCATGTTCGCAGTTTTATGATATAAATAGAATTAGACGTACAAAAGGGAAGATTGTAAAACAATAACCACATCAAAATTTAGGGCGGTAATTTCAACCAGATATCAATTTAAGATTCTCGTTTAGGTTCATTAGGAAAGAATTTTTTATGTTCAATGGTAAAATAGAAAATAAATCAATAAAATTAATGATATGAGAAAAATATTAAAATGAATTAGAGTTGCATAATTATCAGACATTATCATAGACTTACTAACTGAACCTATCTTTTATGCAATGTTGGGAACCTTTACAGCCTACGGATCTATTACTGAACCTAGAATCGTGTTTATAATAGAAAGAAAAAAAATCGATATAAAATATAGCATAAATTAAGTTATCAGAGAAGTTAGATTAGTCAATTATATATGTAGGTATGATTTTGTTCTACAAACTTAACCATCATGAAAATAATTTATATATTCACAAACGAGAGAAATATTTGGTTTTATTGTTGAAAAAATTGATTAAATAATCTTCCACGCCGTTAATATTATTGAAGTAAGTTTCTCCAAATTAGGGAAGTTTTCAGGCTTCTGAAAAAAGTGAGAAGTTTGAAAGTGATGATATATTAATTAGTATCAATGTTGTAGAGAAAAATGCCGATTGTATAGTAGATCAAGTTTAGTTATATATATATATATATATATATATATATATATATATATATATATATATATATATATATATATATATGTATACAAGGGGCGGTCAATAAGTTTTGCGAATTCGTAGGGCAAAACAGAGGAAGGGGGATGGCTGTTTGTGGGGGTGTTAGGACAAGTTATGACAAGTTAGGAACTGCAGCCGCACGCTCCCGCCTCGTCTATTTAAGAAGCAGTAGCTGATCGCAGATCGTCAGTCACAAATTTTCAACAATGATCAAATTTTTGACCAAGGAAGGCAAGAATGAAAAAGAGATAATGAGCGCATGGTTTCAGTGTAAACCAACACCGCCCCTTCATATGCAACCATTACTCGCTGGAATAGGGAGTTCCGCCATGGTTCTGAGTCCCTTGAAGATGACGCCCGTCCAGGACGCTCGTCAGACTTGACCAACGAGGACAATGTGGCCCGTGTGGAGAAGATGATCCTCGAAAATCGACGGTTGAGGGTCGAAGAAATCTAGTTAGAACTTGAAATATCGCGTGGAAGTGTTATCAACATCATCCACGACAATTTGGCCATGACCAAGGTCTCTTTTCATTGGGTGCGTAGGAACCTCACGCTCCATGATCGACTTCAACGTCGTCACAGTTCACAAGGCCAGAGTTTCACAAGCTGCCCTGCGCGAGTGCGGATTCGAGGAGCTGTATTATCCCCCCTACAGTCCGGATTTGACCCCTAGCGACTACTTTTTATTCCGCCAGCTCAAGGCTGCACTGCGTGGACGCTGGTTTGTGGACGATGAAGATGTCCAGCTCACCGTCCAGGAGTGAATTGAACAGCAGTCGGCAGATTTCTTGTTGTCGGGAATTCGAAGCCTCAGGGGCAAGTGGCGCAAGTGCATTGAAGTCGAGGGTAGTTTATTGAAAAATAATAAAATACTTTTCCTCATATCTCGTTTCCATATATTGAAATTGCAAAACTTATTGACCGCCCCTCGTAACTATGAAATAGCACTTAAAATGCTTAAATAGGATTTATTAGATATTCAGTACATTGTCGATGAAATCTTCAAACAATTAATTTATAGATATCCTAAGTGTGATAATACATTTGCTAATGTTAAAATGTATATAAGTGAAAGTGGAGCTCTATTATATGATCTTAAAACTTATAATATATATCTTTTGGAGGAAGATTCTTCCGGTTACCTGCCTCCATAAAAAGAGAATTACTGCAAGGAGTAAATTCTAATTACCCTACAGTGGTGAATCTTTTTGATCATTATAACGACATAATCCAAACTCTACTTAGGACTTCTTCTTCTAGTAGTTATAAAATTGCTGCTGAAAGTAAAGATTTTTTGGCTAACTCCAAGAATAATTTCAATTGGAAACCAAACAAGCCCTCCTTTAACTTCAACTCTGGGCAAAACAAGCCACTCTTTGACTTTAAATCAATCGAGAGTCACCCTAAGTCATCCACTCTAGAAAATTTTAAAACATCAGTAACCTTTGCCAGGGAAACAGATAAATTTGGTAAATTTTGTGCAGTTCAGGGACATTCTATGTTTCTTAGCTCCAAGTATCAGACTTTAGATTCTAGAAAGGCTAGATGTAAAGAATTAAAATTCTGTTATTTTTGTACTAGCAATAAACATTTAAGTGAGAAATGTCCAGGAAAATATAATAAACTTAGTTTTCCATGTTATTACTGTAAGTGTTATAGTCACATATCAGCACTTTGCCACAAACCGCCAAATGATACATCTTTGCATTCAAATCTTTGCATCAACATGAGTGCTTCTCCATATCAACCATATTTGTTGCCTATAATTGAATTAAGATTTAAAAGGGGAGGAAATTCTTACAACGTTAAATGTTTATTGGAGGATGACAGTCAGAGATCTTATGTCAGGAGGTAATGGATGTTCTTAAATGTGATACTTTTGATTGGGCATATTTGAATTATGACGTAAAAACTTTTCTCGGAAAAAATAAGAGAAAATTTAAAGAATGTGTTATGGACGTTAGTATTCCTGGCTATAAAGATATTCCATTGCCTATCTTAATTGATAGTGAATTTGATATCCATTTACATGTATCAAATCTCCCCATAGCTGTTAACAACATAATATCTGAAGGTTTTAAAATGGCAGATCAATCTCTAGCATAACATGGTGAAAATATCTCATTACCTGGACTTCTTGCAGTTGATGTGAATCAATTTATTCCTAAAATGGAAAAAATAAAATGTATAAATGGAACAGCATGGCTTATGTCTACAGGTATTGTGCCCTTTGGGAACATAATGCATTTTTTAATCCATCTCAAGTAACGAGCCATGAAACTGTGGATAAATCTTCAGTAACAAATACTTCAATTAATTTCATGGATGCTGTTGAGCTTTATGGGGTTAAGGAGCCCTCTACTCATGTAGATTCTGTCTTGGAACCCAAGAAAACGTATTTCAATCCATTTGATACTGCATTTACAGATTGTTCTGTAGAACAAGGATTAGAAAACATGTTTAGTTTAGAGTCAGTTGTATGCACTAAATTGATTGAAGATCAAAGTAAATACGACGCTAAGAAAATTGAAAATTTGAAATCTAAGATTGAGTTAAAGGAAAATAAATATTTTGTAGTCCTGCCTTGGCATCATAATATCATAAAAGAAGTTCCATCAAACGAAGGCATTGCTATTACAATCCTCAACAAAGTAGTTGATAAACTTCAAAAGAATGGCCAGTTGGAGGTCTATCAAGAGGTCTTTAAAAGACAATTAGAGGATAGGATCATTGAAAAGGTTGACCACCAGAAGTGTATCACAAACATATATGGATTCCTCATAGACCAGTCATAAAATTTGAACCCAATGTGACTACCAAAATTCGTCGGGTTTTCAATTGTTCTATTAAAGTTAACAACAAGCCATCTTTAAATGAAGCAGCATATGCTGGAATAAATTTAATAAATAACCTCACCCAACTAATGTTACAATTCAGATCTAATAGGTACACCATGCTTAATGATATAAAACAAGCATTTTGCAAATTCCATTGGCAAATGAAAAAGATAAAAATCGTTTTTTTATTTTTCATGATGGAAGATGGCAAATTGGTTACATACAGATATAGAACTATTATTTTGGGGTTTAATGCCAGCCCATTAATTTTAAATGATGTAATTAAACATCATGTTAGCCAATATCCCAAGGATTATTGCACAAGCATCTTAAACTCAAATTTTTATGTAGATAACTTGATACTCACTGGAAATTCTGAAGAAGAACTATTTGATCTCAATAAGGAATCTGATGCGAGGATGAAGGAAGGTGGATTCAAGTTGCGTTCTTGGAACTCTAATTGCAAAGGGCTAAGAGATGCATTTACTAGAGACAACTGCATGGCCCAACATTATAATGGTTGTGAGAAAGTTCTTGGTTATAAGTACTTAATAAGCGAATATGCTCTTCAGTTAGCAGCTATGAATATCGATCAAGCTGCAAAAACCAAACGTAATATTTTATCTCAAATTTCAAAGTTATTTGATTTACTTGGATTGATTTTGCCTATAACAACTCGGGGTAAAATTCTAATGCAAAAGCTTTGGGCAGAGAAACTCTCGTGGGATCAAGCCATTCCAGAACAATATAAAAAACTGTGGCAAGAACTTCAGGCTGATTTTAAGCAAATCTTTCATTTAATGTTTCCTAGAACTTGCATCTCACAAGATAACATTAATAATTTATTCATATTTTGTGATGCTTCTAAGCTATGTTATGGTTTCACTGTATACAATGTAAGCAATGGAAGCTCGTAACTTATGTATGCAAAGGCTAAAGTGGCTATATTGAAACCAAGAACTCTGCCTACTTCGGAACTAATGGCGGTTCACTTGGCCTTAAAATGTCTTCCTACAATCTCGGATTCCTTCCCTGCCATAAAGTTTAAAGATATATGTATATCAGTTGATTCACAGATAGTACTATCTTGGTTACTAACGGAAAATGTGAAAACAAAAAGTGTATTTACTATGAACGGAATCAAAGATATTAGAGTTTTCAAGAAAGTTATCATAGAAAATTATCAAGTTAATATAAACTTTAATTTTTTTAATTTAGAAAATAATCCTGCAGATATGCTCACCAGAGGATTAACTGTCAAAGAATTTGAAAAAAAGGAAGAATTATGGTCAAAGGACCGTCATGGCTCACTATTGTTCCCATTTCATGGCTAGTCAATTTCTTAGGTTGTTTATCAGAAGAGAGCAAACAACTTGTTAAAGTTTATCATACTACTAATATATTAAAAGTCAACGATAGTATAGAAAACCCTATTTTGGATATCAATAGGTTTTCTTCTCTAAATAAACTCTTCGGTGTAACTAAATATATTTTCCATTTTATCAACTTGAGCCAGAAAATTATTTCGAAACCTATGGAAACAGGAAAGATATATTGGATTAAATATATGCCGAAACTTAAATTTTACCAGGAATTGCAATATTTGGAAATGTCAATCAAAATACGGAGTGCCTGAACTAATCAATAGACTTGATTTATTTTTAGATGAAAAGGGGGTTATAAGATCCAAAGCTAGAATTGCGCAAACACTATGTATGATTACAAAATTGTAAATCCTATTTTGCTGGCCAAGGATCACCATCTCACAACATTAATGGTAGAATCATACCATCGCAGATGTAAACATCTTGGAATACAATCAACGTTGTATGCTGTTCGAATGGGAGGATTTGAGATTATTCTGCATCAATGCATGATTTGTCATAAATTCAATTCACTGTCTTTCAAATATCTTAAGATGACAAATCTTCCCAAACAGAATAAATTTTGTTAAACCCTTTAATCATACAGGGATAGATTATACTGATCATCTTTAGGTAAATGATTCAACTGACAAGAACATCAAAATGTATTTATTAGTCTTCACGTATTTAAATGTTAAAGCTGTTCACATTGAATTAGTCCCAGATATGTCTACACGTAGCTTCATCCTAGCATTCTTTAGGTTTGTTAATTTGTATGGTGTCCAATCTACTCTCTATAGTGATAATGCTAGGTCATCCCTATCTGGTGGAAATATATTAGAAAAGGCAATGGGCACAGATGAATTTAATAATCAATTTAGAAACTTTAATATCAAACATATTAGGATACCACTCTACTCAGCTTGGGTTGGTTCCACCTGGGAACGTCTCATCCGTACTATCAAGACTTGTTTTTATAAAAGCATAGAAAGGGCAAGACTTTCTTATTTTGAGCTTCTGACTGTGATTGCAGATATTCAATCTGCTATTAACTCCAGACCATTGACATATAGGTCATCTGATAATGACTTAGAAATCATTACCCCTAATTCCTTTTGAAAAATAAATACTAATCCTTTCATATTATTAAGACACTCTAATTATAATTGTATATGGGATGAATATCCTCCGACCAGAGAGGAACTACTTGAGTCTCTTGAAATTCGCAATAAAGTTTTTTCTTATTTTAAAGATTTATGGTATGAAAATTACCTATTAAGCCATAGAGAGCATTATAGAGAACTCCATGAAAATAATTAGTTTGATAGAATAAAATCTGGTGATGTAGTTTTAATAAAATTGCCTAATAAACCGCGCCAATACTGGTTATTGGGTAGAATAATAGAACTAGTTGTTGGATGTGACAATAAAGTTAGAAATGTTAAAGACAAAAGAGGAGATGGACAAATTGTTCATCATTCTATAAATCATTTATATCCTCTGGAATTATTACTTACACATGCTCACAATGACTCGTTAGGTGTCAGTGATCGATTCTGCGAGAAATCTGTTACTGGAAATGATGTAGTAGTTGTTCGTGAAACGAGTAAGGATGATGTTCATTCCGGTTATTCTGCAACAGATTCTTTAAATATTTCAAATCAAAGTCTATCTAATCAAAGTTTAGTAAATGATTTGGTTAATGTACCAATTAATATTAAGGATAACAATTCAAAAAATGTTAATGATACTTCACCAGTTAATGTACTAGGTACTCGATCTAAACTGTTAGCTGCTAAAGAATGTGTTGTCAGAATGCACGAATGGTGTAAAACCTTGAGAGAGTAACCATAATGAAGTGTTCTTTGAATTCATTTTTTTTTCAACTTTACCTTGTTTTAACATATGTCCATTTGTGCAATGGCTAAACTTTGAGGTTAACCAGGTATTACATTTTTTCCTAAAATTTAATATCGCGTGACTCATAACAAATTCTCCGGGGCAAAAGAAAAAGCGTCGGCTCTCTCAGTTCTCTCAAAAGGGTCAACTTCAACGTATGGTTAACAAAAGGCGTTCTGGACGTCTTTTTCAGTAAATTCATTGTTACAAGAGAAAGTTAATGATAGCTTACCCAAAATACTAAACAAGAGGAGTAAGCTACTGCAGACGGCAACGATATTCACTGGAACCAAATATTATAAATCCCTGGATACAGTATTAGTCCTTTTCTCAAGGTAAGCCAATCAATTATCATTCTCTTTGCTCATGTTATGTTTAACTCCTTAAAAGTTTTTATAAGACAGCCAAAAAACAACAGAGAAAACGATGACATGATACGGCCGATATTCCGGGACAAATGGAAGAGGATATTTAACATAAGTGGAGAAGACAATAAAGAATTTGACATCAATTTTGAACGCAACATCATTGAAGCACTCAACGCGGTAGTAGATAAAACACACCCTCACCAATCTCTGGATGCAGAGAGAAACACCTTCGACGGTACCGACGCAAAAATCACCGTTCAAGAAATCAAAACTACAATTTTCTAATTAAAACAGAAGGCACCAGGAAGATAAAGACTCACCAAGAAGCACTACAAAGAAGCACCCTAAAAAATACTGCAGGGAATTACATTTGTATTAAACGCTAAAGGTAACAAAAATGATCTTTATCCCAAAAGCTAGAAAACCACCAACACAAGTAGAAAATTATAGGCCAATCTCACTATTTGAATTAATCGGGAAGGTGTTTTGAGAAAATAATAAATCGTCAGCTAAGTGAGCACCTGGAGGAAAACAATTTACTGAACAATTTCCAATTTGTATTTATAAAGAAAAGGTCTACGGAAAATATCCAAGCTAAACAGGAAAAAGCTAGTGTTGGCATTGTCTGTAGTGACGTTTCAAAGGCATTCGACAATTATATATGAACAACAAAATGGAAAGACTTAACTACAACTACCTAACGGAACGACGAGCATTCAGCGAGCTAGGGAACCATCGAGGTAAAGAATTCAATACGGAGGCTAGGCTGACGCAGGGAGGGTGTCCGAGTCCTTCACTATACTTAGTGTATACCTTAGACATCCCACTATCATTTGTTTATGGGTGCCTCAATATGTAATTCGCAGACAAATTTTCATCTGCCCAGTGCTCATACACGAACCTTAACATGCAGGAAAGATTAACAGCAGAGTAAATAGGAACGATTAATGTATACGTAAAACAATGAAAGATGAGTACAAACGGAAATGAGTTTCAAATTGGGCCAATCTCCTGGAGAAACTCCTGGAGACATACTTATCGGCAGAGAGAGATACGATTACACTCATGAAACTAAAGTACTAGGAATAATGATTACCAATACAGGATACACTAATCACATTAAAGAAAAAGTTGCAAAAGGAAGGAATGAACTGGATCTACTATGATGCTCAAATCCCTTAACCAGAGAAACAAGAAAAAAAATTACCAAACGATCTTCCAGTCAGCAATAGTATATATAGTGATCCCTATTTACCCTACTTCAAATAGTAGAATTGCTGAACTGCATCGAATTTGAAACAAGGCAGTTTTAATAATAGCTAACTCAAGAAGAGGATACAGAAAAAGACAACGAAACTTACATAAAGAAGTGAAGATGAAACCACTTACCAAGCATCAGGAAATAGGAGAGGAAATGAAGGATTTGATAACTCAAAGAGAAGAGGGGTAGCACATCGCCTCCTCCCCACATGTACAACCAGGATCGACCAATAAGATGACGCAATTTTGACACGATAATTTAGAATATTAAAAGAGAGTAAGTCAGAAAGTAGCTTTTATCAGACTTGGAAAATTACAAAGTAAAAACAACTAACAATAGTTATGAGAAAACTTTACCATTAGTAAAAAAGAACACAACTATAACTGTTTAAACGCCTCACAACAAAACAAAACAACAATAAAACAAATCACAAAACAACAAAGAAAGATAAGCTTGGAGCTCAGCCAATTACAAACTGAAACTATCGAATTCCAAAACTAAGACATTACTAAAACGAAAGAGATTAGAATGACCTCCATGCAGCTTAGCATCCGATTGCAGCTGTACTACTTCTTTCTACTCCTCCCTAAAATTTTCTTCTATCATTAAGATTTAAAAGGCTAAACACTGCATATGGGGGGCAGTGGAACTATAAAAAGAATGAATAGTAAAAGCCTATATTACACACCATGGTTTGGAGCCCACGTAATGCTGTAGGTCCACCGACCAACTAGGTTAAATTCCAAGTCTACTACGCTATTTTAACCTTTACTATCTCTACCTTTTTACTCTTCCTCTCTCTCACTATCTCCTTTCTTCCTTCACGCTCCTTCAGTAGCACTGACATACCTCTGGAGGGGCGGAGAGAAGGCCTAGGGGGGCGGCTTCCCCCCCCCCTCCGCTCATCTCAGGATGACTGGAGTAGAGGGGAGTTGGGTGGCAATCTTTCTCTGTCTCTCCTTTCACCTTTCCTTTCATCATCATAAAGGTTTACAGATTCAAAACAGCGACCGCAAAATCAGTACAACTCAACAATTCAGGAGCGTCCAGATTCCGAAAACCAAATCCTCCCTTAGTATATTTCAAAATCAGCATTTAACTCTTTGACGGGCACTGATTTTTTATTATATTTGAAACATCAGTAAATAAGTAACCAGTACGAAAATCAAAGCAAAATTATTTAGAAACTGGCTATATAAGAACAAAAACCTGGCCATAGCTCGGGTTACACGATGTTCCATGTTGAGCCGACAAATGCCAAACTGAGCTCTGCAGCCCATATATAAAAACAATTTAGCTAAGTAGGAAGGGAACCGAAGACAAATCACTATGTAAGTGTGGGGAGAGCTGTTTAATATATACTGTTTCCAAAATTCGAAGTGTAATCAGGCATTAATGCGAATATAAAATTTCAAAATGATCTTTTATTGAGATATCAATTTTACATTTTATTGCGTGATCTCTGATGTCAGAATTTTCTTTGGTTCCTGTTCGATTACTTTTATTTACCGGCGACGTTTCGACCACAATACCATCATCTTCTTAGTCCTACAGGATACATAAACGAACAATATATTATGCAATATTGAGAGAACACAATTAAAAAAAATACAATTAGAACTTTTATAGGTAGCTTTGAATAGACCTAGAGGTAATTTTTTTTTAGCACTATAATCTCATATTGTAGTAGCGTTTTGATTTGATGAATCAAATCTTTATATAAATAAGATTTTAAAATTAATATTAAACGAATAAATAAAGCACAATTATCCAAAACTTAAGATACAAAAACACAAACCTTGCCAGAGATGCTCAAACTCCTTGAAAAGTTCCTTTGTGACTATGTTACGGATAGGAGAGCCCAAATCGCGATCGAGGGCTGCAAAGGACCCGAATTCGAACTCGAGGTGGGAGTTCCACAAGGCAGCTGTTTTAGTCCTTTGTTGCACCTCGTGTACACAATACACCTACCTGCTCTAGTGAGGTACGATTCGATGTATCTACAATACGCAGATGACATCACTGAAATTATCCTGAGTCCATTCAGGAACGCTGAAAGTCAAGCAAGGGCGACAGCTGCCGAGATTGATAACATCAATTGTTATGAAAAAAGTGGAACATAAAGACTAACCGCCAGAAGTTCACTATAATTCCAATCAACCGCTGGAAATTAGACGATGTCCTCGTCGACAATGAAAATTTATCCGTACTCTAACAAGGGAAAGGTCCTGGGCTTACGACTTTATAAATCAGGATACAAGGTCCATGTAAAAAACAGAGTCTCCCTAGCCAAAAGAGAGCTGAAGAAACTTTACCGTTTCCAAAGCCTCAGCGTGCCAAACAAGTAAAAGCTGTATATGGCCTTGGTACGCTCAGTCCTAGTATACCCGGCTGTGATCACGCAGATGGTAAGCTGTACCTCTCTTAGAAAGATGCAGAGGGTGCAGCATAAAGCCACATCAAAGAATCGGACTAAAACCGATCAAAATAGTGATCCAAAGGCTAGGGGGAAAGACTTGGGATAAAATCGATCAGAAAATACGACCGACAATAAACATCGATTTGAATATACGAGAAAATAGATGACGCGCAATTGGTAGAACAGCTCGGTTCCCAAGCGGAAGAAACTGCGCGAGAGAGAATGTACTACCGATATATACTTAATAAAATCAGGCGAAGGGTCCTAACTCAAAACTAAAAAAATAGCTCGATTCAGAAGTGCCCAAATTAAAAATTAAAATAAAAAGAGGCGAAGTGCCTAAACTCAATACAATTCAAAATTAAATCCAAATTAATTAATTTTATCAAATAGAGGCAAAGTGCCCAAATGAAAAATAAAAAGAGGCGAAGTGTCTAAATTTAACTCAAATTAAAATTAAATAAAAATAATTAATATTGACAAAAAGAGGCGAAGTGCCAAATTCAAATTTAAATTTAACAAGCACAGATCATCCAAATTAACCAATTGAAACAAGAAGTGGAAGACAGAATAAAATAAACGAAAAGAGGCGAAGTGCCCAAACACTTAGTCAAATTTAAAATAATAAATTAAAAACTTAATAAAATTTAACTAAAGATATTTAGCATAATAAAAAAAATTCAAAGGATTGAATATCCTGACGGTGGATTAAGTTAAGCTAAACAAATAAAAATATATATAGATAACAATGGGAGAACCTGGCTGTCATCGACAATCAGCACCATTACTGATGGAGGAAGAAAACTTTATGAAATAAAAATAATAAGAACGCATGCTAATGATGCCCTAACACCAGGGCAAACTAGAAAACATTTTCACACCTTTATAAACCTACCACCCAATTCATCACTTTCATTAATTAATTAATTAATTAGATGCTCAAATTTGACCCGATAAACAGAAAATTGCGCGCCGCAGTCTAGTTACAAAATAATTCAGTTAAAATTGTGTAGTCGGGCATCTTTGCGAAGTTAGAATTTTAAAATCCTTTATTGAGATAACGCTTTTACATGTTATTTCCTAATCCTTAATCGCTGAATTTTATTTGGTTTTGAGTGTCTCGCCTGTTTGATTAATTATGGACATAAAAGAGAAGAATCTTGCCTTTAGAGCTCTTACAAAGCTCTCAATATATTTACCTTAACAACACTCAGGGCATTTAAATAAGTATCTAAGGAAACTCCTAAAACTTTTTAACCGGCTCCTTTCTTATAAAGATTTTATTTTTATTTTTTTTAAAAAGACAAATTGAAATTTTATTTGGCAAAAATATTTCTTTAACAATGTGTGTAATTTTCGACGGAGGGCTATAGGGTAAATACTCAGCTGCGTCACGCAGTTTGGCGTTTGTAGGTTCGACCATAAGCCCCATGTAATCCGTATTCTGGCAAGGTTTTGTGAATTTGAACATTGATTTTGGCATAATTGTGCCTTAATTCTTCGTTTAATATTAATTTTAAAACATTTTTATATAAAGATTAGATTCATGAATCAAAACGCTTCTAACATATGAGCTTATAGTAATTTTAGTCGCTAACTGATTTAAATATTTTCACATCTACACATTTTTTTTTTCTAAATAAAGGTCTATTCAAGTATATTCAAAGCTAAAACTAGCTATAAAATTTATAGTTGTATCTTTTGAATTGTGCTTTCTCAATATAGCATAATATTTGGTTCATTTATTTATTTTGTAGGCCTAGAAGATGACTGTATTGTGGTCGAAACGTCGTCGGTAAATAAAAATGATGACGCCAGCTATTTTCCTCGCGTTGAGAAGGAAAGGAGAAGATGGATGGAATAATATTTCTTCTCAAAAATATTTTTTCCTAATTGTTGAAAATCCTTGCATGTTTGACAATCAAACTAAGCACTCTGAAGCATTAAGCCACGTTTTGATCTCAGTTAAAAATACGACGTCGTTGGATTTATTTTCTAAGTTTTGAGGGTTAGTGGGATGGCTTATCTTTACTTAATCCCTAATATGTTATGGAGATAATATGTTATCTCCTGTGAGTGAAATGTTTTTCTAGATTCATTTTGTAAATTTAATTTTATTTCCAGCTTTAGGACTTAAAAATTGAATATTCTTATTTTAACTAGAATAAATTATATTCCTTTGTAAAATTTTCGGTTTAAACACAGAAAATGTACTATATTTTAAAATAGCTTATATAGGTTACCAAACCAGTAAATTGATATTTTGCATAATGCAGCTTTTATCAATGGTTTATTCACATATGCAATTTTACTTTAGCTATCTAAGAAAACTACATTCGAATTAATACAGAGGAATTTTAAACATATTGGTGTTACTCATTAACAGCTCCACGTATTTTGAACCCTATGTTTTATTCACTGAGAAGCAAAAAAAAAGGTCTTTCAACATTTCAGTATTACTTTCTGTTTTTGCCACCTGATTAATTATGTACAATTTTTTAAAATAATAGGCTCTAAGTGAAAGACAATTACTGATGGAGTTATGTTTTAAGGCCACTTTCCTGTACAAATTTACATCATAAATGCTAGAAAATTAGACAAAGGAAAAAATACTCTAAGACCTAGCCTTCCAAATCCCTGACAAATCATTGACTTTTTAATCAATGACATTCATTGCCAAAGAAAAATTGACCTAACGTGTAAATAGAGGGTTCCATATAGGATTTAAGACGACCAAGAAAAATCCCTAAATCTCTCGTTTATTACGATTTGTCTTGAACTGAAATTTCAACGAAAAAGAAAGGAAGTATAAATATTAAATTTTGAAATTTATGATCAAATTGGGGATCTTCGGATATTGACGAATACATTCCAAAATCTATATCCTTAGAATTATTGGAAAGTTTTCTGAATTCTTTAAGAGGCCCCATAAAAGTTGCAATAGTTTAAGTAAAATATAAGCTTTAACATATTTATATCAATTCTTCTCGAAATTATCTCAATCAAGAACAAAGCATATTATTTTATGATAGCACCATAAGGGTAAGTGTTTAAGGAGCAACCTAGGTATCTTACGTTTATACTGATTGTAAATACTATTGTGAGGACATCTTCACTAGACGATGTGTTAATAGAAGGAAATATATATGTGACGTATTGGTACCTTTTAATTGGGTATCTGTTAAATATGGGACAAAATAAGGATTCAATATTTTAGAAATTGATTTCAAAATCACATTTAATAAATGGTCTTCATTACGAGTTGATCCTTTTTTTTTGTCGCGTGACCTTTTATCGCATCAATTCTGAAAGAAATATTTTTCTTAGAAATCTCGTGCTTGGACAAGGAAGTGTGGTGTGTTCTCTGTTTGGAGAGGAATGTTTTCTTATGCAAAGAAGCTTCTTCCGCCGGAACTGGAAAGGAGATAAGAAAACTCTTACCTTTTGAAACACTAAGATTCCATTCTCTCGATCCTTCTCTTCCAAAGAGAGCAGGAATGTTCCCTCTTCCTTTGAGCATGTTGAATGTTGCGAACCCAGAGGCCGGACGCACTCATAACACTGATGATAAATATAATATGAATTGATAGGTTGTCACTTTTTATTGTTATTTTATTCTTTTCAATGATATTTGGGTAGGTCATTTCAAGGATCTCTTTGTTAACTCAGTGATTAGCTTTCTGCCTGATATATCTAAAATTTTTAGTAAAACTAAAAATTGTTATTATTGGGTTTTCAGCGTTATTAGAAAAAATACAGAGGAAACATTCTCTCTTTCTTTAGGATTCGCGGCACGGAAATTTCGCGTTATTTCGTGACGTGAGATTGAAAATTTTGCTAACATTCTCTGCCAATTTTTTTACATTTAGTCCGAAATGTATTGGAATTAATTGTTGGGGTAAAATTTTTAAATACGGTGATTTGTGAAATTCAATTAAAAATTAAATTGGAAAGATTTAACACCTCTGTGAATAAAGCAAAACCGATGCGCCACCGAAGAACTAAAGCTTTCGATGAACCTCTTAAAGCAGGTTCATTTGCCCTAATTATCCAAAAGATGATATTAATAGGCGTAATTAGGAGTGGAAGAGGGTGCAAATCTCTCCAATCATTCGTCGTTCGGAAGTGACATAATTTTTTACTGTTTATGGGTTGCTATATTATCATGAATAGAAAAATCATTATTTTTTATTAATTTAAAATAAATAATAAAATAAATAAAGCGAAATTAAACTAAGCATCCTCTTAGAAAGCATTTTTCACAAAAGGTATTTTCCAAAGTAAGGTGAGAAAAAAGGAGAATGAAACAGGCTTAAATATAATTCAAAGGAAGAAGAGTGCGCCTTTCTCATGTATTATTTTTCAGTTTTCCTTTAGGACATGTCTACTTTTCAGTTCAAAATTATTAATCCACTGATTTTCTCCATTCTTAATTGAACATATATCACGCCATGACCTGTGTTTAAGAGCCAATGGAGAATTTAGCTGTAACTTCTCTGTATCAAGTAATTTAGTAGATAATATAAAATCTATGCGAGTCCTGATGACCAGAAATCCAATGGTAAAAACTGAATCGGAGGTTAAACAGATAAAAAAAAGAAATTCTCAAACGAGGGTATGTCCTAGAATTAGCTACCTACTTGTATGAAACAAATCCTCAAATATTTCCAAATTCTTAGACAAAAGTCCATTGAAAAAATTCCATGTGTTCTTTGATTCTCTTTTTGAGACTTTTCGTATCACTCTATCACTCGTGTAGGAAGGATTCTCTCAAATTTTATTCAATTTCCACCCTTTGATAGGCGGAATTAAAGGAAAAGCAAGGGTTTTTTTTTCTTCTAGGTATAAATTAAGTATATTAAAAGAATATGGTTTATTTAAAATTATAAATGTATTAATTCTTGCAATATTAAAAATAATTTGTATACGAAACTAGAACTGCAATCAGAAAAATTAGGTGATTTTTAATTTATTCCAGTTCTATACTTTTAATTATGGAACACGCTTTATTATTATGAATAGAGATAACATTGTCTAA
Organism: Ceratothoa steindachneri; assembly: GCA_963969495.1. Classification (NCBI taxonomy): domain Eukaryota; kingdom Metazoa; phylum Arthropoda; class Malacostraca; order Isopoda; family Cymothoidae; genus Ceratothoa; species Ceratothoa steindachneri. Next base: position 73,076,226 of record OZ018334.1, read on the forward strand.
ATAAAATTAAAATTACAGGTCAATTAAAGGACTCATCCACAAATATAATCATATAAATCTCTTTATCAAAAATGAAAAATCAAAGGTAGATTTGTAACTAGAAATGATTAGCTATTTTCAGGGAAATGAAATAACTTTAAAGGGACCCCAAAATTTATACTCTTCTGTTTTAGAAAAAAAATGCTTTTTACATTTAAAACATTCATCCATAACTGTTCTTGCTCTATCACTGCTTATAATTATTCCTGAAAAAAACAGGACCTCGTTTCATATTTTCATTATTGTAAGTTACTTATATTGTCAAACGTTAAAACTTGTATGAATTTTCGGTCAACATCTGCATTATTCCTTTATAAAGTAACTCAAATTTCTCTCTAGGCCAAGCATCTTACTTTAGGATATTATTGTAAACTCTCCTCGACACTATTCGGTCTCTACTTTTACCTCTTCCTTATGAGAATTAAAAAATGCCTAAATTGAGAAAGAATAGTCAGGTGAATTAAGGAAGGAAGAATAAATCCTTCATATGTTTAAAGTCTCAAGATTCTATTGTTTTATTCATTTTTCAAACTCTAATTCTTAAAGAGACCCTCCTGTTAGAATATTTTTTCCACTAGATTTATGGAAGCTGCATAGGTCGAGAAACTTGTTTCAAGTTTCACAAATGCATTTAGTTTGTCAAAAGCGAGTTGGATAACGGATCACATAAGATTAAACAAACGATTTTGCATGTCTATGAAATTTGTCAGAACGGTTTCTCATTAATTTCAATGATTACATCGTTTTTGGTTAATATTTATATAACAGCTAATTAAAAACTTTCTTCTAGAGGACACTAGAACACTATGGCTTATCAAGATTTAGTAACATCTATTACATTTTATTGAGAGAAAAAATGACCTGGTAGGAAAGCTTAGCTTCATAGTGGATAATTGCTCTTTACAAAAGAGGGGGAATTAAGCTTTTCTAAATGGAAATTGAAGAATGAAATTATAGTTATTGCTTAAAGACAAACCTCTGCACATACTTTTTTGTTTTTACATAGTCCTATTACATAAAGCCATTAGTATTACTTTTCTTAAACTTGGTTTGGGGTAAGAAAAATATTATAAAGAGCGCAGTGAAATTAAGGGCAGTGAAATGGTTGTAAAATAGATATCCTGAGAAACGAAAAGAGGGGACTACTAGGGTCACTGTGAACTGATATATTGCGCACCTTTCCGATTATATAGCACTTTTCCGCTATATAATCACGGCGAGTTTGGTAAAAACATAGCAAAATGTGACAATTGCATATATAATTACGTAAAACAGGGTGTTAGGTACCTTAGGAATATTGATATTAAAAATAATAAAGTAGTTTATTTTTGAGTGATAACACGAGATTTTTAATTTGAATCTCAAAACATAATATTTTTGTGGTAGGAAATTTCTTTTTTGTTCTTTATTACTCGATTCTTTGCTCAATCATTCTCAATATTTTATATATTTATTAATCATCAAAGAAGCCTTTTTAAATTTGACAGAAAACCAAAAGGATTAATTAATTCAACTCCAATTATTCACCTTGATCTTCATTGATCTGGACTCTGTCGATGATAAGCTTTGAGTTGACCGTTCCGAGAACTATCCAATCACTTGTTTCTTAACAAATGAAGATGAGGTAGTTACAATATAGCAGAAGTGATGAGTGTTCTGCGTGGCAGGACGAAGCGCCTTCGTTGCGTAGAGGAGAGATGTGCATGATAAGTGCTCACGGAGTGGGCTTGTGAGGGGCTGGATATTGCTTGGGGAATTTTCTCTTGGGATGAACCATGATTGGAAGTGTCAACCCGCACTATCGTTAATTAGATTTCGATGTTGGGATGTAACTGTCCACTTATTTGAATCTATAACGATATTACAACGTAATAGTGATGTTATGGGTCTTAGTGGCCAAAATGTTAAAGTTTGGAGAAGTGAAAACTCCTTGAATATTTCTAGATCCAGTTGACACATTAGTGATGAAGGCTGAAGTGCAGGTCTCCTGGACTTGCCCTCGTTTCGGTATGTTTTAGGATACCAGAAAGAAATATTCATAGCAAAAGAACAAACTAGGCACATCCCATCAAGGATCCAATTTTAATACATGTCCTAATGGGAGCCTTACTATCACCCATTGCTACAGTCTTTTACCTGTATTAGTGGGAATGTACAGTCTAAAATGGAATGATAAACACAGTTTGCTATGAATCTCTCTCAAAACAAAATGATCGAAACTTTTGTCTCGATACCAAAAAAGTTTTAATCTTGCTTAGTGTCAGAAAATCAACAGATTACCTATAACTGATATTAAGAGAAATATACAATTACTTTAGTGTATGTCATTTTATCAAGCAGTTCATGAAGAAAAGAAGGCTGAACCCTTAACGACTATAAAGTTTTAGTAACATAATTCTCCTAGTGTTTAATCTAAATCCGATGTGTTGCACTCGTTCATATTTGCTTCCATTATTAAGTAACTTTCTTCATTTAGCTAAAATATGCCTCTATTTCTCATCCTGAAAATTAATAAGTGAAACATAACATGTTCAGCCAACCAACGAATTTTGATAGAAATGGGCGCATTCGTAAACGTTTATATCGCTACTCGTCAGTGGCATTTCGTGTACCATTTACCCGATGTGTTCACTTATATTAAACATAAAAAAAAAACAACTAAACAGTTGCCTGTTCAGATCCGGCGCGTGAAAATGTTTCATTTCTTATCTCTTTTATTGTAATAAAGTGTTAAACAACTCAAGCTTGTGTTATGTCTTCGCTCAGCCATGAGGCTCTATAGAGTGAATTGACAAATTTAATCACTCATATTTATTATGCCAAGCATATTTTACGATTCAATCTACATAAAACTTAGTCATCGATCGATTTCACTATTATTTTAATAACAGTTTAAATTTATTTATTTTTTCTTTTCCTTAATTCACGTCGCAATGGGAAAGTATTTTAAGCAAATTTCGACCCAGTTTATTTCCGTACATTTTTCTCCTATACTTCTGTTTTTTGACTCGACACATTTGCGTTATGACTTGTGGTGGATGTGAAATATATTTTGAATTCCTCGTAAAAGAGGTTCACAGTTACCATAATAATGCCTTGGAAATTTAGGGGGAACACGGTTTTATCCGTAACTCCCATCTCTCATGAGTGTGTAAGTTGCATAAGGCATTTCCATGAGGTCGTCGTTTTCGCTGGAAGTGCTGACACATTATTTATGTGTTGAGAGTTATCTTGCTCCTGGTAACAGCGTGACCAGTTGTCGCTGTTAGTTAGGATGGTGCCGAATTTGTATGTGTTCATTTTTGAGGGGTACCATAAATGGAGTGTTGACAAGATGACACACATTTGATGTTTAAAGTATATTTCTTTGGATTCGATACCCAGGGGAACTTATTTACAGAGTGTTTGGTTACATACATACCATGGACTCTTTGATGTACTATATATGAATGTTGGTTTGTGTGAGTAATTTTAGCCCGGTTAGTTGATGTTTGGATTCTTTTGACTTATTGGGTAAAATGTTACGAAGTTCTCAAAGATTGGCGCAGAAACTTGGCTATCGCCTACACACAAGAAAGCCCGTTCCTCGGGTGTCTAAGGAGGCTTCATGGGAAAGATCTTTGTTTCAGATGAATAAATTTTCTTAATGACTCACATCTGGCGACTGCTACCAAGGGCATGAGACCCCTTAATCAAGTGAGAGTGTTAATAGGTGTAGTGTGAGAAGATTTCATATAGAGACAGGGTGCTTATTTTGTCTCCATGTGCGTACTATGCAAGAGTGGGAGCTCAGGCAATAGTAGCAGACAGGAGTGTTGAAAGCATGAACTGCTTGTAGGGGTGGATAGTAGAATCTTTGAGTTGCATAAATGTTTTCATGTGTGTACACAAAGTGTGCTAAACTTTGATTAAGCTTTGTTGTGTTTCTTGTGTTGTTTAAAATGCAGTCCTGAATTGTTGCTGTTCTATTTAAGTAGATTACTATGTTGTATTCTAATTTATGGGTTGTAAGTAGCGTTAAAGAAACGTTTTATGGTGAGGCAATCATTAACGACTATTCTAACCAGGGCTAAATTCTTATAAAGCTCGATCTGTTCTTGCGTCCACAAAGTTGATCGTCCGTAACTAACGGTTATTCACAAGTGCGTGTAAACTGCCGGGCCCACGCGGTGAAACGTTTGCTCATTGTAAGCATATTATAGTTTAAATTAGTTATCAGTTATAGGTATAAGTAGGTTATAGGTACAATGTAGATGATATTATATGGAGGAAAGTGCGCAACTCTCCTGAATCTGCCTGCAATCAATAAATAATATAATAATCAGCAAGTAAAGATAAATATATATATATGCCACATTATAAGAATTTCAAACATATGCATGTGTATTAACTTGCTACAGGACCTTTAATCACGGGAAACGGCGGGTAGCTATGCTAGAATTAAATAAAATTAGATGTAGAGTAGTGGAACCCTTTAGAGTAAAATACTGTCTTGAGTTTAAATATATATATATATATATATATATATATATATATATATATATATATATATATATATGTGTGTGTGTGTGTGTTTGTCTGATAGGACTGGTATTCCCATTTCTAAACCTGAAGCCTCTTCCATCAGGCAGCACTGAGTATCACCATTATCCTCTGAATTCTGATTCATTTACCATCTTATCTTCAGCTTTAACTTCTCTCGATTTGAAAATCTTAAGATCACTGTACATCAATAAAATAAACCTAAACCTAAATAATTACTCCTCATCAATTAAACTATTCACTATATAACCAACAAACACTTTAATACATTAACTAGCCAACCGACTAACCGAACTATTCTCGTTAGTAGTTTTTATATCTTTAGTTAGTTTATTTTACAACTTCTAAGATAAAGGTTAGTCCCTCTGTTTACTTCGTTCACATTTGTTTTCAGTTTTCTGTTTTTGGTTTATAATTTAATATTATAGGTTATTTTATTGTTTATTCCAGTTACCTTTAATTTTTGATATTCAAGTCAGTTTATGTTAAAACTTCCCTTGTTCCTATTACTTTTCAAAATTATACTAGATAGTATCAATTAATTCTATATATTGTTATTTATATTTTTACTTGCATCTCAATAATTGTCAATTTTATTGATTTACCTTGCCTTCCCCCGGTTTTTTAGCCATTATATAATGCATGTTTCTAACTCTTTAACTTTTATAATTAATATATCTTTCCCTTCTCATTAGTCAATACAGTCGCTGAAAATGGTCCTAGCAAAGGTCCGAAACGTCCGGATATATATATATATATATGAGAAACATCGATACATAGCCTTTTCCTAAATAAACCTCAAACTCAGAGAGTAAAACTCTTGCCAGCTTAGTTGTTTCTGCATTTGATTTAGGACTTAGAAGCAGAGGCTCAGTCAATGCGAATGTGGCACAAAACCTCAGCAACTTCATGATTTTGAGAGTCATTGAACGGATGCGCTAATAGTCACCTCAATTAGATTAAGTGGACCCCAAACATCACTATACGCATGGTTAATCCCTCTTCAAAGCACAGCATCCCCACACTCTGCTCTCCCATGAAATTCCTTATGGGGAGCATTCATATCCACTTACACAGACAAAGAACAGTTGCTCCACCCCTGATGTCATGAATGGCTTCACCATCACTGTTTACTGTCTAAGATACGTGGCAGATATCTCTCTCTCCTAACGAGGATCGGATCAGTTTGGTCCACTGGTAATTGGTATTCTATAATTGGTATTCATTTAACAATACAGAAATATGCAAAAGGTAAATATAAACTCAGTTAGTTACTGTACGCCCCTATATTTGTAATTTTAGAGGATGGTGTACATTTTGAACAGTGAAAGTAGATCCTCTGCCAAAAGTTTTGGACAACGGAAATTTTAAGAAATTTGAAAAATGATGGATAGTAATGATTTATTTGCATATTACTATAAATATAGCAGTGGAATCAAGAGTAATAAATAGCAGAAAGTTATATATGCCCCCAAACTCAACAACAATGAACAAATTACAAATATTTTTAAAACAGTGAAACATCAGCAACATATAAGAGATAAACAGGTGAAGCTATTTCAAAATTACAGCAGCACTAAACTGATACAGGAAGCTCAGTAATGTAAAGAATTTCTCTTGGTAGTGAGTAAATCATTTATCCTTCGAGACGTGCTCACCATGACTGGGCAACAGCTGATGGGCATGACTATCTACAGGATGTTTCTAAAGTTTATGCACAGGCAAAATGCATATTTCTAATGAAAATTTCATAATTTTATTGAATAGAAATATTAATAAATGATATCTTTAATGTGATTTCCACAATTTGAGATGCGTGCAACGTTCGATGCACTTTCCTAGATTTACCTGACCCCGATACAATAAGGCTAAAAATTGTAGTTTCCGAAACGATGTATAGAAAATTAAATGTCGTTGTATGCGTCTCTAGTGGTTTTTTGATATATAATTAACATTAAATGCACGTATCATGACCAATATTTTTGCCAGTACATCTGTACCAATTAGGGCCATCAAGTAGAGAAGATTCTTCAAATTCTTAAGAATGAAACGATGAAGTTGGTAAGGGCTATATAACATATTGTGTTTCCTCAAAATTGTAACAACTCAAAAAGATATCCTGTATTTCTATTGTAATCTACATCGCAAATTTCTGTACAGCTCATATTTCTATAGAGATTTCGTTGATCAATTAATTAACTCCCCAAAACTACAATATCCAAAAACTTACTCCTCATCAGGTGTTTTATGCAACTAACCAAGATATCTAACTAAAATGAATATATAAAATCTCACACCAAAAATTTGGTAAATTTGCTCTTATCTTTTACGACATTAATGGAAACTGAATGATTGGTTATTGTCGTAAATTTTGTACTCCCAGAAACGAAAGTAGGAATTGTAAATAGATATTCATTTAAATTTAGGGTAACACTTCAGATTTGGGGCGCACGGTAGATGGCGCTGTTAGTCGGCTATAATTTCGGGCTACAGCATCTCTTGTGACGTCAGACGGTAGCGTCAGATGTGAACAATATCGGCGTAATATTTTTTTGTATATGAGTATATACTGGGGGGCTGCGCCCCCCAGACCCTCCCCAATTGATTGAAACTCAGGATCCTCGCAGGGTGGTCTCCCTGCAGTGATATCTCCCCCACGAGCAGTCCCCTTGAATTTACTGGGGGGGTTTCTCCCCAACAACTTTTTACTGGCAGAAAAACCTAACCTAATAACAAACAATTCTTACTTTTATAGGTTTCTTGATTAGTTTATGCGCCTCTAAATAATCTAAAAGTTTTTCGCGATTATACAAAGTAAAGCCAAATTCGAATAACAAAGAAGCACATGGAGAGCACGAAAACACAATAACGAAAGAAAAACATTTGCAAAACGGGTCCTATTTATAAGCTACGATGTTGCCAGTAAGAAGCTGTTATCGTTCGCAGCAAACAAACAATACGAAAACAAAACAAAAAACAATAACAGACATGAAGAAACCTTACATAACTTAGAAAAAAAACTATAAACGAGCAGAGCGCAGATATTTAGTAAATAATACACTAAAAGTTACAAATCCCCAAAACAACAAAAAAATATAACGCAGTGATGGTCACATCTGACGCTACCGCCTGACGTCATAAGAGATGCTGTAGCCCCAAATTGTAGCCGACTAACAGCGCCATCTACCGTGCGCCCCGAATCTGAAGTATTACCAAATTTAGTTTCCTTCTTATATTAAAGAAAGTTGGGAGTAGTAGTAATAATGATTTGGGTTAGTTAGCTTTTAATAAATGGTCGTCGTTGCGTTTTGCGAAAGTGTATTGTTTCGAGTTGCCACCTAGCACAGCTCCTGGTGTACCGAGAAGCAGTTTTTTTCTTTCCGGTACTACGATTCAGTGTCAAGAAGTAAATACAGACCCTATTAAACATCTACTAAAATTTCCGAAAGTTCTCAAGTTTCGGTTCATGCGGCGTGAAAAGCCGTATGATAATAAATTAGCTATTTTGATTTAAGTCTTATAAATATTAATGGATAAATAAGCCAGTATCTCGCTCCAAGATCAAGAATAATCACTATATATTTAGCTGTCATTTATTAATAATAGCTACCTATTAAGATCCTCTAGTCATATTATACTTAGACACTGTAAATAGGATATTTAATAACCACCTTATATTAGAACAAGTAAGTAGAGATTTTTATTCTTTTACTAAGTTTATATTAAAGCCATTATTTTCCATTTAAAATTTAATTTCATTATTTTTCTCGCAGTTTCTTGTTCAAATTGTTCTCAGTGACCAAGCTCATAATTAAAAGTTAGATAGGAAATTCGCGATATGGTCCTTCGAACCAGATCTTAGCTTACTTAGCTCCTGTAACCTAATGGTAAAACAGCTTAAGTTAGACCACAGGGCCGAGATTCATAACAATGTTCATAGTAAATGAAAAATTATTTCGATAAATTGCTAGCGATTGTGATAGCACACCACGAGTTGTGGCGGTAGCGGTTGTAGGAAGCAATAGTGAGACGTTAATTAAATTTTTTATTTCTTAATAGTCAAAAAATTAAATTAGTTCGCCCTCAATAATTCCCACTTTCGTTCATTAAATTTAAATTAGCATTGCTATGTCAACAATTCATAAGATTGCGGGGCATAAATCTTTTAGTACAACCTTGAAAACAAGAGTGTGTGATGCAATGGAAGGCGGTAGTTGTGACTACGAAAAACTCCAAGTATGGAATCAACACTTATAAAAATAAGTAGACTAGTGACCCGATATTATGAAGAGTTAATAGATGGTACGAGTGATGAAGAAAGAATAAACGAACTAATATAGCAACGAGCGGAATATAAGGTAAAAATACAAATTATAATAAATGAGGTGCAGGATTGTATTTATAGGGCACAAACGCCATCAATCTTTGCTAACTCGACTCCTATAAAACTCCCTACTATAAATCTCTCGACTTTTTGTGGATAGCTGGAGGAATGGGAGGGATTTTGGGATCAGTTTAAAAGTTCGGTCGATAGTTCTGACATTAACCAGGTTGACAAATTCAATGATTTAAAAGGTCAATTGTCGGGAAATGCACGGAAATTAATAGAAGGTTTGCCGAGTGGAGAGAGCAGTTGAGACTGGGCAAAAGGATATTCTTATAAGCAATTACCTTATAAAAAAAGTATAGTAGAAGCACTTTGTAATAAAATAGTAAACCTTAAATCCGCCTCTTTTAACTTAATGTCTTTGAGTGAGTTTAGAGTGAACTTGGAAATAATAATAGCTAAGTTAAATGTGATGTTGACGGTTGCGGACCAATGTAGTAGTGGTGCTAAAAAGAAAATAACTATTTAAAGCTATAGAATATGTCCAAAACCGAATGGATGAAGATTATCTAGAAATAAACCAATTATGAGACTGGTTGGGAAAGCTAGTAAGTTATTTAGGTTCCATTAAAATGACTGCAACGGATGCTAACTCACCGTCTGCTACACGAGTAGCTAATAAATGTAGTAGGCCAGAAGCAAAAGTATACGAAGTACATGAGAAAAAACCTCTCATAAGTACAGATACTAAAGAAAGTTCCCCCACCAAAATGAAACCCGTAAATAATTGCAAGTGTGTTTTTTGTCAAGGGCAACACATATCTAGTAAATGTACTCTGTATAAACTTATGATCATCGTATTGATAGAATAAGAGAATTAAAATTGTGTATGAGATGTAGCGGTAAACACTCTACAGAAACCTGCCGAATAAATCTCAATAAGTGTTTAAGGTGTAAAAAGGTGTTTCATCATTTAAATTTTTGTGACGAGTTGCCAACTATTTAACCGAGGGTTTGTGCTGTGCAGTCCTCAAATCGTAAAATATCGACCGCGTTGCCAGTGGGAAAATGCCTCATGAAGACTAAGGGGAGAAAATATGGAGTTAAATTACTGTATGCGCAGGGTTCACAGCGTACCTTTATCAGTGCAAATCTTGTAGCAAAATTGAATTTACAAATAAAAGAATGGGTATAGTTAAGAATATCTGGATCCACGGGCGAAATGGACAGTCAAAAGTATGGTATAATAAGATTCACTATTTAAAATAGGAATAAATTTGTAAGATTGCAAGCGCTAATGTTGGATAGATTACCCCGAAACATCAAGATTGATGGGTTGAATTATTGTTTAAAACACCTAATTAAGGATAGAGTAAGGATGTCTAATCAATATTTGGGAGATTTGATAACAGATGTGGATTTATTGGTAGGAGCGGATCAGTATAATAAATTGGTAGAGGGCATAGTTAAACTGAAAGGTATGACTTTCCTAAAAACAAGGGGAGGTTTAGTATTGTATGTGAACATCCCTAATAAATACGTGCCCGTTACTAAGGAAGCACAGGTGGCTTTAGTGACCAATATAGGTGTACTACCGTCCAATAATTGTCCTGATCTGCCAAATTTGTGGATGTTGGATGCAATAGAAATTCAACCTGGAACAATTAGTTAGGAAGAAGACTCAGCGATAGATCAATACAAAAAATACGGTACAATACAAAGAGGGAAAGTATTGGGTTAAACTGCCCTGGAAACCCGACCACTAAAACCTACCAAACAATTACAAATTAGCTGAAAACAGGCTAAACGAGAGTTCGGAATAACTGAGGTCCAACGTTAACATTATCAAAATATATGATAATGTTATTAAAGAACAGGTAGAGAAAGGATTTATAGAAAAGGTGACTAGTGCTGAAGTAACTAGAGCCACATTTATCCGTAATAAGGGATAGTAAAACTACTCCATTAAGAGTAGTATTAGACTGTAGTGCGAAGCTAAAATATGTTCCTAGTCTAAACGATTGTCTATACACTGGACCCACTATAATTGATAAATTAATGGACGTTCTGATTAGATTCCGGACAAATAAATATGCTTATACAGCAAATATAAGTTAGGCTTTCCTTATAATAGAATTACAGGAAGAGGATCGTAATTTTACGAGATTCCTTTGGCCGAGTGACCCTTTAGGAAGAGATAGCCAAATGGATACTTATAGATTTAAATCAGTATTGTTTAAAGCTACTAGTTCACCATTCCTACTACAAATGACATTAAAAAATCATTTGAATAATCCACGAAAAATAGTAATATAGCTGAGCCTATAAAGTCGGTGCAATATTGCGACAATCTGTTAGGAACGGAAGAAGATGAAAGGTCATTAATTAAATTGTATCCTGTTACTAACAAGTTGTTGGAAGAAGCCAATATGCTGTTACAAGGCTGCACAACTAACTGGACATAGTTAAACAATATAATAGGCAATGATGGGGATGGAAATGAAAAATATTGGGAATAAATTGGAATTATAATAAGGATACTATTTCAGTAAATAACGTTAAATGGCACGCGTCCACGAGTAAGAGAACGCTCTTAAGTTATATAAGAAATGTATTCGATCCCTTGGGGTTTGGTTTCCCCGTTAATTACTCCATTGAAACTGCTTATCCAGGAAACTTGGAGTAGGAAGTTGGGGTGGGAAGAGGATCTTCCCATTGAAATTATGAAGAAATGGGAGGAACTGAGCTTATAAGCGAAAGAGTTGGATACTATCGAATATCCAAGGGTGGTATTGCACAGTGGAGAACCGTAGTACCTTCACATATTTTGTGATGCTTCGCAAAAAAGCGTGCGAAACCGTAGCTTTTGCTACAAATTATAGATCCGATCCAATGTTAATAATCTCTAAATCCCGCATCTCACCTATGAAAGAAAAGACCAAATTAACGGCCATGAAATTATGTAAATATTTGAAAAAAGTATTAAACGATATTAAGATACAAAGTAGTTATATTTGGTCGGACAGCGAAGTGTCTTTGCAGTGGGTAAGAAATAAAAATTGTAAAATAGTTTATGTACAAAATAGGGTAGTAGAGATGGGTCGTACAGATCATCAATGTATCTATAAATATCTACCTACAGAAAGTAACCCAGCAGACATGTTGAAGCAAGAGGTAAAGTTTACCAGATTTAAAGACTCTAGATTATGGCTCCGAGGTCCGGAGTGGCTAAATAATAAAGATAGATGGCCTCAACAAAAGTATGAGGCCATGAAATCCAAGCCAAAACAATATATTCTCGATCTCAACAGAATCGGTAGTTGGAATAAATTGATGAGGGTAACTAAACTAGTTTTCATGTTTATTAACCAGACCAGTGGCGATAAGTTTAAATTTAATCCACAGTAGTATTGGATGGAAAATTTTCAAAAATGTCAATTTGAGGAAATTTGTGATTATTTTAAAAATATCAACTTAAGTAAACCCCCTAACATAGTTAAAGAGTTTAATTTATTTCAAAATGAAGGTGTGATACGATGTAGGGGTAGAATTAGTAAAGCTGACTTGCCATACCATACAAGATTCCCTGTTCTTCTTCCGACCAAACATCATATAACAGATCTAATCATTAATAACGCACACGTACAGAGCACGCATGCAGAAGTTCAGGAAACTCTATGTAAATTAAGGGAAAACTTTTCAATCCCAAAAGGCAGACAAAGGGTCAAAAATGTAATAAGTATATGTTTTTAGTGCAGAAGGTTAGAGGGAGTATGATATCCCTATCCTAAATCTCCTCCATTGCCGATTGAACGAGTGGTGGATGCTAAACCCTTTGAGATAGTAGGACTAGATTATACGGGTGCTATCACCGTAAAAGATGAGTGTGGAAAACAAGATAATCAAGAATCCCGGGGATTTTATATAGTGCTTTTTACTTGTGCAGCCACTAGAGCAATTCATTTGGACTTAGCCATGGACATGGCAGCAGAAACATTTTTAAATATATTGTAGGAGAATCGTCACTCCCCCGTTTTCTCGCAGTGGAGTCATGAGGCGATTACCGCAAAGAAATCCGCCCCCGGCACCGTCACGTCAAGCACGTAACCGCAGCGCCGCGCCACTCGTCGCTATGAAAGACCAAAAGGTTGTAAAATGCAAGATCTAAACCCAGGGAGTGAGATTCAATTTCACGTCAAGTAAGAAATTGGAGACGTGTTTCTGCCAAGCTCGAAGGCTAACGAGGAGCCGATGTAAGACTTGGTGAGGAAACCGTTTGGCATAAGAACCCTCGTAGGCCGGTCCTAAAGCCTCCCCCCTCTTACCACTCCCCCAGTGTGGTGACAAGGTATAAATATGAAACACTGAGGAAAATCGGGGTAGAATACGCCAGGCTCCAGGTGACGAAGTCCTCGGATTAGGACCCCGAGCTACCTATACTGGATTGGTGGAATACGTCAGTCTCCAGGTGACGAAGTCCTCGGATTAAGACCCCGGGCTACCTAGACTGGATTGGTAGAATACGTCAGTCTCCAGGTAACGAAGTCCTTGGATTAAGACCCCGGGCTACCTATACTAGATTGGTAGAATACGTCAGTCTCCAAGGGGGAAAGTCCCCGGATTAAGATTAGGCTACCGAGACTGTACAGGTAGATTACTTGGCTCACCAGACCAAGAAGTACCCTGCAAGAGAGGCAGGGCTACCTACCTTAAGGAGCTAAGAAGCAGCTCATCCTTGAGCTAGTAAAATGGTTATCAAACCGAACGTTAAGTTAACTTTTTCAAGTTCAACTTACTTTCGTCTGAGAGACTCCTCATATCCTGGTGCATCTTAAACACCATGGATATTCCTTGTCCTTGAGGAATTAAAAAAAAGAAGAAGGAAAAGGCTCCCCCTTGAGCCCGTTACTCGGTGACCACACCAAACTCACAAGTTAACTTGGTTGAAGAACCAACTTATTTTTGTCAGAGAAACCCCCCTTCGTTATCCTTTTCCTTGCGGAAGGCTTGAACTAAGGAGAAGCTCATTTTTACGCTAGTTCCTTGTTATCAAACCAACCTTTAAGTAAACTTATTCAAGTTTAACTTTTTCTTGTCAGAGAAACCCCCCTCATCGATCCTCGCCCTTGAAGAAGACCCTCCCCGAGTTCAGTCCTTGCCCATGAGGAATTTATTAACGAAGGAGAAAAGCTTCCTCTCGAGCTCGTTACTCGGTGGTCACACTCCACTCCAAGTTAACTTGGTTCAAGAGCAGGTTCGACTCACTCTCGCAAGAAAGCCCACGCCTACCTTGGTGCCGCATAAAGCACCGTAATTGTTCTCGTCCTTGAACAACCCCCCCCTCGAATACCGTGCGACCCCCCAGCTGCTACCATAGCCAAAATTACCGCGTGATCCCGCCCACCTACATCTGGCCGGTCGGCACGCGTCGTGGAGCCAATAACATTCCTGAGGTATTTAAACTCCAGTAGAGTCCGTAAGCCTGAATCTTATATATTGAAGTGTGTAGCGAAATTAACCAATTTAAGAGGGTCAACCTAATTGAATTAATTATTGTATATTATAATATTTGGAGTATTTCTGTGGTTAATGGTTAGTTTTTGTGTAGGAAATTTTTAAAGATAAAATATAAGTTTATTTTGGGAATTATTGTGCGTTTCTCTATATCCTTACGTGGTTCCTCCTGCTCTTTTTTAAAATAACAATATTAGCACTCTTAGCACTCTTAGAACATAGCCTACTTCATCAAAGAAGTATATCACGACCACAAAGAATACCATGATAAAAGCGGGTTGCGTGTAGAGAGATTAAAAAGGGGCATTCTCCTACACAAAAGTGGAATCTGGTGTGGAGTGATCAGAAAAAGAGGGGGCATTCTACGACATAATAAAAGTGGTGTCAGGTTTGTAGGTATTTATTAGAAAGAACCCAGCAGTGTCTATGTAAGGGAGAGCCAACACGTAAAGGAATATCAGGAATAATAGAATAATTAACGAGAGGAAAATTAGTAAAGTTAGGGGTGGAAACAATCTGAAGCTAATTGGTAGGACACTACGAAATTTGTGGTCGGAATGGTATTTCAATCAGCATAGTAGTGGGATTAAGGGTAAGTTAGGCTGCGCGCTAATTGGTGAGTGGAGGCATTCGTATCTCAGAATACAGTAAGGAAAATTCGACGGACCAACACAAAATGGATGCGGTCGAAAGATTTTATCAACAAGCCCAAAGTCTGGAACTTGAAGGCAAAGAGATGCATGTCAATGTCATGGCCTAACTGAGAATAGATTGCCAAGAAGAAAAAAGAGTTTTGGATAGAGAAGAAGAACAAGAATTAATAAAATTTAATAAAGAAAAAGAGGATATAAGAATAGAGGAGAAAAGAGAATGTAAATCAATGGAAATACGGATGAACCGGAAAAGTGACCAAGTCCGAATACAGCAGAAAATAGAAATAGAGGAAAGAAGATTCTCTAGCGAAAGTAAAACAAACGAAAGAATAGGATAGTTGAAAAGAGAAGCAAAGGAATTCAAAATAAGGATAGAAAGGGAGGATGAAGAAAGAAGAATTGAGATAAAGATGAAAGATGAAGAAAGAAGAACCTGAAGGGAAAACGAAATAGCGAAAGCAGAAAAAGAAGCCGAGAAAAGGAGAATGAAGAGGGGGAAAAAAGTCGAAAGAGAGGAGAGTAAAGATTAAAAAATAAATAGATGAAAGAAGAATACAGATAGAAAAAGAACTTTATCAAGCTTAAAGAGTAGAGAGAGAAGAAAAGGAAAGATTGCTCGCACTCGAAAGAGCACCTATCGAGAATCTGATAGAGGCCGAGGAAGTTGTAGCTCGGCCTAGACCTAAGAAAGGACCATCGAGGGGAACCCAGCCAAATGGGTTTATGATAGAAAAAATAGAAAGTATGGATGAGGTACCAGCAGGAGTACCTAAGGGAGAACCTACGAGGAGGAGCCAGCCAAATGGGGTTATCAGGGAAGAAGTAGAAGGTAGGGTAAAGGTACGAACAGGTGTACCTGAGGAACTACCTACAAAGAGATCTGAGTCAAAGGAGTTGATAAGGAAGGAGTAAAGAGGTGTTAATGCGATACACCAAGATAAAACTAGACAAATGGTAGACACGGATGAGTATCCCATCCCCTTAGTAGTCTCCTCCCCGAACGGAACGTCCACGGAGTTACCGCTAATACGCCAAGTCGTAGTGAGTGCCACGCCCATTAACGACCGCGTAAGGAAAAGTTTTTTTAATTCCCAAAGATCGAACCCAGACACGATCTTCCCGTGTACCTGGTTAAAGGAGGGCCATGGGATCCACGCTCCCATCAATTATGCCCCGCTCCAACAGGCCGCTTTAGCTATAAGGTTCAGGTTAAAGTTAGTCAAGTACCATAAGAAGGGTAATTCGAGTAGGTTGAAACACCACTAACATTTAGTGACATACTTGGGTAGACTCCATAATCCTAACGGCCTGACTCAGGCGCGGAAGGAGAATGGTCACAGAGCACCATTTTAGTATTAGCTAAATCAAAGGAGCAAATAAAGAACAGCCTCTCTATAAGCGGAGCCTAAATACCAATGAGGGTAATTTCAGTACCTACTGAGCGTAAAACCATGTTGTTACTTGTTTTTCTTGTTAATAGTTATCGGTACGATTTAAGTTCTCAAAAGCCTAGAAATGTAAAGAAGTAGCTTGTTATTTTTTCTTTTCTTTTGTCGCATGTAATCTACGAATTAGGGTTTTGTTATTTGAAGGTTAAATTGTATTGCGAGTATGTAAAGATGCTTGTGTAACATACCTCTCCCCTACTAGTATGCACGCGAGGTCTAGTTAGACACATTGCCTGTGTACGCGCGCGCGTGTGCACTCATGTATAAAGAAACTTAATGTAAGAGAGGGCTCAAAGATATGCAACTTTGCTAAACTAGACAAGGTTGAGTTAGTTGTTTTGAGATCCAACGAGTCCCCCTCCCCGTTCAATTCTTTCGAAGGGAGGATTTTAAAAGAATCGTCACTCACCCGTTCTCTCGCAGTGGAGTCAGAGGCGATTACTGCAAAGACATCCGGCCCCGGCACCGACGGGTCAAGCACGTAACCGCAGCGCCGCGCCACTCGTCGCTATAAAAGACCGAAATGTTGCAAAATGCAAGATCTCCCTAGGAGAGTAAGATTCAATTTCACGTCAAGTAAAAAATTGATAGACGTGTTTCTCCCAAGCTCGAAGGCTAACGAGGAGCTGATGTAAGATGTGGTGAGAAAACCCGTTTGGCATAAAAACCCTCCTAGGGCCGTCCTCAAGCCCCCCCCCCCCCTCTCACCACTCCCCCAGTGGGAAGACGAGGTATAAATAAGAAAAGATAAGGAAAATCGCGGTAGAATACGTCAGTCTCCAGGTAACGAAGTCCTCGGATTAAGACCCCGGGCTACCCAGACTGGATTGGTCGAATACGTCAGTCTCCAGGTGATGAATTCCCCAGGTTAAGACCCCGGGCTACCTAGACTGGATTGGTAGAATTCGTCAGTCTCCAGGTGACGAATTCCTCGAATTAAGACCCCGGGCTACCTAGACTAGATTGGAAGGATACGTCAGTCTCCAGGTGACGAAGCCCTCGGATTAAGATCGGGCTACCGAGACTGGACAGGTAGATTACTTGGCTCACCAGACCAAGAAGTCTGCTACAAGGGAGGCAGGGCTACCTACCTTAAGGGGCTAAGAAGCAGCTCATCCTCGAGCTAGTAAAATGGTTATCAAACCGAACGTTAAGTTAACTTGTTCAAGTTCAACTTACTTTCGTCTGAGAGACTCCTCATATCCTGGTGCATCTTAAACACCATGGGTATTCTTCGTCCTTGAGAAATTAAGAAAATAAGAAGGAAAAGGCTTACCCTCGATCCCGTTACTCCGTCGCCACACCACACTTACAAGTTAAATTGGTTGAGGAACCATGTTCAACTTATTCTCGTCAGAGAAACGCTCATCCGTTATTCTCGCCCTTGAGGAAGGCTGAAACTAAGAAGAAGCTCACTCTTACCAGAGAGACTACGCCTACCTTGGTGCCGCAGAAAGCACCGTAATTGTTCTCGTTCTTGAAGAACTTCCCCCTCGAATACCGTTTGGACCCCCCAGCTGCTACCATAGCCAAAATTACCGCGTGATTCAGCCCACTTACATCTGGCCGGTCGGCACGCGTCGTGGAGCCAATAACATTCCTGAGGTATTTAAACTCCAGTAGAGTCCGTAAGCCTAAATCTTATATATTGAAGTTTGTAGCGAAATTAACCAATTTTAGAGGGTCAACCTAATTGAATTAATTATTGTATATTATAATATTCGGAGTATTTCTGTGGTTAATGGTTAGTTTTGGTGTAGGAAATTGTTAAAGATAAAATATAAGTTTATTTTGGGAATTATTGTGCGTTTCTCTATATCCTCACGGTTTCATTCTGCTCTTCTTTAAAATAACAATATTAGCACTCTTAGCACTCTTAGAACATAGCCTACTTCATCAAAGAAGTATATCACGAGCACAAAGAATACCACGATAAAAGCGGTTTGCGTGTAGAGAGATTAAAAAGGGGCATTCTCCTACATAAAAGGGGGGGCATTCTACGACATATATTTAGAAGGTTTGTGGCTATAAGATCCTGTTTAAACTAGTCTTAGTGATAATGCCACAAATTTTAAAATGAAGGCAGATCTGCGCAGTATGATATTGGAGGATAGTGCTGTACAGAAAGAACTAGAGAAAAGGCAATGCGAATGAGAATTAATTCCCCCTCCCCCAGAGCGCCCTGGTTTGGCAGATTCTATGAATATCTTATTGGTTTAGTAAAGGGGTGTTTAAAAAGAGTCCTATATGGAGGATCTCCGTACCTTAATATTTGAGATAGAATTTAGAGTTAATAACAAACCATTTACTTATTTATACCTATAATAACTTAAATGAGCCAGAAACTCTTACCCCCTTCCATTTAATATATGGATGGCGCCTTAATTCCCTACCTCTAATAGTGACATCACCTCAAATAGAGGATCCTACCTTTATGGAAACTGTTCCACTGAGTAGAAGATACTATAATTTATCTAAATTTTAAAACAATTGTTTAAATAGTGGAAACAGAATTATTTAACCTCTCTCATAGATCTTGTAAATAATAAAGGCGGGGATGATGGTATATAGTGGTATTGAGAAAAGGGGAGTAGTGTTGATTCATTCTGATAAAAACCGATAAAACTGGTTGTGAAGGTTAATATTCAGAATTATATAAGGGCCAAGATGATGTGGGAATAACAGCAAAATAAAAAACTAGATTAGGTAGCGTAATACGCACCATTAATAAATTCTATCCACTAGAAATTAGGTGTAATGATAAAATAACAAAAAATGAATCGTCTCATACCAAACCTTCTGAATTAAAAAATCTTAATACAAAACCCGAGACCTTTAATAAGAAGGGATCAGTAAGTACATTGTCCCAAGAGTCCAGTAAAGATAAATGGATGCAGCGATATGCCGCCATGAATTCGGAACAACAGTGGCAAACACTGAAAGACCTTGGAGACATCTACTTGTTTCTCGCCAGGGAGAAAGATCTTTAGAATAATTCTTCCGTGATTCTGCGAATCGTAAAAAGGCGAGGAAATGACAGGGAGGACGGGGTTAATAAAATATGGGGTTAATAATGTTAATTGTGCTAATATTTAATGGGATCAAAGATTGGATTAATGAAAAATTAAAGAGAGCATGATTAATTTATTGCAATAATTTTATTCTTCTCTTCGGCCGCAGGATATCGTAATTTCTTTACTCTCGGAAACGAAAGTGGGAATTGTAAATAAATATTCAATTAAATTTAGTTTCTTTGTTATATTAAAGTAAGTTGGGAGTAGTAGTAATAATGATTTGGGTTAGTTAACTTTTAATAAGTGGCCGTCGTTGCGTTTTGCGAAAGTGTATTGTTTCGAGTTGCCACCTAGCACAGGTCCTGGTGTACCGAGAAGAAATTTTTTTCTTTCCGGGACTACGATTCAGTGTCAAGACGTAAATACAGACCCTATTAAACATCTACTAAAATTACCGGAAGTTCTCAAGTTTCGGTTCATGCGGCGTGCAAAGCCGTATGATAATAAATTAGCTATTTTAAATTAAGTCTCATAAATATTTATGGATAAATAAGCCAGTATCTTGCTCCAAGATCAAGAATAATGACTATATATTTAGCTGTCATTTATTAATAATAGCTACCTATTAAGATCCTTTAGGCATATTTTACTTAGACACTGTTCATGGGATATTTAATAACCACCTTATATAAGAACAAGTAAGTGGAGATTTTTATTCTTTTACTAAGTTTATATTACAGCCATTGTTTTCCATTTAAAATTTAATTTCATTATTTTTCTCGCAGTTTCTTGTTCAAATTGTTCCCAGTGACTAAGTTCATAATTAAAAATTAAATAGGAAATTCGCGATAGTTATCAACTTTACGCAAACTTTTAAGATTTCAAGAGAAAATTTTTCTCACTTTTGTTCATGAATTTACACTCTCAATTTATAAAAAAGTTAAGCAGAAATACTCGCTAATTTTAATACATGACCGATAAACTTAAGGATAGACCTATAAACGAAAATTTATTATTTTCCGTTTGGAGTTATCTTTATAACCAGCGAGTTGCTCATAAAATTAAAATTTAGTAAGTTCACTTCTGAGTAATCTTTATTTTCTATCGAATTTTACTTTAAACTTTATTCAGATAGATTTTACACTTTCATAAAGAAACCTTACGACCGAAGGATACTGAAAGCACTAGTAGACAGAAAGGATATAATAGTGACTACAGTATATTTTTAAGGAGCTCATCTAACCACTGCCTATGATGGCAAAACGCTTCACTAGATAAGGGGAAATATTGAGTGGTCGTTGATATAGAGATCTAAATACAGAAGAGTGATAATATAAAAAATCATGGTAGGAAATATCACCCGACAAATAAGCTACCCAAAGCCAATATTTTACGACTTAAAGAATATGGCGTTTATTAAATTGCAAGGAAGGAAAATTTAATCAAATTTAGAGCATTATACTCTTAGTGCCTTTAATGTTTTGGTAATTACAACTGTTAGAAATAACACGTTATTTACCTTTATTAAATTATATTTTAATTAGAATTACTTAGTTTGAAGTAGTACAAATCTATAAACCTGTAAAAGTAAAGATTCATTAGTCATAAATAACCGCACAGGCTTTTATGGACTTGTGATATAAATATAAAGATATAGATGTAAAGTGGTTAATCTGCCGTTAAATTATATGACTATTGGATGTCTATATTTACATTAAGATCATTTTCGTCAATTATAATTGACAAAAATAGGTGTTTCGAATTAGATTGAGGGCCCTAAATCTGAATTTGAAAACCAAAATTCTCTATCAAGTCTAGATTTTGTGTATTGACCGCCCCCTTTTCGCTATTTGTTCTGATTAATAAATAAAAAAAAATCTTTTTATTCTGTAATTTTTTCATTTTTAAGCAAAATATTTTAAAAGTGGAGACCTTCCTTCTTTATTCTGGCTTAGGACATACAGTGTAAATCCCTGGCAAAGTTTCTCTCCTCCCTCCCAAGTAGGTAAGGTTTTATTGTATCGATTAAGTTTGTTATGCACTTAAAGTTTAAAGAAACTTTGCTGTAGCCTTCTCGTTTTTTTGTGAGACATCAAAATTTGTTTTTTTTAAAAACCAGCAATAATCCCCGATTATATTTGGATTAAACTTTCCTTGGCACTTCGTCTTCATTACCAAAATTTGTTGATGAAAACATTCACCATGTTCACCACCAACCACTCCCAGATTTTCAGGACAAAAATCGAGATGAGAATGCAGAAAATGCATTTTAAGTGACATTCTACATCCCATTTTTTCATAGGCTTCCACCATATTGATTACTTTTTCTCGGTAATTTGGAGATTTAAAATTGCGAGAAAGTTATCAGTGACTTCCACAAGGGATGCCCATGCTTTGTATTCCTTTTCATTGAGACAAAAAGTGAAGGAATCATCAGAAACAACTTTGAGAATTTGTGGTCCATTGAAAACTCCAGCTTCTATTTTTGCATCGGTAATGATACTTTGAATTTGTTTTACAAATATGCAAGCCTTCACTTCTTTGATCCATACCGTTTCCAAAATTTTTCATTAACCCTAATTTAATGTGAAGAGGTGGACGATGACTTTTTTGGATCTACTAGAACATCATGCTTAACATTATGTTTGCCAACAATGTGTTCTTCTCTGGCTGGCTATTCTTATCATCTCTGCTACTCGTATCCCATTGACATATAAAAGCATATGTAGTTCGTGTTTCCCAACTGTAACCCAAGAAGAAATGATACAACTTTTAAATCACAACAGATGCTCTAGTTATGTTCTTTGTACTCAATATGTTTCAGCAATAGTTGCATTGATAAATATGTTTCTTGAAGGCCTATAGCGTGGGCTACAGGACTTGCATCTCTTTCATTTCCATTGTGCGGCAGAAATCTTTAAGACTTACCCTACTAGAGTCAAGGAAAAGTCTCCACTCATTAGGATCATAGTCACAGCCGATTTCCTTCCACCATCAAGCCATTAATATTGTTGCAGTAACATAGAGTATTTTCTTGGGAATAAAATTTAGAGAATTTCTGTTAACAATATCGAAATAAAGATACTCTGACACCTGGAAGGAGAAGATTTTTTCTTGTAATCTCAAGGCAAGTAACTCAGCCTTTACTTTACTCAGATTTAAATCTCGTACCAAGTCGTTTAAAGTTTGTTGGCAAAATAAATTTGGTTCTGTATCTTGATTAATTGGAATATATGTATGATTTTCTTCAATTTGTCCAGAAATCAATGTAGAATCATCAACTAAACTAAAGTATTCACTTATTGTAGTAGGTGGCTTCGGTACTGGAGTAGATTCATCATGTAGTGCCGGTTTCAACGCTGATGGGCAATTTGGATAAACAATTTTAGATATATTTTTCTTTGAAAATCCATCCACATTTGTAAGGCAGAAATAACAATCATGAAAGTGATTTTAGGGCTCACAGCATATGATGGAAACAACAAATGGCATTGCCTTCCTCTTCCCATTTAACCAAGCTGTCAACATTGTGTTACACTGCGTGCAGCAAATATGGGGGCCTAATCTTTATCATGGTCCCCTACTTTCCATCCAAAATATTATATGTATGCTTGCTCTATCGTTACTGCTGTATCTATTTTTATCCTTTGTGCCCATGGTGTGAATTGCCCACAAACATAACAAAATAAGTTGGGGCTGTTTACACATCCGCCTCTAAAACTTGAAGCCATTACAATGTTTCAAATACTAACTTAAGCAAGCAAACGATACACAATGTTACAGCCTAATTATAAGGTTTTTAAGATAACAAAATTCTCATAAACTTGTTATCTTCTTTACCAGTTATCAGTAGCAGAAAAGTTATCACAAGTAAGTATATATTAATGTGAAAATCTGAAAAAATCTGCCGACCCTCCCCCAGTAATTAGAATCAATGATATTTGAGCTTTAATATAGTCTACTTTATATATATTATAAATGTTAATATATATTAAATATATATATTATTTATTAATATATATTATTATATATACGAGGGGTGGTCAATAAGTTTTAAAATTCAGATATAAGGAAACGAGATATGAGGAAAAGTGTTTTATTATTTTTCAATATAACTACCCTCGACTTCAATTCACTTCCACCACTTGTTCCTGAGGCTTCAAGTTCCCGACAACCAGAAATCTAACGTCTGCTGTTCAATTCACTCCTGGACGGCGAGCTGGACATATTCATCGTCCCTAAACCGGCGTCTACGCAGTGCAGCCTTAAGCTGGCGGAATAAAAAGTAGTCGCTAGGTGCCAAATCTGGACTGACTGTAGGGAGGATGGTTGAGCTTCTCTAATCCACACTCGCGCAGGGCAGCTTTTGCAACTCTGGCTTTGTGGACTTTGACGACGTTGAAGTCGATCATTGGGCGTGAGGTTTCTAGGGACCCAACGAGCAAAGACCTTAGTCATGGACAAATTTTCGTGGATGATGTTGATAACACTTCCATGTGATATTCCAAGTTCTCGCTCGATTTCTTCGACCTTTACCCGTCGATTTTCGAGGATTATACTCTCCACATGGGCCACATTGTCCTCATTGGTCACGTCTGGCAGGCGTCATCTTCAAGGGACTCACGACCATGGCGGAACTCCCTATTCCAGCGAGCAATGGTTGCAAAGGAAAGGGCGGTGTCAGTGTACACTGCAACTGCAACCATGCCTTCATGGATCTCTTTTGCATTCTTACCTTCCCTGGTCAAAAATTTGATCACTGTGCGGTGCTCAACCTTCTCCATTGTTGAAAAATTTGTGACTGACGATCTGTGATCGGCTACTGCAGGTCCTGACTTGACATAACTTGCCCTAACACCCCCACAAACAGTCATCCCCTTTCCTCTATTTTGCCCTACCGATTCGCAAAACATCTTTACCACCCGTCGTATGTTCTAATTGAACCCCCATTCTATTCTAAAAAAGCAACATTTTCAACATTTTTAAAATTAAATAACTTCCCAAACCATAATTTCCTACGATGCATAAGAGATTCTTTAAGTAATATTTTTAATCCGCTAAACAAATTTTATATTCCTCTCGAGAAATTATAGATCTCATTACCCTTTGTGGGGTCCCAGAAGAGTGCTTTAGGAAAGAATTATTAAATATTTTGAAAAGAATCTATTCACATTTTAATCTAAGGCGAATCTTTGTAAACCCTTAAAAGTTAGCTGCTTGTACACTGTTAAATATTCCTCTCCTGACCGCATGCGTTCCGGAGTAGTATACAAATATACTGGTCCCAAATATTCTTTTGGAAAGTACTTTGGATGTACAGAACGCCTTCTCAAGATTCGCATCGATGGTCACCAGGGGGTCAGCTACAGAACAGGAATTGATATATCTGTAAAAGAAAAAAATCTGTTATTTGATCTCATTCCCATTCATGTAAAATCTCTATATAGTATAAGCAATTTGAATCATTACCTTAATCAAAATCCTAAAGTGACCTTCTCATAAATGATGATCTCATTATTAAACACAATCAACCACAATTAAATAAAGACTCTACTTAAACTCCGGTATATATTGCTTAATTAACAAATAAGACACTCTTATTTAAATAGTTGCCAGGAATTAATTAGCTTTGAAACAACCAACTAGCTAACGCTATATATTTTTCTACCAATCAATTTCCTAGAATAAAAATAACAACTAACACTAAACCAAATTTTCTTAGTTGTAAATTTTTCAATTTCATTCTGTCAGCTCACAGCTTTGTCCAAATCAGGTAATATTTGATACTGCATTTATTGTGTTTACCTCTTCATCCACTTCTACCCACATTAATTTTATTTTTTATTTTTTGAGGATTTTGCATTTATAATTTTTACTTAAAATACAGAAATTTGTTCTTATATAGAATTTTTCAGTTTTTTTATTGTATGCATTTTGGGTGTTTTAACATTTTTGGAAATTTCACCCTTTAGTCCTTAGATCTTGGTATTTTAAAAACAATTAAATTTTATTGTTCTAGCTCAGAAGCAGAAGATGGGCCCAGATTCCGAAACATTGCCCAATATATATATATATATATATATATATATATATATATATATATATATATATATATATATATATAATCCAACATACCGCAAAAAAGAGAACGAAATAATTTTTTCTTCGTAAATAGTTACTTATTTCCTACTTCGAAAAAATCCGTGCTGGGGTTGGATTCGAACCAAGCACCCTGAGGCAGCGAGCAACCGCTTTGATCTCAATAAAAGTGAGCCTTTAACCACTTGGCTCCGCGGAAGACCTCCCCCTCCAAAAAAAAAAGCTTACGAATATACAAGCTTTTCAGGCACGTTTCGCAAGGTCGATTCGGACTATGAAAGAGAGAAATTAATTGGGAATTCAAAGGACAAAGGAGAAAATTGAGTTGAACACGCGGTGAATACACTGTATATATAAGCACGAAAGAATAATGAAATAAATCAAACAAACCACAAGAAAGAGCAAAGGAAATAGTTTTTTCTTCGGAAATAGTTATTTCCTACTTTGAAAAATCCGTGCTGGAGTGGGTTTCGAACCAAGCACACTGAGACAGCGAGCAATCGCTTTGATCTCAATAAAAGTGAGCCTTTAACCAGTCGACTACGCGGAAGACCCTCAAAATCTTTCGAATAGTGAAGCTTTGCCGTTTGAATTTTGCACATCCCGCTTCTCTAGATGACCTATATTTTATTTTTATTTTTAATTTATTTATTCCTCTATTATTTAATATTTTTTGAAAGACATTCCCTATCTTTCTGTGTAGCATATATCTTTGGTTAGCTTCTATTATTATAACAATTCCTTGAAAATGAATATGAAAATATAGTTACAAAGTATATAGATTCTTCTTATCTGTTTCCTGTTGGTGATTTTTGCAAACTTTAAAGGATCTATGTTTCTTAGGAATATACCGGGCGAGCCCTTTTTAATTATAAAATCAATGGCTTCAGTAGGAAAATAACTAATTTTACGCTTTATAAATCGGCCTTAAATGAAAAAAACCTTCTTCAAATTTTTAGAGATGCATTGTTTCATTGAGAATTACAAATACTTAATTATTAGAAAATACATCTAGCGACTACTTTTTATTCCGCTAGCTTAAGGCTGCACTGCGTAGACGCCGGTTTGGGGACGATAAATATGTCCAGCTCGCCGTTCAGGAGTGGATTGTATAGCAGTCGGGAGATTTCTGGTTGTCGGGAATTCGGAGCCTCAGGAACAAGTGGCGCAAGTAAATTGAAGTCGAGGGTAGTTATATTGAAAAATAATAAAACACTTTTCCTCATGTCTCCTTTCCTTATATCTGAATTTTAAAACTTATTGACCACCCCTCGTATATATAATAATATATATTAATAAATAATATATATATTTAATATATATTAACATTTATAATATATATAAAGTAAACTATATTAAAGCTCAAATATCATTGATTCTAATTACTGGGGGAGGGTCGGCAGATTTTTTCAGATTTTCACATTAATACATACTTACTTGTGATAACTTTTCTGCTACTGATCACTGGTAAAGAAGATAAGTTTATGAGAATTTTGTTATCTTAAAAACCTTATAATTAGACTGTAACATTGTGTATCGTTTGCTTGCTTAAGTTAGTATTTGAAACATTGTAATAGCTTCAAGTTTCAGAGGCGGATGTGTAAACAGCCCCAACTTATTTTGTTATGTTTGTGGGCAATTCACACCATGGGCACAAAGGATAAAAATAGATACAGCAGTAACGATAGAGCAAGCATACATATAATATTTTAGATGGAAAGTAGGGGACCATGATAAAGATTAGGCCCCCATATTTGCTGCACGCAGTGTAACACAATGTTGACAGCTTGGTTAAATGGGAAGAGGAAGGCAATGCCATTTGTTGTTTCCATCATATGCTGTGAGCCCTAAAATCACTTTCATGATTGTTATTTCTGCCTTACAAATGTGGATGGATTTTCAAAGAAAAATATATCTAAAATTGTTTATCCAAATTGCCCATCAGCGTTGAAACCGGCACTACATGATGAATCTACTCCAGTACCGAAGCCACCTACTACAATAAGTGAATACTTCAG
Organism: Ceratothoa steindachneri; assembly: GCA_963969495.1. Classification (NCBI taxonomy): domain Eukaryota; kingdom Metazoa; phylum Arthropoda; class Malacostraca; order Isopoda; family Cymothoidae; genus Ceratothoa; species Ceratothoa steindachneri. The sequence continues at coordinate 73,103,880 of OZ018334.1, forward strand.
TTTAGTTGATGATTCTACATTGATTTCTGGACAAATTGAAGAAAATCATACATAAATTCCAATTAATCAAGATACAGAACCAAATTTATTTTGCCAACAAACTTTAAACGACTTGGTACGAGATTTAAATCTGAGTAAAGCAAAGGCTGAGTTACTTGCCTCGAGATTACAAGAAAAAATCTTCTCCTTCCAGGTGTCAGAGTATCTTTATTTCGATATTGTTAACAGAAATTCTTAAAATGGCTTGATGGTGGAAGGAAATCGGCTGTGACTATGATCCTAATGAGTAGAGACTTTTCCTTGACTCTAGTAGGGTAAGTCTTAAAGATTTCTGCCGCACAAGGGCAATGAAAGAGATGCAATTCCTGTAGCCCACGCTATAGGCCTTCAAGAAATATATTTATCAATGCAACTATTGCTGAAACATATTGAGTACAAAGAACATAACTGGAGCATCTGTTGTGATTTAAAAGTTGTATCATTTCTTCTTGGGTTACAGTTGGGAAACACGAACTACATATGCTTTTATATGTCAATGGGATACGAGTAGCAAAGATGATAAGAATAGCCAGCCAGAGAAGAACACATTGTTGGCAAACATAATGTTAAGCATGATGTTCTAGTAGATCCAAAAAAGTCATCGTTCACCTCTTCACATTAAATTAGGGTTAATGAAAAATTTTGGAAACGGTATGGATCAAAGAAGTGAAGGCTTGCATATTTGTAAAACGAATTCAAAGTATCATTACCGATGCAAAAATAGAAGCTGGAGTTTTCAATGGACCACAAATTCTCAGAGTTGTTTCTGATGATTCCTTCACTTTTTGTCTCAATGAAAAGGAATACAAAGAATGGGCAGCCCTTGTGGAAGTCACTGATAACTTTCTCGCAATTTTAAATCTCCAAATTACCGAGAAAAAGTAATCAATATGGTGGAAGCCTATGAAAAAATGGGATGTAGAATGTCACTTAAAATGCATTTTCTGCATTCTCATCTCGATTTTTGTCCTGAAAATCTGGGAGTGGTTGGTGGTGAACATGGTGAATGTTTTCATCAACAAATTTTGGTTATGAAGACGAAGTGCCAAGGAAAGTTTAATCCAAATATAATCGAGGATTATTGCTGGTTTTTAAAAAAACAAATTTTGATGTCTCACAAAAAAACGAGAAGGCTACAGCAAAGTTTCTTTAAACTTTAAGTGCATAACAAACTTAATCGATACAATAAAACCTTACCTACTTGGGAGGGAGGAGAGAAACTTTGCCAGTGATTTACACTGTATGTCCTAAGCCAGAATAAAGAAGGAAGGTCTCCACTTTTAAAATATTTTGCTTAAAAATGAAAAAATTACAGAATAAAAAGATTTTTTTATTTATTAATCGGAACAAATAGCGAAAAGGGGGCGGTCAATACACAAAATCTAGACTTGATAGAGAATTTTGGTTTTCAAATTCGGATTCAGTGCCCTCAATCTAATTAGAAACACTTATTTTTGTCAATTATAATTGACGAAAATGATCTTAATGTAAATATAGACATCCAATAGTCATATAATTTAACGGCAGATTAACCACTTTACATCTATATCTTTATATCTATATCACAAGTCCATAAAAGCCTGTGCGTTTATTTATGACTAATGAATCTTTACTTTTACAGGTTTATAGATTTGTACTACTTCAAACTAAGTAATTCTAATTAAAATATAATTTAATAAAGGTAAATAACGTGTTATTTCTAACAGTTGTAATTACCAAAACATTAAAGGCACTAAGAGTATAATGCTTTAAATTTGATTAAATTTTCCTTCCTTGCAATTTAATAAACGCCATATTCTTTAAGTCGTAAAATATTGGCTTTGGGTAGCTTATTTGTCGGGAGATATTTCCTACCATGATTTTTTATATTATCACTCTTCTGTATTTAGATCTCTATATCAACGACCACTCAATATTTTCCCTTATCTAGTGAAGCGTTTTGCCATCATAGGCAGTGGTTAGATAAGCTCTTTTAAAATATATTGTAGTCACTATTATATCCTTTGTGTCTACTAGTGCTTTCAGTATCTTTCGGTCGTCAGGTTTCTTTATGAAAGTGTAAAATCTATCTGAATAAAGTTTAGAGTAAAATTCGATAGAGAATAAAGATTACTCAGAAGTGAACTTACTAAATTTAAATTTTATGACAACTCGCTGGTTATAAAGATAACTCCAAACGGAAAATAATAAATTTTCGTTTATATGTCTATCCTTAAGTTTATCGGTCATGTATTAAAATTAGCGAGTATTTCTGCTTAACTTTTTTATAAATTGAGAGTGTAAATTCATGAACAAAAGTGAGAAAAATTTTCTCTTGAAATCTTAGAAGTTTGCGTAAAGTTAATAACTATCGTGGATTTCCTATTTAATTTTTAATTATGAACTTAGTCACTGGGAACAATTTGAACAAGAAACTGCGAGAAAAATAATGAAATTAAATTTTAAATGGAAAATAATGGCTGTAATATAAACTTAGTAAAAGAATAAAAATCTCTACTTACTTGTTCTAATATAAGGTGGTTATTAAATATCCTATTTACAGTGTCTAAGTATAATATGACTAGAGGATCTTAATAGGTAGCTATTATTAATAAATGACAGCTAAATATATAGTGATTATTCTTGATCTTGGAGCGAGATACTGGCTTATTTATCCATTAATATTTATAAGACTTAAATCAAAATAGCTAATTTATTATCATACGGCTTTTCACGCCGCATGAACCGAAACTTGAGAACTTTCGGAAATTTTAGTAGATGTTTAATAGGGTCTGTATTTACGTCTTGACACTGAATCGTAGTACCGGAAAGAAAAAAAAATGCTTCTCGGTACACCAGGACCTGTGCTAGGTGGCAACTCGAAACAATACACTTTCGCAAAACGCAACGACGACCACTAATTAAAAGTTAACTAACCCAAATCATTATTACTACTACTCCCAACTTACTTTAATATAACAAAGAAACTAAATTTAATTGAATATTTATTTACAATTCCCACTTTCGTTTCCGGGAGTAAAAAAATTACGATATCCTGCGGCCGAAGAGAAGAATAAAATTATTGCAATAAATTAATCATGCGTCTCTTTAATTTTTCATTAATCCAATCTTTGATTCCATTAAATATTAGCACAATTAAAATTATTAACCCCGTCCTCCCTGTCATTTCCTCGCCTTTTTATGATTCGCAGAATCACGGAAAAATTATTCTAAAGATCTTTCTCCCTGGCGAGAAACAAGTAGATGTCACCAAGGTCTTTCAGTGTTTGCCACTGTTGTTGCGAATTCCTGGCGGTATATCGCTGCATCCATTTATCTTTACTGGACTCTTGGGACAGTGTACTTACCTCTCCCTTCTTATTAAAGGTTTCGGGTTTTGTATTAAGATTTTTTAATTCAGAAGGTTTGGTATTAGACGATTCATTTTTTGTTATTTTATCATTACACCTAATTTCAAGTGGATAGAATTTATTAATGGTGCGTATTACGCTACCTAATTTAGTTTTTCATTTTGCTGTTCTTACCACATCATCTTGGCCCTTATATAATTCCGAATATTAACCTTCACGACCAGTTTTATGGGTTTTTATCAGAATGAATCAACACTACTCCCCTTTTCTCAATACCACTATATACCAACATCCCCGCCTTTATTATTTACAAGATTTATGAGAGAGGTTAAATAATTCTGTTTCCACTGTTCAAACAATTGTTTTAAAATTTAGATAAATTATAGTATCTTCTACTCAGTCGAACAGTTTCCATAAATGTAGGATCCTCTATTTGAGTTGATGTCACTATTAGAGGTAGGGAATTAAGGCGCCATCCATATATTAAATGGAAGGGGATAAGAGTTTCTGGCTCATTTAAGTTATTATAGGCATAAGTAAATGGTCTGTTATTAACTCTAAATTCTATCTCAAATATTAAGGTACGGAGATCATCCATATAGGACTTCCCTTAAACATTCCTTTACTAAACCAATAAGATATTCATAGAATCTGCCAAACCAGGGCGCTCTGGGGGGGCGGGGGAATTAATTCTCATTCGCATTGCCTTTCCTCTAGTTCTTTCTGTACAGCACTATCCTCCAATATCATACTGCGCAGATCTGCCTTCATTTTAAAATTTGTGGCATTATCACTAAGACTAGTTTAAACAGCATCTTATAGCCACAAACCTTCTAAATATATGTCGTAGAATGCCCCCCCTTTTATGTAGGAGAATGCCCCTTTTTAATCTCTCTACACGCAAACCGCTTTTATCGTGGTATTCTTTGTGCTCGTGATATACTTCTTTGATGAAGTAGGCTATGTTCTAAGAGTGCTAAGAGTGCTAATATTGTTATTTTAAAGAAGAGCAGAATGAAACCGTGAGGATATAGAGAAACGCACAATAATTCCCAAAATAAACTTATATTTCATCTTTAACAATTTCCTACACCAAAATTAACCATTAACCACAGAAATACTCCGAATATTATAATATACAATAATTAATTCAATGAGGTTGACCCTCTTAAATTGGTTAATTTCGCTACACAATTCAATATATAAGATTTAGGCTTACGGAATCTACTGGAGTTTAAATACCTCAGGAATGTTATTGGCTCCACGACGCCTGCCGACCGGCCAGATGTAAGTGGGCTGGATCACGCGGTAATTTTGGCTATGGTAGCAGCTGGGGGGTCCAAACGGTATTCGAGGGGGGGTTGTTCAAGGACGAGAACAATTACGGTGCTTTATGCGCACCAAGGTAGGCGTAGTCTCTCTGGTGAGAGTGAGCTTTTTCTTAGTTCCAGCCTTCCTCAAGGGCGAGAATAACGGAGGAGCGTTTCTCTGACAAGAATAAGTTGAACTTGGTTCCTCAACCAATTTAACTTGTAAGTGTGGTGTGGCGACGGAGTAACGGGCTCGAGGGGAAGCCTTTTCCTTCTTATTTTCTCAATTCCTCAAGGACGAAGAATAACCATGGTGTTTAAGATGCACCAGGATATGAGGAGTCTTTCAGACGAAAGTAAGTTGAACTTGAACAAGTTAACTTAACGTTCGGTTTGATAACCATTTTACTAGCTCAAGGATGAGCTGCTTCTTAGCCCCTTAAGTTAGGTAGCCCTGCCTCCCTTGTAGGAGACTTCTTGGTCTGGTGAGCCAAGTAATCTACCTGTACAGTCTCGGTAGCCCGATCTTAATCCGGGGACTTCGTCACTGGGAGACTGACGTATTCTACCAATCCAGTCTAGGTAGCCCGGGGTCTTAATCCGGGAAATTCGTCACCTGGAGACTGACGTATTCGACCAATCCAGTCTGGGTAGCCCGGGGTCTTAATCCGAGGACTTCGTCACCTGGAGACTGACGTATTCTACCACGATTTTCCTTATCTTTTCTTATTTATACCTCGTCTTTCCACTAGGGGAGTGGTAAGAGGGGGGAGGCTTGAGGACGGCCCTAGGAGGGTTTTTATGCCAAACGGGTTTTCTCACCAAGTCTTACATCGGCTCCTCGTTAGTCTTCGAGCTTGGGAGAAACACGTCTATCAATTTTTTACTTGACGTGAAATTGAATCTTACTCTCCTGGGGAGATCTTGCATTTTGCAACATTTCGGTCTTTTATAGCGACGAGTGGCGCGGCGCTGCGGTTACGTGCTTGACCCGTCGGTGCCGGGGCCGGATGTCTTTGCGGTAATCGCCTCTGACTCCACTGCGAGAGAACGGGCGAGTGACGATTCTCTTACACTCCTCCCTTCAAAAGAACTGAATGGGGAGGGGGACTCCTGGGAACTCAAAACAACTAACTCAACCTTGTCTAGTTTAGCAAAGTTGCATATCTTTGAGCCCTCTCTTACATTAAGTTTCTTTATACATGAGTGCACACGCGCGCGCGTACACAGGCAATGTGTCTAACTAGACCTCGCGTGCATACTGGGCGGGAAGGGTATTTTACACAAGCATCTTTACATACTCGCAATACAATTTAACCTTCAAATAACAAAACCCTAATTCGTAGATTACATGCGACAAAACAAAAGAAAAAAAAACAAGCTACTTCTTTACATTTCTAGGCTTTTGAGATCTTAAATCGTACCGATAACTATTAACAAGAAAAACCAGTGAAAACATGGTTTTACGTTCAGTAGGTACTGAAATTACCCTCAATGGTATTTCGGCACCGCATCTCGAGAGACTGTTCTTTATCTGCTCCTTTGATTTAACTAATACTAAAATGGTGCTCTGTGACCATTGTCTTTCCGCGCCTGAGTCGGGCGTAAGGATTATGGAGTCTACCCAAGTATGTCACTAAATGTTAGTGGTGTTTCAACCTACTCGAATTACCCTTCTTATGGTACTTGACTAACTTTAACCTGAAACTTATAGCTAAAGCGGCCTGTTGGAGCGGGGCATAATTGATGGGAGCGTGGATCCCATGGCCCTCCTTTAACCAGGTACACGGGAAGATCGTGTCTGGGTTCGATCTTTGGGAATTGAAAAAACTTTTCCTTACGCGGTCGTTAATGGGCGTGGCGCTCACTACAACTTGGCGTATTAGCGGTAACTCCATGGACGTTCCGTTCGGGTAGGAGACTACTAAGGGGATGGGATACTCATCCGTGTCTACCATTTGTCTAGTTTTATCTTGGTGTATCGCATTAACACCTCTTTCCTCCTTCCTTATCAACTCCTTTGACTCAGTTCTCTTTGTAGGTAGTTCCTCAGGTACACCTGTTCGTACCTCTACCCTAGCTTCTACTTCTTCCCTGATAACCCCATTTGGCTGGCTCCTCCTCGTATGTTCTCCCTTAAGTACTCCTTCTGGTACCTCATCCTTACTTTCTATTTTTTCCATCATAAACCCATTTGGCTGGGTTTTTCTCGATGGTCCTTTCTTAGGTCCAGGGCTAGCTACAACTTCCTCGGCCTCTATCAGATTCTCGATAGGTGCTCTCTCGAGTGCGAGCAATCTTTCCTTTTCTTCTCTCTCTACTCCTTCAGCTTGATCAAGTTCTTTTTCCCCCTGTATTCTTCTTTCATATATTTCTTTTTTAATCTTTGCTCTCCTCTCTTTCGACTTGTTTTTCCCCTCTTCATTCTCCTTTCCTCGGCTTCTTTTTCTGCTTTCGCTATTTCGTTTTCCCGTCAGGTTCTTCTTTCTTCATCTTCCATCTTTATCTCAATTCTTCTTTCTTCATCCTCCCTTTATATCCTTATTTTGAATTCCTTTGCTTCTCTTTTCAACTGTCCTATTCTTTCGTTTGTTTTACTTTCGCTAGAGAATCTTCTTTCCTCTATTTCTATTTTCTGCTGTATTCGACTTGTTCACTTTTCCGGTTCATCCGTATTTCCATTGATTCACATTCCCTTTTCTTCTCTATTCTTATATCCTCTTTTTCTCTATCAAATTTTATTAATTCTTGTTCTTCTTCTCTATCCAAAACTCTTTTTTTCTTCTTGGGCAATCTATTCTCAGTTCTGCCATGACATTGTCATGCATCTCTTTGCCTTCAAGTCCCAGACTTTGGGCTTGTTGATAAAATCTTTCGACCGCATCCATTTTGTGTTGGTCCGTCGAATTTTCCTTACTGTATTCTGAGATATGAATGACTCCCCTAAACAATTAGCGCGCAGCCTAACTTACCCTTAATCCCACTACTATGCTGATTGAAATACCATTCCGACAACAAATTTACCAGTGTCCTACCAATTAGCTTCAGATTGTTTCCACCCCTAACTCTACTAATTTTCCTCTCGTTAATTATTCTATTATTCCTGATATTCCTTTACGTGTTGGCTCTTCTTTACATAGACACTGCGGGGTTCTTTCTAATAAATACCTACAAACCTGACACCACCTTTATTATGTCGTAGAATGCCCCCTCTTTTTCTGATCACTCCACACCAGATTCCACTTTTATGTAGGAGAATGCCCCTTTTTAATCTCTCTACACGCAACCCGCTTTTATCGTGGTATTCTTTGTGCTCGTGATATACTTCTTTGATGAAGTAGGCTATGTTCTAAGAGTGCTAAGAGTGCTAATATTGTTATTTTAAAGAAGAGCAGGAGGAACCACGTAAGGATATAGAGAAACGCACAATAATTCCCAGAATAAACTTATATTTTATCTTTAACAATTTCCTACACAAAAATTAACCATTAAACACAGAAATACTCCAAATATTATAATATACAATAATTAATTCAATCAGGTTGACCCTCTTAAATTGGTTAATTTCGCTACACACTTCAATATATAAGATTCAGGCTTACGGACACTACTGGAGTTTAAATACCTCAGGAATGTTATTGGCTCCACGACGCCTGCCGACCGGCCAGATGTAGGTGGGCGGGATCACGCGGTAATTTTGGCTATGGTAGCAGCTGGGGGGTCGCACTGTATTCGAGGGGGGGTTGTTCAAGGACGAGAACAATTACGGTGCTTTATGCGGCACCAAGCTAGGCGTGGGCTTTCTTGCGAGAGTGAGTCAAACCTGCTCTTGAACCAAGTTAACTTGGAGTGCGGTGTGACCACCGAGTAACGAGCTCGAAAGGGAGCTTTTCTTCTTCGTTAATAAATTTCTCATGTATACATGAAAAGTATTAAACAGGCTGCGTTGGGTAATTTTTCGTAGGCGTCTTGGCTTGGATCTGTTTTATCTTCTTACTATTATAGCACAAAACTATTGTGCATCTTATGCTAAGGATGCGATACCAAAGCTAAATTTTTCATACAAAAACTAAGAAAAATCGATAAGCTGCTGGTTATTCACGCTCAGAGCTCCACTGCAAAGATGTACGATTTCTTGGATGTAGATATGAAGACGGTTGAGAGAATGAAGAAAGATTGTATGGCGGCACAAAATGTTCAATCTAACACTTAATAAAAGATCCATTTTTTGCTTCGATAATTCATACTTTTCTATCATTCTCTTACAATAAAAAAGTTCACTTTAACTAACTAATTCTTTTCATTAAATTTTAAAATAAAGTATCTCAAAGCAATGCAAAATTAAAAGAATATAATGTAGGAAGAAGAAGTTACATCCGCGAAGAGTTTTGTACTGTACAGTAGCAAATTGACAAAAATTGGGCAAGCAATTGAGGCAAGCAATTTTTGTCAATTTGCTACTGTACAGTACGAAACTCTTCGCGGATGTAACTTCTTCTTCCTACATTATATTCTTTTAATTTTGCATTGCTTTGAGATACTTTATTTTGAAATTTAATGAAAAGAATTAGCTAGTTAAAGTGAACTTTTTTATTGTAAGAGAATGATAGAAAAGTATGAATTATCGAAGCACAAAATGGATCTTTTATTAAGTGTTAGATTGAGCATTTTGTGCCGCCATACAATCTTTCTTCATCCTCTCAACCGTCCTCATATCTACATCCAAGAAATCGTACATCTTTGCAGTGGAGCTCTGAGCGTGAATAACCAGCAGCTCATTGATTTTTATTAGTTTTTGTATGAAAAATTTAGCTTTGGTGTCGCATCCTTAGCATAAGATGCACAATAGTTTCTGCTATAATAGTAAGAAGATAAAACAGATCCTAGCCAAGACGCCTACGAAAAATTACCCAACGCAGCCTGTTTAATACTATTCATGTATACATGAACGTATACAGACATACAAACACAGATAATAATAATAAAATAAAATATAAAATCATTAATATGTGACCGTTATTGTTAATTTATCTACAAAAAATATGTTATGAACGAAAAGCCGCGAAAATAGTTACATATATCGTTTTCGGTTAATGTATCAATGTTAACTCTCATAAAAGACTTTTGTAAATGTATATTTTTTGAGACATGGATGTTTGCCAAGCCGTATCGTGTACACATAGACACATTTTAATGAGTAAAAATAGAAAGTAAAATATTGCTTAAATAATATACTATTAAAATTAAACTGCCTTGTTAATATTCACTTTACTCACCTCTCTATTCCTCAATTCACCCTAATGGAACACCTATGTGTGGTTGAGAGCATCCCCCTGGTCGTGGCCCCCAACTTTATTCTCTCTGCCCCCTCTGCGGATTTCTACGGATATCAGCGTTGTTTTAACCACGATCACAAATTCGACCTTGTTGATTATCGGTTTATTGGCCTTTCATCACCCCCTCTGAACTTCAACAATAGTGAAAAATTTCTGGGAAACCTTCATTAAATGGATTTAGAAAACATTATAATCGGAGAAGAATATAGGTATGAGATGCTGAAACAAATATTCTTCGTAAGAAGCCTTCATCACAGGCGGAGGCTAGGTTCAAATACCTTTTACGTTCTTCACTCTAACATACACAAAGCTGCTGATAATGCAGTGAAGTTAAGGATATTTTGACTAGAAACTACGACTACAGATTTCTTTCTTAGTACGCTCATCACTTATTTGACACTGTGAAATTAACAAATGAAGCTAGAAAAGTACTTATTTCCTCATGTGTCGTAGAAAAGGCTCCCAACGATATGCTATAAATCTATTCTTTGTGGGGATTATTCCATATTCAAGTACAGGGTTTAATCATATTGCTGAGAATGACTCTACGTTAATAAATAGGCCTGGAGAGGGCTTATTTATCTTCAATATACTTAAGAAGTGGAACGGAGCCCAAGAATAAATAATATTGCAAGCATTAATAAAATAGAATTTTATTAATTAATCTAATCAAAACAACACATGGAAAATATTAACATGACCGTAGATTAAAATGGGAGATACGCATGAAATGAAAAAGGTCATTGGATAAATTTGACTAAGCGGAGGATTATATTTGGAGGGATTTAAAATGACAAAACAAACAAGAAGAGAAAGGGTCAAGCTATATTCGTGTTAAAGCACGGAGTTACGTTGGCACAAAGTTAAATAGTTAAATGCAATTCGTAGCTTACGTATTTATAAGGTTGTTTTGCAGAGGAAGGCGATTTGAAGGAATGGCTTTGCTCCGACTGGCGATTTCTTTCCCAGAAGGAGGGCTTTTTTAGGGGGGTTGTCCTTAACGAGGGGGAGGACTGACTTCGAGGAGTAAGAGCTTTGTGGGGCTTCGGAAGTACGAGCGATCCTGGAGACAGGATACCGGATATGTTCTGGATGAACAATTGAGGTTATTGGGGTAACCAAGCGTTCTCTTGAAGAACGTTAAAAGGGGGGAATTAAATTACCACTGACGTGATATCAGGGGAACGAGAACCGTTTCTTGGCGAACGGGCTCGAAGAACAATGACTGTTCTAAAGTTGTTCTCTTCTGAACAACAGGGGAGGGCCCTGTTGACTTGGCGTCTCGAGGGGCATGAACCTTGGCACTCAAGAATATTGTCCTCTTCTGGACAATCATGGGGTTCACGGGGTAGAGTTCCTAGGTGCACAAGGGAGACCGGATCGGCGTGATGCCTCGCGAAGATAATCGGGATCTGATTCAAACGCGAAATTCTATCGCATAAATAGCCGGAACCAGCCTCTCTGGGTAGGGGACAATGGGGGACTTCCATGGAATGTCCCGGTAGCGCTTGGAAAAATCTTATCTTCCCATAAGCCTAATTCAATCTGGCCAGATCGATGCCTGGAGGCAAACGGGGGATTGAACCTCCTTGATTAAACTTGAAGCAGGGAAAGATAATACTTGGGAATGGTTGGCGATAAGAACGCCATTTTTCTCTCTCTCGCAAGATGCACGTTGGAAGCATGAGTTTCAATATGTGATAGAAACGAGGTGCGGCCGCCTTGGGCAATTCTATCACATCATGAGACATGTAATATAGTTTCTATTTTACTGATATAATAAAAATATATATGTATTATTTTATTCGCTTATTTTTATTAAATGTGGATGAGATAGACTGGTACATTTTTAGATTTTTTTTTCTTTATAAGGAAGATTCTTAAATCGAGACTTAATGATTCTCACTATAACAATGTATAATTATTAATTTGCAAGAACAGACGTGCATTCTAGTATGGAAGGAAACTATATACTAATTTTAAATTCAATTTATTTGTGTAAGATATAGATATAGGAACAATCGGACATTTCAAGGAAGATCGATCCTCTTTAGATATTTTTTAAGAAAGGCTTTTTCTACCCTAATTTACTTTATTTTACCATGCCTCGCTAAAATCAACCCTTCAAATGGCACTCAGACTCAAACTCCCCCCTATTCCTCTTCGAGTGCTAGAAAGCAACCTAGCCAAGCGATTATAGACCAAATGAGAGAGGGAAAGAAAAATTACAGACGAATCAAAAGGTTATACGAGTATAAGGAGTAAAATGAAAAATAGGATTCAAACAAAATCTGGGAACGATTAACTCGTTAAGAAGAAATAGAAAAATCAGGAAAAATAAGAGGAAATTGGGTATGAAAAGGACAAAGGCAAAATGCAATGACGATTCGTTCATTTAATAAATTATAAAACAATTAACTCTTATTCACATCCGTCAATCAGATACCATCATTGGATCAGTAAACACGAAGAAGCAAATGCATGGTCTTCATCCATTTAGTCCGGCAGAATTAGATCTCTTTTCACTTCCACCTAACCAGAATTCAATTATTAAAACTAACCTTAGCTTCCTTTTACTTGCGACGAAGAGCCAGGTCTAGTCATCACTTTTTTTTCAAAGGGAGTAACGAAATGACCCCTATGACATTAGGACATGTGGTTACTCAGCAAAGAGATTTAAAATCTGCCACCTAATTTTTTGCTGGGTGGCGCCATCTTGTAGCAGAAGCCTCATATATTCATTTAGTTAGTGTAGGTATAAGTATGAATGATAATGATATCAACACGCTTATGATCACACCATGATCACATTGGGTTCAAAGATTGGAGTTAGGGATGTATTTTCTTTTGATAGCCAATGTTTCGGATAACATAAAGTTATATATTTGAATAAAAATCATTCAAGAATGAATCAATTCATAGTAACTAATCAATTAAGGTACCAGAGTCACTTTTCTCATACGTGTGGATTGTATTTTATAAATTTTATCATAGAGATAAGTAGTGAATAAATTATTGTGGAATTTTTACTTAGTGTAATATTTATATAGTTAATAAACGCAAATTCCCTTCGCATTTCACACTTTTTGGTTGGTTTATTAAACCCTCACTTGGTTCTCAAATATAATAGGGGCTTCTTTAGACCCATTGCTACATTCTCAGTTTCGAGTCAGTTTCTTAGATACCCATATGATATCTAGGTTTTTATAAAACCTTCAAGAGGGATGTGGATATGGGGGAGATGAAAAGTTGGTGTGTATAAGGATGGATAGAGAGATGGAGAGGGAGAAGAGAGGGGTAACCTCACGTGGCTGTGCAGTAGGAGAGACTTTAGGTATTCTTCTTCTTATTACAAATGATCTTCAAATGACTGCAGTTTTCATTGAAGCTATGGTTTGCGATGACTATCAACAAATCGCAAGGTCAAACTCTCAAAGTGACTGGCTCCAGTTGGAAGAACCAGGCTTCTCAAATAGACAACTACAAGTGGTATGCTCTAGGGTTGCTTTTGCAAGAAACTAGTACTTTAACGCACCAGGAGAAAAAACTAAAAATATGGCTTACACGTAAGTTCTTAAACGACTTTAGAGTATTGTTTTACAACATGCCTGTATTTATATAAATTATAATTCACTAGAAATATAACCCATGTCAATCTGACCATTTGGCAGTTCCTGTTTATTGCGATAAACAAATTAGTAGGATTAAGAGAAAGCGGAGAGGGGATAGGAGGATATGAGGAGGGTAGGAGATTGGTGAGAAGGAGGGCGTGATAGATGGGGGAGAATAAAGCAGAAAAGAGGGGTGGAGAAGAGAGTTCGGGGTATAAGAGGAAAGAGGATATGGGGAGAGTAGGGAGAAGGTGGTAGATGGGGAGAAGGAGGATGTATGAGTGAGGGAAAGGGAAAGAGTGTGATATGCCGGAGATGAAAGTGAGGGAAGAATATGGATGGGGGGAGGGATGGAGGGGCGGGATATTGGGAGAGGGAGGAGAGAGCCATTTTGGCAGGAGCCGGTAGTGTTTTGAGAAAATTATTGGTTCGCCCTTTGGCGAGTAATTTAAGCTTTTTTATAGTAATATTTAAATTAGCAAAAATTTAATCATTAATAAAGCAAAACATTAGGATACGATCTAAATAATTGATCTAAACAACTCTAGCAGAAGTAGTGAATTAAGGTGAGGTGAAATATGGATACATCTTCCGAGTATTTGTGGATAGTGGTCTAAAATAAATTCATTGATAATTATTCAACAAATTAACCACAAACCGAATATTCTAATGTAAATGAAACACTCCTATGGAATAAGATACTCTGTTTACTTGAATTCTAGAGGAGGGGGGTGCAAATACTAAAATTTGTCAATGCAAAAGCGAAAGCTGGTTTGTAGAATTTAAAGAGCTATTAATGTATTCCCTGTTGATGTTTCAAGGACATAAATTTAAGGCCGCGCCTTGATAGATATGGACGAAAACCCAACGAGCCGTAAAGATAGGCCAAGGATATATGCATATAGTGGTTACGTCACTGATGATAAGAAGGCAACTTCCATATTTGAGCAAAGCATTTGAGGGAATGCATATTAATATGCGAAATTATGGGACGAAAACCAGACGAAACACGAAGATGGGTGGTGTGATGTATGCACAGAGCGTGGGTGAAGTTAGTGGTAACGAGACGGTTACATTTATTCGAGAATAGGCGTGCATATTATGCGTACATGTGCGTTATTTGCTAACTATGCAAATGTTTATTATTTAAGAAATATTTTGCTTTCTATTTATATTTACTAAAGCATTATATATATATATATATATATATATATATATATATATATATATATATATATATATATATATATATATATATATATATATATAAAGGTAACCAGCATTGTAAGCAATGATGTTAGGCGGTTAGTATAGCAAAGAGGAGTTACCTTCACACTGCATCGACCAAGTCTGGAAGAAGGAGTGTGAAGGTGTCTGTATTCATCCAACAAGACGCACCGCCACCCTTTCCTGAAATACAACCAAGAGCCGAACCTAAACAGAGTACTCATCTGATGAATGCAACCTGAAAGACTGTTGGCTTCTCTCCCACGCAGATATTGGAATGACGGAAACTAAATTATCAAGAAGAATGGCATACCACCTAAGCAATGGATCACCACAGAACCACACAGGTCAAAACCATGGAGATATTATTAACAGAAAAATGTTAGAAGAAAACACCAATATTATTGACTTTGCACCAGATTGCCAACAAATACATTTCCTAGAAGCCATCACTATACAAGAAAAACACCCTAAGCTTAACATTCAATTCAATTCGAACGGAATACTGCCAAGCGGTAGAATTAGAGGTTGAAATACGAAGGATATTTAATCTCCCCCTGAAGATGGTTGAGAAGCTCCAGGAGACTTTTCTAGCAGATAAGGGATTCTTACTACCAGTCTTGCCTAACCGGATTGCTTAAAATTTTATTGTTCATTTATCGAAAAAATTAGAAAGGTCGAAGTTCCGCATGGAAATTATTATTGCCCGTTTTCTGTTTATTTTTAAACGCTATCTTATGCAAAAGGCTTGTTGAAATTTCTCTTCTTAGAGAAATCAATGGTTGCCTAGTCGTATATGTAACGCTCCTGAAGAGGGTTGAGGAACTCCAAGAGACTTCACCTAGTGGATTAAGGAATTCTTATCATCAATTATCCTTACCTAACCGGTTATATATACTCGTATATGGGAACTTTTCCACCAAAAGATAGCACGAGTAAAACAAACACTCGTGAATAAAGGTTTCTCAAACAGCATGATTGACAAACAACTCGAATCATTTTTAAATAATCATTGCAAAGATAGGAAAAAAACTGAAAGTAATCAGGGAGAAGTCAACAACAACAAATTGTATTGCAGAAACCAGATGTCCACAGCCTAAAAAATAGATAAAAAAACATCGAGATTATTAACCGTAATATCAAAGTTAAAAATCAAATGGATAAAATTTAATTTATCATTTATTATAAAACAACAAAAGCCAGCAATTTCCTGATGAAAAACAACAGCTGCCTAAACTCCTCGAATTTCAAGTCAATCAACATAGTTTACGAGTTCATCTGCCCAGATAAACACTCTAAGCTTTATAACGACTCAAAATATATTGGCATGACAACTACTACACTTTCGAGACGTTTGACCATGCATCTACAAAGCGAAGGGCCTAAAAAACATATGGAGAGTGTTCATAATATTAACCTAATGAGTGATATGCTTAGTGATAACACCGTTATTAAAAGAAAAAGGTTAATAAAACTAGGCTGAACCTCTTAGAAGCCCTATTAATAAAGGAAGATAAGCCTGCATAAACAGTCAAGCGACAAACTGGAATCACACAATAAATTATTTTAAATTTCCACTCACAGGACTGGCCTATTTCCTCTAACGTTATGTGTCGAAGTATGGCCAAGTGTACGTGAATATGTGCACGCAGGCTCTAAGTTAGGCCAAGCAAGGCGACGACTGTTCTTGTTTCTAAGAGTGCGATTTAAGTAGATAGCGGCAGTTGTGTGACCAAGGAATATAACAAACACAATGACAAAAATAGATTATTAATACACACGAAATAAAAGGGGACAACAATAAATATATATATATATATATAATGGTACATAAATGAGACAGACTGAATTTCCGAATACTAATTAGATAACCGTGGTTAGGGAATGATTATAGTGGGAGATTGAGGGTACTGAATGATTTACTTCCTTTGAAACTCGAGGGTAAGGTAGAGCAACTAGGGAGAGGTCTCGGTGACCTTAATTACTTACAGAGGGTAGCCACAGAACCCACAGAGGGTGGGGCTACTCTTCTTGAACTTGCGTTTGCGAGATGCGGGCCACCGAACGAACTTCGAAGTGGGGGGGGGAAGATGACTTCTTCACACTCGGCTTGAGCGAGCTAATGGGCCCCTTGTTGTAAGAGATCACCAGAAGAAATTCAGAGGGCGGTTTCTCCAATCCTTGATCCGAAGGCGGATTAGAAAGGATGACGTTGCCTCCCCCGACTCTTCTCCCTGACCCGAAAACACGGGTGTGATATCCAGCTCTTCCGTGGCTTACGACCGTCACACGCACTTCTTGGAAAGTCGTTGAATTTCACTCCTTTCGGGGAAGTCGCGTCTAACCAAATCTGTCTATCAGCCTGGAGCGTGTGCATATATACCCGGAGTTATTCAAAACAGGGAGAGAGATTGGGACCATCTTAACCTTCGTTATCGGGCGTGATGAAATGAGCGGTTTCTTTCGACGAAGTGTCAACAGCGAGGATCAGCAGCCATACGGGTGACAGCAGCGGAGGCCCTAAACGCGGTTCATGGCAAATCTACAAAGTATTCTCCAGACCCGAGGGGGGAGGGAAAGGTTGAGACGACCGGGAGGAGCTTCGGTGTGAATTTCACGGGAATCTGGCCGCGGGTCAAAAGTAGGTGAAGTCGGAAAGGAGGAGGGGGAGTAATGGCTCGCTTTCTCTCCCTAAATACTGTCATAGGAGGTGGGGAAATAATATTATTCAAAGGGGATTACTCCACATTATGTTCAACTTAGGCGGAATAAATACCCCTTAAAATTCGTTTTCTTTTATTCTGTCAGATCCTCACTCCAGTCATTGCATCGGTAGGGGAGGCAGGAACTTATCAAAACGCTCCGAAGATGATGGAATAAGATCGAAAGCTCAGAAATAAAGTTTGTTTTTTACCAAACACATTCATTTAAAAGAGATTAATACAAGACAAGTGATCCAGCAAATAAAAGATGGAATTAAAAAGATAGTTAGAATAAGAGAAAGTTGCCAAAGGAAATTAATCAAGGCGAAATACACAATGGTCTTCAATAAAATTTACATTCAGGAAATACTGCTACCCAACTACACTAATATATATATAATGTTTTAGATATAAAACGCTTGAGAAAATGTACAATTTTATGTAGCTAGTTGTACCACAACTTCATAAAGTGACCCAGCCTTGTTGTGATAAGAGGGTTGGATCTAAAGACTTGCGTCCCTATGATTCTTTGGGATCATAATCAAACATTTTGTTATTTCGCACTAAAAATATTTTAAAAGTATCCTACTTGATTTGCATCCCCTCGTTTGTTTTCGTATTTTACTCAAATAATTAATGAAAGTTCTTGCCATATATATCATTTCCCTCTCTGATATTTCCTCTTTCCAATCGTTATCTGATTCATTCACTGCTGATACTCATAACTCCATTAAGGGCTGCGTTATATCTGGTTTGCTCCCAAATAAATCCTTATATGAACATATGTATATCGCTATAATTCAAATTATTTCTCTATTTTTACCTTACCAGGAATTTAATGGTGCATTTCCGCCTGGGCAAATAAATGCATAATCTCAATGCCATTCCACCCAAATGCGGAAAAAGCGCCGCGAGGACAAGCATTTCGTTCTCTAGGTAAAACTACAATATTCCTCTCTTCCCTGTTTAACATTAGTCACAATTTCTTTTAAAGCGAACGGAAGTGACTCTTTTACTGTATTTTAAGAGAATAGGAAATATTTTACCTTGAATACTATGACTTGATGGGTTCTCTTTATCACATATTTCACATCATCTCTTTTTCTGTTCCATTCTCTCCTGCTCTTTTGTTCATAGATTGTAGAAATGGATAGAAAAAGCGTGCGCCAAACCCAATTACATATAATCTTAAATATTCTCTTTTTACACTGAATGCTGAGTATTTTCTACTCATTATCATCTTCCTTACAAAGCACCTTTCATGGCTTACACTATTTTTAAATACGAGATTTTTGTACATACCCCGAAGAACCTTTTTCCTCTCTCTCTTTATACACGCTTCTACACACACATTACATCAGGCCCCCACTTTCTATTGGACCACATTGCCATAAGCGTGTTGATATCATCATCATTCATACTTATACATACACCATCCCCCTCCCTCTTTGACTACAAAAACACGAACTGGCGGAATTTAGTAGCCAAATAATGGACAACACACCACATAACATAAAACTAGATAACACAAACCGAGTCACCCAGACTTACAATGGTCTACTCTATGGATAAATTTATGACTGCACAAGAAAGACACACACAAGAAAACATACATTCTATACACATACTCTATACACACTCAGGCACGCATCAAACTATAAAATAATCGCTACATCAGAGGCCCAAGACAATAAAACATAACTTTTATACGTGCTTACATTCTCCGTTCGGTGCAGCGGGACTTGAATCGGCAGTGGCGTGATGTAGTCCGTATTACGGACGAGGATCGCTGAGCTGACCTTCCGTTCTCCTGGCTGCGCGTACGAGAAATGCTTGGTGCGGAGCCACAAAGACTATTTACCCTCACTACCAACAATCAGAGACTCAATAACTCTAATGACATCCTCGATGCCTGTAAGCCCTATTGGGACACAGTCCATATACACAACCCACTGAAACTACGCGACCAAGAGCACTTCCAACAAGTTCAGGAATAGTGCAGACTTTTTGATAATGAGCTGGTGTCCGTTCTCATGATACAATTGGAGGTGCTCGACAACACCACCACACTAACCACTCTCGTCACCGTCGATGAGACAAAACACTAGATTAAATCGACACCAAAGCGAGTCAGGGCTCCTCCGGCCTTCCTGCTACATTAATACACCACCTTCCCAAAACAATCTACCCCACACTTACACACCTCTACCATGTCACACTAGCCTCTGGTCAAACCCGAACAATTACAAGCCTATTGCTCTGCAATAGCTTCTAGGCAAAATACTCGAGCGTATGGTTAACACCCAGATGCCTAATTTCATTAATTACAGAGACTGGTTCTCGCTCTGCTAATTTGGTTTTAGGAGAGGTGGGTCCACTCAGGTGGTGGCGAACACGTCAAAAGGCACTCTCCATCAGTAAAGATGTAGAGAATGCATTCGATAAAGTGTGGCACGCGGAACTCCGTCGAAAACTCACCAATAACATGGAGCTCACTTCTTTCACTAGAAGACTTCTCTCCCACTACCTCTCAGACCGGGTGCCTCATTAAATAGAACAACACTACGTCACAACCAACCACAGAGTAGCCTCCTAGCGCCAACACTCTACATAATGTACACTAATGACACCTCACGCCCACCAGAAGACTGCAGACACACATATACACTGTCTTACACCGACGACAATACCATTCTCGTCTGCGGACGTGGATCAGACATGATTACATGCCATACACAAACAATACTAGATGAAAAGACAGAATATGAGGATAGGTAGCTCATTGCCACGAATCTCTTTCGCGCCAGTGATCACTACAGGCACAACTTACAAATCTACTCTCACAGACCAGACCTTAACCATCCAAATATAACGAGACTCATTTACACGGCTCAGACAAAAATATTACGAGGCAACATTCGACAAGTCCCTAAGATTCCAAACGTACCATACCATTATACAGGCAAGAGCGAAAAACATAAACAGGGAGCTGGGCAGTTTCTACTCTGACAGCCAAATACTACAGTTACTCCTATACAAGACCCTTTTCAGACAACTATTAACATACGCACCAATCACACTTCTAGTGGCGAGTCACAAAAGGCAGAGGGAAGCACAGCGCTTCCAGAACTCCGTTCTGAAGCTTACCTGACGGAAGATAGTACATTTACTGTTCTTGAATTTTTCTATTTAGGATAATTTGAATTAAAAACCGTTATGTTCAAAGAAGAGAATCAACCATGTACCAACATTTACAGATAATGCTGTCTCTTATCTTTATGAAAATTTTCAAGTGAAACATGAATTAAATTAAGGCAGTTTGAACACGTCTCTATTTTAAAGTTCATTTATGTGACCCACAACATACAGTGAACTTGTTCTAGTCGAAAATAGGGGGTTCAATTGGTTCAGAATAAAAACAGGTTGATTGTCAGGAATTATAATTTTACTTTAAGAAACAATTAACATAAGTTTCAGATGGCTTTTCTAATTCTTGTGAACAATGTTTTTCTTTATTCGAAATAGACTGTAAAATTAATGATAATTTTGTATGCGGCATCAGAAAAAAAATTCCGATCTAAATAGTATCATAACTAGAAAAAAAAAACACTACAAACTCTAGAGAAGCTTCTGGAATGGTTTTAATTAAGTCAGTTTGTAAATCAGGGCTTACTGCAGGTGGCAACAAACATCAATACGAGAGAGTTAACTTGAACGAGTATGCTGTAATCACATAATTCCCTGCTATAACATTTTCTTAACATTTAGAATAAAGTATTTAGGATGAAATGACATTGGGCCTTTGAAAGGATGCCTATATGTTTAGTAAAAAAGGGCAATTTAGTGCATATTTGAGAAAATAATTCTACAAATGGGAAGTTAGCAAGTAGTTATACGAACAAAGAACGTATGAAATAGACGTGAGACAGCTAATGATGCCTTCGCCAGTGTTTCCATAATGAAGTATGGTTTAGTCTGATAAATTCAATTCTATCTCTTTTAGAAAGAATGGGGGTCAGAAGATTAGATATTTTCCTCAGATGAAAAGAAAAAAAGAAGCCTCAGATAACCTATTTAACTGAATGATTGCTGGATTTAAAAGGTGTTTTAATACAAAATAATAATAAGAACACAGAGTAGTAGAAAAGAGTAGATAATTTCAAGGAGAAATTTCCTCTCCATTATGTCATTTATTTTATATCACAAAGCCTACTCTACTGTACATTCAGTATTCCCTTCAGGTTGATCCATAAGGACCAACTTATCTCCATCTTTTCCTTCCTGGCGACTCATCTCGTGAATTCGCCCCAATTTGCTCACAGGAAGTGAACTCTAATCTGACTGATTTTCTTGAAGGAATTAATAAATCCCAATCCTCGACTTTTTCACTGAGAATAATTTTCGCATCGCCAAGGATAGCGCAAGTTCAAAGATTTATCTTTACCATTAAATCGCTGAATACATTCAATTTTATTTTCCTTTTTCACATGTAAAAATTTCTTTCATAACTCATAAATATACAAAAGCGTTACCTTTTGCTTTTCAAGTTATTGATTTGCGTGATTTTGTTTAAAACTTTTGCCTTCGGGATTTGATTCAATTGCTATTTTCATCAAAGAATACATTAAATCACAAAATTTTTGTTTTTTTACATCTTTTTTTAGATCAATATTTTTTCTCTGATTACTATAGTGAAACACGGTTGAATTAGATCTGTTTCAAATGAATATGCTTCACCATCGATATATTTACATTACTGGCGGAATTTTTATGGATTTTACAAAATCTTACTTCTTTCTACAAAAAGTCCAGTGAAATCAAGCTCATTGATTGCAAATGGATTTATTTTATGCACCAACACCGAACAACTATTTAACTTTTATTTTCAAGAGCCTTAGGTTACTTTGTAATTTTAATTGGTAACACTGAAGGAACAACACTGTATTGGGCCATTTTACTGGAGTCACAGCCAGTTGGTGAGTCAGTTGGTATTTTGGCTTCAAAGTGCAAGTAGGATGTTGTGTGGTATCATATTAACGTGTGATTGTTAATAATAGTGGTTTTTGTGTTTAGATAGTTTCTTAGTTACTTTACTAGTTTGATTTTATGTGTTTCAGGTATTTTTTTAGCTATAAATCAATTTAAGAAAATGGCTAAACAGAGTGATTTGAGTTCTCGAAAAATTGGACAAATAAACGTTTAAATGAAATAAACTAAATTAAAACAGAAAGAAATAGCAGAAAAATTATTAATTTAACTCAAACAGTCAGTGTTTTAAGGAAAAAATGATAAAAGTAAAGATTTAAAATAAAAAAATTGGAAAATGTGTTCGTAAACGAAAGACAACTCCAAGAATAGATAGAAAATTAATTCAACAGGCTCTTAAGAACAGAAAAACATCTAGCAGAGAGATTTTTTATTAAAATGGTGGCAGAGGGCCTTTGCCATGCCGAAAGAAAGGTGAATGACAGGATTTTGGAAGCTGGATTGAAATCATATCCCTCGAGACAGGAGCCTCGACTCACAGAAACAATGATGAAGGCACGCTATTTCTGGGCAAAGAATCAATCACCTTGAGTGGACTTTAAAACAATGGGGAAAAGTAAGAATGACACATCTAGCTAACCAGTTACCTGTAATTCACACAAAAGTATTAATACCCATTAACTTTAATAGGGCCATATTTTTGAAATGGCTCCAATCTTTTCAAACCATAAAGTTTTTTTTAGGATTCATGACTTCAATGACTTTTCCAATACTTCTATGGCTGTTCAACTACTTATGATGTACTTTCTACTATGGCAGGTAGTTTTCTCTGACGAAATGACCATTGCAGTGATAGATGACCGCGTGCACAGTGTATGAAGGCAGCCTGGAGAAGAATTCATGAGTAAATGTCTGAGGAAAACAGCGAAATTTCCAACGAAAATCATTGTCTGGGGAGCCTTTTCAGTATATGAAACAAGACGTTAGCACATTGTAGAGGAAAATCTAAGCTATGAAAAGTATAGAGAAGTTCTTAAAAGTCGTTAACTGCCTCAACTAAGGGAATATTATGGAGACAGATCTTGGATATTCCAACAGCAAAATCAATAAGGCATGATATGACCAAAAGGAAGTTCAGCTACTTCCATGGCCCGGAGATTTCACGAACATGAATAGGATTGATAGTTTATGGTGTTTTTAAAGTTGAAATACACACAGTGTTGATTATAACCAAATAGTAACACATATGCCGCTTCATTGAAGTTAAGTTCAGATCTAAGTGAACTCAAGAAATGTACAAAACATTGCTCAATGCCATGGCAAGACGTGTTAAATAACTCGTGGATGCTAGGGGTAGACAAACTGCTTACTAATGAATGTAGAAGAATTAACACTGTGCCAATGTGTTAAAATAAATCTATTTGCAATCAATAAAAATTAGTATTATCAGCATTTTTGTAGAAAATTTTAAATTGGGGGAAAAATCAATAATAATTCCGCCATTACATTACTTTTATTTGGGTTATCTTGATCATGTCAATTTTGAAAGAACTTATAATCATCGCGACATTGAGAGTGTTGCATAGTTATTCTACGATCCTCTTCTTTTGACTTCCTAATTAAAGAATGTAACTTTCATAAGAAAATAATGGTTGAGCACGCAGCCTTATTTAAATTTAATCTATTGTGAAGCAATCCGGAGCGATTAAGTCGGGAAATTACTTATATTTACAATATAACAGGAGGCTTTAAATGATTAAATTTTCTTAAAGTTTCAGAGATGGAATCAGAATTGTTGCCTCTCATTGTTTCCTTGATAAGTACAAAGATTTAACTATTGAGAATGATTCTACTGGACGTTGTTTTGAAAAATTGAAAAAAAATCATATCTCCATATTTTTGGCTGAACCTTTGCAAGAACCTTTTTATTTATTTGCTGGTACAGTATAAAACACTTTGGGATATAACTCCCTCTTTCTGGAGCATATTTCTTTTTTTGCCACATTTGTGATACTTATTATTGATCTATATTTTAGTTTATTAATTAGAGAAATTGAAGTTGGATAACTTAAGAGAATAAGAGAAATGTATGAATCAATGAAGCAGAATAAAAAATCATTGATGGAGTGTTATTCGAGGGGAAAATCAAAATAAACATGAAATTCCATGTTCAAGTGAAGATGATCAGAATCAGCATGCTAATAGAGAAACTTACATAAATATGAAAGATGTTAATTGAGATGATGACAAATTCCGGTTACTCAAAGTGAAAATACTATCTATCGAAATCCTATAGTCAAAGTACGTATGATTATGATATACATATGTGAAGATGAATGCAAATCAAATCTTTCACCATATAAGTTAGACGCAAAAGATGAAAATTGCACCCAGTCAATACAACTCAATTACATCTTACATAACCGAAAATCAGTTGGTGGACGTTGAAATGTTCTGGTTTGTGCCAGAAATCATTAACGATGATATTTGAAATGTCTTAATAGTGATGGTACTATGTTTAAAAAATTTAAATGGGAAATGAGAAACACGTCTCTGTACTGTTTTTTCAAACTTTACTCACTGCCTTTATATGTTGGGAGTTTTTTTTAAATAAAACAATTCAAGTTTCGCGGAAAATTTATTGGTGATTGAATCCCAAATTTAAAGAGCAAGAAATAGAGGGCAAAATTCCTTTCAACAAAACAATCGACAAGAAAGAACAAAAATTCATTATTTCATTGTTTTTTTTAATGAAATAATCCAATTGTTTTGTACAATCTGAGAAAAAAAGGCAAGATAATAGTAAACATAGTATGCCAAATAGCTTACTTACCCTTTTAAGGGAAAATGAGATCGCGATTTACCCGTTTGCAATATTGGTAAATTAGACTACACTTTGCCCTTTTTTTCATTAGGTGAAGTTACAGCCCATATTTACCCCTACTACATATTTACCTTTTTTAAGTGGTTTGGTTTTGCCAGCATAAAGGTAAATTAATAGGCCGATATAGCATTGCCAAATAAAAGGAAACAACCAATATATAAAGATTTTCTACCAGATTTATTACAAATATTCAGAATGACTAAATACAAAGAAAAATCTAATTATTTGTATCAAGAAAAATAAATGCTTTACAATGTTATTGAAAATAAATGAAACAATAAAATCTTTAAAAAAAAATCCCCAAACTAAGAATACAAGTAAATTCTTGATTGTTATTTTGAAAATATTAATTATTCCACCAAATCTTCAATTAAATGAAAAAAAACAGATTCAAAAAATAGGTAAAGGCACAGCAGTAGTTCATATAATACAAAATTTGATTGAAAATAAATACATTGCTCTAGTTCAGCACAAATGTCCAACATAACCTTGTTTAGCCTAACCTAACCTAGCTTAGCCTAACCTAGCCTACCCTAACCTAACCTAGCTTAGCCTAACCTAGCTTAGCCTAACCTAGCATAACCTTACCTAACCTAGGCCATCATATAATGCTATGAGGCTTGGAATTTTTGAGCATATGTTGAAAAGATATTTTTAAAAAAATACCATTGTTCTCATAAGTTCATTTGGGTATTCAATTCCAAATACCCAATATGAATGGAGGAGAGCTTCAAAAGCTATGGTCAATTTTATGGCTTTTCTTATGAGAATTGGCACCCTATTAATATATAGTTGAAACCTTCCATCATCCTTAACCAACACTGGAGAAGCTGCCTTGATATTCTCTGGAAGTAGAATATGGTCAATAAATAAATAGATAAATAAATAAATATATATATATATATATATATATATATATATATATTCACAGTGTAAGAGACCAAACTAAAGCCTAGAAAATAACTATAAGAAAATGAATTTATAAAATAATTAAAAACTTGCTGAGAAATGAAGACCTTCTAGGAAATTTGCAATACATAAAGCAGATGGTGGGAACCAGAATAAAAATTCCATAGAAGTAAAAATTTATTCTATTTTTCATTTTTTTTAGTTGGAAACTGCATAATAACAACAAAAAAGGATAAATACTAAATGTGAAAAATACATCAATACCCTCAACTAAAATCATTTGTTTGTCCTCTCTGAAGAGTGATGAGATCAGTTCTACAGCAAAAAACAATCAAAACTCTGAAATAAAAATGAATCATAAACCAAAGAAATTCCATAAACAATTCATGCAATATATTTTTTCCTCAATAAAACTCAATACAAAATGAATACCTGAGTGACCCAATGTGTGGCCACAATATTCGTAGAACTGTGCAATACAAAAAGGAAAGCAATGTGGAAAAAATGTTTATGTTGATGCACACAAACACTAATATTAAGTAACGGCTACCTAATAATCTTGTGAGAAGGGTGGAAAAGGGTTCATACCTTTGGTTAGAGGTGCTGCTGATCTGATGTGATGAAAGCCAGTTTTGCTCTGCGCTCGGATATAACAGGAGTCTCGGTGTGCGGTCGTCTGCTGAAGAATGTATAGTCCGAGTGCCTGGCTCAGCTTTGAGGGCAAAACAAAGAAATCTCACACGTGGAGGACGAGGAAGCGTAGATGGCTGGTGGCGTGGAAACTATAAATGATCTTGATCTTGATTGTAGTGAGGCGGAAAGATGCCACCAACGGTGCTGTACGTCGTTTTTTGTATTTTTTTTAAAATATTCATCTTTTGGCGATCATGCCTAAAGTGTTGATATTACTTAATTATGACTTCATTATTTGTATGGCTTTATTTTCGTAAAAGTGTAATTATATATGTATGATTAAGGGATGCGCTTTTCGCCAAAAAGAGACACCTGGCAATACTCTTGAAAGATTTACCTGATAATATTCGAATGCTGTTTTCAACAATTTCCAAGTTCTCAATCACAACTACATTACATTTTGATTATGTATGTATTCTTTATCGTTTTTTCTGTTTTTCCAAAGAAAAAGTTCCATTGCAACTGAATAATGAAAAGAAATAGAACCTTAATTCAAAGGTGAAAAAGAAAAGGCGATTTATAGAAACATTTATCTTTTCTTAAAGGGTAAATCGTGGAACAAGGGTAAACCATCAACATAAATACACTTTTTTTCATAGATTACCCTATGCTTTTCTAATTTACCCTTATCTTACCACACAATTTTAACAGTGTAATTCCAGGTGCTGAATTTTAATATTTCATCATTAAGAAGGAGCGTGTCCAGTTTATACGAACCCGTATGTAGCTATGTATATCTAGTTCATTGGATGTGAAATACATTTTTGGGTTTAGCTCTATCGACAAAATTGTGCATTGTGTTAATATATTTTGTGTTTTAAAGCTTGTTTTTAAGCGGTTGGATAAGGAGTCATGGAAATCGATCTTTAATATCTCAATAGAGTAGCATAAAAACTAGAGCGCAGCCACCTACGAAGAAATATTGCCCCCATGTCGCGAAGTTATCAGGCTCTGGGTCCACAGTGGTCTGGGAAACTTAATTTTTTCCAGTACAATCTCAATTCTTTTTAAGATAGCGTTAGTTATATCAGAGACAGACACGGTAAATCCAATATGATGCGTGACCACTTTTAGGTACTACAACGTATAGAAGATCAGCTGAATAAGCGAAAAGGACAAGATTAAAAGAATCTTTAGAAATTTACAATATTTATAATCAAATTCACACTGAATTTCCTAATTTTTGTTTTAAAAATTATCGCAAAGTGTCTACTTCATATATGTAACAATGATAAAACGAGTTATTTCCCATTGATATTCAAACAACCTTGTCTGACAGCAGAAAATTAATATCAGAATCTATGTTATGGTATTAGCTAGCAACCCAGATCCATAAATATGAACCATTTTGATTAAAGACATCTTAAAGGAATGGAGATGAAGCTAATAGTGAAGGTATTGATTAAATAACAGGGCAAACATTTTGAAGCCTTGGTAATTTATTTCCTAATCCGACACATCTTGTAAGAAAACCACCCTCGAAAGAATATGAGTAAAATGATGTGTCTCTCATACATATATCAACTCAGATTCAAAATGAGTTTATTATCGTTCTTATAAATATGTGAGAAAGAAAATAGTCAATCGAGTTAAAAAGGTAGAGTATTTTCTATGTTTCTTATAGTATGCAAGATTTTTTTATAGGGGACAAACTAGTCAAGTGTCATTAAGATTTAATTGAAAAGTGCTCTGTAAATGTAGAAGAATTATTAGTTGCTTCCATAGGAACGACACGAAAGACTGCATCTTACATTTCAATATGAGATTCACTTTGGCAATTTTTGAAGAGAAGCTTACGACAAAGCGGCCGCGATGTAAGGAATGCACATTGGTGTTCAGAGGCGCATAAATGAAGTTAATCTAAGCACTTAAGTCGTTTCATGCTCGTGCAGGTGTTCGTGTGGCTGTTGCTGCTAAAGGTTTTCAGCAGTGTAACGAATGTTTACGAGTACTTTCATTTACTCGTCCACTCATCGAGGGGATGTGCTAATAAAAGTCACCGGTGAAGGTGTTAAAAGTGTGTCATTGAAGTAAGAGAGACTGGTGCGCTCCTGCTTGTTTTCTTTCACTCTGATTCCAATAATAACTATTATTCCTGTAAAATATATTTATTATTCTTTTATTATTCTTTCAGGTGGAATGGATAGCTTCTATCTGAAACTGTCGATTTGGCAATTATTCTTTTCTTAATGTAAGAAAAGGGAAACGATCTAAAAGTGAAATATACAAATTATTAGAGCTAACACCCATTTTATTATTATTTATTATTAATTATTGCCCACAGTTAAAATTTAAAATGATGTCCCTTTTTCTTTTCGTCTGCCTTAATTCATTTTGACTTGCTGTAGACTAAATTTGTGATAATTTCATAAATAATAGTGATCAATTTTTATTCATTTAGCACCTCAACTGCTTCTAATAAGATGGAATTTGATAATCAATTTGATTAGCACCCATAAATTGTCTAGTGAGTTCAAATTTCAATGTAAGGGTCTCAAAATTGAAATATATTTTCGACCAAGAAGTATGCTATTCTATTATCTTTGCTTTGTGACAAGATGTGCCATCTTGCTAAACAATACTGTTATCATCTCCAAATTGATCCTGAGTTGGTGGGAAAATGTGCTAATAAAGCAAGTTTTATCACCATTTTGAGATCATCATAGTGTTGTAGGCAAAGAATTGTAAGTACTCCAGATGCCTCAGATGAGACGCTGCCCCAGAGATAGGAGTGTCCGAATGCTTCATTGTGGCCATAACATGGGAATTATGAAAGCGCTCACTTTATTTGCTCCAAACAAGGAATCTTCAAGAAACTCTAAACAAACGGAATGGAGCTTCTTCAGAGAATATCACTTTGCCCAAGTCTTTATCAGTCCATTCTTTTTATTTCCTATAAAATTGGAGCATATATATATGGTTATTATCGGTGAGATGAGATTTCTTCACAACGCCTCTCTAAATGAGACCTTGGTCTAAAGGTCTCCACATCACTGTGCTGGCTAAAGTGTTCACAACTGCTTCTCTCTAATCGTAAGCAAGCTTGACCCTGGAGTCAACCCGATCTGTGAGGTGAGACATTACAAGAAGTCTTTATAAAGTCATTAATGTTTAAAAAGATGGTCCCCCTTGATGAAATCCCGTTATAAACTATGTCCTTATATTTCAGCCCAATTTGGTGCAAATCATCTAAGGTTGTACGCTTTTCTTTGTAATGAACCATTAGTGGAATTAACATAAATTTAAATATTTCTTTACTAAAAATATTACGAAATAGATTATAATTACACATCATTAATTTAACCCATAATGTGAAATTTTTACTCCTCTAATCGAATACAATTGGCACTTCTGTGATGTCATATGACTGAGCGAAATCCTTTTATCATCTTACCTTAATCATAACGGTTAGGAGTAACTTATTTTGGTAGAAACGTAGTTAAAGACAATTTTCTTCGTTGCATACAGAAATCTTCGTCTGTTTTATGGTCTTAAATGCAATCTTTTTCTTTGAATGATTTCGCTCATGTATATTTTGAAACTAAAATCAAAGCAGGATTCCGCAGAGTTATGAGTTCTTAAAATATTTATTTGTAGCAGGATAATGGAGCAATTAAGTCTGATTGGTTTAATGGGTTAATTTGGGCCTAGGAGAAATTAAATTTTTATTTCCTCTATATTAGTAATCAATTCAACAATTAGCTACTAATGGGTTTGATCTTCAAGCTATAAATTATAAGAAACCTTGAGAAAACTCCATATGAAGTAAACGGTGATGTGATAAACAAAAAGCGAGATTTTGACATTTATACTTTCAACCTGCCTATATAAAATCGCAGTGGACTTTCCATCCATTCTTTGCAATATGATAAGACATAATAATGGGAGAAAATAATTTTCACCTGACCTTAATCGCGAATGGTGAAATATTTACGTACAACCAATTTCCTCTCCGCATATTAAAATTGCACTGATTGAAGGCAACGAGCTATATATTCTTATTGCTTTCACTAACTATATTCATGCGATGTATGGTAGCGTAATTTACGAGTATATTCGAAATGTTGACTCTGTAAAATAAAATCCTATTGCTTCCTAAAATATAAAGATTAGGCCAGAGTTAAAGAATGAATCTATTCCCTTTTTAGAATTTAATAATCCCATTTGGTGCAGAAATTTAATGGAAACTTATGGAGACGTGTCTGTTCCAAATTGTTTTAGACCTATGAAGATTGAAAAAATATTTGTTTAGACAGATTAACTTTGTTGTTTACACTAATTAATTTCACCCATAACAAATTAAGCGAGATGCAGAAATGATCGGATTTTGTCACTATCCACTTACAAACTATTTAACAAAGAATGTGGGAGAAGTTTCCAGTCGTTTCTTTTGTGTCTGGAAAAGAGAGACCAGCCAATTTGAATGCAAAATGAGTTTCATTTAAACAGCTTTTAAAATCTAAACTTATTCGTATTACCCAAATTAGGTCAGTTCAAAATAGAAACAGATCCCCCTTTGAGTAAATTAATCGCAATAACTATGCCCGAACCTCGGATACCAAGTATATCGCAGTCTCAATAAATATCATATATTCAGATTTCCTCTGGCGAGCTCGATCTTATTTTATCAAATAACTCTACCAATACTTCGTTTATCGCACTGAGTAATATTAGGCTGTGCCAAAAAAGAAAATAAAGGCCGGAAAAAATAAGGACTTAAGTTTCGAAAAAACCTTTGCAGAAACTAGCAGGTAGGGAATTATCCCACCCAATGAAAAAAGCTCACAGAGTGCACGTGAGTCAGAGTTATGCAGATACACCCACCAAGGAAAAGTGAAAAACGATTCCGAGCGCTTTCGTCTTTATTCTTAAAGATCTTTTCAAGGAATGAATAATAGGCAGGACATACATTACGTTAAAAAGTGGAAGGGAAAGATTAAACTACCCACCTCTAAACCCTAATTAGGGGGGACAAAATCCTGAGACAACTTTATTTGAGATTTTATGCATGTAGTGATAATGGCGTCTAGCGTGAACATACCTGGGCTAAGATTGAAATTTTAGAACGCGTTAATGGAGATACATTCTAATATATTTTTCGAAATATAATTATTGCATTTTATGACTGCTTTGGCACTCTTCCCTTTAATGCTATGGTTAAGATTGTACATATGTAAAAAAAAGCGCAGATTGTTCACTGTGATGTTGCTTAACCCGTATAACTAGTTATTTCCATAATAACATTTTTAGCAGTTGTTGCAGCCTATCGGATAAACAATGCTAGGTCGGGGGGTGAATTTTTGACAAGGATGCGATAAATTGTAGTCCATTATTTAAGGCAATGTATGTCCTCCATCTTGTTCATTCCTCAAAAAGTTCTTTACGAATAAAGAAGAAAGCGCTCGGAATCGTTTTCTTTGTGTGTGTATCTACATTCCACCCAAATGAGCCATTTCCCCAAAGGACATAATTATTTTAACAAGCATAAGGCTTCTAGGCGGAAATTCATCCAATTGATTGTTGAACATGGTTTTCTTCACGTTGTGTAGATTCAGGAAATGGCAAAATCATCACTTACAAGCATTCCAGTTTTGCTTGTAAAGGATAGTACTTTGATAAGAATAATAATTTTTACATCCATGTAAAGCTTGCACATTCTAAATGCTATTTCTGTTAACTGCGAAATGTTTTTTATTTCTTAACCAATTTTTACGGCCTATAGTGTCTTAAAATCTGTATGCATTGTCAAATATTTAATCCACCTGAGGAAAATTTGAATCTAATTTAATACATAGATTTCCCACTCACCCTAACCAAATTCCTTTTGCTAATTAATATTCATATTGCCATTTGGGACCTTTTACGGTTAAGAATTCCGATAAAAATAAAACAAAAATGAAGGATTCTTTGTGTTATATAACCCTGGACACGTGCCATTAACTTAAAATCTCTTATGATCTAAGTCTTAAAGAATTCTCGCACAAATTTTAAATGCATTGTTTTAAATACGGCGTGTTTTTACTATGTGTAAGTGATCTTTGTTCAATGTTCTGCCTAAATTCACCTCTTAAAAGATTTCGTGAATGATCCTGAAACACAAGCTTATTTTGAAGGTAATAATAAAAACCTTCTTAAATTTCAATAGTATTTCAAAGGAAGAAAATGTAGTTTAATTGCAAGGGGCTCGTATAAAGCCTATTTATTATCCCTCAAGCGTGATTAAGATGATCGTTAAAATGAAGTGTTAAAATAACGTATTCAAGGCGAGAAATTGAGAACATGTTAAGCGCCATTCCTTCACCATAATTTATTTATTAACCATCGGTAAATTGAAGAAATTAGTACAACGATCCAAATAATACTTCGCTTCAAGTTTCTCTTGCGGCTGTACCTTACGGAAAGCCTCTACCTCACAGATTACTGAGTGTAGCAGAGAAAAGGTAAACTCTTCCTAGATAATAATGATCAATGAATTTTGTTGTTGTTGGTCTCTTCGAGAATTGGAGTTGTATCTTTATTAATATATATTTGCTCGCTTGTATTATATACTCTGACATCCAGATAAGTTCAACTTAACTATGGAAGTTTCTGTTGGGCTTGCTATGGTTTTACGAATTCTTAAAGATTTTGTTCGTTTAAATATGGATGCAATTTCCTGTACTGTATATCTAACACATCCTCATGTATTGTATAAAATTTATCTTCTTAAATAAAGTTTGGACAATTTATTTAATTATTTGCATTGCTGTATTAATATTTCTGCTAATATAAAAATGCTGCGGAACTACCGTGAAATGTTCCTTTCGCAATTCTGATGCGATTAGGGGCTCTCGTGCCCCACATAAAGACTATTTCCAAATGAATGTCACTTTCGAAAAAGCATTATCTCGCGAGAGCATTTATTTTTTCACTTTTAACTTCTTGTTTTAAATTAAGTTATGCTCTTATAGTCGTTTACATTGTAACTTTTTTCTTTATTGCTTCTTTCCATTTATCTACCATTTACTTCCATTAAATTAAGCAAAAATTTCAATTGAGTGCCAAAACCTGACGGAAGATAGTACATTTACTGTCTTTAAATTGTCCTGTTTAGGATAATTTGAATTAAAAACCGTTATGTTCAAAGAAGAGAATCCACCATGTACCAACATTTGCAGATAATGCTGTCTCTTATGTTTATGAAAGTTTTCAAGTGAAACATGAATTAAATTAAGGCAGTTTGAACACCTCTCTATTTCAAAGTTCATATATGTGACCCACAACATACAATGAATTTGTTCTAGTCGAAAATAGGGGGTTCAATTGGTTCCGAATAAAAACAGGTTGATTGTCAGGAATTATAATTTTACTTTAAGAAACAATTAACATAAGTTTCGGATGGCTTTTCTAATTCTTGTGAACAATGTTTTTCTTTATTCGAAATAGGCTGTAAAATCAAGGATAATTTTGGATGCGGCATCAGAAAAAAAATTCCGATCTAAATAGTATCATAACTAGAAAAAAGAAAACACTACAAACTCTAGAGAAGCTTCTGGAATGATTTTAATTAAGTCAGTTTGTAAATCAGGGCTTACTGCAGGTGGCAACAAACATCAATACGAGAGAGTTAACTTGAACGAGTATGCTGTAATCACATAAGTCCCTGCTATAACATTTTCTTAACATATTAGAATAAAGTATTTAGGATGAAATGACATCGGGCCTTTGAAAGGATGCCTCTATGTTTAGTAAAAAATGGCAATTTAGTGCATATTTAAGAAAATAATTCTACAAATGGGAAGTTAGCAAGTAGTTATACGAAGAAATAACATATGAAATAGACGTGAGACAGCTAATGATGCCTTCGCCGGTGTTTTCATAATGAAGTATGGTTTAGTCCGATAAATTAAATTCTATCTCTTTTAGAAAGAATGGGAGTCAGAAGATTAGATATTTTCCTCAGATGAAAAGAAAAAAGGAAGCCTCAGATAACCTATTTAACTGAATGATTGCTGGATTTGAAAGGTGTTTTAATACAAAAGAAGAATAAGAACACAGAGTAGTAGAAAAGAGTAGATAATTTCAAGGAGAAATTTCCTCTCCATTATGTTATTTATTTTATATCACTAAGCCTACTCTACTTTAGATTCAGTCTTACCTTGAGGTTGATCCATAAGGACCAACTTATTTCCATCTTTTCCTTCCCAGCGACTCATCTCGTGAATTCACCCCAATTCGCTCACAGGAAGTGAACTCTAATCTGAATGATTTTCCTGAAGGAATTAATAAATCCCAATCCTCAACTTTTTCACTGAGAATAATTGAAAGCTTTCGACGTTTTCCTCAAAAAGAAGATGTCAAAATTCTCTTCCAGATGATATAGAAAAAAATTAGGAGGTTTATTTTATTTTCAAAAAGTAAAGAAACAAATAAAGAACATTAATATTATATGATTTGCAAGCCTTGTTTAGATAGGGGAATAAAAAAAGAGAGATTTAGCAGATTTACTTTATTTTTCATTGAAGAAGAGGAATGTACTTGACATATTTTTCTTTGTTTCTTTCAATAAAGATACGTTTGAAAGCTTTACTCTTTTTAAAGTATCAATAAACATGGAAACTAAATTCTTGTCATCTAAAATTAAAAATAAGTATTGTAGCTACTTTTTCAGCTACTAATGTTAGTAGCGGAGGTTAAAGACCCCTAGGTAGTGGAGAGCAGAAAGATTCACTACTCTCCTGTTCCTCTTCTATTCCCCTTAATCAAAGCTGTTTTCCTTCTCGAAGCTAATGTGAAAACGAGATATTGGAAATGGTGGGTGTAGGGGCAGTAGGTGGCATGATAGAACTGTGTAAATAAGCTCTTCCTGTTAAGGAAAAGAACAGCGGCTTGCATGTATATAAATATATAAGGAAACCAGAAAATGGCTTCGCGACTCCCTACTACGGGGCAAGCTTGCGCTTGGCTACTAAGATTAAGATTTAAAATCTAAAAAAAATTAGCCATGGTTAGAATTTTATAAAGTTTCTGAACTTCACCAATTATAATAATTTTGAAAAGGAACTCAAAACTAAATTTCCCACCTTTCAAAATATCTCGTTGCTAAAATATAGAGTTATAGATCTATAGAATAGAGGAAGATATATAAAAATAAATTTTCTGAACTTCACCATTGGTAATTCTTTGGGTTTTTAATTTAAAAAATTCACAAAATTTCGATTCTTATATTTATTTCTGAACTTCATCATTTTGTTCTTTGATATTATAAAGGAATTATTAGAAATAACTTTGATATAAAACATAAGTCCTAACCAAACTAAGATGAAATTATTATTCAAATACTCAAAAAAATCCCCTTCTCAAATTATAGAATTAGTGAAAAAGCTCACGATAAAGATGTGAGTCAAATTATGAAGAAGACCCTTAAAGGATATGTGCCCTTTTAATTACGCTTTAACCCTTCCCAACTTCTTGCATCACCTTACCCAGAAACCTAATTACAGAAGGTAAAACATTAAATTGCTTCACCCCTATTAAATTAAAATTCAACTTAAGTTTCTACGTCTTTGTTGCGAAGAAAAGCTCATATCGCTCTCCCTCCTTGGGCGAAGATATAAGGTGATGAATGTCTTCCCATTTGACGAAATCAAACAAGCATTCGCTGATCTTACAGTAAGCCGGCGTATGCTCTCCAATTACATCCACATCATGTGGTTATATATACCCTCTCCGGGATATAATTTTCCACAACTTAAGGATAAACTGGCTAAATAAGAAAAAAGTACATAAAGCCAAGTTGCAACAACAACTTATTGAAAATAGCGAATGGACAAAAAAAGCTTCCTCAACCAAACCCTATCGACTCAGGAGTTTAATGCCGCCACGCACACCGCATTAGGTTATGGGATAAAATTATCTCCCCACTCCTAATGGCGTAAGAATTGCCAACGCATTTGTACAGTTAGAAAAATTGTATTGTGTGCCCTGTAATAATACTTCCATTGCTAAAGATTGTTTGTATAATTGTTTACCCAATTAAGCAATAATTATCTCGCTAGGTTTCGAAGGGTGATATGGTCTAATAATTATACTAATAAGAAGAAGAAAATTCATATTTGTAAGTCCGACAAATCTTGTGCTATTGTGATGATGGACAAATCTTAATGTCCAAGTACACAGAGAATTTCATTTACCGTTCGCACTCTACATACTTAAAGAATTGCTGACCTCATTAATAAATTTAAATCATACAATGCATCTCATCCATACCTCTATTATGTAATTAAAGCTCATAAACCTAATAATTTAATATGCCCCATGACGTGTGCTTCCTATAAATTATCAAATGGTTAACTTCCCTTTTAAGTACTTTGGTTAGGACCATCTCTAATTCACATATCATCAATAAATGCACCTCATTAGTAAACCTAATGAGCTCACATGCTCTAAAAACTTTAACCTTCTTAGTTTTGACGTCTCTTCCCTTTTTACTCCTAAATCTTTTTGAAGAACACCTAGTCACAATTGCACTCCATATACCAGTTTCCTTCCTCATAAAACTTATCGCTCTTTGTATTAATAATTAAAAATTTACTTTTAATTGAAAATAATTCTACCCCCAAACATTTGGAATCGCAATGAAGAACTGTTTGTCTCCGCTCTCGTGGAATATTTTGAAAGCAGAATATTACTTCAAATCAAGAAAGTCCGCTTAGCTTGGATGAGATATGTTGATGGTATTCTATGGCTTTGACCAAAATTTTAAATATTAATACATTACTAATTAAAATCAACAACTTAGTGCCTCCGATTAAATTTATATTAGAAGATGAAAAAGATACCATCCTCCCTTCTTAGATGTTTTAAATAATCGGACAGATCACTGCTTTCTTATATACATTTATATTCAAATCCTAAAATTCTATTAAACAAAGTGTATAATAGTATCAGAACAGAAGTCTTGGCCTTCGTAGGGAACCTGACTTCAGTGTTTAAAATTAAAAAACCCTTATAAAGGTCAGAAAAAAACGAGTTATGAATCAATTATCCAGATGATGATTTTTTACTTGCAGCCACAAAAGAAAATATACAGAGGCTTTTCGACCAAAATAGACGATCATACTCAATCACGAGGATGGTTGAAAATAACCAGCGAAAATCCATTATGGAATTCAGTATGTAATATATTAAAGTATGGATGCAAGGCTTGAACAATGAAAGTGAATATTATAACGAAATTAAAAGCTGCATAAATGAGTTTTTAAGAGAAATGATCAGGAACCACTGGACTGCACGACTAACGAATGAAGAGGTGGTGAGAAGAATCAAAATTAAGAGGGTCACAAAAAGGTTAAGAAAAGGAAATTGAATTTTGTAGGTCATTGACTGAGAGATATAAAAATGGAGACGGATTAATGCTAGGAAGAAGGGGTTATAGAATACAAAGCTAGAGGAAGGTAGGTAATGATATATGTGGAATATGTGATATAGCGATTCTAAGAAGAAAGAATTCAGGCATGAATGATTGGAATAGTGGGTCACTGGGGGAGAGTAAGTGATTCTAGTTAGACCACCAGTTAGCTGACTTAAGCTCATATGTCAATGCTGTAGTAGTGTTAATAATTACCATTGATTTAAATCATATTCCTAGATTTATGACAACTTGATTGGAAACATCCTACAAAAGAACTCCGTGAATAGATTTATTCTCGTATCTGCTGATAGATCAAAACTGTAGAATTGATCAATTAGCTACCATATGTACTACTAGTGTTGCTACATTGTTCTCTTTTCTTGGATCTTAAAACAATATATATATATATATATATATATATATATATATATATATATATATATATATATGGTTTTCTTTCATTCAAAAGTGTTTCTTTTAGATTTGGGTTTTTTTTTCATAAATTTAGGGATATTAATGCTCAAATTTCTTTTAACTGTATTTACTTCCACAAGCGTAACTTAAAAAAAATGTATTTACAAATACTTTTTTTTTTATTATGAATACATTTTTAGTCACGTGGACGCGAGTCTATAAGTTACTATGTCGGCCCGTAGGTCGATCGGTCGGATGGTAACTGTTTAACCTTTGGCCAATAACATCGTAACTATTCGGCCGATTTAACGAAATTTGAAACCCTTATGTTGTTTTACATTCTTTTTTGAGTGATATAATTGTCATGCTTGTTGTAAGTTATTCCGGAAATTATTTAAAGTATTGACGTAAAAAACAATTGTTTTGTTATATATTGTTAAATTGCCCAAAATTTACTATAAATTACAAAGAATACATTTTACTGCATCATATTTTTGTTCAAATAACTTCGCTCTTATGTAAAGTTATTTGTTGATTTTCATTTTCAATTATGACTTCAAATCCCTCAAGATCGTTTCCCAAGACTTACCGTCCACCTATATTAGGACACGTTGACCCCCTTTTCCTCGGAATCTTCTACTTGTCTATCCCAGTTAATAATGTGACTATCACTGATAAAAACATTTAAAACGTGTGTTCTAAGGAGAAGCTCAAAGCGGTTTATTTACACTTTGTTTCTTTCTTTGGTGAATATTATGTTGATATTTGATCATAATATTCTACTCCCTTCTTTGCAGCATTATGAGCATTTATGCATTGAGGCTTTTCTACCTAAAATCCTAACTTATTCATTACAACAGTTGTTGTTTGCTACTTCAGACGTTTGACGATGATCAGTCGAGAGCATTATTAATACATCTCTTTTGTACTTTCACTTCATTACTTTTATTTTTTCTCTAGTATCCTAAACAATTATCTGGTTTATTTTCAATTTCGTTTTTTCCATAGTGTTCAAGAGAGATAGGTGTTTTTCCCAAGAAGATATTGTGGAATAGTTGTTGAAGTGTAAATATTACACCCTGTAACAAAATTTCACCTTTAGGTTAAAAGTATTATTTCCCAATTGTTTGCGGCTCTATTAAATAAGAAAGTCAATTTTAATCCCAAACTTTGCTTTTGTGGCTAGGACATTAAATTTTTAAATTAGTCCATTATGGTAAATAACATTATTTTAATGCAAATAGTAAAACTATATCAAAGATTTTAAAGGTTATGTTGTTTTTTCAGTTTTAGAATAAACATGATATATTGTATTTAAAAAGTTATAGAAACAATAATACAGTACTAATAGCTATTATTTCCCTAATATTTTGTTGTTTGCGACAAGGACAGTAATAGCAGTTCTCTTTCATTCCCCATATATTCAGAACTAATTTGGTGTAAAATAAACTGTAGAGCTTTCTAGAACTATCAAGAACTTTTTATATGTTGGAAAAATTCTAGACATTCTGGCAAGGTAGGTGACTGTATAAATACAAAGAATGTCACAGGCAGACATCGACAGTAGTCATTGATAGAAGCATTCTTCATACATGGCCTCATGAGGTTGTAAGCATCCGACCACCGCATTTTTTTTATGTCTGCGGTGAATTTATTAAGACAAGAGCGAAAAATTACTCTGTAGAGAGATCTGCTGAAATGTGTAAGGCCTACAAGGCATATTTCGGCATGCTAGTCGAGGATCAAGACAAACCTTGGGTGAAATGTGGCTTCCAAGATTTGTCTTGATCCCCGACTAGCATGCCGAAGTATGGCTTTTAGGCATAACACCTTTCAGCAGATCTCTCTCTGGAGTCAGACTAACAATGTTAAGTGTTTTGATGGTTCTCTCTTATATTCCTCTAGGACTTTTAATATTCTAACTCATTATAAAATATGTATTTTCTTAGGTTTTGTATTATAGGAAAAAAGTCTCTCTTTTTGTAGATATTTGCAACACTTCTGATATTCTAATTTCTAGAAAAAAAATTTAAATTATAATTCATTGTAAACTATGTATTCCTTATATCATAGAATGTGAAGATGAGCGGAAAGCTCGAAACGTTGTTTATACCTATTAAATGAAGATGAATTTCTCCGCATTCTATGTACTCTCATTCCGAAAGAAATTATATATATATATATATATATATATATATATATAGCAGGAATAGGAAGACCCAGGTGATTATACTAATCATTTATTGGCTGGACGTTTCGGACCTTTACTAGGACCATCTTCAGCAACTATATCGTCTAATGAGAAGAGGAAGGAACATTAATTGATAACACTTTTAAGAATGCATTAAAAAAAAAGCGGAAGTAGGAAAGTTAGAATAATAAAATTGACAATAATTAAAATTAAAGTAAAAACACTAATAATATTTAGAATTAAATAATATTACCCAGTGGTATTTAAAAAAAAAAATAGAAAGTGAAATTATAACAAACTGACTTGATTATCATTTACTGAAGTAAACAAAAAATAACATTATATTAAATTGTAAAAACACACACGGAAAAAAAGACAAAAGACCCGAAAACAAATCAGAATGAACAACGTGGGAGTTGAGAAATCAACTAACTAAACATATAAAACTACTGACTAAAATTATTCGGTTGGTCGGTTGGCTAGTTAATCTATTGAAGTGTTGGTTGATTATATTGTAAATAATTTAATTGAGGAGGCGTAATTATTTAACTTTGGATTTATTTTAATGATATATAGTGACTCTAAGATTTTCTAATCGAGAGAAGTTAAGGCTGAAGATAATATAGTAAATGAATTAGAATTAAGAGGATGATGGTGATACTCTGAATGTAGCCTGATGGAAGAGGCTTCAGGGTTAGAAATGGGAATACCAGTCCTTAACTTCTCTCAATTTAAAAATCTTAGAGTCACTATATATCATTAAAATAAATACAAGGTTAAATAATTACGCCTCCACAATTAAATTATTCACAATATAACCAACCAACACTTCAATAGATTAACTAGCCAACCGACCAATCAAATAAATTTCGTCAGTAATTTTATATGTTTAGTTTTTTTTTGTCTTTTTTTGTGTGTTTTTACAATGTAATATAATGTTATTTTTTGTTTACTTCAGTAACTTTTAATACGTGATAATCAAGTCAGTTTGTTATAATTTCACTTTCTATTTTATTTTTGTGTAAATACCACTGGGTAATATTATTTAATTCTATATATTATTAGTGTTTTTACTTTA
This sequence comes from Ceratothoa steindachneri, assembly GCA_963969495.1. Lineage (NCBI taxonomy): Eukaryota > Metazoa > Arthropoda > Malacostraca > Isopoda > Cymothoidae > Ceratothoa > Ceratothoa steindachneri. The sequence continues at coordinate 73,146,002 of OZ018334.1, forward strand.
ATTTTAATTATTGTCAATTTTATTATTCTAACTTGCCTTCTTCCGCTTTTTTTTAATGCATTCTTTTAAGTGTTATCAATTAATGTTCCTTCCCCTTCTCATTAGACGATATAGTCGCTGAAGATGGTCCTAGTCAAGGTCCGTAACGTCCGGACAATAAATGATTAGTATAATAACCTGGGTCTTCATATTCCTGCTACATATCAGATTCCCAAGCAACAAATGAATTACCAGTATTTTATATATATATATATATATATATATATATATATATATATATATATATATATATATATATATATATATATATATATATATATATATATATATATATATATATATATATATAATTTGGTTTGTTTAATAACATACTAGAACTTTATTTAACATTTCTAATAATACTAAGTGGAAAGTATTTGTATATTTATAATTATGTTTTCTTTACTTTCTACAGGATGGTACAGAGGAGAGAGGAGAGCTAAGAATTTCGTAATCCCCCAAATTTGCAGCAATTAAGTGAGCAATCAAGGAATTGTTTCTTCTGCATGGTGAACCCTTCCAAACGTCGAGCAGGCGAAAATGCGCCTATAATCATGTATCTAGACCTTCAGTCGCTGAAGATGGTCCTAGTCAAGGTCCGTAACGTCCGGACAATAAATGATTAGTATAATAACCTGGGTCTTCATATTCCTGCTACATATCAGATTCCCAAGCAACAAATGAATTACCAGTATTTTATATATATATATATATATATATATATATATATATATATATATATATATATATATATATATATAATTTGGTTTGTTTAATAACATACTAGAACTTTATTTAACATTTCTAATAATACTAAGTGGAAAGTATTTGTATATTTATAATTATGTTTTCTTTACTTTCTACAGGATGGTACAGAGGAGAGAGGAGAGCTAAGAATTTCGTAATCCCCCAAATTTGCAGCAATTAAGTGAGCAATCAAGGAATTGTTTCTTCTGCATGGTGAACCCTTCCAAACGTCGAGCAGGCGAAAATGCGCCTGTTATCATGTATCTAGACCTTCAGTCATCTATTGTTCCAAGGACAGAGTTCTGAGCTCCCCGCACCCACTCCTCCAAAAACAGAGCAGTAGTTTTTAGAAAGAAAAAGCAGTTTGGAAGAGGATGAAGTCATTGATCCAGATTACAGAGGTGCAACTGAAGACAGAAATCCATACTACCCTAACCAAAAGGATCTCGACGATCTTGTCAGAAATTTTGGTCTCAGAAAGTCCAATGCCGAGCTTTTAACTTCGATAGTTAAGAAGTGGGATTTGTTAGATGACAGTGTGCAAATATCAGGTTAGAGAGAGAGGCAATCGGAATCGCCAGGAACCCCAAAGAGGGGAAAATCTTTATTGACAGCTCGAGCAGGAGTGTCAAATAAATAAGTGTTTTTTTCTCATGTATTCTAGACACAAGCAAATAGGAAACAACAGTTGCTACCCAAAGACCAAAATCGTGTTACGCGGTGTTATCAATATATAAGGTTTTCCAATTATTCACAAACACTTCAAATAAAATTTTAACTACACTGTCAGTGTCGAGGAATAGGTCACTCCCCAGACAATACGTCTATAGATAAATGTATGTATCTATTGGTTAGGAGGAAAGAGATAAAAGCCACGAGAATATGTATATATACAGTTACATACACATATATCCTCTAATGTACGAGGTGTGATTTTAATACAAGGGCCTATAGCGTTTATTTAGCTTACCAAGTTGCAGTTCAAGGATATATTTAAAGAGTGAAAACCAAAAATATAATTTTTAATAAGTCACTAGTTAACATATATATATACATACGGGAAATATAGAAAATTTAAATAAGGATAATACTGAAAGACTATAGAAAATTGGCGATCGGGTAACGTTAATTACTTGTTAATTAGCTTTTAAATGGGATACTATAAATCAGTTAAACAGAAGGAATATTTAAAGGTCGAAAAGCGGGTGGATTAACGGGAGATATAATAGTTTTACATTAAAAGGAGTTATCAAGGAAGGGGACTCTTTTAGCGAGTCGGCGCGAGGGAATGGAGACGGAAATGGTGGTGATTCTCGGCCAAATATCCTGATGGTGACGAGGATGAAAGGGAGGGGGCAGTAGACGAGTTCACGATCCTCTTGAAGACGGACGAAGGTAGCTCTGCTTCAGAGAAGTGCAACCTCCAAAAATCGAGAGAAATGGATCTGCCTGGTGAGATCCAACCTCGATGGTATACGCGGATACCAGGGACTTGTGGAAACAGATACACGATTTTAACGGAAGGTGACGAGATCTCAAATTTAAATCTCCTGATCTTTGAAAAACCAAGGGGATTTACATGACGGAAATTTTTATGGTGCTCCTTTGCTAGGAAGGCACAGACGTCTAAAAGATAGCTTCCAACGACGATAGAGATTAGCTTTTGTCAATCAAAACTGGTCTTAATCATCTCCAACGATGTGGGTAGAACTTTCGGCTATCCATTTCCCGCATACAGAGATTAGCATTTCATCGGCGAGGTTAAAGCTTTAAGCGCTCAACTTAACTGATATTCAAATTCTTTCTTCTTTTATTTTTTCTCCACGTGGAGTTAAAGTTAGGAGACATAGGGAGGGGAGGAATTCCAGAAACAAAAGAACGGGGGATTCTTCTTGGCGTCCCCCTTTCCCTTACATGCTTCCCTTCCAAAGATGGCATTTTTTCCGACACGAAGGGGAAGAAAAAGGGCATCTCAACCAAAACCCATCGATAGTAAAATTTCAGCCTACCCGCTGACCATGAAGGTACAGATAGAATTTGCTACGTTTGATCACAAACGACAGGTAAAACTTACACATACAAAGTTAATGGGTAATAAATTACATAATTAAAATATATATACTTTCATGTAAAAGCGATACCACAATTTAGAATAAGGAATCCATCAGGCGGAGAGACAATTTAGGAAATAATAAAAAAAATCAATAATGACAACACATATATACAAGGAATATACTAAACTACGGGCGTACGCACAAAAATAAATTTTACATGGGAGAGCAACGAGCTCTAATATTTACATGAACATATAAGATGTATGGATTCATACTAAGACTGTCTGCTACACAGTTTTCACTACCTTTTAAATGCAAAATTTCTTCTTAAGTACGCCAAAGGACGGTGATCCGTTTCGATCACGAACTCCCAGCCTATCACATATATTTTAAATTTCTGGACACCAAAAACTATTGCCAGAGCCTCAAGTTCTATTACTGCATAGTTTCTTTCGCGCGGAAACAGCTTCTGGCTTGCATAAGGGATAAGATATCTATTCCCATCTTCTCAGTATTGCAGAAACACGCAACTGATGCCATCGTTGCTGGCATTCGTACGGATGCCAAGCAATTCGTTCAGGTTTGGGAGCCCACCAAATAAAGGTATAAAACATCTAGAGCATCGAAAAGCTCCTGGCCCGGATGGTATACCAGCCAAGATTCTCATATATGAAGCAAGGCGACTGACCGACTTTTTGCTGTAGTTTTTGCAAGCTTGCTGGAACTTGGAGACCGTGTCAGAGAAGTGGAAACACTCACATCTGATAACTATCTACAAGAAAAGAGGAGATAGATTGGTCTGCACTAAGAGTAGAGCAATCGCTTTGTTGGAGGTGACAGGGAAATGTCTGTGCCAGATTATGTTGGACAGACCTTTGGTACATTTGGTGGATAGATTGTTTCCAGAATCTCAATGCCAGTGTTGCATCTGATGGAGTGGCACCTGAACCTTTTGAGGTCCGTGTGTGTGTGAAGCATGGTAGTGTGCTGGCACTGGTGCTATTTAACTTTTACCTTGTGGCGATTACCTGCCTATTGCAACGAGCGATAAATGAGGCTGATCATGGCATATTTATCAGATACAAATATGACGGAGGCATATTTAATCTTAGAAGATTGCAAGATTTGACAAGAATTCTAACGGAAACGCTCAGGGATCTAAAATATGCCAACGATGTAGCGATCATCACCCACATCCCGGATTCACTGAAAACATTGCTAAACGTGGCCTGGGAAGCAAATAGCAAACCGGTGCTACGTGTTAACGCCCTCAAGACTGAAGTAATGCAACGTGCCAAGGAGGATGCAGAATCGGTGCAGATGTACCTGAATGGCCACCCGCTTGAAAATATAGAGCACTTGAAATACCTGGGCAGTATTATTTTGGTCAATCGTGATGCGAAAAGAAACGTAGCAAACAGGATACCAAAAGGAAGCAGCTCATCCAGACGTTTTAAAGAGACTCTTTTTGAACCACAAACTGAGGATTTAGAGCAATGTATCTGTATACGAGTCAGATGCCTACTGTATGGAGCAGAAATGTGGAAGATGTACACAAAATACCTTAAAATAAATAAAGTTTTCCACATGTAGTGCCTCAGAAGAATATTAGGAATGTCACAAGAAGACAGAGTCACGAATAATGAGGTTCTGTCTTGCCCGGGAGTCGTGAGTCTGGAGACGCATATTGCAAGGAGGATTACCGTTTCCCTAAGAGAGTACTCTTCAGTTATCTTTCCTAAGGTGCTCGTATATCTGGGGGACAGAAGAAGCGATATAAGGACCACTTGAAGAACATACTGAAGAAATGTCACAGATGTAGTCATGTGTTCATCTCAAGATCTGGTCTGCTAAGTGACATGAGAGCGCACGCGATACAAGAAGGGAGACGTCGTCATCGCAACGATGGACAACCATATGCAAGGCTCAAATACAACTACTCAGATAAATACTTCCTGAGAATATAGAAAAGTGTGCGTGACGTCTCTGATGATGGGATAGAAAAGACAGCAATGCTGGAATTGTCCATCAAAATTGGCCAGACCTATAAGTGTGCTGATGATTGTATCCTCTCGCACTTGGTATTAAAGCGGATAAGTTAACGCTAAAATTTAAGGCCGTGACTTATAGGCTAGTTAGAGTTTATCTTAGTATTGTTTGATAGAATTAAAGGTAGATGCAGCCTTTACATTAAAAGTTTTTTTAAACTCTTTCATTCATTTTCTGAATTGTTTAGAGATGGATGTTACGAATTTTCACCCACCTATAGTAGTTTCCTATTTCCTTAAATTTCTTGTTATTACAAAGATTTATAGAATTCCGAATAATCAAAATTCAAATGGAATAGTCGAAGTAAATAATAGGATTCTAAATCCTCCCTCAGCGGAGAGAAAACAAAAGGATTACTTACACAAGTTTCTTTTCATCCTACTCTCCTTCAGGTTGCAGGACACATCCTACGCAAATATATCGCCAGCCAAACTGCAAAATGTCTCTAAATTTAGGTTTTCAAGTATATTAGTGTGAGAAAATGAATTCTGAATGCCCCCTCCTTTTTTAGCTCATTTTTCAAATCAATACAGGAGAATATGTAGACAAAATTCAAAATCGAGATCCGTATTTGTCGGGAGAGGCAGTCACAGTATAAATACAAAATAATCCAACTCATCAAACAGGAAATTCGGAATATATTAAACCAGTAATCCCAAATTGTGCATATCATCTGTGTTCCTATCTTCTTCCCAATTTTACGTGGCCTACTTTCATCCACTACATTCAGACAAATTATCTCAGGTACGAGGGGCGCTAAATATGTTTTGCGAATCGGTAGGGCAAAACAGAGGAAGAGGGATGGCTGTTTGTGGGCGTGTTAGGACAAGTTATGACAAGCCAGGACCTACAGCCGCACGCTCCTGCCTCGTCTATTTAAGAAGCAGTAGCTGATCGCAGATCGTCAGTCACAAATTTTTCAACAATGGAGAAGGTTAGAAGGTTGAGCACCGCGCAGTGATCAAATCTTTGACCAAGGAAGGCAAGAATGCAAAAGAGATCCATGAAGGCATGGTTTCAGTGTGCACCGACACCGCCCCTTCCTATGCAACCATTGCTCGCTGAAATAGGGAGTTCCACCATGGTCGTGAGTTCCTTGAAGATGATGCCGGTCCAGGACGCCCGTCAGACGTGACCAACGAGGACAATGTGGCCCTTGTGGAGAAGATTATCTTCGAAAATCGACGGGTGAAGGTCGAAGAATTGGAGTAAGAACTTGGAATATCACATGGTAGTGTTATCAACATCATCCACGACAATTTGGCCATATCCAAGGTCTCTCTGCATTTTGGGTCCTTAGAGACCTCACACCCCATAATCGACTTCAATGTCGTCAAAGTCCACAAGGCCAGAGTTGCACTAGCTGCGCTGCGCGAATGCGGATTCGAGGAGCTCAACCCTCTTCCTTACAGTCCAGATCTGGCCCCTAGCGACTACCTATAATTCCGCCAGCTCAAGGTTGCACTTCGTGGACGCCGTTTTGGGAATGATGCAGATGTCCAGCTCGCCGTCCAGGAGTGGATTGAACAGCAGACGGGAGATTTCTAGTTGTCGGAAATTTAAAGCCTCAGGGACAAGTGGCGCAAGTGCATTGAAGTCAAGGGTAGTTATATTAAAATACAATTTTCCTCATATCTCGTTTCCTTATATCCGAATTGCAAAACTTATTGACCACCCCTCGTATGAAAGTGGAAGGGCATAAACTTGCTGTTAGAATTGTTATTTTTGACGAAAGAAAACATTAATTTTTCTCTCGTTTCAAACGAAAGGGGTAAAATCTTCCACCAAAGAAGAACACACTGTGATAGAACGCTTAATTTCTCCTGTTATGACATGTTGTTTAAAAACCACGATGCTACCAACGTGCATCTTCACTTTAAAGCCTGGGGCCTTATCGCAGCTACCTGAGTCAATGTTTAAACAAGGAGGTTTATCTTCCCCCGTCGCGCCATGCGCCGACCTCGCCAGATTGAGTTAGGCTTATGGGCAGATAAGGCATTGTTCTCAGGTTCGGCTGTACATTCCCTCGAAGCTCCCACTTCATTGTCCCCCACGCCAAGGAGATGTCCTGGCTATTTATATGGAAACTTAACCACTAAGATTCAGATTGGAGATTCAGATTTTCGTCGCGAAACATCACTACGACCCAGTCTCACCTTGTGCGCCAAGGGACCTCGACCTCAAGATTCACCATCACTTGTCTAGAAGAAGGACAATATCCCTTGAGTGACAAGGTTTGAGCCTTCGTGACGCCAAGTCCACAAGGCTTCCCCTGTTGTTCAGAAAGAGAACAACATTAGAACAGCCATTGTTCTTTTGAGCCCGAAGACAAGAAACGGTTCTCACCCTCCCCCCCCTCCCTGTTGTTCGGAAAGAGAACAACGTTAGAACAGCCATTATTCTTTTGAGCCCATTGACAAGAAACGGTTCTCACCCCCCCCCCCTGTTGTTCAGAAAAGAACAACGTAGAACAGCCATTGTTCTTTGGAGCCTGTTCACCAAGAAGCGGTTCTCACCCTTCCCCCTTGTTGTTTAGAAGAGAAAAACATCAGAACAGTCCTTGTTCTCGAGCCCGTAGACAAGAGACGGTTCTCACCCCCCAATTGTTCAGAAGAGAACAACGTAGAACAGCCATTGTTCTTCAAGCCGTTCGTCAAGAAACGGTTCTCATTCCCAAGACGCCACGTCAGGATCATTTAATTTCCCCCCCCCCTTCAGCTGGAACTCGCCAGCGGACCGAAAATTCCTTCACGTCGCCTTCCTCTGCACAACAAGTATAATTACGTAAGCCGAACGTTAACTTTGAGTATTTAACCCTTTTGTCAACTCTATCCTGTGCTTTAAATGGTTTAGCCAACCATCTCATCCCTTAATTTATATTTGTTTTACCTTTTAAATCTCTTAATCCCCGGTTTAGCTCGATTTCCCACGACCCTTTCCAATTCTCTGTTTATGTCAATATTTTCCGTTTTATGTGTTGTCGATAGTTTTTATTAATAAAACTCTATTTTATTAATGATAGCAATATTATTATCCTTGAGCTCAGTTCCACTTCTTAAGCATATCGAAGATACATAATATCGGCCAGCCTAGACATCGACGCACTCTAAAATAATTAAATAATTTCCCTCAACGAATAGTTATATATGGTATATCGTCGAGAGTCCATTCTACGACACACACAAATGCACTTCGATATATAATTGTATACACTACATATAGCAGATATTAGCTTATGTGAGGTTTTAGGGAGAATACACGGATTCCATGCTCATTGCATTTATCTGGGAGGGTTGTCATACAAGAGATGTGACCTTTTCATTTAAAACTGCTTCTTTAGAAATAAATAGAATGAAACTATTTTACAAAAATTTCTTCGCTAAGCATGTCATTTACTTTATACTGGGGGTCCCAAAATTGAGTGCATATTTTGATGAGATTTAAAACATTTATGAAAAATTCTTGTTAATTATGTTCATCATGTTCAAATTTTGCTCTCCACAAAATTGTAGTGTTTAATGTACAGGGCCTCTCCACTTTTTTTTTTTTTCAACACTTTTCATAGTCCCTTATTAATGTATATGAAAAAGAAGAAAAATGATGTTTATTTTACGGCTCAATTATGATCACAAAAAAAACAAAAAAAATTTATAAAAAGAAAAGAAAAGAATACTTTATTTAAATTATTCATCGTGTGCTCCGTCCATATCTCTGCAAATTTCAAACCGATCTTTAAAATTGCGAAAAACATTGTGTAGCATTTCGGGAGTTATGTACAACACTCCTGAAAGTATGAGGTCTTTAAGTATGTCGTAGAAAAGGCACCCGACGATATACTATACATATATCTATTCTTTGTGGGGATTATTCTATATTCGAGTGCGAGGAATTAATCAGATGGACGAGTATTATTCTACGTTAATAAATAGGCCTGGAGAGGGCTTATTTATCTTCAATATACTTAAGAAGTGAAACGGAGCCCAAGGATAAATAATATTACAAGTATTAATAAAATAGAATTTTATTAATTAAACTAACAAAAATAACACATGGAAAATATTTACATGACTGGAGATTAAAATGGGAGATGCACATGAAATGAAAAAGTCATAGGATAAATTTGACTAAGCGGTGAATTAAGATTTGGAAGGATTTAAGTGGCAAAACAAACAAGAAGAGAAAGGGTCGGCTAAATCCGTGTTAAGGCACGGAGTTACGTTGGCACAAAGTTATATAATTAAATGTAATTCGTAGCTTACCTATTTATAAGATCAGCGTGCAGGCGAAGGCGATTTGAAGGAATGGCTTCGGTCCAGCTGGCGATTTCCTTCCCAGGAGGAGGGTTTTTTAGGGGGGTTGTCCTCAACGAGGAGGGAAGAGCAGACGTCGAGGAGTATGAGCAAAGCGGGGCTACGAAGTACCAGTGATCCTTGAGACAGGATACCGGAGATGTTCTGGATGAACAATTGAGGTTATTGGGGTAACCAAGCGTTCTCTTGAAGAACGTTAAAAGGGGGAATTAATTGCCCACTGTCGTAATATCAGGGGAGCGAGAACCGTTTCTTGTCGAACGGGCTCGAAGAACAATGAGTGTTCTCTTCTGAACAATTGAACAACAAGGAGGCCCTGTTGACTTGGCGTCTCGAGGGGCACAAACTTGGCACTCAAAGATATAGTCCTCTTTTGGACAATAAGGGGGTTTTCGAGGTAGAGAGTTCCTAGGTGCACAAGCGAGACCGGATCGGCGTGATGTCTGACAAAGATAATCGGGATCTCAAAAGGGTGAAGGAACTAACCACCGATGTGATATCAAGGGAGCGAGAACTATTTCTTGTCGAACGGGCTCGAAGAACAATGAATGTTTTAAAGTTGTTCTCTTCTGAACAATTAAACAACAGGGGAGGGGAGGTGCCCTGTTCACTTGGCGTCTTGAGGTGCACGAACTTTGGCACTCAAGGATATTTTCCTCTTCTGAACAATAAAGGGGTTCTCAAGGTTGAGTTCCTAGGTACACAATGGAGACCAAATCGGCGTGATGCCTGATGAAGATAATCGGGATCTGATTCAAATGCGAAATTCTATCGCATAAATAGCCGGAGCCAGCCCCTCGTGGCATGGGGCAATAGGGGACTTCCATGGAATGTCGCGCTAGCGATTCAAACACTCTTATCTTCCCATAAGCCTAACTCAATCTGGCCAGATCGACGCCTGGAGGCAAACGGGGGATGAACCTTCTTGATTACAATTGGGTGGGGGAAGGATAAGACTCGGGAAATGTTAGGGCGATAAGAACGCGATGCTACTATGTTCTCGCAGGATACACGTGGGAAGTAGGAGTACCAATATGTGATAGAAGCGAGGCACGGCAGCGTCAGGCAATTCTATCACAAAGTTCATTAAATTACTAATTTTTTGCTGATACACTTTTGCTTTGATAAAACACCACGCAAAAAAATCCAGGCGAGTTAAACCTGGAGAATGCGGAGGCCAAAGTCCAATCCATCGATTTGGATTGGATAATTAGAGCATAATCACATTGTGCACCATCCTCGTGAAACACTACTCTATCAACAATGCTATCATCAACAAGCTGTAGTTCTAAAAACTGTTGGAGCATATCAATGAATAAGTTGCCTGTCACAGATGTTTCATGAAAAAGGAATGAGCATAAATTTTAAATTAGGTTATTCCAAATCATACATTAACTTTGCAGAGTCTCTTTATAATTCCATGAAACCATTTGGTCTTAAAATTTCCCTAAATATGAGAATTATATCGATAATTTTACCACATGTGTCGCTTCATCACTCAATAAGATGTTATATAATACGTTTTCATTTTCAATTAAATCCACAAATTCTACGCACCTTACTGCTTAATTTGGATAATCTTTTTCATTAAGAGAGTGCAGTAATTGAATGTGATACGGACCCAACCTAACTGTTAAACGCTAGACTCTGTGCACTGTTGTCATGGGCATATCAAGTCTCTGACTGTCCTTTATCACCAAAGTTCTTGGTTCATTTTCAAACAATTGTAGAATTTATTCAGTTTTGTTGGAGTCAATCCTTTTTCGTCCTCTTCTTTTCTCATCATGTACAGATCTGGTTCTTTTAAATTATACAAAGTTTCTTTGAAACTTTTCTCGTAGTTCATTAAATTTCGCTCCTCTCATACTAGCTATCACAACAAAAATCTGCTCTTTTGTATTCATTATTAAAGGGTTCTAAAAAGGATAGAAAACAAAGGAAAATTTTTGGACACTCCGTACATGGTACACTATAATTTTGTGTGAAGCACAATTTGAATATGAACAAAATAATTCAACAAGAAAATTTTTAATTTTATCCAAAACACACTCAATTTGTGACACCCGGTATAATATATTTAGCTTTAGTTTTTTGATAAGTTATGAGATAATGTGTTTATAATTCTATTTGTTACTAGTTGGAATTTTTTCCACGTCAATATTACTAATTTCTATTTTTTATTATCTCGTATTGCCGAATTCCTCATGAATTTGTACAAATTTTCTTATTTCCCATTAATTATCTGTTTTTATGCAAGAAATAAAAAAATTATTAATCCTGTGTGGGTGCTAAAAAGTATAAATTTTACTTGTTCTGACTATTTTTAACATTGGCGGACTCGATCATAATGATTCTTGAATTAAAAAAAAATTTAATTATCACTAATTTGTTGCTGTGTCGTAATCACCCCATTCAAGCCTTTGATTCAGCGCTTATTTCGGTCGCGTTGCCGTCTTTTTTATTCGTTATAATGAGTCCACTTAGCTTAGATCCTGCGCTATTATTTACTCGCACCTCAGCCAAACAATTTGTGATAGGAAAGTATTAACTTATCCCTGTCTACTTTATTCAACTCATTGTTATTTAGGGACATATTTTGATGAAAATACACCTTTGTCACTCACACGCTACTTTATGCACAAAATTTTCCAGGGCAGGTGCATTGAGAGGTGTGAAAGAGCACATAAAAAAGTGAGTTGTTGTTTCGAGCGTATAGTTTTATAGGTTAGATATAGCCTCGAGGCATTTCAACTTTTCTCGCCCCAATATTGAGCCTAGACATGCATTTACGCTTTGTTTTAAATTACTTTCCAAATAAACCAATATAAATGATATTTTTTATATTTTATACAAGGTAATATTAGTGAGGAAAGGTCAAAATTTCTTAGATTAAATGAAATATGTCATTTTAAACAAAATATCTACCAATAATTTATGTACTAGAGAAACGGGAATAAATAGGCAATCAACTTTCAATCACCTTGGGAACATCTTAGAAACAGCCTGCGTTTGCTGAAACAAGAGCTTTCAAATTTAATAAACGCCATGAATGGTGAAATGTCCACCCATCCCTGCACGGCTAGTAGAATATTTCAGAGATCGAGATGCAGTCACAGAGATAATACAAAAATTACCGCGTTGTTGATATTCGAGTTCTCTGGGCATTTACGACGATTTCTAGTAATAGGCTGTTCAATCTCATCGATGTTGAAGATATACTTACCTAAGTGGAGTATTATGAATTCAAGGATATACACATATGAATATAAACAGATACATTCGAAGGAGACATTAAGGATGAGAAACGCCAGAATATCTATGTGTTTTTTGTGGATAAGGGTATATTTCTAAAATGGTAAGTGGGAGGGTTGGGTTAGGTGTTTCGTTATGATGTATAAATCTCTACTCGTCATCTATATATGTACATGAGCATTCAAATTTATTTCCTCATCCCCTATGTCCTTCTCTCATTCAATTGCCAAGCTCCTTTCAGCATACACCTCCATAAACGAATGGCTGTCTGCCAACTTTCTCACCTTAACCACGATAAAACTGAAGTTCTCCTTGTTGGTACTGCTTCGATGGTGGAAAAATCTAAAGCTATCTTCCCCTCCCTTAACCTTGGGGAAACCAATATCGCCTTTTCTGATACCGTCAGTAATCTTGGTGTTATTTTCGACGAGCAACTCTCGTTTAAACCACACATCCATCGTATCTGTAAGTTTTCCCTCGGTTTCCTTCGCAACTACTCACGTGTTCGATCCAATTTTGATAGACAAAGCCTTGAGACTGCTATTCCTGCCATCGTCACCTCACGCTTAGACTACTGCAATTCTCTTCCAGTAAATCTCACTTTTTCGTCACTTCGGCCACTACAACTAGCTCAAAATCATGCTGCCCGGTTCTTCCTTTGCCGCTCTCGGTTCTCATATTCGATGCCCCTGTTACAAGAGCTACACTGGTTACTTATTCATGTCTGTACCCACTATAAAATTCTTCGTATCACCTACAAGGCCCTAAAACTCGAGGCTTCACCTTATCTCTCGTCTGCCTTCTCCCATCGTCAAACTCTTCGGGCACTCCGGTCTAACCTCCCTCCCATCCTGAACACTCATCGTTCTGTCCTCTGCTCAATTGGTGACCGTTCCTTCTCAGTTTGTGCTCCTAGACTCTGGAATGCTCTTTCTGTCGAAGTCCGATCCTCTCCCTCCCATGCTACTTTTAAACCTCTCCTGAAGACTAATCTCTTCAGAATTGCCTTCTCTCCCCTGTAAACTTTCTCGAGGGCTAACAGCCCTGAACGGTGCATTATAAATATAAATACCTCTTATTATTATTATTATTATTTTATCAACATGTTTTGGCGAAGACATTTTACTATTATGTTTACTAAAGTCTCGAAACTACTTTTATTTATGTAATTGTTTATGAACTAATCAATTGACATCATTCGGGGTAGATTAATGTGGATCGTAAAGAATTGAAAAAAAATCGAGAATGCAAAATAAATAAATTGCGATTTATTGTATACCAAAGATTTTTTAACGTGCGAAGATGTTAGTCGACTTATCATATGTATTGTGATTGCAAAGCTTAACTCACGCACAAATGGATACAATATAGACGGAATGCACTTCAATAAACAAATCGATTTCAATTTACCATTATGAATATTAATAAAGTTTGTACTTCAAGACGATAACAAATGAATTTCTCAACTTTGAAATTAATCCTTTAAAGGTATGAATAAATTTTACGCGGAAGCAGCGGACATTTCTTCAGATCTGTAATAACAATAATTGAAGCATAGCGACATATGAAGGATGAATCATTGCGTGTGCGTACACACACAAAAGAGCCCTAGAGAGCTATGGAAATATATGATAGACTCACTGGTGTGTTTATGTGAGCTTGGATAATAATAATTTGGGTTCATGATAGTGTACGAGCAAATGTTTGTGTCTCACTTGTGTTGGCATGTGCGCATGCAAAGTTTAGGAGCAATATCTGGGTGAAAGAATAATGTACAAGTGTGTATTTGCATGTGTTTCTAGGAATATATGCGTGCAGAAGTTCGTGTACGCGTGTATGCCTGTGCTTGCACACGTGTGTATATGCTGGTTTTTATGTGTATATGAATATATGCGTGACTACGAGCCGGCCTAGGCGGACATACAGATATATTCTCTGTAGGCGCATATGGTATATAAGGGTGTGTATGCGTATATGTGTGTGTGCTCGTTTCGTGTTCATGCCTATGTACTGGTGAATATCTGCGTGTCGCATATTCAGACCAGATTTGTGATGTCATCGAGCCCCATCACAAATTGGCTCCGAATGGGCCACAAAGCGGAGGGGGGGGGGGAGCGCTCTGTGTGAGGTGGGTTCTGGAGGGTCAAATTTGAAGCAACAACCGACGAGGGCGAATTTACCCCCAAATCCCTGAGAGGATCTGTAAAGAAAGTTTTGATGGGAGATGAGACGAATGGCGCGGATCCTCCAGCAGGCATTGGGGCCCAGAGGGAGGCGTGTGACCCCTCCCCCCCCTCTCTTAGGTTTCATTTAGAGAGGGGCCTCACCTCTACTTCACCATGAGGCATGTGATGTGGGCCAGAGAAAGGAGGGGAGTAGAGGTGATGGTGCACAAAACAAGATGATTTTAGATGGCAGGGAAATAAGAGAACGCGGGGGGAAGGGGTAGAGAATACGACCAGGTGTGGATCAGGGCATGGGGATTAAGCGGGATGTGGGAGTGATTTTAAGACCGAGAATTGTGTGCGTGAAGCTGATATTTTAAGGTTAAAACAATATGGGGTGTAGTGTATTGGGCCTTTGATCATGTTTTCCCTTTTTAAAGCGCAGTAGCAAGGATGCGGCGTCTCGTGGATAATTATTAAGGAGGATCTATAAAGAATGTCGTGAAGATGAATGATGTGAAAATGTTGGAAGATTTTTAAGGTGCTAGTTATATTTCAGTCAATGTGGAATGGAGGTGGAACAAATTATGTAGGGCCCCTAAATTAATGAAGTGATACGGAGAAAGAGAGGTTGTGGAATGGGCGGGGTGAGGGGTGGATGGAAATGGCAGCGATGACTGTAGAAGATATGAACAGTCATTAGTTGGATAAAGGAGAAGGCTATAAAAAACTGGCTACAAAAAAACCCAAACAATAAACAAAACAAGTAAGAAGAGAATCAAAATGCTTCGGCCACAGTGGGAGGCGGACACATCAGCCCGGGGCAGGATCATGAGACCGACACCAACAAGGGTATAATAAAATAGAAGAGGCCACCCTCCTCCAAACGATGAAATCTCTCACAAAACTCTATGAACGAACGCGTCCATAGTAGAAGGGAGAAGTGGTAAGTAGGCAGCTCGTCCTGGTACCGGGACAAGTAAACTACGGGAAGATCACCCAGACTGGGACATTCAACAAGAATGTGCCGAACAGTCTGGGCTAAACGCAATTGTTGCAGTAAGGTGCAGCGGTGCGCTCCATCGAATGGTGGTGCGTTCCGCGAGTGTGCCCGATTCGGAGACGACAGGAACAGACCTGAAGACTGTTTCTGTTATGCGCAAAGGCCTGCAACTTAAAGGTTCCCTTCGCCCAGGCACGGATCCATTGGGGCAGAATGCTGATGGGGCTGAAGCTTCTCTAAATTTCAGACCAGTTTATGTTTATATTTATTTTTTAAGCCATACTTGTATTCTGCTACTCAGAAAGAGTTCTGTAATAATATAGAATATATATATATATATATATATATATATATATATATATATATATATATATATATATATATATACAAAGAAATAGCAAATACAAGTTCTGAGGGTGATAACAGCAACCAACATAGGGCATTCGCCATTTTTATTTTCTGCCTTTCAAATAAATTTAAAGACAGAAAGAGAGATGCAGAAACCTCGTATAGCTGACTATATATACATATAGTACAAGAAAAAGAGAAAATTGGACGTAAATGAGCAAATGAAACAAGACATCAGAGTTTTTTAGAGGCAAGAGAAATGGACATTAGAAGAACCTAGAATCAAAGAGAGCAGAGGGTGGCACAATGAAGGCGATCCTTTACCGAGAAGACAGAAATAATGCCATGGGAAAAAGTTTTTTGAAAATTCCTGACCGGGACTCAAACCTGGGTCTGCTGATTGCCAGTCAGATGCTCTACCGCTAAGCAACCAGGCACAGTAACTATATTTCGCCCAAAGCGTTACTCCATCAAACCTAGTATCTCCCCTTGGTAAAGGATCGTCTTCATTGTGCCACCCTCTGCTCTCTTTGATTCTAGGTTCTTTTAATGTCCCTTTCTCTTGCCTCTAAAAAACTCTAGTTTCTTGTCTCATTTGCTCATTCGCGTCCAATTTCCTCTTTCCCTTGTACTATATGTACATATAGTCAGCTATACAAAGTTTCTGCATCTCTCTTTATGTCTTTAAATTTATTTGAAAGGCAGAAAATAAAAATGGCGAAAGCCCTGTGGTGGTTGTTTTCATTACCCGCAGAAATTGTATTTTCTCTTTCTTTGTATGTGAAATGGACAATGAGCCTTTAAATGGTGAGCGGGTGAGAGGATGAGGTATAAAAATTATTTGGAGGTTCCTAGCTTGGAGAGATACTGGGTTAGATGTTGTAACGCCTTGGGCGAAATATAGTTATTGTGCTTGGTAGCTTAGCGGTAGAGTATCTGACCGGCAATCAGCAGACCCGGGTTCGAGTCCCGGCCAGTAATTTTCAAAAAACTTTTTCCCCTGGCGTTATTTCTGTCTTCTTAGTAAAGGATCTCCTTCATTGTGCCTCTCTTTGATTCTATGTTCTTCTAATGTCCCCTTCTCTTGCCTTTAAAAAAAACTCTGATTTCTTGTCTCATTTGCTCATTCCCGTCCGATTTTCTCTCTCTCTTATATATATATATATATACAGGGGTTGAAAAAAGTAATGGAAATACCATATGATTTTCAAAATCTTTATTTTTATAAGGTATGGGACCACCTTTGTCAGTAATTACAGATTGAATCTTGCATGGGATCGACTTGTACAAAGTTTGGATTGTTTCCAAAGACATTTTCCTCCATTCATCAGCTAAAGCAGTCTCCAGTTCTTTCAATGATGATGGTGGGGGATATCGAATCCTAACATGTTTTTCTAAACCGCACCATAAATGCTCAATGATGTTGAGATCTGGGGATTGTGGTGGCCAGATAGGTTGTTCTCCTTCACTGTAATGTTCCTCGTGCCATTTAGCTACAACCTTAGCAGTATGAATAGGAGCATTATCATCCTGAAAGATGGCATTTTCATCAGGAAACAATTCTTGAACCATAGGATGGATCTGATCAGCTAAAATGCTCAAATAGTCCTAACTGTTGATTCTACCATGAAGGGAGTCTCTTGGGCTGGCGGATTTCCAAGATACGTCCCCCAGATCATCACAAAGCCTCCTACATGATTAACATTTGGGAGCAAGTAGTCTGGATAAAATGCATCTTTTGGCTGTCTCCAAACGTATACATGGCCTGGGGTGAGAAATTAGGTAAAGAAGGACTTGTCAGAGAATATGACCCTTCTCCGCAGCTCTTCTGTCCAATTCCGATGGTTTTAACACTATTCTAAACGCTTTCAAACGTTTGATTCTGACAATAGTGGTTTTTGGATTGGAGCCCACCCTTGAAATCGGGCTTTATGTTACTCCCGCTGAACAGTTTTTGTTGAGACTGGGTTCCGGACGTGATCATTAAGTTCTGCAGTAATTTGGTAGCTGTAGTTTTATGTTCTTTTGTAACAATCCGTGTAAGAGTCCTACGGTCTCAATTGGACAGTTTTCGTTTCATTCCTGAGTTTTGCTATGAGAAGGACGTTTTTACTTTAGTTTCTTACGCTGTCATTACTTTTGAGACTGTGTCTCTCGATACGCAAACCAGTTTAGCCGTTTAAGTGATGCTAGAACCTGCCATCCGAGCTCCGATAATCTGACCTCTTTGGAAATCAGATAGATCCTTAACTTTAATAAGTTTTAATAAACTTTTTGGGATAATATCTACAAAAGGAATACAATAATATTAGCATAAGTTGATGTTCTTCTATTATCAATCAACAAATATAAACACAGACAAGGTTTAGATAGTTTAACTAATCTTGCAAACTATACTATTATAATATAAGATGTTTCCATTATTTTGTCCATCCCCTGTATTTACCGGGTGTTTAAAAAAAAATTGATATCAATTTGCAATCTAATAATTTTGCCAGTTCCCCTTCAAATGACTTCATATTTTAATACCATGTGTAGCAACAGGTCAATAGTTCATGTTTAATGTTTGATAGGAATGCCATTCACTAGAAGTAAAAAGGCGTTTCAAAGAAGACAGGTTCAAGGAACATCTTGTTTTCATTGATGAGGCAACATTGCATACGTTTTTCTTTGAAGGAAATGTGACCGGCCATGTTTATCTGCAAATGCTTCAGAACTGGTTAATAGATGAGTTCATTGCAAATGAACAAGAAGACTTCATTTTTCAACAGGACGGGACTCCACCTCACTGGGAGCTCACTTTGCAGGCTTATCTGAATGGCATTCTGCGATCGAGATGAAGACAATGTGCTGTTGAAATGGCCGCCACGTTCACCTGACCTAACACCTTGCGATATTTTTCTATGGGGCTATGTGAAGGGAGTCCTCTATGCTTCCCATCTTCTTGCAAACCTAGAGGAACTCAAGCACATAATCACTACCGCCATGGTGACTGTTACCAAAGACATGCTGGAGTATGTTTGGGAGGAGCTGGATTACCGACTTGAAGTTTGCCGTGTTTCAGGAGGTGCGCATATTGAACATTTTATGAAATCGTTCATGGAATCCACATACCTTTGAATTTCTCATTCAAATTTGGAGGAGTAAATCTTATCTTGCTTAATATTAAGCCTGTTTAGTTTGATTTGCCTTGACTATGTAGTTTCTGTGATACTTACATCTCAAATGATATCAAATATTTTGAAACACCCAGTATATATAAACCATTTATAAACAGGTACGGTCGAATGGACCTTATATGATACATTTCTAAAATTGAGGTAAATCTCAAAAATAATTATTAAATTCTGTATTAAACTTTCGCTGGCGTCTAAAAATTACAATTCATAATTTTATGAGATGCGGAAAAAATTCGGATCTGAGAAATGCTGTGTAAGATAATCATCAATGCCCTTTTCTCAGCCTCATCAGAGGGAAGAATAAATGTTTCTCAGTCAGAACTTTTTCTTGAAAAGTTTCTTTGATTGCCCTGTGATCAGGAGGAACTTGCTTGGCTACAGCTTGCTTATTAGGCGTATGTATTACTCTTCTTATATTTATTCTTCTTTCTTCTTCTTCATTCCCTTCCTTCGCTACCTTCCACTCCGGGGGTGAGAGGGACGGCACCACATCCGTCGCAGTCTTGACGACTCGTGAACATATCACTTCGTCCACAGGTTTCTCGGACGAAAACAAATGGGTCGAAACCGTGTGTCTCTCATTCGCGGGTATCCGGGTGACTACTAATTGAGCTATCGGATTTGGGGAGAGCTGCGCGCTCTTTTCTATTAATACAGAGCAGAATTTAATAGTCGCTGCTACTACATCAGTCCAGCCTAGAAAAATATTTCGACTGTATGTGGCATCGAACGACAGGGAACTTAGTGGGTCTACCCAGGAAATCCTGGAAGACCACGAACTTCTGGTGCTGGGGGCTGATAGGGGGAAGCAATTGGTTTGATACAACGATACAGGTACACCCCGTATTGCGTAACACGGTTGAGACTCGTCGACCATTTACGGCCCCAGTCACGAATTTTAATCCTTCGGGAGAATTTTTGCTGTATACAAAATTCACCTGCTGTTCAGGGGAATTCGCTGTGGTCAAAGGAGGTAAGGGATTTGAAGGTTGTTCTGATTCCAACGTTGCTGTCAGGTTATGTACCTGTTGGTTCGAGGGCGACTTAAGCCTTGAGTTTTGGGGGCAATTGTAGCTAAGGTGGCCTTGGATGCCACAACTATAGCAAGTTATGGGGTTTCTGGGATTTACGGCGTTCCTGACGAATTTAGGGAAGTTATTTTGCGGGGTTTTATGGGGTTATACCTTTCCTTTGGGGAAAAGAGTTTCTGATGATACCCACCTTTCTTGGGGGACAAGGGCTTGTTTTTATTACACTCTCTAGGATATAACCTATGGTTTGATGAATGCAAGTCGGCTTCTGACACACACTCATCAAAGGACTCTGCTCTCCTATCCTTGACAAAGGCCCTTAACTCTGGAGGCAGCGTGCTTAATTGCTGGTCCTTCAGTTGAAGTCGATGAGTGAGTCAAAATCATTGCTCACTCGAGCTGACTCTAACCGAAATTGGAGGTGTCTCCTGAGAATAAAACCAAATTGTTGGTATGTTTGTCCGGGCTGAATCCTAGCCTGCCTAAATTTTATCCTATAGTCTTCAGGATTGAGGTTAATCGCTCCCAGTAGTTCTGCTTTTAGGGTAAAATAGTCTATCGTCGTATCAGATGGTAGATACACAAATATGTCTCTTACTCGGGTACTGAGAAGGAGGAGTAATCTGGCGATACCGTCTGTCTCGATATCCCAGTGATTCACTTCAAAAAAGAATTCGAAGTGCGAGAGGTACGCGTATAGGTCGTCTTCGTCCTTGTACGCTGGCAGCTTCATAGTTGGGACCTGCGATGTCCCAGTTCTGGACTCCACGGAATGCACTTCCACTTGATCCTTGCTTAATGCTCTCTCGTGTTCTCTTATCTTTTCCCTCTCTTCTGCCTGCCTTTTAGCATCTTCTCTCCTTATTTCTCTTTCCGTCTTTTCTTTATCTCTTCTTATTTCCCTTTCCGCTCTTTCTTTATCTTGGACGTATGCAATGAGTGCTTTGTCCTTTAGTCCCAGGGTTTGACCTTGTTTAACAAATAATTCAAACAAGGACATATTGGCTATGTTCGTCGAAAACTCACCACTGTAACGAACGTTACGTATGCAACTTGGAGTCCCTTAGCTTTTATTACTCTAACCTTACCTTTTTCTAAACCTCTTGATTGGATTTTGCCTATCCGAAAAAAGACAGCACACTACACAACACTCTTCGTTGAGTTATAATTCCTAACTTCGTAACTACACTTCACTGAATCTTTAAGACTTGTTTGAAGTCTCGTTATTTAAATTTTCCTCGAACGGGTTGGCAAATATTTGTTATGGGTGAGGGCTTTTTACTCTAATCTTAAATCTGGGTTCTTTTGACTCAACTACAATAACCTGACACCACTTAACAATGTCGTAGTTTAGCCGAGCTAATATATATTTATTTGTTTTATTAATTTTTAATAAACCAAATAACTTTAAATTGAGGCGTAGGTTCGTGCCTCGGTGATCGCTTGAGGATCGGGCTCTAAGATTGCTAATCTTTATTTTTATTCTAGTGAATAAATAAACTGGGTTTCTTTCTTAACTTTATCAAATATTGCCACTTCAACTCGTTTGGGGATAATTAAAACAGTGCATTTACTAAAGAAAAATAGACTTTAATGAACATAACCCATCTCAATAAATAACACACAATAAATACAGATCTAATACACTTAAAAAAAGAAAATGGGATTACTGGGTGAGCCCTCACAGCTCGCTTCGAGATAAAATTTTACGGGGAGAAACAATTTTTAAGTTAATAGCTGTGTCCTTAGTCAGACATCCACTAAACTAATTATTATGAACGGGGACCTAAATAACAGGATTATTCTTTACTTATATAAGGTAATGGAGATTAATACAAGTTTCCAGTTAGAATATCTTCGAGGATTCTTGATCGGGGTTGGTTGTTTGTTCGCTAAATGGCGTTCGTTGACTTGCCTGGCGAGTTGACGGATGACGTCACGAGGGATCTTGGGTAGAGGCGACTTTAAGCTAAAACTTAGCCCTTCCACTTTGCTTCCGGGCGAGATGAAATCGTTGTCTTCTTTTTATTTTTTCTATCTAGTTGGGGTTTGTTCAACTCAGATAGACTAAGATTTGGAGTACTCAATCTGTGTAGGTTGATACTTACTAATCTTGGGGCTCAAACGGCGCCGAGCTTCCTTGGTACAATCTGGTATTGTACAAGGACTGCAAATTCTCCTTTTGCAATAACTTTGTCCTGGTGATGTTTGAGTCTTCTTGTCAACTCTAAAAATCTTTTTCTCAACCGGTGACTTTCTTGTCTCTTCGGTGGGAACGAACAAAAAGCCCCGTTTACACGGGTCATCCTGTTATATACCCCTGTTATGGGTTTGGGAGGTGGATGGAGGACGGGGGGTTTCGCAAGGTGGGACCTCAGGTTGGTCTCCCGCACTTTTGCACTTTTGCGTATGGTGGCTTGAAGAGGGGGTAATACGAAATCGGCAATTTGCACTTTTGAATGGGTTGTTTATAAATACACCCTCGAAGTGCCTGCCTTTTGAGCTGAGGTCAGGAATCAGTCTCGTATCACTTACCCTTTTGCCCGTTGCCCTATGTTACCGGAGAACATCGAAGGGGCAAAGCTAAACCCAGATGTCTTTAGTTATTATTTCCTGAGACTAGATATATATATATATATATATATATATATATATATATATATATATATATATATATATATATATACTAATCTCTTATTATACCTCTACAACATCAATAAATTGCTTGTGTTTTTAAACACTGAAAATGAAATTATGGATAAATTATAAGAATGCGTCCATTATATAATTACTCTACTCGATCCTTTAATATTTCTATCTTTCCTAGTCTTTTTGTTAAAAAAATAGATATATCATCACAAAGCACAAAAAGATTCTGAAAATTCCATTGAATTTCAATTAAGACTTTTAATTGAAATGAAAGAAACTACTGTCAAGCCTAGAGAGTACTGGACACTGATCTAGAACCTTAACTAGAGTTGTTTTAATTATTAGACCTTATTCCTTCCCACCATAATTTGTGAGCCGCTCCTGAAAGAATCTGGGTCTCGCTTTTTTGGCGCATCCGATTAAGAAAAAAACAAAATAAGTCCTACTAATCCTACTATGGGCGCCATTCCTGCCATAGTATTTTCGCAATTTGGAAATTTAATTTTTCATTTTGATCGTTGATTTACGTGAACCTGTTTTATTTTATTTGTAATTTACTGGCAAGGGGTATATTTACTTTAACGAGTCAAATTTAAAGTTTTAAATGTATTTTATTTGGAGATATACAGTAAATATTTATTTTTCGAGAAGCTTTGCCTTCCAAAACATTTTCCATAATTCACAAGTTTATCTCTTTCTTCTTGTAAAATTTCTAGTGCTACCAATACAGCTACCATACTAAAGAGTGCTTGGCGGGGACCAAAGCTGGATACTCTGAGTTTATTAGTAGATCACTGTAGACGAGCTATTTAACATTAGGAATGGCAGGGAAAAGGAATGATAGATGAGAGGAAAGGAAAGAGAGACTGAGCCTGCATAGAGAGAGGGCAGAGATCGCACCAAGACAACCAGTGAGATCTAAAAGGTGTCAGATCTCTCGTGGTTGGAGAGCAGAAGGAATTAGGGAGAAATTCTCCATAAGCTTTTTGTATTTACCGAGAGAGTAAATCGAATGACTGGTTCCATTTTGCTGGGTCAATTGCTGAGTTATAGATCATCGAGATATTTGAGGGATGACATTCATCGTTATTTATTGTATTTTAAAAATAGAGGGGATTTAATGCATCTCCCTTTTTTCATATAGATTATTTTGGTCACTTCCTTACCATATGTTTTCTTTTTTGATCAAATCTCACCATATATAGCTGATTAAAAACCTAAACTATTTATTTTTACCACTGATGCAAACTATACAGATTGTATACATCGTTATAGATTACAGTGAAACTGCTCTGCTGTGATATACTTTATGACTTACGTGGTCAAAAGTACCGGCCTAAGTTACATAGTGACAAAGGAAAATAGAGGCATTCGATCTTCTGATATCATCAGCTCACATATTCATCGGTTACCGCCAAAGAAATTGGTAAAACTTGCCTAACTCTTCGTTTTCGGGCGAAGAGAACATGATTTCTCGCTGTTACTTGCTGTCTTCACGCTACAAATTTTCAGGGAGTGACTGCTTAAGACAAGTAAAGGGAGGCTCAATTCTAGTGACTAGGAGAAAAACACGACAATTAGTGGGAATAAGTAATGAAAAAGTTTTCTTTCTCTAAAAGTGTTTTGGAGCCACTAATGATTTAACAATAAATACAAAATTTTAACTGTACTGCACTCATCTGGCGGTAGCTTATTAAATTTTTAAATAAAAATTAAACAATATATTAATTTATCAATAAATAATTAAATCTTAAATTAAATATTGACATATAAACAACAATAATCATAAAAAACAACGGTAATACTTCAGATTTGGAGCGCACGGTAGGTTGCGCTGTTAGCAGGCTACAATTTTGGGCTACAATATATCTCTTATGACGTCAGACGGTAGCTTCAGATGTGACCAATTAAGGCGTTATATTTTTTTGTTGTTTTGGGGATTTTTAACTTTTAGTCTGTATTATTTACTAAATATCTGCGCCTCTGCTCGTTTATAGTTTTTTCTAAGTTAGGTAAGGTTTCTTGATGTCTTTTATTGTTTTGTTTTTTTGTTTTCGTATTTTTTGTTTTACAGTGAACGATAACAGCTTCTTACTGGCAACGTCGTAGAACCCGCTTAGCATTTGTTTCTGTTTCGTTATGGCTTTTTCGTGCTCTAGTTGTGCTTCTTCGTTATTTGAATCCGGATTTATTTTACATGACCGCGAAAAACTTCTAGATTATTTAGAGGCACATAAACTAATCAAGAAACCTATAAAATTAAGTATTGTTTGTTTGGTTTTTCTGCTAGTAAAAAGCTGTTAGGGGAAAAAAAACAGTAAATTCAAGGGGACTGTTGGTGGGGAAGATAACACTGCGGGAGGACCACGCTACTATGATCCTGAGTTTCAATCAATTGGGGGGTCTGGGGGGGCGCAGCCCCCAGTATTTTCACCTTTTCCTATAAAATATAATGCCGTAATTGTTCACATCTGACGCTACCGTCTGACGTCATAAGACATATATTGTAGCCAAAAATTGTAGCCTATAAACAGCACCACCTACCGTGCGCCTTGAAACTGAAGTGTTACCAAAACAACAATAACAATCATGAAATCATATCAATCAAATTCCAAGCTTTGGTTTGCAAGGGAAGACTCACCTTCCTCAGACACCAATGCAATGAAAAACTAAATTAAACAAACGTATGGATCTTATGAAATAAAATATGGGTAAAGTTTACACTTCAACCACCTCTCTTGTTTCTGTGTATCACTTCTCCGCACATACTGATATCAAGCGTTGAAGCTTGGGGGGACGCGTGCTAGCTTGCGCGCCAACCACACGGGCCGAGAGCTTTCGGTCGATCAAAGGAGGGATGTCGTGCTTTTTCAATTATATGTTCTCCATCTTTACGGGGACGGTTTCATTTGGGCGGTGGTCTTTGGGATGCGAACGAAAAAGTTAAATTGATGAAATGTGTCGTCATGACTTACGTGTCCCGTTAGCCCAGTTGGTAGAGCACTGGTCTAGATAACCAGAGGTCTGAGGTACGATTCCTTGCCGGGCAATGGGTTTTTTCTCTTTGATTTTCTCGGGGTCAACTCGAATAGGATCTCTCCTCTCTTGTTTCTGTGTATCAATTCTCCACACATACTTATATCAAGCTTTTAAGCTTGGGGGGACGCGTGCTAGTTTGCACGCCAATACACTGTCCGAAGGCTTTCCGTCGCTCAAAGGAGGGATGTCGTGCTTTTCCAATCATATATCTATATAATATTGGGAATATGTTCAACCACAATAGTATTCAATAATGGTAAAAATAAAGCAAAATTTAGGAGAATTATGATTTTGCAAGAATAAATACTAAATGGTAACTATGTCAATATCACTTGTTTTTTTCTGGCTATAGCAGCAATATTTACGTATAATAGTGTGTGACTGATCAGGAATACAAACAAAGGATAATATAGGTCTGATTACAAATCTGTTAACATTTATCCGTTGAAAAAAACAGCCAGAACTGTGCAAAAGACTCTCTCTCCACATTACAGAGAAAGTGATGCAAGCTAAATTTAACCGTACATAATGATTCACAAACGGTACTGCACATACAGCTCTTCAGCCACATTGAAGAGTGGCCATATTTAAGCCTCACCTGTATATGAGTAGATAATAAATCCGTAAAAATGAGAGGTAGCACTTGAAATTATAGAGTGGTAAAGATGACTATTGCGCAGAGAAACGATGATACAAGGTTAAATGTTAAACATGTACCAACAAGGCCAACAGTAAGTCATACCGTTCAGTGTTTTATTTTTTTTTAATATGACCAACATAGACACATTGAAACCAATCTATAATCTTTATCTCTATCTGACCCTCACAAACCCCTTGAAACGCATACATGCACCTATAAGGGTTCCAGGGACCTCAGGTAAAGAAACATGAACATAAGAGTTTAAAATTTCGTTAGATCGACCGAATAGTTTGAAGTCATTGTCAAATAATTCGCCGGCAACCTTGGGAGGACTTTGCCAATTATATCATTCGAAAGAGAATGTAAAACCACATAAGGCTTTCTAATTTCGCTGAATAGGCCGAATAGTTCCAATGTTACTAACAAAATAAAAGCGAAATGGGACCGACGGACGGACCAGCCGACCGACCGACTGACTATCATAGTTAGATAAAGAGTCGCCCGCGACTAAAAAGCTGTGCCTTCCCACCAGCCCCCTATTAAATCATTTTATTTTATATTTGTGCGTTTTTGTTTAACAAAGGAAAACGTTTATAAGAAATTTATTTTATTTATAACATAGTAATTATCCTGATATTTCTCGGATGACAAACTGAATCGAGCGGCATTAAAATTGCTAGGTTTTAAATGAATGAATTAAAGAAAGAGGTTTATCTCTTTATCAAGGTGTGCGCTAATCCGCGCTTGGAACATGCACTAAATCGTTCCTAAATAAACCTCAGATTTAACTTGCGAGCAGTTTTATTCCTGAATTATTGAGGATCGAAGCTGCAGTAGCTCATTGTCTTTGTCTTTACACAGGCATCGTAATAAGCTTGGAGTTGGAAACACGGGTTGAAGCTTGGTACCGTGGAGAGTTTGTTTGAGAATAGTTAAGAATTTAGACCAAATAAAGGAGGTAAGTGTTTCTATATAAAAGAAATGGAAAGAATACTTTATCTTTAGAGATGTAGGAGGGCAATGTACGGTTGAACTTTGCATTGAGAAATGAATGAAAGTTTCGGTGTAAGGAGGTAAGTTCATTGTTTATTCGAGGCTATAAGCGAGGTAAATATAGCTCTAATAGAATAAATTTTAAATATGGTGGCGTAGTAACTTAAAGAAAATGTAATCCGGATCCTTTATATGTTGATTTAGGGGTAAAGAATCTGTCAGATGTGTGAGTCATTTGTAGGTAGAGGAAGAGAATGGAGATATTGGCTTCCTTTCCTTGAGTAAATTTTATATTTGGGCCATCGAGTCGCTTTCTCCTCTGAAGAAAACATGATAAGTTTTGCTAGATAGGCATCAACAGGGCTATTCATAGCGAAGGAGATAAAACAAAGAGTATTTTTTTAATTTGTTTCCTGTTATAACCGTGAAATGTGGAGTTGGGGGAGCGTAAGGCGCAGGAAGGAGAAGAATAAATGGTTTCTATAAATCAAACACTGTTATACGGGATGTACGTCTACCTATTGTTTAGGATAAGGGGCTCTAAACACTAGGGAACCAAATTTTACATTTTACTTGTTTCTGGGTTAAAAGAGAACTCTCCACGCTGTTCCTAACTAAAATAAATAAAAGAATAAATTTTCCTTCCAAAACTTTTCTGTGCTTCCTGCTTTTCTATATCTAGCACTGAATTTGTAAATTTGCCCATTCAGAAAATAATTCTAGGGAATTATCTATTTTGGCAAACAGATTGAGAAGCATGTTAGAAAATTGTAAATTTTATTTCAAAAGTGCCTTGGAATGTTGTATGAAAATATTTCTACTGGGATTCCTTAATCTGCTATCATCTCAGCTCTTGCAACCTTAGTGAAAACATCAGAAATGTATTGGCATAAAGTGGCTGCAATCATTCCCCAGATGTATTCTGTTATATCTGCTGAAAGTTCATTTAAAAAAGAAGTGTGTGAAGCTTATGCAACATACTTTGACATGAAAAAGATTGGGTTGCTCATTTTTCTTGTGAAAATTGCAATAAAACTATACAAGCTGAGGAAATTCTTTGTGAAAACATTAAAATATTAAATGTCAGAATTATTTAAGCTATTATGTATGTTTGTTTGTAAGCCAAAAGAGTAAGAAAATATATTTTTACTTTGATATGATGGTATAGATTGTGTGTTGCACCACACAATCCTGATCTTCCTGCGTCTACACATCAGGAACAGATTATGTCACCCTCAGAAGAAAACATCAATTCAGAAGCTTAAAATATCAATAAAGATGTCTACTACAGTGTGATAGATTTTTGGTCTTGAGAGGAAACATACTAAACATACCTCAATGACCTTGTCAGAGATTTTAGTTTGTCAAAGATAAATGCTAAAATTTTAATTTCCAGGATAAAAGAGTGCTTTGGAATATTTTTCACTATAAAGTATTCCGGACACCCACCTCCATTTTTTCCTATCCTGCTCCTTACCTCTTTGACACAGTGTTTTCATTTAATCCATGTAGAGAGCACCGATATAGAAAGCGAAGGTGAAAACAGAGAGCCGGCGGGCGAAAAGAAGAAGAAAGGAAGATTACGATTTGTAGTTCGAACAAAAATTGAAGATATTCTAGCGAAAGGAAGAATTCTTCGACAAGCAGCCTTTTTCATTCTTTTTATGAGGTGGGTGTCGTTGTTATTCTTTCTTTATATAGCAGTTAACTTTAATTAACCAAATTAAGTCGAATAATTCTACTTATTGCAGTATCTCATTTCCTCATTAGGATTAAGATTGCTGCACCATAACCAAACATTTCCCAGCAGCAAAGTTTCCATTTTGTGTTCTTGGCGGATCATTTTCCTTGTCCAATTTTTGTGTATTATTTTGTGTAAATTTTGAGGAAAAAGTTTGGAATAATCTTTATAGTTTTGTGCGCTATGGTATTTAAAATGTCTGTCAAAGTACCAACCAAGGAGGAGGTGAGATCCATAAAAACTTCCCGTACTAAAATAACTAGGAATGTCCTTAAAAAACCCGAAGAAAGCCTCACTCCTCAATACCTCAAAAATATAATATCCCTCATTCAAGAAAAGTTTGAGTCTCTTAAGAAAGCCCAAAATGCCCACTATTTGTACATTACCTCATTAGAAGAGCTAGGGGGAAAGGCAATAGATGTTGAGCTGAAAGAATTGTCAGAGCTGGATAATAAATAAAATGATGGAATATTATCCTGTATCAGCACTCTAGAATCTAAATTAATAGAACACAGTTCTCTTAGCAGCAATACCAGTAGTCATAATAAACCACTCTCCACCTCTTAGTCTATACCACAATTTAAAGTTAAGGTGCCTGAACAATGAGCAAATGAGCAAAACCCATTTGAATATTTTAGATTTAAGGATTACTTTTTCAATGCCATTAATAGTTTTGAAGGTTTGAAGAATTCAGTGAAGTTAGTTTATCTCAAGGCATACCTTAAAGATAGAGCTTTGTCATTAATTAAAAATTTTTTCATAGCAGATGAAAATTTTGAAGCTGCTTGGACCATTTAAGAGGAAGAATTCTTTGACCAGGATTTACTGATCAATAAAACCCTAACCCAAATTATTAATTGGAGTCCTTGTACTAATCTTGAAATGAATATGAGCTTCATCTTACATCTTAAAGCAAAAACTCTTGTACTAGAGAAAATTGGTCTAAAATTTATCGAGGAAGGTTCTTCAGGGTCAGTTCTCTTAAATAATATTGTCAGAGCTAAACTTTTTTCACCCTTCCTTGAAGAATTATGCAAGAAGGTACAAAATAACTTTCCATCAGCTGCTCTTATTTTTTCATATGCTTCATTTATTTATAAACTGATTAAACCTAGAGAATGTGTAAAATCTGTTGAGATCAAAAGGGACAGTAATGTGGTCAAAGGTGATAAGTCTGTTTCTAACCGACCTGTTGAGTTCACCAAAAAGGATAATAAAACTTATTTGCATTTTGACACTCATGTTAAGAATAAACCACTTGGGTGTAAATTTTGTCAGTTGACTAATCATTCGTCAATACATTGTAAGAAATATTACAATTTTAAAAGCAAGTCCAAGAATGCTGTTGAACTTGGGATGTCTAGTAGATAACTTAGCCTAAATCATAGAGAGAGCGATTGTTCAAGTATTAACACTAGGTTACCTTTTTCATGTAAAAGTTGCCATACCTGTACTCATGTAACCCCAATGTGTCCTTCCATGCTTCTGTCCCTTTCTTGTGAAAAAAATGTGAAGGGAGAAAGGAAGTGATAAATGACTAACCGTTGGATCAAAAGTGGATATTGCAAATCCAGTGTTATCCTTTTTTTTCAAACTCCTACAGGTTTTCAGAGAATGCCTTTTCTACTTGGTAGTGGGGCTCAGTTATCAATAATAGATTATAGCCAACTTCAAAAGTATGGTGTAAAAGCTAAAGAAATTGCAAGGCCTATAATTAGCCTGGGCATTAATAAGTCTATCCAAGGTTATTCCTTTGATACTTCCATTATCTTACCTAGTTCGGATAAAGCTCAAGTAATTTTTGTCTGTGTGCCAAATCTAAATTTAAATCTGACTGTTAAAGGTATCTCTTCCATTTTAGAGAAACTTAAACTTATGGATTTCCTTCTGAGTAAAAATATACCCGATTATCATAATGATTCAATCAATATTTGTGGAGTTTTAGGCAATGATATTTGGCAACATTTTAGGGGTTTTAAGCTACAAAATTTGAATGCAGCTAGGATGCTTCGAGTATTAAAGGGTTTGTACCCATTGAATCTATTGAATCCCTGACTGCTACCATTTCCAATAAGAAATTTCAACATTGTATTAATACCAATGATCTGCCAAACCATGAAGATTTTTCTTCAGCTACTTCTTATAAATTTAATGTCTCGAGCCAAGTAGAATCACTATATATAAAGGGAGGAAACTTTGATAATTTTGCTAACTCACCCAATTTGTCTAATGTACATAAAAAAAGCATCTGCTTAGTCCTCATGTCTTGTCCGCCATGATGTTTCTTGTTAGGCTGTCGTCCCTGAAAAGAGAAAAGTTAAGAGAAAGGTCAGGCCTTCAATAAAGTCTTGTCAAAAGTCCTCTTCTGTGAATACAGAAGTTTTGTGTACCTAAACAATATAATAATGCAATTAATTTTCTATTGAATCCTAAATCAAACTATTTCTCTCCTATGTCTGAGTCATTTCCCAATTCAGATGTAGAACTTAACCTGGAAAACTTGTATTCCCTAAAAACCATAGGTATTAGAGAAGAAAATATTTCTCTATATGATGAAAAAGAAGTGGAAAACTTTTAAAATTCAATGCAGTTTAAAAATGGGCATTACTATATAGATATACCTTGGCACAGAGATGTGGTGGATAAAGTCCCATCAAATTATAACTTAGCAAAAATTTTGGCTAGAAAGGTGTCCAGTAAGAATGGTCCTTTAGATTCAAATTATTTTAAAGTATTCCAGGAACAACTTAAATTAGGTATAATAGAGGAACTTAAGGAACCTTCCAATCCAGATGACCATAAATGGATACCTCACAGACCCATCATAAGGGAAGATCCATTAGTTAACTATACAAAAATTCGCCCATCTTTAAATGTTAAAAAGAGTCCTTCACTAAATGAAGCTGTTTATGCAGCTACTGACATGCTGAATGACTTGTTAAGTTTATTGATGTAGTTTAGGACCAATGAGTATGTGTTGTTAGCAGATATTGCAAAAGCGTTTCTCAATATTAAATTAAATAATGATAGTTACAAGAACTGTTTTAGTTTTGTTGTGTATTATAATAATAAATTTCATTATTTCCGTTATTCCAACATTATATTTGGATTGATCTGTTCACCCTTTATATTAAATTATGTCTTATATAATCATGCCCAGAACTGTAATAATGTCATTTTGAGAGGCATTATACAACATAAATTATAGGTAGATAAGCTCATATTAACTAATAGGGATAAAAATACTCTGATTGAGATTGGACGTGCAGTGTCCAGTAGCATGTCATGGGCAGGATTATTACTTAGAGAGTGGTGTAGCAATGCTAATGATGTTGTGAACCAATTTGTTACAAGTGAGAAAACTTTAACTACTAAAGAATCCAAAGTATTGGGATATGTCTTTAAACCTGAGGAGGATAAAATGTCTCATAAAGTAAATTATGTAGATCCTAAGTGTAATACCAAGAGAGAAATACTCAGTTCTGTATCATTTGTGTTTTATCCTATGGATTTATTTCCCCTCTATTAGTTGAAGCAAAACTTTTTATAAAGAAGTTATGCACCAATAAATATTCTAGGGATCAAGAACTGCCGGAAGAAATTTTATCTGAATGGCAGCATTTTGCCACTAAATTCAACAAGTATCTTGGTCAGGAAAATATATCTGTATCCCGCAAAGTTGCCAACGATGATCTACTATGCTCCTTAATTATTTTTACTGATGCCTCAAAAGCAACTTATGGTTTTTCAATTTATTGTGTCCAAAATGGAGATTCTAAGTTGCTCTTCAGTAAATTTAAATTAACTCCATTGCCTAACAAAACATTGCCATCATTAGAATTGTTGGTAATTTTTGTGGCTATAAAGTGTACGGATACAAGTGTGAGTGATTCAAATTTCAATATCAATGTTGAAAATATTACTTTTCTCACTGACAGTCAGGTGTCTTTTGCTTGGACCTTGACTAGAAGAGCTATGAAAAAGAATATTTTTGTGAATAATAGGTTAAAAGAAATGGAAATATTCCAAAAAGGGCTAGAAAAGAGAAACATTCTCTTGTCCTTTAAATATGTTCCTTCTAAACATAATATAGCTGATAATTTAACTAGAGTTGTGTCCATTTCCAAGTTTCGCAATCAGGTGTCTATGTGGTTTAATGGTTCTACTTGAATTACCTTACCTGTGAAAGGTTGGCCTAAGGGTCAGTTAGGCTGTCTTCCAGCTCCATTTAAAGAGGGAAGTTGTTCTATAGATGAAAAGTCTTGTCCTGTCGTACTACCTGTGGCAGAAGATACTCAAGTTATTGACATAAATAAATTTTCTTTATAATCCAAATTAATTTCAGTAACTTCAAAGGTATTAAGAGCTGTTAAAATGTTAAAATATTGGTAATAAATGTAGCAGAAATTAAAGAATTAAGCTTTGTGTATCTTATTAAACAGATGCAGAGTGTTTGTTCTGCAGAAGAAATTAAATTTCTTCAAAACTTTCCTACCTCTTATAAAAATGTACCCATTCTTGTTAAAAATCTTAACCTGTTCCTAGATTGTAATGGTATTCTTAGGTCTAAAGGAAGGATGTCCAAGAATTTACTCTTAAGTTATGATGCAGTAAACCCAATCATTCTTAGTGATCAACATCATTAAACAACATTAATCATAATAAATTCTCATCTTTCCTGTAAGCATTTGGGTGTGGATTCCACTGTTAATCATCTTAGACAAACTGGTTTTGGGGTCCTTAAAGTTAGACAAGCAGTAAAGAAAGTATTTAAAAATTGTATTTTATGCCATAAATACAATTTTAGCCCTTTCCATGCTCTAGCTACACCTTCTCTTTCAAAAGATCGAATTAACTTTGTTCATCCCTTTTAGCATACTGGCATAGATTTTACTGGACATTTCTTCGCTTCTGATTTTTCTGGTAATAGACATAAAATATATATATTAATTTTCACATGTATGAATTCAAGAGCTATTCATTTAGAAGTTGTAAACAATATGTCTGTAGAAGAATTTATTATGGCTTTTGTCCGGTTTTATAATAGATATGGTCTGCCAAAAGTTTTGTATTCAGATAATGCAAGGTCATTTACTTCAAGCACATCACTTTTCTCAAATTTCATTGCTGCAGATATTTTTCAAAAAAAATTTGTTAAATATAACTTAGTGCATAAGACAATCCCAGCATACTCTCCTTGGTTTGGGGCCAGTTGGGAGAGACTCATTAAAACTGTAAAACAATGCATATATAAAACTTTTGGAAGATCACTTATAAAGAAATCTAATTTTATAACAGCCCTTTCAGATATTCAACTTGCCATAAACAACCGTCCTTTAACATATAGGAATAAAGAGAATGGTATAAAGGTAATTACTGCTAATCATCTCATGTCATGCCGAGTATCTTTTCCATCCTTAATTATTTATGAAGAATTTATTGATAGCAATATTGATTCAGAAGAAATTAGAGACAATTTATTAAACTTTCTTGAGTTAAGAGATGTAATAGTTATCAGATTTCAAAAGGAATGGTATACTGATTATCTTTAAGAAATAAACATAGTAATTCATTTTCGCTTGTAGATTGTTATGAGGGAAATAATAAATATTTATATCTAGGTTCTGTGGTACTTATTAAAAATCCAATTAAACCTCGCCCATACTGGAGTATTAGTAAAATAGTAGAAGTGCTCCCAGGTGAAGACAATTTAATTCGTGTGGTTAAAGCTTTAAAACATGATAATAATATTGTAACTACTTCAGTAACTAATCTTTATCCCTTGGAATTAGCTAGTGGGGATGGTCAGCAGCAGTTAGGTAGTCAATAAATTCCTTCTTTTGTTGAAGCGGATCATGATAAAGGTATTGCTGGTAAGAATTTTGTCTCAGCTTCTCGACCTAGCAGAAAAGCTGCAGTAAAATTTAAAGAAAGAATGGATGAATGGTTAAAGTCTGATCAACTTTAACTTTCAAAATAACTTAGGTTATTAATGTATGAAACTTTTCAAGATAGCTTTATATTTATAATCTTTAAAAATGTGTTAAGATTTAAACTTTATAGAGTAAATACTGTAAACACATGAACTTCTAAACAAATAAAAACTTAAATGTATTAAGGAAAAAAGATATCCCATAAATTTAATATTGGAAGGACTTTTAAATCTTCTAAAATATATGCACACTATTTGTAAATTTAAAATCAAATATTGTTGATGAAGGAGTATTTAAACAAGGGAGAGGGTAGGTCGCTGGGGGACTAAACAGAATTTATCTCCCAGGGAGTTGCTTTTCCTTTGATAAAGATTTATCTGCATATTATAAATATGCTATGTAATTTCGAATGTAAATAGTATAAGTATTAAATATTAAACTGTGTTTATCTTTTTAATTTCCTGAGTAAGAGTGTTTGGAATATTTTTCACTATAAAGTATTCCGGACACCTACCTCTCTTTATTCCTATCCTGCTCCTTACCTCTTTGACACGGTGTGTCCATTTAATCTCTGTAGAGAGCCCCGATACGAAAAGCAGAGGTGAAAACAGAGAGCCGGCGGCGAAAAAAAGAGAACGGAAGATTACGTTGCGTAGTTCGAACAAAAATTGAAGATATTCTAGCGAAAGGAAAAATTCTTCGACAAGCCGCCTTTTACATTCTTTCTCTGAGGTGGGTGTCGTTGTTATTCTTTCTTTATATAGCAGTTAACTTCAATTAACCAAAGGGCAGGTGCTGGATAAAAACTGTACAAGTGACAATGCAAAGGGAAGGTCATAAAACTTTTCCAAGATTCTTGAATTTTCAAGCTGGGTTTTCTACTGCAATGGTGTATCTGATCTGTTTGATACAATTAGAATTATATCTAATTTTGATTATATCTAATCCTTGAAAGCTACTTACGAAGCATCTAAACATTAATTCTCCATAATTGGAATAGGCATCCATCTCTTACTTTGGCTCATTCAGTGTATCTCAAGGAAGATTAAAATAGTTCTCCTGCTAAAAGATTTGAATTTTAAGGAGAATATCTAGGAATTAAATGGAGACTTAAAGATGGTAGCAACTTTGGTGGATCTTCAGGGAGATTTTACCAAGTTTCAATGCTTAATCTGTCTTCGGGAAAGTATGGATACCACAGAATATTATCACAAGAAGCACTAGCCAAATATGACTGAGCTCTCTATTGGAGGGCATATTGTCAAGCATGAGCAATAGAAATTGAGAGATCCTTTAAAGTTGCTCTTTCTTTCATTGCACTTGAAAGTAGATCTCATAAAAAGTTTTTCAGCGTTCTTAACAAATAGTTTGCAGCCTTCAAGTAACTTCAAAATTTCTTTCCCAATCTCTCTGAGGCAAAAGTAAAAGCCGATAACTTTGTTGAACCACAAATCAGGAAATCATGGATTGGTCAGTATTCCCTAAAATCTTACTTAAATGGGTTAATAAGCCTAGGAAAGGTTTTATTTCTTTGTGTTGGAGATTTTAGGCAGCCACTAGGCTGGAAATTATGTTGAATTGGTTGAGAAGATAGTTTAAACCTATGAACAAATGTACTGCAGGATGTATCTGAAAGTATCCTTCATTCCTATCTTGTTATGTACTATATATAAGCCTTGTTTCCACTTGGCCAGAATGATAAATTTGTCTATTTAGAAGGGTAAACCCATTAAAATATAGGTATACTTGATATTGTTTCATGCCTTAACCAGTATTCTACTTTCCAATGTGTTTCGGTGAACTTATCTACCTTTTGAACCATGTCCAATAGCGGAATAACAGAACAATCGAGGGAATTGAAAGAAAAACCATCAATACACAAATATTATTTTCGTTCACTAGGATATGTTATGAAGAAAAGTTAGTCCTAATTATATATATATATATCTACGCCTCCACCACCAGGCCAATAAAAACGAGGAACAAACGGGGAGCTACTATTGGAATCTCACAATCTGCCAACTCATCCTTAATGAATTCTCCCTTCCCAAACTACGAACGCCGTTTTCCAAGCAATGGAAAGAATGGTAGAAAAACCACTACCCTACCACACCATGGATTAAATTGAGGAAGGCATGCAACAAATTATTTAAGAACACCGTAATATTTCGTAGAATCTGATAGCTAAATAGGTAAATAAATTAAACGGACGTCCCTTAAATATCACATAAAACCTAAAGGATGCACCATCCTCTCAAAAATTCATCAAAGCCAAGACCAAAAAGAACTATTGAAATTTGGAATTAACTGCCACTATAAAGGTAATCCTAAGAAACAATAAAAACACCTTAATACAGAGACACTTATTTATGCTATACAAATCTTGAAAAAAGAATAAAGTCACCATCAAAACCATACTTACAGCCAAACTCCTGACCGAGGATGCAGAAAACAGGGACACCTTAAACTAATGCTCTTACCCCCAAACTAATTAAGGCAGCTAAACACACTAGAAATAAATCAGAAATTATGGTTAAAATGCTAATAAATGATCAACCACTGTCATCATATCTAGAGAAGAACACTTTGCTAAGATGGATACTATCTTCAGTGACGTATTAAATTCCGAAAAATAAATAGGAACTCAACTAACCAAGTAAAAAGAAAGTAAAACTATCGATTGCATCAACACTATACCACGAAGAGTAAAATCTTCTCAAATATCGATGATTTCACTCCTATTGACGCTTAGGGTACCATAAAAACTCACAAAAATGGCAACTCATTCAGATATTGCCAATTAGGGGCCTATCCAGTTAAGCCTAAAATCCTCCGCAGACTCTATCGACTTAATTCAGTACACAACCATTAATAGCACCATAGCGTCCATAGAGATTTAATATGTACTTACAAAAGTCCTTGTCCACTAAATGATTAGCTTAATTCTAGATCTACTACCTCATTATAATGAGCTTTCCCTTCTTAACATAACCGGAGATGCATTGAAAAAACTCCTCCTCACCTGTACCAGGGAAACACCTTGCGACAGACCAAACGGCTACTTGCATGTTCAGGTGGATGGCATTGCCATGGATTCTCCATTTAGTGTAATTATAACAAACTTCTACTTGTGAAACTTGGATGAACGAGTGTTCTTTACTTTTCTAAAGCCACGTATTTACTATAGGAATATAGACGACATTTATATTAACGTAGGAATCAAAGAAGAAATTCAGGAAGTACTAAGAGAATTCAAAAGCTGTTCTTCAATTTACTACCCAATCGAGAGAATTCACAACAATCATCTACTGTTTTTTTATTTCCTTACAATTAAACTCAACAAGAAAATAAAGAGTAAATTATACCTGAAAAATATAAACTCAGGCCTCATCGTGAACACAAAAAGCAAATGCCTCGGCCGATACAAGAAAAGTTTAATAAATGTATATGTTAATTGCGCTTTCACACACTGTTATACATAGAAGTACACGCACGACGAACTTGAACGAGCCCCGCAGGTCTTAGTGAACAACGGATTTATGAATTATGATATACAAACGACTATTCGCAAAAAATGTATAGATAGTATTCTTCACCTACAGAAACATCCAAACAGCAAGCTGGTGAAACTACCATAAATATATACTACATGAGCACCATGAGCACAGCATACAAA
The DNA here is from genome assembly GCA_963969495.1 of Ceratothoa steindachneri. NCBI lineage: Eukaryota > Metazoa > Arthropoda > Malacostraca > Isopoda > Cymothoidae > Ceratothoa > Ceratothoa steindachneri. The sequence goes on from OZ018334.1 coordinate 73,184,850, forward strand.
ACCAACAAACTAATGATCAAGGAAATTAGAAACGAGGAGTAAAATCAAAAAATAAAGAAATCAATATTTCACCTACAGTCTACCAAAAAATAAACGTACTTCAAATCTCATCATGAAAAATAACCCAGGACCTAAACCAGAACCAATAAATAGAAGTCACCTGATATAATAACCCAATTGCATATTGAGAGACTGTGAGCTCCACCGTATTTGAATATAGGGATGACTAAAACCCAGCTTCATGACGAATTGCATGCCATATAAATAACGGTGCCTTCAAAACACACACAGTGGTAGAACATGGATTGCAACTTGACAGAAATACATTCAAAGAAAACAAATTTTAGGTCATGCTCCAAACCGCCGACAATTACTTATACTAGATGCAATATATATAAAAGAGAAGAAATCATATAGTATGACAATGAATTGCTTAGATACAACATGGCATTATGTAAAGTTGTTACAATTTTCCTAAAAAATGAAAAATATGAATAGAAAAATTCTTAAACATAGAAATAAAATCTAAATTGCAAAATTCTGAAACATAGAAATAAAATCTAAATTGCAAAATTCTCAAACAAATTCCTAAAGAAAATCTGAATTCAGATTTCAATTGAGCTTATCAAAATTAGATAAGAATCAGTTCCAGTAAAAGTACAGCAAAATATTTATACTCCAGTATTCTCTATATTATTTAACTTCCAATTCTTCCTGTTAATTTTTGAGATCGTTAACTTGGTGGAGGTATTTGAAAGAAAGACATTTAAAGACACGTTGTCATAGGCTTTATCAGAATATCGATGTTTTAAATCGTAAATTAAACATGTAAATTTAGGTTTAGCCACTTCTGCATCAATTTTGACTAGATTAGTTACATGGTTTCTCAGATACGGTGTTTAGTGTTAGCTAAAAGTTTTTACTTTAAAAATAATTAATTTGTTTCCATAAGTTATATTATTATTGAGTAAATGTTACTGGTAAATAATTCTTTGTATGTGCACCTCTACTCTCTTGGAATATGAGATACTCTTTGCCACTTTCGAATTCACAGGGACAAAAATTACTTTACAAAGTAATTGAACAACTTCGCAAGTATATATAGTTCTTTTCACGTCCTCAAAATTCCTTCACAATCCCATATATTAGAATAAAGAAATAAGAAAGATAAAAGTAAGTATATAGTCAAAATACTGTAATTAATTTTTTTTCTATTTATTATTCTTGTATGGACTAAATTTTCTAATAATAGGAATGACGTCTGTATTTCAAAATTCCGTCCTTACTTTTTTTCACAAATAGCTTCATAGACTGACGGCAGTAGGAAAAAGTTATAATCTATAAAGAGTAAACAACTACAGTATATCTTTGAGGTGATAAAATATGCTTGTAAAATACTATCCCCGGTCGTAATGAGAAATGGAACCCACTGAAGAATGAGGTCTGGTTTTACAAACCGCATTTAATTACTTCAGTCAGATGCGGCATCAAGACCAGGAAGCTGGATCTAATTTATGCATCAGAAAATAAAGGTAGCGATTATTACTTTAAGGATAATGAATATCAAGTAGAAAGGCGACTTCCAGCAGGAGTATAAGCGTCAAAATTGCGGGGTTTTTAGCCTAGACATGGTAAGTAAATTTAAAAAAAGGACAAAAGTATAACCAAATTAAATAAAAAAACAAGAAAAATAATCAAAATAAGCAAGTTCTGATGCCAGTGGGATAATCGCTACCTCAAGGGACGACTGGGAACTCAACACCAAAATACTAAATTTTTTGGAAGTGAATCTCCCCCTACACCTTCATCTATCACTGATCATCAGAAAAATTAAAAGCATTGATACAAGTGACAGATCAACTTTATCAGTCAGATGGTTTGCTCATAGAATCTTGTGACTTTGTTAAGATCAACCACCTAAAAATCAGCTAGAAAGTTCAGCAGCCGTTAAAATAAATAAAATAAAGATATAATAAATTATCAATAACTTCGCCTTCAGAGTGATTATGAGAATAAATTCATTATAGGAAGAAATTTAAGATGGATATTTTTCAAACGATCACAAGGAATAAGCATTGGTCATAAAAATATCAAGGGGACTGATCTATTAGATGGTCGTGAGGCCTACTAGTGTCTCCTATTCGAAGATGGCAGAAAATAATTTGATACCTTCTAGTCCACAGAAAATATTAAGGCCAAATGGGATGCATTTAAATGCCATCACACAGTCTTACATATTCTTTGCCATGGCAATCATAATGGCTGACCTGATTTCTGCTAAATAGTGAGAGTTGTGAAAAGCGAAACACTTGACCGCTTCCTCATTTTTTGAAGAGAGGCTGGTTGGTCTTTTAATCTGCTTGCTCGTTTCCCTAAAGAATCCCATGTCCAGGAATCTAGCAGAGGACAATCTAGACATCCTGCCCTCTTGCATAATTATTTTTTTTCTTTCTATTTATCCAAGGCATCTAGTTTCTTCTATTTAGTACTCTAGATTTACAGCGCATTATTTCCTTATTTATAATGTGGAAATTGAACTATTTACTGCATTATATATTTCCTGAACGTTTACTGCGTTTATACTTCCATTCCAATCCAGAGGTTTTATACGAGAGCGATAAAAGATTACAAAAGTTAAATTGGGTTCTTAAATGGAAGCTATTGGAACTTTTTTCGGAATATTTAAATTGAATAGGATTATTTTGTGATCGCTCTACTTAAGTTTAGGAGATTGTGTTTGCGTATCATTTCGTCTGCCTTATGTGTCGTTTTGATTATAATTATACTTCTGGAAAATACAAGTCATTGCTTACAGCCGTTTCTATTTTTCGAGTTTTGTCCACAAGCTTTTAAGAAGAATAAAATTGTACTCTTCTGTTTTAAATTGAGATCCATAAAGTAACACAAAATTTATTATTTTACTCTTTATCATGAATTTCTCAGTTAGAATTTATAATATAATATTCATATTGATTAGATTATCGCGAATATTTCGGGTTGTTTATAAAATATAAGGCCTTTTCTTTTTATTCTAGATAATTTTTTCAATAGGTTGTATTATCGACCTATAGATCACGGCATTTATTTTATTATTATTTATCCTTAAATCGACAGCTAAAATCTCAGCCATAATATCCATACTGCTGTATTTCATTACCTCGTTTTTTTGTATATATTTTACATGTACTTATAGCTAGGTATGTAAATCATTTGAAAAAGGTTTATCTTAGAACTTTCCTATCATTTCTCCATAACTAAAATATTATCAATGTTTGACGCAATTAAGACCACTAATTCTTCAATCTTGACCATAATACTGCGCTTGTTTATGTAAAAACATGCCAAGTTTCAGAATTTTTATTCTGTACATGACTATTGCGTTGCTAGGAACAGCAATCCCCTATGCCCTTTAGTGTACAATCACTGCACAACCGCAAAGAAAGAAAGAGAGAGAGAGAGGGAGAGAAGGACAAATGCACATTTTGCCAGGTTGAAGTATCAAAGATGGAACGGTAGGAGCAATAAAATAAGATCGTTTGGAGACAGTTTGTGAACAAGCAGAATCTGATTAGAACGTCTGGATTCGAAGCCCGACTACAACTTGAGGCTATTGCACCCGAGTATGAGAGCAAATGGACAAACAGAGTAATTAAAGCTGTCTGAAATGGAGAACAGAATCGGCGACAAAGGTTGTTTCATCTTAATGTAAAATTAGATAAGGTCATCTTGTAGCTTTAAGCAAAGGATTCTCTGTGATACCATCGAAAAGGAGAGAGCCTCAAATTAAGATACCAAGTGGAGAATTACAGCCAATCACAGACTAGACTCCAACTAATCACAAGCTCCACCTCAGCGGCTCAAGAGAGGCGGACCTATGCGTCACCTCCAAAATGTTGCCTGGTATAAATAGGAGAAGATTTCATTCAAATGACGATTTTTGACACATTATTGATTGATTCATTTAGTTATTCATTGATTAATTATTAGACTCTTAATTTACCGGTCTGCGAATCTCCATTATTCTTGCTCTTGCCATTATAACTCGATTTAGCATATTTCGTTGCGCACATTAAATCTTTACCGTAAGTGTAAACATTTCAAAGTTGTATAAAAATACAATTGTTTAATTCCTTCAAAAATTAGCCTTGCAATCAAAACAAGACCTACTTACGCCTTCCCCATAAAGAGCGACCTTAAAATTGGCGACCTATTGCCTATGAATCTCTATAAATGGCTAGCACCCTTAACCGCCGAAAACGAAGAAAGGAAAAAGAAGAGCGAACAAAGAAGAAAGAAGATGGAAAACACAAACTACCAGCAAGCAAGTTAAGGAGTTTTTGCGAATACGGTGAGCATAAAACGACCTATGTTTTGCGAATCAGCGGCCACTGGCTGGTTCAGTATAATTGAAACTCCCTTTTTACAACTCCAGGGACTGTCAATCGACTGCCATAGAATATTTTTAAGGGACAAAACTATATCAACCTGAAGACGGAAGTCATTGGGCTTTTCAAACAGAGCAAGCCCGAACTTTTCGACAAACTCATAACGTCTTCCACACTTACCGGCCGGCCCTCAATGAATTTGGAAGAACTAATGTGGACAGCACTTCAGGCAGGAGTCGGTGAAGATTTAGTGCGACATAAATTTGCTCAGTCCTTGCCGCCCAGCATAGCGCCTGTAATCGCGTCGCAAAAGGACCTATCCGTGACCCAGCTAGTTAAATTAGCGGATGAACTGATTATGTTCAACAAAGCGCAATGCCTAATTGTAAACGCGAGGGGCAGTTGATGGAATGCAGTGTAGTGGCTGCAGTTGATTTATCTGTGCCAAATAATCGTGATTTTAATAATAGTGCATTTAGTAGTCGTGAATCTAATAATTATGAATTTAACGATCGTGCATTTAATAATTGTGGATATAGAGATAGTGTGAATAACGCCGCGAATTCGTCGTGTTCAGCCCCGTAAGGGGCGCGGTGATTTGCCATCCTGGCCGCCGTGCTGACGGGATCCAGCGCTCCGTCCGGCCCCAGCTTAGCCTCTCTTCCTTCCTTCAGATAGCCCGATTTCTCCCCTACCTCGTCGCTTTTCATACAACCTCTCCCACAACTTTCTCTGGTCAGCCTCTAATTTCACAGGGTAGAATGCTGACCTTCTCAAGCCAACCACCCCGGATCGGGTCTGAGGGGGGAGGGGACATTGTTCCCAAACCCCTCAGCTCCGGTTCGGGATAGGGGTTTTTTAACAACCTGCTTCATCCCCACCCATACCTTCCTCACATCTCTTTTCCTCTCTTCTTCACAACCTATATTTTTTACGCCGTGTTCAAGGTGGAGCCGCCATGCCGAAGGACTGCCAGGCCACCAGGCGGGAGGGGTGGTCCCGAATGGCAGCGCCTGGCTCTGCCGGGCTTGTAAGCACCTCTCGCAGTGCGGGCAACTGCGAGAGGTGATGAGCTATTGCGTCCCGTAATAAAAAGAGGGTCACCATGCCCATGAATGAAAAAAAACACCAAAAAACCCAACCCCCAACTTCCCCAAGAAAATCAACGGAGCCGCCCTCGGGCAGCTCCACCGAGAAAATGGAGGTCCCCCCCCTTGTGCTTGCGCAAGGGACCCTCCATAATTCTTTAACCGAAGAGGAGGCTTACTCCTCTCCTACGCCTACGGGTGTAGGGGACTCCCCCTCACCCCCTTCTCTGGAGGTGCTTTCGGGCACCTCCCTATCTCCAGCGGCAGTCCCTCCTTTGCTTTCTAAGGGGACTGCCAAGAAAGCCAGCAGGCAGCCCATTTCCGACCGCCCCTCGTGCAAGCGGCTCGGTAGGGCAAACCCCCTTAGGGGGGAGAGGGAAGCCAGGCCCCTTCGGTCGCTTCCCTCAAAAGACCTGCTGGCAAGAATTTTAAACCTTGCTGGGGTCAAGGCCTGTGCCTCCCCACACCACCTGACTAGTGACAATACTGCCAAGGGGACCTGCGATGTCCTGGGAGGGGATGGCCAACTGGAGGCCCCTCCTGTGATAGACATGGTCCTTGAGGAGACCCAGCCTCAGACGGTGGGGCCTTCCATGGGGGGGAAATTCGGGCTCGGCGCCAAGCACCGAACCCGAATCCGCCCCTATGCAAGGTCCTCCTCAAATGGCTGAGGGCTCCGAGGCAGTAAAAGGAGGGGAGGGATCTCCTCCGACAGGTGCCCCTACGACAACCAGGACCTTCTCCATTTCGGAGAGGGACCTGGCTGAGGCTGGTCCATCTGGCCTGGGGACTTCTGCCGGCGGAGGTGAAAAGCGGGTTCATTCCCCGCCCTCCTCTCCGAAAAAGAAAAAGAAAAAGACTAAAAAGACAAAAAAGACTCGGGGCTCCTCTCCATCCGCGGGGGCTGCGGGGACGGATGGGTCTGCTGCCACTCTGGCAAGCGACCAAGCCAAGATCGGCACATCCGCCCCCTCTGCCCCCCCGGTTGCGGAGCCCCTGACAAAGAAGACTAATACCAAGAGTGCACAGGGCGGCGCCTCGATGACATCGGGGCCCCTCATTCAGAGGTTACCTGGCGTTTTCGAGCCCGCTGGCTTCAAACGCTTCCTCGTTATTCGCTCCACTGATGGCACCATGTTGTCCAAGGGCAACATGATCCATCAGAGGAGAGGATTAGCTAGTGCAATTAGAAGAGAGCCGAAGGTAACCCGTTTCTCGGACGGGAGCCTTCTGGCGAATGCGGCAAATCCCACCGAGGCGGCCAAGATAAGTGCTCTTCGGACACTTCATGGCACCCCGGTGAGTGTGACGCCGCACTCTACCATGAACTTTGTGAAAGGAGTAGTTTATGCGAGGGAACTCGTTGACTACTCCATTGAGGACATCACCTTAGAGCTGGCCGACCATGGGGCGGTCAAGGTCGAACGTGTGATGAGAAAACAGGGAGGGGCCTCGAGACCCACCCCTACACTCTTCGTCACGTTCGACTGTGACAAGCTCCCTGAGTCGGTGCGTGCCGGTTGGTACCGCTACCGCGCGAAGGCATTCTTGCCACTGCAGCGGCGGTGCTATTACTGTCACCGCTTCGGCCATACGAATCGATCATGTAGACGTGCAAAATCGGGGTCACCCGAAGTCTGTGTAAATTGCTCCAAGGTCGCACACGATAAGTCCAAATCGTGTGTGGCCAAGTGTGTCAATTGCGGAGAGCCGCACCCTGCTTCTTCGAAGCAATGTGGTGCATATCTCCTTGAGAAAGAAATCCTGGCCGTTCAGGCCCAGGATCGACTCTCATTCCGCGAGGCTAAGGACTTGGTCCTGGCGCGCCCGGCTCTGCCTGAGACGTCATATGCCTCAATAGTTAGAAAGGCACCCTCTGCTCCTGGCCCATCCAAGCCAACGAGCACGGTTGTTTCCGCGCCCATTCGGAGCCCTTCTGCGGGCTCTACCCAACCCGGGCGCTCCCCTGGTAAAGCTGGCGGCAAAAAGGGTTCATACCCTGCCCCGGCTAAAACCAGGGCTCCCCCCTCTTCCCCCAGCGTGACCGTTTCCCGTAAGGTGAAACGGCCACGTGCCTCCACCGAGTCGTTAGACTCACAGGAGGCAACACCCCTGAAGATGGTCGCTAGGCCATCTTCCGGGGTTCCTAAAGCTGTCCCCCGAAAGGAGGACAGCAACAAAGGAGCTTCGGCTCCTTCGCCCACGCCCCGAGGTGGAGCGGGTGGCTTGGAGACGGTGGTTCCTCGAAAAGAGGGCCCCCCGCCTCCGAAGCCGCAACGCCCGCCTAAGGTTTCGAGGCGGAGGGAGGAAAAGACTCGCATGGCGAGCCCAACCTCCCCCAATAAGTCCTCGAAGGCGACAGCGCCTTCAGCGCTTTGTCCGGCCAACAGCGCCCGGGGTTCTGCCCCCGGGAAGCGTACGGCCATTCCCGTGAGGGTCTTCAATTCGAGGAGGGCCCCCGCGTCTCCTCCGAGCTAGGCCTGGAAGGCATATTCCTTCAATGGAATTGCCGTGGACTCCGGGCCAACTGGGAGGAGCTGCGGAGGCTCGTCTCGTCCCGTTCCCCGTTAGCTATTTTTTTGCAGGAGACCATGCTAGGTGCGTGCCCCCTCCCTGCCCTCCCGGGGTATAAGGGTCTTGCGACCCCACCACGGCGGGATGGCCGGGCTGGGGGATGCGCAGTTTACACCCGGCATGATGTCTCCGTTCTTCCTTTCTCTTTAGATACCTCCTTTCAGGCAGTGGCTGTGCAGCTGCACCTGGATAGGAGGTATACTATCATTTCTGCGTACATTCCACCGTCAGCTGACTTCGACGCGGGGGACTTCCGCCGCGTCGTTGCACGGTTGCCGAGGCCCTATCTCTTGCTTGGAGATCTGAACGGCAGGCATCCTCTCTGGGAAGATTACTCCATAAATCCCAGAGGACAAGTCCTTGCCGATCTGATCGAAGAGCTTGAGATGGGTGTCCTAAACGTGGATGAGTTTACGCATCACTGTCCGAGAACCGCTTCATTTTCTTGCCTTGACCTATCTTTGTGCTCTTCGGATGCACAGCCTGATTTTGATTGGGGGGTGGTCGATGACCTCCATGGTAGTGATCACTTTCCCATTCAAATATCATTTTCAGGGCAACTGCCGCCTGAGAGACCACCTCGATGGTGCTTGGCGCGGGCGCGATGGCCTGCATTTCAGGAAATGACTGAATTCTCTATCTCAGTCGAGGAGTTTAGGTCGGTAGATGAGGCCGTTGAGTTCTTCTCCGGCAACCTCATCGCCGTGGGCCTGACTACTATTCCTAGGACGTCTGGCCGTTTTGCACGCCGACCACTCCCATGGTGGTCGGCCGAGTGTGAGACGGCCCTCAAACAGAAGCGTTATGCCTACATGCGCTATAAGCGCCGCCCGAACGATTTCACTGTCGCTGAATTTCGTCGGGCTAGGGCTAGGTTCCGGTATATTTCGAAGCACGCCCGCCGCTCTTCTTGGCGGGCATACGTGTCTTCACTTAACGGGAAGACCCCTTTAGCTGAGGTGTGGAAGCGAGTCAAAAGGATTCGGGGCAAGTTCTCGCAGGACCCCCCTCCCGTTCTCCAGGAGAATGGGACCACAATCTCGGACCCCGCGTCCGTGGCGGAATCCTTAGCGACCGCTTTTTCCGCATTCTCTAGCCGTGATGCTGCTCCGCCAGCATTCAATGCACGTCGTGATGTCGCGGAAGGCCGCCGGCTGGACTTTACCTCCAGAGGCGGAGAACCCTTCAACGACAAGTTTACTGTGAGTGAGTTGCGTTCCGCTCTCGCTTCGTGCGCGGACACCGCCCATGGTCCGGACGATGTCCCGTACGCCATGCTTCGACACCTGGGTGAGCGAGGCATGGCCTCTCTGTTAGATTTGTTCAACAGGATCTGGGTGGAAGGTCTTCTCCCAGACTCCTGGCGAATCGCTACTGTGCTCGCCTTTCGCAAACCGGGGAGAGATCACTCTACTCCGACCGGTTTCCGCCCAATCTCTCTAACCTCTTGCGTGTGCAAGTTGATGGAGAAATTGGTAAATGTTAGATTAGCCTTTTTCCTGGACAGCGGAGGCCATCTGTCTTCCGCACAGTGCGGCTTCCGCAAGTTCCACTCCACGTCGGATGCTCTGCTCCGACTGGAAAATGCAGTCTGCGAGGCTTTCCTTTGTAGACAGCACTACGCCACGGTCTTTTTCGATTTGGAGAAGGCCTATGATACCGCATGGCGATACGGTATCATGGAGACTCTCCACACGATGGGGGCGAGGGGACGCCTCCCAATGTTTATATCTGAATTTTTGCGAGATCGTCGATTCCGCGTACGGGTGGGGGGAGCTCTCTCCGGCCCAAAGGAGCAGGAAGAGGGTGTCCCGCAGGGAAGTGTCCTCAGTGTCACACTCTTTGCCCTGAGCATCAACGGCATCACCTCGGTGCTGCCGGAAGATGTTCTCGCTACGCTCTACGTGGACGACCTTTCGATCTCTTTTGGCGCGGCCCAGATGCCAACTCTGGAGCGTCGACTCCAACAGGCATTGAACCGCGTCTCTCGCTATGCCGAAGCGCACAGGTTTCGGTTTTCTTTGGCCAAGACTAAGGTGGTGCACTTCTGCCGCCATCCCTGGCTTCACCCCGACCCAGATTTGTTTCTTAATGGGGTGCGCCTGGATGTGGTTGAGTCGCACCGTTTCCTTGGTCTTGTATTCGACCGACGCCTCACCTGGGAGGCTCATATTCGCAGCCTTAGGGTCTCTTGTACCCGCGCCATGGACATTCTCCGTTCCGTGACGTTCAGCGCTTGGGGCGCTGATAGGGCTACTGCCCTACTTTTTTATCGATCCTTTGTTCGTTCCAAGCTCGACTGCGGATGCGAGTTTTATGCATCCGCAGCCAAGCGTTTATTGCGGAAGGTGGATTCGATCCACCACACCGGCCTTCGCCTTGCGACCGGTGCCTTCCGCACTTCCCCCATTGAGAGCCTGTTGGTCGATGCTGGGGAGATGCCACTCGCTCTGCGCCGCGTGCAGTGCATCACTCGCCTTTACGCGCGAGCCCGGCGCCTCCCTCAGTCGCCAACAGCTCTCACTGCATCCGCAGCTGATCTCGATGGTGCCTATGCCGCCGAGAGACGCCAGTCATACCCTAAGCCCTTTGGGTTTAGGGCCAGGAAACTCCTTCGAGAGCTAGATATAGCTCTCGGGCCGGTGGCGCCCCTGGTTCTGCCCAGGACGCCACCCTGGAGGGTACCACATTTGGCTATTTGTCGCCACGCCTCTGCTCCCAAAGCTTGTACTGCGCCGGGAGTATTGCGTTCGACCTTTTTGGAGCACACATCGTGTCACGCTGGTACCGTGCCAGTGTATACGGATGGCTCCAAGTCCCAAGAGGGGGTCGGCTTCCACGCCGTATCCCCTCTGTTTGAAGTCAGCGGGGCTCTACCAGGCACTGCGTCTGTCTTCACGGCCGAGCTGGTGGCAATACACCACTCGGTACGGGAGATTACGCGACGTGCCCGGTTCGGAGACCGGATTGTGATCTATAGCGACTCACAAAGCGCCCTGAGTGCTCTCGGGGCATTGGAATCCCCTGGGTCGCGATATCCGTGACGCCACGGTTTTGGCGAGCCGGGCAGATGTCGAGATTGTCTTCTGCTGGGTTCCTGGACATGTAGGAATTGCGGGGAATGAGCGCGCCGATGAGGGCGCCAAAGAGTCCGCGAGGACTCTGCGACCGGACCAGCGTTTCGCTCTTCCTCACACCGACTACATGGCAGGAATACGGGCAGCTCTTCGGACTGCTTGGCAAAGAAGATGGGAGACGGTCGAAGGGAACTTAAAGTTGCGTGCCATTGCGCCGCGACTGTTCCCATGGACCTATCCCCCAATGCCGCGGCGGCTTCAGGTTGCTTTCTGTCGTCTCCGAATCGGACACACTCGTGTGACGCATTGCTATCTGATGGAGCGCTCGCCTGTGCCCTATTGCAACGACTGCGTCGTCCCCCAGACTGTTCGGCACATTCTTGTCGAATGTCCCAGTCTGGGTGATCTTCGCGCACGATACCTGTCCCAGTACCGGGATGGGCGGGGTCGCTACCGCCTGTCCCTTGTGCTCGGGACAGATTCGTGCACATTGACTTGTGGACTTATTGACTTCTTGGGAGAGGCCGGCCTTCTCCCTATTATTTAAGCAAGGTTTGCTTGTTTGTTTGTTTTTGTTTTTTTTTGTTTTTTGTTTTTTTTTGTTTCCTTTAGTTGCACGCTCCTGCGCCGGGGGGACCTCTCCCCGACGCACCAGCTTGCTTCCTTTCCCCCTTTTGGGGTGTTGTTTTTTTTTGTTTTGTTTTTTTCTCTTTAATTTATTTTAAAGTAGCCTAGAACTAGGCCAGTTTTAATACGGCGACTAATGCCCAAGTAGGCAGTCGCCAGATGAGCTCATAAAAAAAAAAAAAAAAAAATCGTCGTGGTCAGGGCATAATAACCGTGGATATAAGCATAATATCCCGGTAGGCTTACGGCCATTTAGTAGGGAGCAAAAATCTATGGTGTGCCGCGCTCATATTTATTTTGGTAAAAAGGTAAAAACTTGTAAACCCTAGGGCAGGTGGCCATCTTCGCCGCTTTCGGCGGAAAACTAGCCAGGCATGCCATAGCTAGCGCGGCCGCTGGCGTGCTATCTGTTTTCACGATCGCCGCAAAAATATACAATCAAAAATGCGAATTTTTAATAGATACGGACCGAGTGTGTCGTTCCACCGGCCAAACTGGTGCGATTAGGTAAAGTGCATGAATCAGGAGTCAACAATTCCACGGAAAATGGCAGAGAAATTAAGGTGCACGGCCAGGTGTATGTGGATATTGCAATCCCAAGTCTCCGGCGATCATTTAGGTGGTCGTTCGTTGTCGCCGATACCACCTCTCCAATTATAGGAATCGATTTCTTGGGGAATTTCGAACTCTTTGTGAATTGTGCACGCAACAAACTATTGGACTGGCAAACAAAGCTTGCCACAGCCGTGAAGATCTCCGAAAAGGCTTGAGTTGCACTGATAACTGGTGACTTCCTTAACGTACCCCCCTCCCGTGCCGTCCGATCGTGGAAAAGTTTGGAGTTCTGTATGCGACCGCCTTTGCTCAGCCATCACCATCCTTGCCGCTGTCAGTAGCACACACCATTGACACTGGCAGTTCCCTGCCAACGTTTGCACGACCAAAGCCTTTCATGCCACAATCTCTGCAAGACGCGTCACATGTGTGTGTGAGAATAGATCGCGTTCGAAAGCCTTTAGATGCGCCCTAAGCGTACCCGTTTCCAGTGATCGAACGCGGCCCCAAGGTCTTGAAACTAGAGTTCCCGAACGGCAGGAGAGCTACTGCCTCCATTGACAGGTTGATACCAGCAAAAATGGTCGCAACCAACGAGGGCAGGCCTTTCGCCACCCAGCGTCGCCCAAGGTCACAGGTCTGTTATGAACAACTCGGCCGTGAAAGACATAAGGAAGAAAAAACGACAGAAGAAAGGAACACCAAATCTTTCGCTTCCATCGAGAAAAATTGTGAAAACACGATCAGGGAGACGGATTTCATTGTAAGAAACCCAATGTACAAATATTATTGAACTTTGTAAGTTGTATATATGTACATGTGAAACTGTTAATTCATTGTATAATGAATAAGATATATAGGGTGTTTCAAAAAATTTAATATCATTTGAGATTAACATATCACAGAAACTACATAGTCAAGTCAAATGAAACTAAACAGGATAAATGGTAAGCAACATAAAATTTACCTCTCCAAATTTGAATGGGAAAATCAAAAGTATGTAGATTCCATGAGTTATTTCACAAATGTTCAATATGCGCACCGCCTGAGACACGGCACACGTCAAGTCGGTTGTCCAGCTTTTCCCAAACATGCTGTAGCATGTCTTTGGTAACAGTCTCCAGTGCGGTAGTGATTATGTGCTTAAGTTCCTTTAGTATGCAGAAAGAGGGGGGAGGTGACATATACCAGTCCCTTCACATAGCCCTATAGAAAAGAATCACAAGGTGTCAGGTCAGGTGAACGTGGCGGCCATTTCAACTGCAAATTGTCTCCGCCCATCCATTTCCCTCGCAGATTGCCATTGAGATAAGCCCGCACAGTGAGCTTCCTGTGAGGTGGAGCCCCATCCCGTTGAAAAATGAAGTATTCTTGTTCATTTGCAATGAGTTCATCAATTAGCCAGTTCTGAAGAATTTGCAGTTAAACATGGCCGGCCACATTCCTTTCAAAGAAAAACAGGCCATGAAGATGGTTCTGGGAGTCCCTCACGTGCTCAACCTTGGCATGGGGATTTTATTCGCGCCAAATGCGATCATTATGTTTATTCACTTTGTCATTCGTATGAAATGCAGCCTCATCACTGAAAACAAGATGTTCCTTGAACTCGTCTTCATCAAGTTTCTCTTGCATATCAACACAGAATTGTTTGCGCTTTCGCTTGTTATCTCTCATTTTGGCATGAACTAGCTGCAGCTTGTAGGGTTTCATTAGCAAGCGTTTCCTCAGGACGCACCAAACAGTGTTTGAAGGAAATTGGGTTTCTAGACTTGTTCTTTTTGGGGTTTGGCAAAAGTTTTTGGCGAACCCGCTTGACCGCCTCTTCCGATGTTATTGGTCATCCAGATCCTTTTGCCCCGCATAGACAGCCTTCTTCTTAAACTTTTTGGGCCATGTCTAAATCTGCATTGCCGTTGGTGCATGTTTAGAGAACTCTCTCACAAGTGCACGCTGCACAGTGTTGTTCGACTGTGTTTGAGCATACTCCAACACACAAAACGCCTTTTCACTTCCAGTGAATGGCATTTCTATACCTGTAAAAATTAAAACATCAAACATTAAACATAAAGTTTTGACCTGTTTCTACACATGCTGTTAAAATTTAAGTCATTTGAATGGGAACTGGCAAAGATTTAGGTTGCCTAATCATATCAATTTTTTTTAAACACCCGGTATATTGTTGTAATAAACATGGTAGCTTTGAGATTAAATATAAATTATATATATACATATATATATATATATATATATATATATATATATATATATATATATATAAGGAGTAACTCTCTCTCATAGGATGTAATTTTGATGTATCGTATACACTCCGTGGACTAAGGGGGGACGTGTGTAGTGTACAATCACTGCACACCACAAAGAAAGAAAGAGAAAAAGAGAGAGAGGATAAATACCCATTTTGCCAAGTCGAAATATCAAAGAAGGAATGGTAGGAGCAATAAAATAAGGTCGTTTGGAGACAGTTTATGAACCAGCGGAATAAGATTAAAATGTCTGGATTGAAACCCGACCACAATTTAAGGCTATCGCACCTGAAAGTGAGAGTAGATGGGCAAACAGAGTAATTAAAGCTGTCTTGAATGCGGAATAGAATCGCCGCCGTAGATGTTTTACCTTAGTGTAAAAATAGATAAGGCCTTCTTGTATCTTTAAGAAAACGAAGTCGCTGTGATACCCTCGCAGGGGAGAGACCCCCAAATTAAGATACGAAGTGGAGAATTTGAGTCAATCACAGGCTAGACTCCAACCAATCACAGGCTCCGCTGGAGTGATAGGTAGCTAAGCACCGCTTCAGTCACCCAAGGAGGTCGGAGCTACGCGTCGCCTCTAAAATGCAACCTGGTATAAATAGGAGAAGATTCCATTCAAATAATAATTTTTGACACATTATTGATTGATTCATTTAGTTATTAGTTTTTCATTGATTAATCATTAGACTCTTAATTTACCGCTCTGCGAATCTCCATTATTCTTGCTCTTGCCATTATAACTCGATTAAGCATATTCCGTTGCGCAAATTAAATCTTTACCGTAAGTGCAAACAATGCAAAAAGTGGTATACAAAAACAAGTGTGTAAATCCTTCACAATGGAGCTTTTTACCTACAAAGCTTGATCAGTTAATACCCCTCGTACCGTACTTCAAGAAACCTGTAAGCAAGCCACTTTATCATACACTTATAGGATCGCCTTTGAAACAAATCAAGGTCTACTTACCCCGACCCCATAATAAGCGACCTTCTACACTCTCCAGTCTCTGATGAAGTCCTACAGGAGAATCCCGAAAGGAAGTTATTTATGTATTCCTAGTCTCGCTGACTATTACTCCTTTCAGGCTCAGTCGGTCTATTTAGGAAAGCATGTTGCTCTCTTAAACCTCTCCCATAGATTGATATAGTACACTGATTTTGCTGGCAGAGAATAGTAAATAAGAGGTCAATATATAAAAAACATTCATTGCTCATTCTCAGAAGAATATCTCAAACGATACGTTCTTGATTGTTTCCTTCCGCTTTCTCAGCAGCTTGCAATAGTTTGCTAAGTGTTCCTCAGCCTAAT
Source organism: Ceratothoa steindachneri (assembly GCA_963969495.1). Taxonomy (NCBI): domain Eukaryota; kingdom Metazoa; phylum Arthropoda; class Malacostraca; order Isopoda; family Cymothoidae; genus Ceratothoa; species Ceratothoa steindachneri. The sequence continues at coordinate 73,200,731 of OZ018334.1, forward strand.
AAATAAAATATTGATAGATTTCAATGTATAAAATAAAGAAAGTATCAGGTACACCCATTCTTAATTTCGAGCACCGCCCCATTTGGTTTCCATACACATAATTTCTCCATCTGGTAATATTAATAATGTTCACATCAAAGCGTATATTTAAATTAACCTTATCCTAGTCACTAACTAAAAATGAAGTTCTGCTAGTTATTATTACAGTAGTTGTAATCTCAGCTTTGGCTGAGATTGCAAAAGACCTATTGGCACATAATTTCTCTCTCTCTCTCTCTCTCTCTCTCTCTCTTTCTCTCTCTCTCTTTTTACTCTCTCTCTCTTTTCACTCTCTCTCTCTCTCATTTTTCATAACGAAAATAGAGGGAGAGGTGACGCCTCCTTGTCGCGGGAAGAGAGCTTGTGTGGATCTTGGACTTTTTAAGCTATGTCGGCGGGTGTACCTCTTCTGGGTACCCCTGGTAGGGCTTCCCTTGTCGATTTGGTCGGAAACGAGGTTCCAGACTAAGTGCGTCATTCCTTCCTTTTTCTACTCTTCCCTTTCCTTTTTTACTTTTATCCTATCTCCTACTCATACAAAAAGAAAAAAAAACAACAAAAAAAGCCTTCTCCTATCATATCACTCTTTCCCTTTCTTCCTCTCTCTACATATAAGGACCTGGCAGGTACCTCATGCGTCATAAAAGAGGCTTTGGAACCTCTATAAACAACGCCAATCCTCGCTCACTGGTTGCGAGAGACTAGGACTAGAGGTGTCCTAGGCGTTGGGGCACGATGAATGGGATGAGGGTAGTGCCCCGTTAACCCCTTCCCTGGCGCGAAATTATTGACCGTTCCCAGTGCCCGTTGACGGGTGCTTATGGTAGCATTGGTCCAAGGTGACGGCCCTTTGTTCCCATGTTGGTTGCCAGGCCAATAAAAAGCCTTGGGTCGAGTTCCTTGGTGTGGCGGGATATCCATTGAACGCTACTCTGAGATCCTGGCCGTTGTGAAGGGAACTATTAGCAGTTTAGTAAGGGGCGTGCTTCGTTGTTGTTCACCTGGTGACAAATCGATGGCCCCTTCGGGGACAGTCAGTGCTGCTTGGTTGGGAGCTACGGCACGCCGAGGTTTGACGACTCGGTCGGACGAACAGCAGCACATGGAGCGTGCCTTCTGAAAGATCCGAAACCTCTCCGATCGATAGGCGGGAGCGACTCTCGCGGGGAGAACTCACCAACCCCCCTTTTTTATTATTTATTGGTCACGAGTTTTCAGAGAGAGAGAAAGCGTTCAAAATGACAGGCAAAAAAGGACTAGTTCGTCTAAAACACAACTGTGCAACATTCCAGTTAGAAAAGTGGTGCGTTGACTTACCGGAGGGCCACTACTCAAAATGCAGCCCTGAACGTATCTGCACTACTTGCATACTGACGCGAGAGGTGGAGAAATTAAAAGACCTCTATAGAGCCTCAGAAGAGAGAGCTAAAATCATTAAAAGAAAGTTGGAGAAACTTGAAGCCCTTGACGCAGCTCAGATTCGATGCCTAGAAGAGGCGCCGCCCACTGACGTGTCGGAATCCCCTGAAACCCAAGCGGACATTCCGGCATCATCTGAGGCTAAGCTAGCTGAGGCGAGAAAAAAAGAGAAAAAGAAGAAAGGAGAAACGAAGAAAAAAAAGAAAAAGAATAAAGTTGAAGCAAAAGTAGAACCAAAAATAGAAGAAAAACAAATTTCAAAAAGAAAAAGGAAGATAAGAATGTGGAGAGTAAAGAGGAAAAGGGGAGGCCTCTTTCACAAGGGAAGACCCCGTCTTCAGAGACCAAGTGTCTGAAGGTCACCCTCATTGGTGACTCGCAAACACGGAATCTGCAGCCGCTGCTAGCGGCCCACCTTCGCACTAGCGTGAAGGTAAGCTGCCTGTCAGGACGGGGTAACCACAACATCAGAGTAGAGGCAGAGAAAGCTCAGATTTCTGAGAGTTCAGTTGTTGCTCTGATGGTGAGCGGCAACGACCTCTACCTCAGAGAGGGTAAGGTTGGCTTCAGTGGAAGACCATCCAAACCGTGATTGGAGCTGTGGATGACATAGGGCTAAAAACCTGCAAAGGTGTGGTGGTTGGGATGCTTCTGAGAAGAGGTCCATCCCGAACCGCTCACGAAAGAAACGTCGAAGTGAACAGAAGGTTGGCGGATCTCTTCACGGCAGAAGGAGTCTTCTTTGTGGACCTCTATCGTACCTTTATCGGTAGAGACGACCTATACCAAAGGGACGGGGTACATCTCTCCTTTAAAGGGAAGGCCTTTCTCGCCAACCTAATTCAAGATGTTGTGGATTGCACTCAAAGGAGCGTTCGAAACAGAGCGAAAGCGGACGTGCTTCAGCATGCCGGTGTCACTCTTGGAACGACCTTCTCGGAGGTCGTCAAAAAGGGTGTGACCACGAAAACAGAGAAGCCGGGAAACGTAAGAGCGTAGGGAGTCCTACACTAGGGGACTCCCTGAAAGTTCTTCTGTTCAATGCGAGGTCAATCAGGAATAAGTTTCTTGAGCTCCGTGGCCTCGTAGTAACAGAGGAACCTGAGATGGTGGCCATAACGGAGTTGTGGATAAAAACCTCAAGCCGAGATTTTGAAGGTAAATTCACCATTCCCGGTTACCCTCTCTTCCTGAAAGATAGGCCAGACAGAGAGGGTGGCGGTGTGATGTTTTATGTCAAGGATACTCTCAACTAGACGGATTGCAACATCGTATCCGACCATGAACTACTAGGTTTTGACCTAGAGATAGGTCCTGCAAAATAAAGGACCCTGGTGCTTTATAGACCTCCTGCCAAACTCGTTGAAAAGGACAGAGATCTGTACCAGCTACTAGGAAAACTTGTCAAAGACAGAGTGTGGATCGTCATGGGTGATTTCAACACACAAGTCGACTGGGAAACCAAAGAACCCTGTGGCGAGAACGCACTACTCCTGGAGTTGGCGAACAACGAGTTCCTCACTCAATGGGTGAGAGAGCAAACGAGAGGAAACACTATCCTCGACTTGATTTTCACCTCTGAGGATGACATCGTTGAGGACCTCTCTGTTCGCGAAGAGCTCGGTGGCAGTGACCACCGACTAATTAGATTTGAGGTCAAAGTCCCGAAGGCAGGGCCTGCAACTAGTAAATCGAGAAAACTCGATTTGGAAGGAGCAGACTTTGCAGGTCTTCGTGCTGGACTGACTGACGCTAGGCTGAAAGTGTGCGATGTTGTTGAACACTCGTGGAACAGTTTCAAAACCACATTCATGAGTCTTTAATTGCGTTTCATCCCTCTGAAATGTCCCCGTTGGTCTTCTGTTCAACCAAAGTGGTTTATGGATCGAGAAATCGTCCAACTGCTTAGGAAGAAGAGAACTGTGTACCGGCAATCGAAGATCTCGGGTGACCTTGACGAATACTGGAGGCTAGCCAGGAGAGTGAAGTCCAGCATAAGGGCGGCTAAGCGGTCTAAGGAACTCCAAGTGGCGAGACTCTGTACAGAGAATCCCAAGGAGTTTTTTAGATATGTGAACAGCCGTAAACCAATCCGTCAAACGATTGGCCCTTTGAGAAATGAGGAGGGGGCATTAAAGCACTTAGATGCAGAAAATGCTAACCTCCTCAACGACTACTTCTCTTCAGTGTTTAGTGAAGAGTGTGGTCCCATCCCCCAGCCAATGGATTCCTACTCAGGAGAAAAGCTGGAGGATATGGACTTTACCGAAGGGGAAATAAAAAAAAAGATCAGTGACCTAATGACGAATAAGTCACCTGGCCTGGGTGGGTTCCTACCTAAAGTGTTAAAAGAAGTGCGCGATCAATTGTCACGAAACCTGAGCGCAATCTTCAACATGTCCGGACCCAATGCGTTCCTAGAGACTGGCGTGAAGCGGAGGTGACTCCTATCTTCAAGAAAGGAGACTGAAGCCAACCGTCAAACTACCGACATATCAGTCTGACTCTGATAGTCGGTAAACTCATGGAAAGCATGATGGTGGACAAAATGACGTCGTATTTAGAGTCAAACCTGCTACTAAGGAGTTCCCAGCACGGCTCCGAAGGCAACGGTCATGCCTGACGAACCTTGTGGAATTCTTCCACTTCGTGTTCAGTGAGCACGATCGGGACAAGGCGGTGGATGTGGTGTATTAGACTTTCAGAAAGCCTTTGATAAGGTACCACACCGCCGCTTTCTCCGGAAATTGCGAGCGCTGGGCATAGACGGAAAAGTAGCTGGCTGGATCGAGAACTAACTAAGTGGCAGACGGCAACGGGTGTCGGTGAATGGACAGGCTTCTAAGTGGGTGCCCGTTACTAGCGGGGTGCCTCAAGGTTCTTTTCTGGAACCACTACTATTCATCATCTACGTCAACGACATGGACGGTGACATGGTTGCCGAGATTTCCAAATTTGCCGACGATACCAAGCTTGGTATGAACGTTGCAAAGGATGGAAATACTGCCCGCCTGTAGGAAGATCTTGGGAAGATTGGGGAGTGGTCGGACACGTGGAAAATGCCTTTTAACGTGGGGAAATGCAAAGTGATGCATATCGGCCACAGAAACCCACAATCTCAGTATATCCTTGAGGACACTGCTCTTGAATCGAGTGACACTGAGAAGGACTTGGGTGTAACTATTACTAGCAACCTCAAGTTCTCGAAACAGTGCATAGAGGCAGAGTAGAAAGCCCAAAGGGTGTTGGCTACATAAAGTGCCAGTTTGGATACCATAACAAGGAGATAGTACTTTGGCTGTACAACTCCCTCGTTCGGCCGCACCTGGAGTATGCCGTACAATTTTGGAGTCCTTCGTTTCAAAAGGACATCGCAAGGTTGGAACGCGTACAAGCTAGGGCAACCAAACTGATTCCCTCTAATAGACATAAAAGTTACGAGGATAGACTAAGGGAATTAAATCTTTTCTTGCTGGAAACCCGTAGACTGCGTGGTCAGCTCATCGAAGTTTTCAAAATACTTCAAGGGTTCGACAATTTTAACTACCGGGTTATTTTCACACTTAGTGAGAACAGAACGCGCAATCACGGCTTTAAACTTGAACTGAAGTGTTACAACCGCAATCTGTGTAGAAATTTTTTCACCTACAGTATTTGCGGTAACTGGAACGCACTTCCAGTGAAAGTTGTCAACAGTAAACCTGTTGACTAGTTCAAGTCAAGACTAGACAAAGTCTTGAAAAGCGGCGGTTCAGGGACGCAAAACAATTGAGCAGTCATGTGCCTGTTCGATTGCTAGTCCAAAGTTACCCTCTTTGAATGGACCGTAAGGTCTCCTAGGGTACTTACTTTCCTTGTTACTCTCTCTCTCTCTCTATCCATACCTCTCTCGCTAAATCTCTCTATGTATCTATCGCTACCTTTTTCTCTATCTTTTTCTCAATAACTCTCTCTCTTGACAAGGTACCACACCGTCGACTTCTCCGTAAAGTGCGTGCGCTGGGCATAAACGGAAATGTAGCATCTAAGTGGGCGCGCGTAACTAGCGGTGATCCCCAAGGTTCTGTCCTGGAACTACTACTGTTCCTTATCTATGGTAATGGATATGGATGGTGACGTAGTTGCGAAGATTTCTGAATTTGCCGACGATACCAAACTTGGTATGAACGTTGCAAAGGAAGGAAAAACTTCCCGGTGCAGCAAGATCATCGGAAGATTGGGGAGTGGTCGGACACGTGGAAAATGCCTTTTAACGTGAACAAATGCAAACCTCCAATCTCATTATATCCTTAAGGGCACTACACTTGAATCCACCGACACTGAGAAGGACTTGGGTTCAGCTATAACTAGTGATCTCAAGTTCTCGAGGTAGTGTATTGAGACAGAAAAGAAAGCCCAAAGCGACAGTTTGGATATTGGAACAAGGAAATAGTACTCTGTCTGTACAATTTACTTGTCCAACCGCACCTGGAGTATGCCGTACAATTTTGGAGTCCTTCATTTCGAAAGGACATCGAGAGATTTGAACGCGTGCAAGCCAGTGTAACCAAACTGATTCCCTCTAATAGACATAAAAGTTATGAAGATAGATTAAGAGAATTAGATCTGTTCTGGTTGGAAACCCGTAGACTGCGTGGTCAGCTCATCGAAGTTTTCAAAATACTTCGAGGGTTCAACAATGTTGACTACAGGAATATTTTCAGTCTTAATAAGAACATAACAAGAAATCACGGCTTTAAACTTGAGCTGAAGTGTTACAACCACGATCTGTGTGGGAAATTTTTCACGTACAGTATCTGCGGTAACTGGAACGCACTTTCGATGGAGGTTGGCAACAGCAATTCTATTGACCAGTTCAAGTCAAAACTAGACAAAGTCTTGAAAAGTGGACGTTTAAGGAGGAGGTAATGCAATTTGAGCGTGGATGTGCCTGCTCAACAGCTAGTCTAAAAAGAACCGTCATTGAATGGACCGTAAGGTGTTCTAGGCTACTTATTTTCCTTGTAGCTCCTTATAGCGACTTGTAGCTCTCTCTCTCTCTCTCTCTCGACAGTCCAGATCAGGCGCAGTTGAAGAGCTTCTGCCGTTTTAGGGGCCATCCTCAAGTACTCACTTTCCCATCTGGTTGCAAACTGACTCTTCAAGATCCCAACGTACAATGCATTTCCCTTGGTAGAAAATGTTTTTTGGCATCAAAGTCTGTATGGATAGTATAACAACTGCAGCTATCAGCTGATTTTTAAATGGGCTACCAAGGAAACTATAGTTCCTATGAGAGATATTCGTTTTTGTTAAGCAATTCTATCAGAAAATTAAATCCATATTGGATGGACAAATTAATGAGAGAAAAAAATAATTTTTTTCAGGTTTCTGGGGAAAATTGGTATATGGTAAATGACTGTAAAATACTCGTAGAATAATAGTTTTATTTGAAAATAAAAGGATTATTTTTCTCTTTATTCAAAAACCTGTAACGACATTTCAGGAATAAAAAGGGTTGGTTAATATTTTGTTGAGACCATTTGGAAGATGGAGCAGATATATAGTTAAGGAAATGACCTTTGACAAGAAGGTTGAACTCGGGATTACATTTATGTGCCTTGGAATCTCTACCAATTATAGGTACCACGAATGCAATTTTGCGAAGAAGGAAAATATGTTAATATAAACACCCGATCATAAATACTGCGACCATTCTTTTTAAATAAAAAAGATAAACAGATTCATAGGGAATATAAAGAAACAGTCGCGTTATTAGAGGTCAACTTTAATGTAAAGATGAAGAAAAATATAAAAGTTAAATTGTTTCGTCTTCATCCTTCCTTATATCTGGGGATTCATTTTGGACGCTTCATCATTAGGTATGAGAAGCCATCGAGACGCGGTCAATAAGTTGTGCAATTCGGATATAAGGAAACGAGATATGAGGAAAAGTGTTTTATTATTTTTCAATATAACTACCCTCGACTTCAATGCACTTGCGCCACTTGTCCCTGAGGCTTCGAATTCCCGACAACCAGAAATTTCCCGACTACTGTTCAATTCCCTCCTGGACGACGAGTTGGACATCTTTATCGTCCCCAAACCAGCGTCCACGCAGTTGAGCTGACGGAATAAAAAGTAGTCGCTAAGAGCCAGATCTGGACTGTAGGGGGGATGGTTGAGCTCCTCGAATCCACACTCGCGCAGGGCAGCTTGTGCAACTCTGGCCTTGTGGACTTTGACTACGTTGAAGTCGATCATAGGGCGTGAGATTTCTAGGGACCCAACAGGCAGAGAACTTGGTCATGGTCAAATTGTCGTGGATGATGTTGATAACACTTCCATGCGATATTCCAAGTTCTCGTTCGATTTCTTCGACCTTTACCCGTCGATTTTCGAGGATTATCCTCTCCACACAGGCCACATTGTCCTCGTTAGTCACGTCTGACGGGCGTCCTGGACGGGGGTCATCTTCAAAGGACTCACGACCATGGTGGAACTCCCTATTCCAGTTAGCAATGGTTGCATAGGAAAGGGCGGTGTTGATGTACACTGCAACCATTCGTTCATGAATCTCTTTTGCATTCTTGCCTTCCTTGGTCAAAAATTTGATCACTGCACGGTGCTCAACCTTCTCCATTGTTGGAAAATTTGTGATTGACGATCTGCGATCAGCTACTGCTTCTTAAATAGACGAGGCAGGAGCGTGCAACTACAGGTCCTGACTTGTCCTAACATCCCCACAAACAGCCATCCCCCTTCCTTTGTTTTGCCATATCGATTCGCAAAACTTATTGACCACCCCTCGTATGTATAATCGAGTGGCAAACGCTAATCATCTTCCCTGGTATCCCGATCCGGCGTGGATACATATTTTCATCACCTGTGGTCAAACGTTCAAGGGTGTGGCATGCGACATTGTCATAAGGGTAAACGGATGGAAGTAAAGGAAGATTGGCAGAAGAAGAGGTCGAGTGTAGACGGAGTGCAAACATACTAAATAACACCTTCCCCAAGATAAGAGCTGAGCTCAGCCGTCTTCTTGGCACTGGTCTAGGATAAGGGATGTAACAAAGTGAGCAACTAAGCTAAAAAAATTTAATCGTTGGCCAAGAAAGGAATAAAGCCCAGGTTGTCTCAACTTAGACTGTTTCCAGAACTTTGACGCGTAAGAGCGTCATTAACATATCCTAATTGGAACAAGCCTAAATATCTAATGGAGCTGTTGTGAGGTTTTGCAGGCGGGATGCTCTTCATTTAGGCAAATACTTTTAAGAAGGAGGATCACCTGTCTCGGGTCTATAGCAATATAAAGTTATGCACAATCAGTCTACTATACAAAAAAAATAATAAAAATGGTACATGTTCCCTTATACTTAATGAAAATATTCCCGAGTATAGAGAAAAAAAAATCAATCTTAAGAATTAGAAAAATTTCTCTCAATCAGGATGAATTCGAAGAAGAATTCAATGGATTCCTGCTTAAGCTATTGGCCATACAGTTATCGAGCCTTTAATATACAGTACCCTAAATTGAAGTTCTTGTAAAAACAAAGTCCAGCCCATTAAATGACCATTATTGTTTTTTTTTACATTTTGGAGGTAGGACAAGGGTTTATGGTGAGTTTCTATTACAAACTCTTTCACTACCAAAAACATTTTAAACTTTAGAATTCCCCAAATTATGACAAGGGTCTCTCGCTCAATCACCACGGAGTTCTTTTCGCGGGGTACCAATTTACGACTTGCATATGGGATGGTAAAGCACTCATCATTTTTCCCGTACTGGACTAGAACACAGCCTATTCTCTAGTTGCTGGCATCTGCTTGAATACCAAACGGTTCATCAGGATTAGGCAAACGTAATATGGGCACCGGCGCGAGTTTTCCCTTAAGTTCATTCAAACTCTTAACCGACAGCGGCTGCACACAAGGGAGCGGAGAGTGAGGCGAAATTCTGGATAAGACTTCTGCAAAAGGACGCGGAACCCATAAAAGATCTTAATTGCTTCTTGGTCGCGGGCAGAGGGATTTCAACAATGGCGCGAATTTTATCCTCTTAGGGAGCTAACAGGTTATTTCCAATCCGGAGGCTTAAATAGTCAATTGTACTGTAGGTGAAATGACACTTACTGGGACCGATAGTTAGATTATGCTCCCGAAGTCTTATTAAAAGTGCTTTTAGAGCACATAAATATTATCAAAATAGAATGATGTATTTGGTGATCCATCTAATATCCTTCTCATCATCCGATTATAATTACTACATGCAGTGGCAAGACCAAAGGAAAATCTTCGAAATTGTATCAGCCCTTTCATTCGGGAAAGTCGCGTAATTCTTCACCTATTCCCCTAACGGAATTTGATAATAAGCCTTGCACAAATCCAACTTGATTATGAATTTGGCTTCCTCAAACAGATGAAGATTCTGATCAATAAGGGGGATCGGTTCTGTATCGAATACAGTAACTGAATTTAATTTCCTAAATTCCGTGCGCTTTAGGGTATGATCCATTTAGTTTCTTAAGGGGATAACACATTTTTTTTCTTCAGTTAGTTTTCACGTTGTTTCGTTAAAATTCGCAACTTTTGGTTTGGTATATGATTTTAATCCCAATTTTGTGCTCTTTTTATGGTATAATTATTTTTTTAACAACATAACTAGAACATAGTAAAAATTAAGATAATGCAAAATTGTATACCTTCGTCGAAGAATTTTCTTAGATATTTTTTTTTAATTTGGGAAAAAACCTACACCATTGATTTTATATCCTTTTATTTCAAATTTTATGCACTTTTTATAGCATATAATTTGTATTAGCAACATGACTGGAACATGGTGAAAATTATGATAATGCAAAGTTTTATAGATTCGTGGAAATTCTCCGTAGATTTTTAAAGTTGTTTTGTGAACAAAACGCAAAACTATGCGAATTTAAATATTTGCTTAAAGAAAATGGCGCCTAATAACTGTTTAATATTTTTAGCATCATTCGAATATAGAGTATCCTAAACCCCAGGGGATTCAGAATGCCACTATTCTTCCCCTAACACCCCATTTTCTAACTAAGAACAAAACCTATAGTTGACCTTGTCCGAAAAATATATGTTTTAGTCCACCATTAACACTAAAGAAATCTGATTTCAAATGATAACTAAATCATATGCACATCTTTTGGTTGTGAATTGAGTTTGAATGCTTAATATTTAGTAATTCTATAGCCATATAATGATATCAGGTTTCAAGGGAGGGGTTCTGAAACGCTCCACTGTATCTCAAAAATGGCGCCGTTTGTTATTAGGATTTTGCTAGGGATAAAAGGGCTTTTAATGCGCTTTAATTTCGTATATGATAATCTAAGGTGGTAAAAGGTTGTAAAAATGAAAAAATGAATGTGGTATCTCCTTAACCATAACAACCGGTGAAAAATAATCTGATTTTGACGGTTCTATTATTTTCAGATATAACAGCTTGTCAACCTCAGGAATAAATGCTTCTCTCAGGCGTATGGGCAGTGGATACGGCTTAGATCGGACGGGTTCTTGGGTGGTCAATTCGATGTTTTGTTCAAATTTGGCTGCTCAAACAGGAACTTTCGAGTTGTCGCTGAATTACTCCAAAAGCGCTTGTAGATGAGTTTTCTGAAGAGACGACAGCTGGTCGCTCACTTTTAGTTCGGCCCACGATGATTCAGTTGCGTCTTGCAAGACGTGTAGGGGGTAATAGCTGTCTTTCTCTAGGCAGGAAACTTGTACTAAACTCAGGGGCACCATAGGATAATTAGCCTCCAAAGGCGATTCCTCATCTATCGCCAACAATCTGGTTATCCCATGCACGTTGGTGATAAGTCTTGAGAAGATTTACGTGGAAAAGCATCCTTTCTGTTGAATTTTAAATAAAATAATCGACGAGGCCGAGTTTCTCGATCACTTGATAGGGGCCCTTCCATTGGCTCAGTAATTTGTTGTGTCCAGTTAGGACGAACAACACCTGGCTTAAATTATCTATCTTCAGATTTGTAGTCGAAGTAAGTTTGTATTTATCCAGGTTAACATCCGCATTTTTATATGCTAATTCAGCGCATTTCTCCAAACTCTGTCGTAATTCAAGAAAATACTAGTACGAAGATTGGATTTCCTGATCTAGTTTTTGATTTGTAAATAGTTCCTTCAAAATGTTCAAGGGGCCTCGTACATTCCTTCCGTATAGTAATTCAAACGAGTTGAAACCCAAGGGGCGATGGGGAATTTCTCCATACGCAAAGAGAGTTACCGGAACATATTTGTGACATTCCCTTGGCTGCTCGGCACATAATTTCCTCAGAATGGCGTTGAGACTGCCATTTACCCTTTAACACATTCCAATTATGGCTGGGTTGAATGGAGTCGTTTACAATGGTTCCATCATTTTGGACGTAAATTGGCTCACACGATTCGACAATATATCTTTCGGCAGCCTAACACGAAAGAAATTCACGATTGGTGCTTCGGCACAAGAGATGCTGTCAATCTTCTTAAGTGGCACAGCCCCGGGGAATCTGGTGGCCAAATCCACCACAATTAAAACATAACTATGACCCTTACTTGAAGGTGCTTTGAAATCTTCGAAAGGTGACATGCTGTCGTGTTTACCAAACTTGTACGCAAAATTACAAAAAAAAACACAACAAAAGAATTTAACGGGGTTGTCGAACCCGATTCACTCGTATTTCACTCGATTAATTCCCCTCAAAGCAGCAACAGAAGTGCAAATGGGTTTGCTTAACCCAAAAATAAAATCACAACGGAGAAAAAAAGACCATAAAAAAACACAACTAATTATTTCGCACGATTCGAATTTTATCCCGTTCTCTCATCCGGAATAATTTGTGGAGTCAAGGTTTTAGAAAAATCTCCTTACTGTGATTGAGACAATTCCATCGGCGTCTACCCTTCAAGTTTGTCAAATAAAAGAAAAAAAAAATGTAATTCCTACTGAATCTTTCAAGTATGGCTAAAAAGAAACAGAAATTCCGCTTGGGATAATTAATGAAGCACAGTCACATAAAATATAAAACTCTTTAGAACTTATATATAAATAACTTCAAAAAGTCAATGAAATAATGTATATATATATATATATATATATATATATATATATATATATATATATATATATATATATACATATATATATATATTATTCTATGTCGTAGGCTAGGTTAGATTTTCTGACCTCCGCTTACTTCCTTTGAATCTGAAGGGAACGTGGCAAGCCCGCAGGACAATCTGCGATTGACGTGGGTTGCAATAAATCGAGTAAGAGTGATTATTTTCCTTGTCTGAATTAAATCAATTAAGTAGAAGGTTCTGGATATTAAACTTGATGAAACAAAATAATCTTTACCTGTGTACAAACAAAAACAAAATAATTGATACCACATAGAAATACAAGAGAACTACCTAAATAGGCAAAAGATTTACACACGTCAACTCCAGGCAGGAGCCGTAAGCACTACACACAAACGTACTCAACCTATAAAAGGGAAACTACCATTCCGGGTGGATCTGCCAACCGAGGTTTTTTGTACACGAGAGAAATGCTTCGGGGTGGGGTGGATGAGCGTCGAGCTCAATTGCTTTTCAGCGGCGCGGTTTGGCTTTGCACTTTCCGATTAGTATTCAGCTTGCCTAAAGTTGGGAAGGAGAATACAACCTGTCTTCTAACAATTGCTACTAGCCTCGAAAGGAGGGATCTCGGGAGTATTTCAGCGCGCAGAAGCTGAATCGAATACAGCTATATGGGAGTCTTCGGGCTATTACGGTAAAGGAGGCCGAGAGAAAGAATTCTTCTGCATCGCGTCCTCTTTTGCAAAATACTAATCTTACCCAGGCCAACGCTTAACTATATATACTGGCCCACCGGAAGTGGATTCTACTTTATCTATACAGGGGCGCCGGGAGAGAATTTAGACCTTCACGCCATTTCTCATACGTGGGAATCGAGTGATAGAATTTTTTATGTTATATTTATTTGGATAGTTTGGTGGGCCATAATATTAGGAAAGCTCCCCCCGACCCCGTCCATTTAAAAATTTCCTTAAAAATTATATATAATACAGTATAATGCGATTGCAATAGCTCTAAAGTAAAGAAGACCTTTTATCCTGAAAGTAAGTGAATTACCGGGGTAATTCTGAGAGTAGCTTCTTAATAGTACTTTTTAAAATAAAAAAAGCGGAAATTAATAAAACATTTATATTGATACTTAATATTTTTAAGATGAAATTAATATAAAATATAATGCGAGCGTGCATTAATCGTAGGCCGCCAGAAAACGATGTTATTGGTTTATACATATTTTTAAAATCGGTTAACTCTTAGAGTTGCCACGTCTGCTTTACAAGATTGACACTGCACCGTCTGCAAGAGCGAATGTTTCAGTTGCGTCATAGTTCCAAGTTTTGTCCTATTTTAGTTTTCAACAAGTATCCACTGCATTTATTTGTTGGGCTGCTCCTAAGTGTTTGTTAGTTCTCTAACACCATAGCTTTGTTGTGTCGTCCTCTATGACTTACACCGTCGAAAGACACCTATATCCGAGCATACTCGCCTTTCTTGAGCGGATAATTGTTTTCAAGTCTTATTGCAAGTTAAACCGAACCAAGGTCGGTAAATATTCAATTTTATTGCACTCATATTATGGTTTTTGCAACCATGGGAAAAATAACCATGAAAATAAGAAACAGGGATTGGAAAGGTTGCAACAGTCGTGCTCCCTTCGACCCAAGATTCTTAGATCAGGCGGGAAATCTGTCAACGATCTAGTTGTAATTTTCCTTAATATTGTGGTTGCAATTATACACCTTGCTAGGCATGTTGTAAAAAAACAACCTTGACCCCCCCCCCCCGGCCCCCAAAAGAAAAATTATCGAAGACGAAGTGCTAAGGTATCACGCCATGGACGACGTCATTTCCGTTTGAATATTCTCGAATTTTCGACTCCAGAACACGTTGGGAAAATATTTCCCAATCGGACGAACTCGAACCAAGCCTCCCCCGCCCCCCGGTGACTAGATGTGTAAGAGCCGTTCTGTCTCGCCCATTAGTGCTAAATGATTAATCAACTACGCTTCCGAATTAAGATGTCTGGGGTTTGTTACTCCTTTCTTCAAACTCCCCATTTCCCGTAAGAATCGGGCATACAAATACTAGAGTTATTCTGTAGTTCGAATAGTCCAGCTCGCTCCTCCTCCGTGAGCGTTCGTCAAACAGCAGACTTCTTCAGCCGTAATTCTACCGCAGTCAATGGATAGCTTCTATGAACGGCAAGCCTTTGAATTTGCGCAACAGTCTCCCTTCGCTTAATTGAACCGATGAAAATCTGCATCGATTACCTTTAAGGAAAAGGAAGATTCCTCTTTCCGTGGAATTACGAGAATTTCCACATTCCCCGTCGAACATCATGTTTAAAGTTTGGCTATCTTCATTGGAAGGTTGGTTCGGATGGTGCTTCATCTGCCTATTTCGTATCGTGCCCCACCTGCTTCATCCAGATCGTACCCACCTGCCTCATCTGATCGTTCCCCACTCCCTCATCGCAAGAAGGACCTTCATCTAAGTCATCGACCCGTAAGACTAAAACCCCCTCCATTATTACTATTGTCAAGTTCTCCCTTTTTCATCTGAGCCTAATTACATTAATCAATTAATTCTATAAATTATTCCCATTTGTCTATTATTATTCTTATTTTAATCTTTGTAAATAAAATTATCTTTTGTTGTTTCATCTTTAACTAACCTTGAACGATACTCTCGACCTATTCCAGTAAATCTCGCCAACCATTTATGCACTCTGTCTGATTATTAAGGATTTGAAAACCGATGCCTCAAGTGTGACCTCTTACTCGGTCGTTAATCCCAGCGAACGGTCCTTACACGGTTCACGCTGCAGTAGTTGATTAAGTCACCTCCACCCACATGATATAGGAGTAGTGTATGGTATAGAGTGGTTGTACACCGACACATGTAATTAAGTGGATTTAGTTCGTAATATAAGACCAAGCAAAGGGACTCAAATATGCGAACCCCAGATCGTTGAGGGGATGATGGCCTTGCTAGAGGCTTATACCTCCAAGTAGGCCTATTTACGCTGCATTGTCAAATATAACGATTGATAGAATTCCCAAGGTCCTCCTGAAGTTAGTCCGGGAATTATTAAAAGTTTTGAAGGTTGTAAGGTCATAAATCAGAATAAGTGAGAGCACGCGACTTTTTGGTCAGCAGACCTTGTTTTCTTGATTTTTTTTTTATTTTACCTAAAGGAAGATATATATATATATATATATATATATATATATATATATATATATATATATATATATATATATATATATATATATATATATATATATATATATATATATATATATATATATATATATTAATAATTTTATTATAAAGAATAAGAACATAACAGACATCAATATATATTGCAAACCACATCTATGATTACGTAATCCCCATTCCATCTCAAGGGATAAACAAGGAGTTAAAGAGAACAACAAAACTAACGATAAATAAAAAAATTTAAATAGTCCATGATTTAGTCTAATGGAATTTTTAATTAAACTATAAAAAACTACTAATTATTTATAGTGAATTTTATATTAAATATATATCTTTCTTGGTTACAAAAGAGATGCAAAAAGATTAATGGAAAGCAATCATTTCAAAACAACGGCTATAGTAAAATAACCTAAAGATAATGATTCAATATAATAAAACATGGTGAAAAATTGAAGCCAAATAAGATATTCAAAAGATACCTGTTATCAGTGAGTAGTGAGTAGGAAGAGAAATTTAGAGAAAAGTAACATTATTTGTGTTGGTTGTTGAAAATTGTTAACAAGTATTAATTAAGCTGGTTTGTTGTTTTATTAAACCATCAAAGCTCAAACTTTTATTTTGCAAATATCTTTGTAAAATTTTATGTATCGAATAAAAATACGATTTCCAATATATTTTATTTAAAAGAAAATTTTATATACATAATATTTTCAATGTTAAATGGGTGGTAGATCTAGTTACCACTGGGAACACTGGCTGTTATATTACCTATTTATTATTAAACACATACCAACAATTAATGTAGAGTGTGACTTTACATTTCTTGTACTGTATTTTTGTTCTCTTGTGACAATGTGTACAACCAGCAACATTCTTGTATCTGCTTGTTCAAACTATTGTCTGTGATAAAGAAAGTAGGAACCCTTGACTGAACTGATGAGCTATATATTTTGTGAGGATTTTGTTGGGATACTTTGGTATTTCTCTAGATCCGCTTGAGCTATATTACGGTGGAATTCTAGATTTCAGAATTTCCTCCAGATTTCAGTGGAGGCTGGGTCATTTAACAGAAGCAGTGCACAACTGTGAGTGATAGCATAGATCAACTTACTTGAGTTACCCTCTTCTTACTTTAGACTTGTTGCTATTACTTCTGCAGGTAAGAAGAATCATTCACGATTTGAATTAAATATCAAAATACGTCTGGTGAAAATCTAAGCAATTCCAATTAAGGATCCGAATCTACTCTAATAGGTTAAGATTCCTTAGCCTTAGTGAAATTTCATTTTCTAAATCTTTGATCGCACAGTTACGATTCTGGAAGTTAAAATGGATTTTGGGTGGGAAATCTTCACGCCAATTCTTTTTCCTTAGCACTTCTAATTTCTATTTATTTTTTCCTTGATTAGCCAATTTTCTTTGTTTGACTTGTTTGGCTTTCTATGCATTTTTCTAGAAACTTGAGATGAATTTTAATAGTGCCAATGAAAGCAGAAGTCATGTAAACAAAAAGGAAAGTCCCTCCAATGACCGGCGGCGTTTAGTGATAAGATGATAAATGGTTATTTCATTGATGGTTTCCTATGGTTCGAATCACTTACAAGTGCCTTTGAATGGCTAAATGAGGCTTCTGCCACTAGATGGCGCCACCCAACTCCAAATCCGACGGCAGATTTAAAATCTCCAGGGTGAATAACCGTATGTCCCATGGTCATATGGGTCATTTCAGGCCTCTAAATGGGTACAATTGAACTTTACTCATTTTGAAAAAAAAAAAGTGACGCCTTGACCTGGCGCTTCGCCGCAGGCTAATTATATTCATCCTTTTTTCTTCTTAACTTCAGTTTTTTTTGTCTTTCGACTTATACTCATTTTTCTTACATCATCAAACCCTTTGACAGAGAGGGTAAAAAAACAATTTATTTCTCATGATAGCAATTGAATCAATTTGACTGGAAATTTTTTCTAGGCTAAAAGTATTGCATTTTTTCACATGAACATCCAAAGTTTATAATAGAGATTTTATATTTACATTAAATAACATAATTTGGACCATTTAAATACTGATTTAGCACGAAAAATATATTCTTATTATAAAAGATTAAAATTAAATCCGTTAATTCCTCGTTATAAACATCTATTTCTCTTGTTACATTGTATCTGAAACTTTTTAATTTTCCTATAAATATATATCTATTGTAATTTACATTGTATTTGTACTTATTCTTTCAACTCAGGAATAAAAGTTGCTGATTGTCTTTTCTTTTCAACCGCATCCCTTATATTTTTATTCAGTCTTGAAACTCGCCATTCCTTCTCTCCTCCCCTATCCATAAAATTGTTAAAAAATAAAAAGATTTCTAGTGTAAAAAGTCCAGTTTATGGTTTGCTGAGAAATCTATATACTTCAGTTACTTGTAAGTCTCTTCCTTGCTTACGTAACCACATAAATAGATCTCTATTTATTTTGAAGAAGAGAAAAGGTTTCAGAGCTACCAGCCTTCAAAAAGTAATTAAATAGAGGCAAAGATATAAGAGAAGCTGTTTGCTTCGACTTACTGTTAAATACTCACTTCTTCAAATACTTATAACCCCGCGCGTTAGTTTGTATCATGCTTGAAAAAGACCCAAATCCTTTGAGATTTTCATTTTGAAAACCAAGCAGTAAAGGGAGAAATTTAGTTTTACGTGATGAAAATTTTAGGAAGGTAAAATGAACGCCTAGTGTGCTTCTTATAACAAAGCTTTAATGAGAGATTGCATTAAATCATAGCTATATAGTGGAATAGGTTTGTGGAACGAATTTTTATAAGTAAGACAACTTCCATTCAAAATAATATACAGTTGTGAAAACAATCGAATAATATTACCTTAATATGATTATGTTTAACTCAGATATAATAATGTTATTATTCCCTTTCAAGTGACAAACAAAACACATTAAATACAGTCTTTTTGATAATCTGGAGTAGATTTCAAAATTTTATTAAAACAAAGGACCTGTTTATGATCTACTAGCGTAAAATAGCAGTTTTTATTTGTCAGAGTTTATTGTCTATCACATAAGTGGATAGAAAAGATGATGAACAAAGAAGGGCAATAGGGGAAGAAGGTTGAATTAACATGCACTGAACGAACGGTTTAACCGTTCGATGAACATAAGAACATAAGAAAAGAAGGAGACTGCAAAAGACCATTCATGGCCTACACTTGGCAGCTCCTGTTGGAAAGTGAGTGGATATTCATATCTGGCACCACTAACGTCATCAAAATGGTTTTAGTTTGCTTCTTGCGAACGGTAATTGTTCGTACCAAGTTTTTGCCCTGATTATTCCTCGGAAAAAAAGATTATCCGGTAGTCCTTTGATTGCCAACATGCAATATTGCACCATATCTGCTTTATAAAAAAACAAAGCTTTTATCTTTATCGCAATCGATCTGACTTAACTAATAGTTTTTAAATCTATTATTCCTGAATAAATGAAAAATACCTTATTTGCAAGGTTGAAAAGAATGTTGAATAATGATAAAAGTGTTTTAATGTCTTTAGGTTTATATTTAAAAATAAATGATGGGTCGGTTGGTGTAATTACGAGAAAGAAGAGTTGAAAATAAGAAGTAACAACAAAAAATTGAAAATCATATACGAATAGTCTTAAAAAGATTAGTTATACAAGGCGAAGTAGAGATTAAAATTTCAAGGAAATTGTTAAATACTTGCCGATAAAAAGATATGAAAGATAAGTGAAATTCAAACACCAAACTTCAAAGAGCCCAAGTAAAGTCAGAAAGAATAAATGATACTGCTAAATAATTGATTAGCCAATATTAGATAAATATATTGTTGAGAAATAAATGTGTTTTAAGAATAAAAAAATAGAGTTTAATAGAAGTACAAGAAAAATGTAGAGCACAGAAAAAAACAAGGTCTGCTAACTAAAAGGCGCGTGCTCCTACTTATTCTGATTTAAAACATTACGACCTATTAGAATCGTCCAAATAGTTATGATGATATTGCCAAAACAAAATAATTCTCGGGCTAACCCTAGGAGGACCTAGGCAATTAGATCATTAAAAAGAGAATGTTAAACAACATAAGTGTTTCATATTTCGTTGGAATCAGCTGAATAATTATGATGTTATTGCGATAATTCCTCGAAAGAGTATGTAAAACAACATATGGGTTGCAAATTTCGTTAAAACAAGCCTAATAGTTATGATGTTATTGCTAAAACAAAATAATTATCAGGCTAATTCTGGGAGAATCCTTGGCAATTATATCATTGAGAAGAGAATGTTAAACAACATAAGAGTTTCATATTTCGTTGCAATCAACCGAATAATTATCATGTTATTGCGAAAATACCTCGGTTAACCTTAAGGGGGCTTTCGCAATTATATCATTCGAAAGAAAATGTAGAACAACATAAGGCTTAAAAAATTCGTTAGAATCGGCTAAATAGTTATGATGTTATTGTCAAAACAAAATAATTCCCTGGCTAACCATGGGAAGACCTCAGAAATTATATCATTGAGAAAAGAATGTTGAACAACGTAAAGGTTTAATATTTTATTAGAATGAACCGATCAATAATAAGGTTATTGCGAACATTTCCCAGCTAACCTTGGGAAGACTTTGGCAATTATATCATTCGAAATAAAATGTAGAACAACATAAGGGGTTCAACTTTCGTTAGAATCGGCCGAATAGTTATGTTGTTATTGCCAAAACAAAATAATTCTTGGGCTAAACTTGGAAGGAACTTGTCAATTATATTATTCAAAAAGAGAATTTAAAACATAAGTTTTTCAAATTTCGTTAGAATCAGCCGAATAGTTACAATGTTATTACCAAAACCGAAAAAAAGAAAAACAGGGACCAACTAACCGACCAACCTAGCGAGATGTAGATTCGCCCTTGAATAAAAACAAATGCAGCGATTGAATATAGGAATTTTACTCTGGAAGATTGAAACAAAAAAGATAGAAAGAAAGAAAATCTATAGAGTAAAAGAAGGCAAAGCTTTGATAATTAGAGAGATGAGAACAAATATCATATCAATTACATACATCAGCCCAGCTGTGTTAAGTTCATGACTGCATTCGACTAGAGTAAAGACAATGATATTAAATAATTGCACACACCAGGACTCAATTTAAAGTCTTAGGTGTCTGAATTTCTTGTACCATTTAGATGTGTGGTATTTCATGGCTGAAATGATTGCCTTTTCACTTCATTGTCACTACAAATTTTCCTTACTCTTTCTTTTTTTTTGGTTTAGCATTTAGTCGTTCTTTCGCTTAGGTTGCT
Source organism: Ceratothoa steindachneri (assembly GCA_963969495.1). Lineage (NCBI taxonomy): Eukaryota > Metazoa > Arthropoda > Malacostraca > Isopoda > Cymothoidae > Ceratothoa > Ceratothoa steindachneri. Next base: position 73,221,810 of record OZ018334.1, read on the forward strand.
TTTATATTGACCAAATATTCTTATATGGATTGCTTCTTATTTTTGATATCCTAAAGACATGTAAAAGAGGCTCAAATATAGCAAATTGAGATAATCTTTAGCGCTATATATGTAAGGGTCTAGAGGTAAATAAGTTTTGCCTCAATGAGTCCAGCGCCACCCGTCGTTGTATGAAATGAAGATAGATATGTATAAGCGTACATATAAGCACTGAAAAATTGCACATTGATAGAATCGTCTATAAATATAGCACTATATGAAATCGAAGTTTCGTTTAAATTCTATTGCAGTAAATATTTAAATGAGTCAGTGTTTTATCAGCAATTTGCACTTTATTTCGTGAGCCAAAAAATTGTATAGAATTTGTGTATCTGTGCTTATGAGGAAAAACTGTAGAAACGTTGTTGAAAGTATGTGCACTTATAGTATTTTATTTAACTTTAGTTTTGGTTGAAATCAGTACAGATTATGAAGGTCACTTCAAACTCAAGCAGATTCAGGAGTCCATCAAACGACTAGATACACCTAGTGTTTCCTAACATCCCTCTACACCTGGGCACATTTTTACGTCTAGATCAATCCGGCATAAGGGGGAATTCTTCTAGATAAAGAAAAAATTTGGTACTACTCAGAAGAGATATCGGAAGAATATGGAAAAAAAATGAAAGAAAGAAAATGGAGATGATCAAATATTTGATCAAAAAGAATGGAGAAGCACTGAACAGAGAGCATAATAAAACCAGTCTTTCTTCCATTACATATATTGGAGCCAACTTAATTGGGCAGAGAGAAGTCATTTGCACTTTAAAATATCATTTCCCATTCTGCCGTGTGAAATTTGCAAATAAATTCGCAGTCATTTTAAAGGATTGCAATTTTTAGAATGAGTTACTTGAGTATCCATTCTATGGAAATTAAAATGAACAGGGAAACTATGTATATATTATCGCGGGAGAAAGACGCTCTCAGTTTTTTAAAATATCTTTTTTTCACAAAAATCTCTTTTGTTGTTAAGATATTAATTTCGTTTCGAGAAGATTGATTCTTAGACTTGTGCAAGCTGCAAGCTGTTTAAAAATAGCTGTAGACATGCCTAAGCATTTTCTAAGCTGTATAATACAAAGGGATGCCTTTTTAAGCTACAAAAATAGTGTTTGGGTGGACATACATAATCTGTCGGAAGAACAAGTGTAAATATTGCTTTATCTCTAATAGGCAAATCCTATTAGTCACTTCAAAACACATGGGAAAGGCAGGTTCTCCAATTTTAAGAGCAATAGTAATGAGGCAACATCACGCAGGAAGTTTGTAAGCAGAGATTTGTAAAGAAATTGGGAATCTAAAGAAAGTAAAACCAAGTGCAAGATAGAAGGACGCGGAGATACTCCCCTAGGCAGTAGATCTGGGAAAGCAAACTGTTACCGTTTAAAAAAAGTGGGAAGAATAAGGACATCCTAAAACCCACAACCACAAAGGAAGACAAGAAGGTGGGGGAATCAGACATTACACACCTAACTCCCAACCCCACCATGGATGAAAGGACATAATGAAAATGAAAAGTAACTAAAGATATTAGACGACAACAGCCAAGGAATTGGGTGAGAAGAAGTTTGCAAAATGAATGCGAATACATTTTGAACTAGAAATGTTTAGGAAGGATAAAGCACATGATGCCCATGGCTTCCTCACTGAATTTAATTTTTTGGTGACCACAATTAAATTTAACATTAGAATTTGAGCAAAATAATGTCCTCCCGACTATAGTTCTTCTCATTCAAAGGACTCAGTCAGGCTTTAAATTTTCGGTCTATTTATTGTTAGACAACCAATTTTGTTTCCTAAAATCAAACATTCGGAAGTCTTGCATATTCACCTTTCCAAGATCTTTGAAATGCGTAATAATCCCTCCTACTCTCATAACTTTCTTGCCACATACTTAGATTCGGTTAAAAAGACCTTTTATAAAACCAAAATCGCTCCGCATTTAATTTTAAGAAGTTTCTTGTTTTACCGTTTTCTGAGGCTTTTTTCTTTCTTTCGGTCTCTTACAATGTTTAAATAATTCATTTCTGTTTATTAATGACTCTACTATTTAAAAAATGTTGGTTCATAATAAGACCAAGAATATAAGAGCATTTTATTGGGTCGACTGTGTTTTTTGTCCTGAGTGTTACTTTGGGCAAACTGGAAAATCATTAAATTTATGTTGGTCACAACATAGGTAGAATATTAAAGGATGTGAACACAATAGTACATTCTTTATTTATTTATCTGAACATGAGCTTCCTACCAATTGGAAAACTACTCAGTTTATTTACCACTCAAAGGACTATATTGTTAAATGCTTTGATAATTTTTACTTTCATAACTTCAATATATCTTCCGGTTACTTACACGTGATCCTGCCACTAAAAAGCTTTTTTTAAATTAAATTATCCCTGTTCATTCCTAGCCCTTTGATTTATTTACTTTTTTATATATTTTGTTTATTGAGGAATATTTTTAGATTTGCGTATGTATGTATTATTAGGACTGTGACTTATATTTCTACATTTCACACACACTCTCTTACACTTTGGTATTTTAGTAGAGATTTGTTCTATATGACTATCCTTTCTTTTCTTTCCTTTTATCGTTCTTTTCTCAAAATGTATCTCTATCTATTTACGCGCACTGTGTTTTGTATCCATTCCTGCTACGTAGGCGAAGCCTCAGTTATTTTTCTCCTCTATATACGATTCTTGTAAAACAATTCTTTCTGTCTTGCTTGAGAATTAGCTGAATAAAGTTCGAAAGTACTTCGATTCCGCTTCTCAACATCCCTGTGGGAAGGTTGCAATTTTGCTCAACTCATGCACTAATTTGTGTTTCTTATAAACAAAGATTTATTATATATCTAACATAGTGAATAATTTTTTTTTAGTATTTCTCATATTATTCAGAAATATGTATAATAATAATTAATATATTGCTAATATATTTTAATATTTCGTTAATATGATTGAAGTACTTTGTATTTTACTAAATGGTGTGTAATTAATAAATTGTGTTTCCTAAAATCAGAATTTTACTGATTTGTGTTATTTATGGCAAAACTTATAAAGGGTGACACAACAAAATTCAGGATGAAATATTTCATGATTTATTATATATTAAATTTACATAGAAACAACAAAATTCATGTAAAAATTCTAGGAATATTTATTATGTAATAAAGCATGAAATATTTCATCCTGAATTTGCTGGGGCACCCTTTCGATACTGACAATTTAATATCGCACAAGATAATTAATATGACCTAAACTAAATTTTTAAAATATGCTACCCAAACCACTATAAAAGAGCTTTGTATAAAAAGTTAAGTGTCAGAAGAAATCTTAAAACACTTTAAGAAGAAAGACATATGCCATCGTTCATGTGTCCAGCTTTTGTGATATTTGGCGCCGTTAAGTTGTGTTTTTTTCTTGGGCTCAGATATTCGTGGCTTCTTGATTCCTTTTATCGTTATAGTCCTTAATTTACATTCTCCTTTTTAACTGTTTTGTGTTATATTTTTGAACTTGAAGCACTATTAATCTCTTTAACGAGTTTAGAATGTGTTTTCTCTCATTCTTCAGTTAGACAAAATTGATAGATCTGTTTCATCTAACTGTTCTAAAACCTCTTTTGCCAATTATCTTTCGTGATAAATAGCTTAGCGCTCTTGATATCGATTTAAGGTGGTTTGCACAGAACATCTTAAAAATTTAGATTTGTAGGCCTTTCTACTTGCGATAACACTTGGTTACGGAGAAGGTGGATTTTTCCTTTTTAGCCCCATTTATACCGCTCGTTGCGTTTTTGCAACACAAAACCTGCCCATAGTCTTCAGGACATGTATGCAAAGAGGCGCATGCGGCAAGCACAAGACAGCAATTAGTCACAAACAGAGAGTCAGGGGAAGTGAGTGTGCTATTTTTCAGCTCTCTCTAATTGAAAGAAAATCTTCACCTCCATTTTTTTCGAATATCATGTCTTCATCATTTAAAAGGTATGTACCAATTATCTTGTGTGCCACCCTAATGAAGGCTATGATAGATGATTGTATTAATAATTCTCTCCAAAATATACTTCATTTTATGACAGCTAAAGTTTGAAAAAAAATGAATGTAGCATTACGCAACAACCAGCACTATAGGGAACCACACTTGTTTCATTTATGCAACGAAGGGAATAATATGTACGAATATAAGTTCTGGTGGGAAGAATACCTCTTAGGGAAAAACACTTTAATGCGATTGTTGGCCGCTCTTTTAACCAGGTTGGAAACCTGAGGCACATTAGGGAGTGTGCCTGTATTAAGATCCCCGAACGTAAGCTTGCTACATACTAGTTTTACTGACGGTTCCAAAGGGAGGATGCAAGGTGAGAAGTCCGCATCCTTTCTGTGGATATCTCTTTGCCTGGGTCTTTTTGTTAATCCAGTTATCCCTCCAGTTGTCGTTAGTCCTGATCTTGCTGTTGTTGTTCCTTTGCAACGTCTTCCGCCAGCTCATCGTCCTCATTCAGATGGTCTTCGTTGATTAGGACGTCTTGAAGAATATCACCCTCCCAGAAGTGGTCCGGTTCTGGAGGAGCTGGAGGACCATTTGTCATAGGGAGTTTGCGGGGAGGCGAGAGTTCAGGGTTGTTTACATCGAGAACCGTGGGGACGGACATACCAGGGAGGGGTATGACCTCTATCATGCCCGTTCCGGGCCAAATGCGAGCGTAGAAACACACGATGTTGGTTAGGGTTTTCAATGTTGTAGGCCTCCGAGTTGCGCGGCCACTTCCTCGAAGAACCGATATAATTTTGAAGCTGCGGGTCTTCACGAGCGGCAGTATCGTCGGCACGAATGGGAACTAGAAGGTCGTCTAGGCGGAGAGAAGAGCTGGAGAGTGACCCTCGTTGGAGGGGAAAGTTGAAGTTTTCCGAGGGAAGCACTCAGGTCTTCTAATTACGCTGTAGTTTGATGTTTATGAGCGAGCTCCCTTAGCACGCGTTCCTCTAGCAGGAGGCCGCCCCATACGGCCTGTTCCATTTCTGCTAGCCAGGAAACCAGTTCTAGCCTCAAGCGCGTTTTTTACCTAATGTAAGATTAGTATCCAGCGTTGCCCTCACCCTGGCATCCACCACTTCTGGACCCTAGCCGTAATTGAGTAAAACAAAATAAAGACGGATTCGTTGAAAGAGATGGTCGTACTCCTCGACCTTTAAGTACCTACGGTATTTGTAGAGAGGGACGAGTGTGGCAATGTCCTCACGATCCATGCGTTTGATCCTGATGGATCGAAAATTTTCCGTCAGCTGGGCAACAACCTTATCGTAGCGGGTAGGTGAATCAGATTGAGTGCGCTGGCAAATGTTAAAAGTTTACCTAGTTCTATCTTCCTGCAACGGTGAGGGGAGTCTGCTGAGGAGGATATCCGATTCCTGGTCGGAGTCTTCTTCCTGGTTCTGGGACTCGTGTGTTTTTGGGACCTGAGAACTACTAGGCCCTGGTTGCGAGGCCTCCACCGGCTTCCCTGCCGCCGCTGTTGGAGACACGGGGTGATGCAGCAAAGGGCAGGGGGACTTTGTGGGAGTATGGTCCTGACTGCTTTTGACTGACCTCGTGAGACGTTGTACCAATGTTGATATGGATATTTCTCCACTCCCAATAGCCTGTTCGAAGTTCTCCCGAAGATGGTGTTGTGTCAGATTCTTGGGTGTCGTGATAAATACTTCTTTGGCATAGTCGGACAGCGGTTGGGTTACCCTTACGGTTCCCAAAATTAGCGATGTAACGAAAGGTAAGATACTGTCGTAGAAGAATAGTCACTGCACGGAAAGCAGCATGGGAGTGAAACACTGTCAGGATGATCCGGGAAGCGAAAAAATTTCGACCGTGCACCGGCGGTCAAAGACCAGACTGATAGGGTTTCCCGCTTACTCGATCCTTTTATAGTTACAGACGGGGGAGTGCCCCCACTGGGGTGGTCCTTTATTTTTAAAATATAAAACAGATTTTACAAAAATTTTGATTTCAAAAGTTATATAAATGTATCTGTTATTTAAGAAAAAAAAAAATTGAAAAATGGCAAAAATAATTTTGACCGTGCACCGGCGATCAAAGAACAAACTGATAGGGATTCCCGCTCTTCAGTTCTTTTATAGTCAAAACAGGACCTAAGAGGTAGAGGGCTAAAAAGGGTTTGGTCCGAGGACCGGCGGGGAAACCCAGTCAACAGGATTTTTGTTAGTTTTAATATATGAAAAATTAATATGGGAATAGTGAAAGGTTTTAGAAAGTACAATAAGAGAAGTAGAGGATAATAACAGTAGGATCTCTTTGGGAAGTTTACCTCGCCTAATATTATAAAGGCCTCTCATGTTATCTGAATAAATATGAGCCTTGGAACAAAGAATAAGGGAGACCAGAGACCAGGGTGGCCAGATACTCGAGCAAATATATTTTTGAAAGTGGCGAAAAGTTGGAGGCATGCCAAAAAAGGTTGGAAAGACCAAATCATATGCCAATGCCCCTGAGGGAGGCGTCGCAAAAGATTTTTAACCTATTGGCTCGTGAAATTTTCAAGAGATTTTACAAGTATGGATAAGAGGTTTAATAAGATTATACAAAGGGGTTTTGAAGTAAACACAACTGAATTTATGACAAAATTAAGAAGTCCAGCTACTCTGGACCAACCGATTGGAAGAATGAAAATTTGTAGCTTAGTATAGACGCAAAATAGCATACAACAGAGCTACATAATCAGTATAAGGCATTACTCTTTGTATTCCAATCCCTCTATCGCATCCAATAGCATCTTGTCACACATGTTTAGTGTAAACGCCCCTTAATGGAAATATAGAGAGGTTTCACGAAAGATGATCAGAAATATGTTTGTAAACTACTGAAACTACTCTTCCTGACCTTTCTTTCTTTGAAATTATGATTTTTTTTTATATAACATGTTATAAAAACATAGGATCACCATATAAAATAGGTTTTATAGCTATTTTGTGCATATATTTCAACATATATAACACACGTAACTCAACGATGAACTTCATTATCTTCCGGCATAAATGGGTTAAGTATGTTCTTTAGTTTTAGTCATAGAACTTATTTAGAAAGATACTAAATAGTCAATATTTATAAATTTATGCTTAAATAAAAGAAATATTGGTTAAATTATAGTTTTAAGAAATATACAATTTTATTAACTGCACACAATTTTAGTCATTCATATTTATGAACAATATGAAACTTATTAAATTTGTATTAATTATGTTAAATATATAAATCCTCCTATTATGGGTGCTTTATAATTTTTCATTTTGGACAAGGGCATATACATATATATATATATATATATATATATATGAAAAAACGGAATAATATTTGTTCGTAAATAGTTATATCTTACTTCGAAAAAATCCGAGCTGGGATTGGATTCGAACCATTCACATTGAGGCAGCGCGCAACCTCTTTGATCTAAATTAAACCGCCCTTTATAGATATTAAATAGTCAATATTTATAAATTTATGCTCAAATATGCTTAAAATACTAAGAAATATTGGTAAAATTATGGTTTTAGGAAATATACAATTTCATTAATTGCACACAAATTTAGTAAAATACTAAGTAATTCGAACATTTTAAGAAATTATTTAAACATTAGCTAAATACACAAATTATCATCATATTTATGAATAATATGAAACTTATTAAATTTGTATTAATTATGCTAAATATATAAATCCTCCTATTATGGGTGCTTTAAATTTTTAATTTTGGCCAAGGGCAATACTAAGTAATTCTTAGTATTGCCTTACTTAATTGCATTGACATGAGCTTCATTGTTACTTAACTAATCTTATTTTTATCTTGATAATAAAAGTTAAATTCTTTCTCAAGTGATAACTGAATATTTTTACTGGCCACCATAAGGAATAAAGATGGTTTTTTAGCCCAGAATGAAACAACCTTGGCGTTAGCGAAGTAAGAAAGTGACATATGTATATTGGTCAGTTTTTCTCTTATAAGGTAAAAACCGCAAATAATATACCGCCGTCATAATAAAAGTTAAAGATCCAACTATTAGTAATTAAAGATTATTCACTAACATCGATCTAATTTAATATAACTGCAAGTTTTCACTTAGATCAATAATGCACATACTCAAGGAAACAATCTATTTATGGAGAATATGGAACGGTTTATGTAAAGATTGGAGAAAAAGAGACGATAAGTGATTGGTCGGAAAATTTACAGAAAACGATGCTAATGAATAGGAAAACTAACTTATAAAATATGCATAACTTCACTTTATGAATTTCTATTTCACGAAGAGTAGGTTAAAATGGACACCGTCTTGGGATAATGAAGCAAAACCACAAATTATCTGCATTGACTTTCGAAAGAAAGTTACGATAAAGAGATAGTTCATCAGTGGAAAACGGCAACATACTCTAATTATTACATATCAGTTTTCATTGTAACACTTTTTAAAAAACAGAAAAGAAAGTCATATATATATATATACTCGTATATATCTAAAGCAAGAGAAGCTATTAAAATAATTCTATCTAAAATGCAGAGAAAGATAGAGATAAAAAATATAAAACAAAAGGCAAGCAAAATCACAATATTAAGGAATAAAGAAGTAAATAAATGTAAAAAAGAGAAAATAGATAAATTAATGAGGTAAAATTAATTTACCTGAACCACTATGGATGTGTCAAAATAAGCAAAGAAAATTGCTAGGAGGTACGAGAGATAAAATATTAAAGCATATAGAAATATGGCATGATACATACATATATAATCTATGAAATATCCTATATGTCGCTTGCTGATTATCATAAACTAGAATAAGGATTTTAGTGAGTGATTATATGGAAAAGAAGTTCAAAGTAAGCCTCAATTATCAATGTGTTCAATCAAGAAAAGTTACTGACCTTCCGAAGGAAAAAGATACTCTAAAAATTACGCTGGGCAATGAACGAATAAATTCAGGCCGTTAATAATTGAGTTGCTAACTCAGTTCAAGAGAGAACCGATGCACATTGCAAAACTAACACAGAAATACGAAAAGAAATTGAATAATGCGTTGCCCGTTGACTGCATAATCATTAGTGAAGAGGATATTAATCGTGCTGATCCTTAAAGATAGGTGGATTAGGGATGGGAAAGGAAATGAACCAATAGTTTCCTTTTCTTATATTCATCATGTTTCTTGACTAGCCTGGACATGAGAAGTGAGCTGTTCATATAAACTATACAATTTAGTATTATTTCTTTATCTCTCTTTCCCTCGCTCCGCCCTTCTCCCTTCCAATAGATTCCTGTTTTTGTACCATGGAGAAAACGGCTTATTTGAAACAGATAAATGTGTTGAAAATTGATGCGCTCTAGTTAGCTATAGATAAGTGGCCTTTAGCAGCCTGTTGTCCATTCCAGATTGACTAACGTAAGTGTGATCTCACCCTGATTTAATCTTGCCTCTATACCATTGACAATTTTGCTTCCAAACTATAGCACCTTTAATTAAATGATTATTTGCTTCTTGCAATTTTCCGCTCCCTGTAGATAATGGTGATTCTTTTATTCTACTTTACATAGAAATCATGGAATCACGGTTTTGCCGTCAGAGTAAAACCTGTCCCGAATGCAGCAAAATAGGGCATTCTGAGAGATGAAAAAGCTTTTTGTTGAATCCTTGTTGATACAATATCTTCAGTCATATCATGTCGGGCAGTTGATCTATGTGGTTAAACAATTAGCAGGTTCAGGAATATATCGGGGTACAAAATGAAGAGGAACTAGATTGCCCGCAATGCAATGTACATTATGACCGCAAAAAATATTACATACCATATATTTTTCTATTTTTGGTTGAGGGTTCAGAAATTAAAGTGTGGTTAGGACCAATAAACTTTTATTCTCTATATCCCTTTCCTCACCCATTTTTTCGTTTTGCTATACTCGGTGAGATGTATGAGGTAAAAGATTTCGCTTATGTTATACTCTCTCATAGAGTGTTCGGTTTTCAATTTTGCGCCTGATTTGATCGATTTTATTTCCCCTACGACTGCACAGAATTCCTCCACTACGCTATCCATGTAGTAAAGAAACCGTGCTTTGACCCTAATACAAATGATCTCTCTTATAGTGTGATTGCTGAATTAAATTTGACAGTACCTTAAAATTCAGCGGCTGCATTACTACCTAGGCCTATAGCGAAGAAAAGATCGGGTTCTGGTGACCAAAGGCAGATTACCCTAATTACAAACAATATTCTTATGCGTAAAGTAATTTATGCTCCCACAACACCAGCATCTTTAGTGAAAAAGGAGTATCCAAATGTCATCAGAGGTGTCAATCAAAACAAGACAGCATCGCCTTTCGAACCACCTTGTTTTTTCTAAGCGGCTGCTATTAAACATCTAACCTTAAATGCTATGGTAAAGTAAAAGAATGATTTTAATTCGAAATATAAGTACTGAAAATCAGTGGGAAGAAACAAGCTATTGTTGTGTGATGGAAAAATCTTCAGACAAGTAAAGGGACTTCGAAGGAGGCGCGGGTGTCTTAGAAGTGCCTTGTGCGACGAGTTAAATAATACAGTTGCCTGTAAAACAACTCCAATGACTGATGTATATTTATTGGAGGTAAGGGCATGGCTATATCAAAGTCATATTTCGTTTCAAAGAAAGTGACTATCAACCGAGACCTGAATTCTATCAAAAATGTAAGCAATCTATGGAAGACATAGTGCAATAGGCCAGAACAACTAACCTTAATAACTGCACGACACTCTGAGACTGCATTGGGTCAATATGGACTAATACAATTTCACTAAAGTCACTGAATCAATGTCAAATCGACTTTAAATGGTGCTTAAACAAAACCCGACCTAAATAAATGCTAAATGTTATGAAGTATATCAATAAAAAAAGCAATTATGTGTTTGTGTTGCACTATCCTCAGAATGTCAATGTTTACATTTCCATTGCAGCCAATGCATTCATCCAGTAATCTTTAAGGAGCTTTTCTGCAAAAGTCTCTTTAGAGCAAGAGCGTTGCCTAATTGAATATATTTCGCTTGCTCTGAAATGAATTAAAAAAGCGCTAGAACAAATGAAGGTTGATTATACTTCCTTACCTATGGTAAGCTTCTTCCTTCGAGAAAAGCATACACCAGCCAAACCTGGGCAAATAGGTGCAAAAAAATCGTATGTAATTTATCAGCTTGTGAAATAGAGAAGGAGAAGGTGCCATCTTTTACACCCTTCCTAATTAGGATAGACTAAAGCATGAAAATTCTTAATTCTTAATTTGATATAGGAAGTGATGATTGGATCTAATGAGAACATGTTGAAAGTGGGAAAGTGCCAATACATTCTAAAGTTTTCTGGAAACAATTATTACATTTAATAATGGACTTGGGGCTGTCCCAATTGCCTTATATTCTCGTTGAAAAATAATTTAAAAATAAAGTTTAAAAGGTAGACAAATGTCCACGATGGAAGAAAAGGAAAAGCAACTTGAACGCACCCAAAAGCTCGTATGCCAAATTAATGGCTAAGGATTTTTACACTTATCCCTGTCTAAACTCGAGTAGTGAGTAACGATTTTGTTTAAAATATATCAATGTAAATCTACAGCACTATTGGCTCATGCCAAGTAGGGAAGCCATTTTGGGATAGTCTAATGTCTTATTTTGATAAAAAGATCTGCTATCATCAAGGAAGTAGTGGCTTTTTGAGAGGTAGCTCCATGTAAACATAGTAGTGACAAAATTTAAATAGTTAAATCTTTCGGAGTGGAGGAAGGAAAAGCAATCATACTTTACACGAATCAACCTATTGTAACAAAAGATATATCAAAGTATCAGGAAATAACAATTTTAAAGCTTCAAAATATATATGATAATTGTGCATTAAATACATATTCCCTCGACAGAACTTAGAATGGCAATAAAATTCAAGAAATTCTTCTTTTAATGAACTTGATTTTTAAGTGGCAATCGCATCATGAAATATGGAAAAACTCACTCATACTGCTATAAACGGGCGTGTTAGTCACTCGAAAAGAAGCTTATCCTATTTGAGCCTAATATTTATTTGACCTCTGCTTCCGAAAACAAAGAATATAATCTTTAATTTGAAAATAAACTGAACCTCCGATGTGTGAAACCCTACGCCAAAAAATCCCTGACAGTTATCATTCCAGTTTTTAAAATTCTCTTATACTGATAATTCAAATGTCATCCCTATAATATTTTCTAATTATTATGGTAACTTATAGTGATTTTTTAGTTAAGCGAACAATATATATGAATCTACATTATCAGTTCATTTATGATTCATGATTAAGGTATTCATCATGTTCATCGTCCAGCTAAACTTCAACCTATGTCTCATCGTCGACCTATTTGGGGCACTTTTCAAGCTTTCATCTACATTTTTTTTAACATTTTTGGCTTGAAACAGACAGAAAAGGGAGTTTACAGGTACATGGCACTTGAAAAGCTAAAACAGCATTAGGATTTAGCGAACCCTTCATCCATTATTTTGGCCTGTTTATCTTCGAGTTCTGAGGAATGGTTTGCCTGAATAATTCCAATCATAAATTTTTAGCAAATCTAGTACGTCCTTATAGGATTGAGAGTGGACATTTTACTTGCCTTAGGCAATTAAGTTAAACTTCAAATCGCTAAAGGAAAATCCTTCAAGAAGTAATCACTCGCACATCTTCCCCTGCAACTTAGGAACTTTCTTTATGGAGATTCTAACCGTTGCACCAAGTCTTCTCATTTCTCATGCTTCTAGAGCATCGGGTTGATCTGAAACTTGTCATACTACCTGCATTCTTCCCGTGCTGTAGAGATCCCTCTGCTCTGAACCCAGCATCAGAGTATCTCTTAACAAAAATAGTATAAAACTTGCGAATGCTGTGAAATATTTCGAATTTCAGGATTATACATTTTTTCTTCTAGCTGGTTTTATGCCACTTTAGTCGCATAGGCATATACTCTTTCGTCAAACATAGCCTATAAAATTTACTAAAGTGAATTTCTGATACAGAGTGAGAGGCTGCTTTTCGTAAATTGTTGACATTTGCGTTAGTGAGACATCTATAGTAGGAAAAATATCCCAATATACTGAACCACTAGGACCATATTTCCTATTTTTAAAATTTGTGTTTAATCCAGAGGCACAATTCTTCCCTTATCTAAGGCTCTTGTAGGACCTCTTTTAGAGTATGAGGTACAATTCATGTCTCTACATATGCAAACTGAAATTGCCACATTGAAAGCATCCAGCGACGAGGGATCAAAATCATTTTTGTACGTGGAATTAGATTGTATGAAGACATAATGAGGCCCTCCAATTTACTCTCCGTAGATGATCGATTTCTGCGAGCTTAGTTGTCCAAGTATTTCAAATAATAAACTGGTTAAGTAATATAAATTATTACGAAACATTTTAACTAGATAATCTAGTGCCTACTCGAAAACTACGTTACTAGGTGTTAAAATAAAAAAACATGGAATAATTTGGCTAGGAAAGTAATTGAAAGCGTTATAGTTAATATGTGTAGATAATAATTGTTCTTTTTTAATTTACAATATAACATACGAAAAATAGTTGTTAAATAATCTGTTATCATATCCTGTATCTTTATTAACTTTCCAACACAGCACACATCCACTTTTTCCTATTTCTCTTCAACTAGTCTCGTACAGGGCCTTAGGGTCTTTGCTGACTCGAAATTATTTAATTACTCCATATTTATCAAAATTCGTGGAAGATCGTGGATACAATTACTAGTGAAGATAAAGAAATTGTGATCAATTCACCAGTTGAAGTCTTAAATTGTTTGACTGCTTCAGCTACGCCACTGCATAAATTTAAATAAAAGTTGGTGTAATTATTATTCTCTTACGGAATGTTAAACCAGGAAGAAGATCACTCACTTGAACCAGATTATTCAAATAGCCTCTAAATTTCTTTATATTATCGAAAGATCATTAAGTAGAATTAAGGACGAAGATAAATGGTCCATAAATGTGGCGCCAATGATACCAACTTTTCTTCCACTCTGTTCAGTCGCCAATTTCCCGTTATCGCAGCGTTTATGATGGCCAAAGATAAATCACATGGACAAGTGCTCAGAAGAACTGGAATATACCTGCCCCTCTGGTGTTTAGTTAGAGGCAGCTATACATATGAGACACATAGCATGACATGGGTGGCCTAGAAATGACCTAAAATTAAGAATAATCTGAACCTTAAAAGTGACGGATTGTTTTTAACCTATTTAATTCATTGTTACTTCCAATATATAAGTGAAATATGATGCATCTGATTATTCCTATGCTTTTTTTAAGTAAATTTATATTGAAGTTTATGATAATTATTGTTATACTGTTAATAATTAAGAATGAATATAAATTATTTACTTGAATGGTACGCAGGTAAAGGAATCAAATATTTTATGATACAATCTTTGAGTGATGTATTTTTAATACACGAAATACTTTTTCAATAAAATTTGAATTTTGTATGTGCCTCTATTTATAATGGCAAGGGTGAACAAGTTTTGGATAATGAAATTCCTAATATTATTGAAAATCAGCGATTAACACAAATACTAATTGATGTGGCTAGGCTTCCTAGTGATCAACAATATTCTGACAATCTAAGAATATTCCGGTTTATTACTATATGCTGTTATCAGTTATTACATCACAAGCTTCATCTCATCTTAATAAACTAGTTTACCCTTAGGCGGACCTGACATGGTCAAAGAAAGTGATTGGTAGGTTGAGAGAAGGATGTGTGTCTTCATTAAACTTATAACGAAATATCTTCTGCTCTCTGGGGTATTCTAGCTATTTGCCCGCGAATACATTTATTGAACTTACTACTTTAATTGTTGACAACTACTTCCAAAAATCTTCGTTACAAAAATAAAGAAATTAATAATCCTTCTGAAAGTAGGAAGCCATTGGATTTTCCGCCTAAATTCGCATCTCTGATAATATTTCTTTACGCCAACGTCACAAATCAAAGCCCCTCCTTGTCCAGAATTAATCGCCGCATTCCTAAAAGTTGTTACACTCTCTTTTTGTCCAGAATCAATTGTTTTTTGCTGTCAAATAAAGTATATTTTGAGTCGAATTTCATTCAATTGGGAAAATAGGTAAAGGTGAAAAATAAATAGATAATATTTGCTTAAGTAGTGAATATATAGATAAACAAGAATGCAAACAGATAAAAGGAAAATCAGGCATATTTTCCACATTTTTGTAAGAAACTTTGTAAAAGTAGAAGAAATTACAACGAAAATTGATTATAGGAGTGAGATGGAAAGGTAAGAGAATAAATGGAAAAGGAAATAATGAAAAACATGAATTTTTGAATAAATAAAAAGGAGGATTAGTGATAAAATGCAAAGCGAAAAAGGATCAATAATAGATTAGATCGGATTACGGAAGGAAAGAATTGGAGAATACACTAAATCTTAGCAAATTGATCTGCTTGTGAAAGAGTAAGAGAGAGGTAGATCATTTTCAAAATGGAACTTCCCAAAATACTTTGTAGTGGTCCCTATTCTCCGCTCAAAGGTCCTCTATAAATAACTGATAAGTGCTGCTAATTAAACCATTTATTTCGGGTGTAAAATAAAAAGCAAGAACATTATGAAATAGATCAAGACAGATAGCAGTAGGAATAACAAGATTACAGGTAATCTAGTTAAGGATCAATGACCCCATCACACATAGATTCCAATAGGATCAATCACACATAGATTCCAATACTTCACATGAATCGTGTCATTTATATTCATTAGTTTATTCAAAGTGAAAAGGGCGGAAGCAGCCCGTTCGTTTCCCTCGAAATTTGTGGGAAAGGAGGCTCGTCCTAAAAAAGGTAAGTGTGTGAATAAAGTTAACTAGGGTAGCTCAAAAAAGATGCTATAAGGTCAGAATAGATAACGGGGTAACGCACCTCTCCAAAATCTTTTCCATACATCTATATACAAGGCTGTTCTTCTTGTGTATCAACGTGTCAAAGGTAAATCTCACAATCTATAATAAATATTAAATGAAAAGATTCAAGGAATTGGAATTATTTAATAGAAAAAATAAGCTTTCACCGCTGCTCCTGAAAGCAAATTCAATCTGCTCCAATCTCTTGCCTGAAGGTAACGTATAAAAAGAAGTGAAGATAAATAATCAAAGAATCATTCACCTTGAGCAACCTTATCACCCAAAGAAGAAGATTCAATGCTATGCTTTGTGTCAACAGTAAACCGATATCAAAGATAAGTTTCCAGACTCTTGAAGAAAAGCGCATTAAGCTTATCGCTTTCCATCACCGTAAGATACGAAATAAAGCGGACATAAATTGATACGAGAAATATTTGAAAAATATAGCAAATTGCTTTTCTCGAATGACAACTAATGCATTTTCGAGATTGATATCGAAGGTTCTTCGTGTTTATCTTTTGTCTTAGAGCGAGAGAAAACAAGGTGAAGAAATTTAATTGCATCGTAAAGCAAAGTTAAAATAGCAGAATCCTTTCCTATGTATTGAGGCGCATTTTATTAGGCCTCTCCTTGCATGTGATTAATCTAAGGATGTAAGGATACTAATGAATTGGTTCAAGAGCCGTTGAAGATGGGATGATAGTCATTTGGGGAAAAGGTGTTTTTTAATCTTTAATCGTTAAATGGAGAGACATTATTGTTATTAATCAATATTATCTTCATAATCATCGTCATCAAGATCCTGGCTAACAATGATGGGGACATATTAATGCTTTAGCTAAAGCGCAAGTTCGGTCATTGCTATTCATTATTTCATACGGTAAATTAAATATTACACTAACAAACATACATGGAACATGACAGTCTCAAAGCTTCCTATTTCTTTTCGAACAAATAAAGTTCCAACCAAATCAATCCTATTTCGACTAATCTGATAACACATTTTCCCTTTTATCTATCTTTGTCCAGCCACTGTTGCTGCTACTATGTAGCGTGGGATTATTGGAAGCAATAGAGAACAACTATATTAGCAGATTAAGACATATTAGAGTAGTGCAATGTTGAAATAGCTCACAAGAACCAAGCAGCAGCTTGTTAGCACAAGAAAAAGCTACTCGTACATACCTTTCAATACCATATCCACTAACATAACTGGTAGAATCTTTTGTAGCAGATTTCTTAACAGAGAAAATGACAAATGAAAAAATACAACCAAAATACGGAGATTCAAAGTGCTTATGGAATCAATCTTAAGGCTATACAGAAGATCATAAGAGAGTAAGATTTGATTACGAAGGTATGGTGGATCAAAAATAATACTATAAGCAAGTTAATGAGGTGCATAGCAACTGACCTGAAAGTGTTAGACTCTGCCATCAGGCAGTTACTGCCTGAGGACTTTCGATACTCTTCAGGCAAAGGCCAGTTTCTGTCACATATAATTAAGAGCAAGAGGAAGGGCTGCCGTTCAAATCTTGTGAACAAATTGAATCATCCCTTCAAACTTGGCATGCTTTGGTTCTTTACAGAGGAGAAGAATTTCTACCAGGACAAGGTGGCGAACTCACAAAAAAACCGCTTGCTTGCTCTTTCTCACATAGATGTATTGAAAGTCAAGAAGACCAGGTCCCCGGTATATATCTAATAGTTTGTTGGGGTTGTCAGTAGGTGAAACAAGTTATTATCTTGATGAGCTGAATTTTCCCTGGATCCATAAGGTAACGGTTTGAAGGCTATACGCGAGGTAGTAAACCTCACAAACAGGAGGAGGCAGTGTTTTCTATCAGTTAATTTTTGTGGAGTATTTTATGGCAAGGATAAACACAGTTTTTACCTAGTTTAACCTCGGGATAGTAAAAAAAAACTGCATCAGGTTCTGTAGCCAGCTAGATGCTGTGTTTGAGGCCGATGGCAATTTCATTGAAGAATATGTATAGCACACTCTGTATAAATAGTGAACTTTGTGTTGCTTTCTTTTATATTGGTTAGGTGACAAATTGCCCACCGTAACCTGTAAATATAGCAACGTACTTTATTAATTACATAGCTATTCCAGTAATAATAAACCCAAGAGTGCTCAGCCTAATCTTACTCTAGGCCTCCAGTTGATTGATTTAGGGCATAGATCTATTGACTAGCCATTGATAGAAAAGACAAATCATTTCTCACACAGCTACGCTGCATCTACAATCTTGGCAAAAAGTATGAAGCACCCTATAGAATAATTCATACGAGTATAATTTAATTAGATATTTTTGCTATATTAAATCAATATATACTATATATTTGTACATTTTAATTATTTTAATACTTGGCTGGATTCCCTTTTCCGTTTATTACAGCCTTAATTATTCGTAGAAACGACTTTAACAAATAGTCATAATTTTTCCCACTCAGCTTCTAATTTTTCTTAGAGTTCTGTTTTATTTGTTCTTGAGGTACTTCTTATTGCTTTTCCAAGAACTCTCAATAAGTGTACTATTTGATTTTAGTATGGCCTCTGTGGAGGGCCACTTCATAGCAGCGATCCCCATTTCTCCGAACCAATTCTAGGTGTGGTGGCTGTATGGCATATATCAATGTTCTGCTGATATATTACTTCAATTCTCGGTGTGGTGGGATGCAATTTCTATATTGATGGCTCTAAAACCTGTGAAAGCTTGGTGGAATAGCTTGTGTAGCTCAAACTTTGCTGACATGAAAACAACTCCACCAGCCCAGATAAAGTAAAGGAGCCCAATATCTTCCAGGCTTCAAAGTTTGTCCCATCCAAGTCTCTCCAACTCTTTGCCTCAAAATGTTAGGCTCCAGAAGTTGGAAAATTTGGAAACTTATTGTAAAATCTTAAGATAGGAAATATTTTTTCAAGATACATTAAATTCACTCATCTAATTGAGATGCAAACAACAATACTACACCTTTCATTCATACCGGATAATTATTTCAATATGTGCCTAATTTTTGTCATATATGGCCCATGCCACACGAGTAGGAGGAGCAATTATTTTAAAGACTTTAGGTGTTCATCGATTCTTTCCCGCTTTTCATCCTTTTATTTCTTGATCTCTATCTCTTTATAACTGTTCTGAGTCATATTTTTGAAGTTGAATCTTCATTGCTTTCTCCAGGATGTTCAGAATATATTTTTTGCGATTCTGTAGTGAAAGCCTAATGAGAGCTTTTTCTTTTCTTGATGTTATTAGACGTCTTCAACCACTTCTCTTTATTGATATAAATTGATCCTTGGCTTAATATAGTTTTATAGTAGTTAGGACAGCATATTTTAACCAACAAAACTTTCAATAATTTATGGACTAACCTTGGTAGGACTTTGACTTTTATATCATTCGAAAGAGAATGTAAAACAACAAAAGAGTTTCAAATTTCGTTAGAACCTGCCGAATAGTTAGCATGATATTGCCAAATAATTCTCCGACTAAACTTGGGAGGACTTTGGCAATTACTTCATTCAAAAATGAATGTAAAACAACATGTTTCAAATTTCTTTATAATCGGCTGAATTGATATGATGTTATTGCCTTAACAAAATAATTACCTGGCTAACCTTAAGAGGGCCTTGGCAATTATATCTTTCAAAAGAGAATGTAAAACATGCTAAAATTTCCAATTGCTTTGAATCGGCCGAATAATTGCAATGTTATTACCAAAACAGATAAAAGCAAAACACGGACTGACCAACCGACCAACATAGTAAGTTATAGAGTCGCCAGCGACTAGACTGGCACGCACTATTAACGACTAATTCATAATAAGAAACTAAAAATTAAAGACAGACATTGTCCGAATAACTAGAAGCATTTTCACTTAAAGGATCTCCTCCGAAAACACTTTCGGGTGTGATGTCATCCTTGTAGCTGTGATATTTAATTCACCCAATGGAGACAAGAAAAATGAAAGATCGGTGAAAGGTAGTAATTACTATCAACGGAGACATAATGGTTTTGAATATGCCCCTTTACAATGAACTTCTTTTATTCACTTATAATTTTCGCATAGACTGCATGAAATTTAACATCAATTTTGACGAAGATAATAATGATGCATCTAAATCTGAGATCCACAGTTACCACAAATAGTCATGTTATAGACACTTACTCTTTCAAGGAGTGGCAATTTAATATATTGGTGAGAGATGGAGTGTCTAAGGTATATTTAGTTATGACTATACTATAGTAGATATTTGCTAATAAAATAAATAAAATTTAGTAAATATTTGCTTTGTATTTGTATCAAATCAGGACTTTTTATATTGGTTTATGTATTTATTTAATTTTCAATCATTGAAATCACAAAATATTCGGATTAAGAATTTGCTATTTTTCATATTTATCGCTATAATTAATTTTCAATTAGTAGGCAGCACAATTCGAGGCCATTCAAGGATTTATAATAATTAAATAGTCGCTAATTTACGTTTTGTCCGAGACCGTATGAAAAATGTGATTTGAATTATTGAGGCAACATCACATATGTATGATGAGACATCAATCTCTTCACTATTATGTTTGGGTACATATTGTCACATACATATATTCTAATAATTAATTTTTTAAATGGTGAGGCCGTGAATTTAAGTCTATTTTGCCTTATTGTACTTAAGAAAAAACTAGTTCATACACATCAAATAAGTAATTTTTATAGTTACTATAAATGTAACCTATTTTAAGCCGTTGACTCGCATTGAAAGGCAAAACAACCATTAAAATATGTTCTTAATCTTAAGCTGCTCATAATCAGTTGAGTATATGCTCTGTAATTTTTATCAAATATTGTTTTAAATGTTGAAATTTATTTTAGCAAATGGCAGTAAACAAGAGAATTTAATGAAAATTAGCATTCGTAACTGTTTAGTTTCACGTTAAAATCTTATATCTTTCGTTAACACAAACACTGACAACAAAATGAAATAAACAACCATAGTGTTAAGATCAAAATTAATTCTTCCTTAAAGAAATTAATTAATGCAGGCCTAAAATCAAAACCTGCCTTGGCAAGATTTAAATTTGGTAGTGAAGCTTTGACAAGCCTTAAACAAGTGCTAATATAAGTTCGGCATTCTTTGTAAGGGAAACAAGGCAAAAATCAAAAGAAGATTGATACCATTTTTAGACGGCTGAATTGTATATAACTAACTGCTTTAAACAATCTAGGAAGAGCCTTAAATGTGCTATATACTTGTACCTATTTAAATGAAGATAGTAAAATCCAATTTTTTAGTGCTAACCTAAAGTATTCGTTCATTGACTGGGTCCTTCTTAGAGAAGAAATTTATTTAGTTTTAGTTTACTGCTCTAAAAAATCTGACTACGCTTGGATTTAGACAATCTTATCTCTAATTTCTCTTCGATTATGAATGATTTTCTTAAGATTAGTAATACTCGTATCTGGAGAAAAAACTTGCCCAGCAATATCACCTTCTTAAAATACACCGTCAGAAATTAAAAAGTGCAGCAAATCCCGTTAAGCAAAAGCTTCTATTTCAAACATATTAAAAAAACTAATCACAGGATTCTTTGAAAATTTATTTGGTAGCTGATCCTCATCAGTAATTGAAAGAAATTTTAAGTAGCCGGCAAGTTTATTGCATTTCCAAGACAAAGCGTAGATGCAAATTATATTTTAACATCTCTATCTTGAGAAAGTAATAGATGAGTTTCAAAAAATAAATAAAATTGGAAAACTAGATTATTTGAAAATCTTTTAGAAACAAATGAATCTAGGTGTGGATATGAGAATTCAGTTCAGAAATTGGAAGAAAACTAGATGCGTTCAGCCATGTAATAAGAAAGGAAGAGGGTGTCGATGATGGAAAGTGTATTAAATCGCTTAGTAGGTAATTCTTGACGGATAATGAAAGATGAGCTTTTGAGATTGAGTAGAATATGCAACTGTTCATTACTTTTTTCTTATTCAATGGTGGAGTGATAAGAGATAACCAGTGCTGGTATCGATTTTCGGTTGCAATAACTCCCAAGTCAAACTGAAAGCAAAATGAAGAATTACGATTTAATAAAAAATGGAATTAAATGACATATCAAAAAGGTAATCTCTTATGTAGTACATAACTAAAATTACATATCAAAGAGCCCACTGGCTTTAAATACTCTAAATCTTAGCAAAATTTAATCAATTTTAATTCCTTCAGAATTATAACGGCAAAATTTTATAAGGAAACAAGAATGAAAATCATTTTAAATTCAACATTTAAAATCACTTCCAATGGTAATTTTTAATTCTTTGCATCAGTCATTCATTTCCATAAAATCTTTCTTCTAGCTGGGTGAGATTATTTGAATTAGTGAGCGTTGAAATTTGATATCCTCTGTGGCTTTGAATTGAAATATTCCATAATAAATTATATTATCTTTTGCGTTATCAAAATGAATATTTCTTCAACATTAAAATTATGTCTCGCGCTTCATCTCTTCAAATTTAACTCCTCTATCCATGAAGAGAATGAAATATTCATATAAAATTCTTTATTAATTTTTTGTGATGCCAATTATATAAAAAATGGTTTGCAATATAAAGTTTGCCTTAATCTGTTTTGGAATTTGTAGCCGAAATTGTATTTTCTAATCAGTACCATACAAAATAAATAGAGTTACAATCAGAGGCAAGAAATTAAAGTTCTAAATAAAATGTGTTATATGAAGCTGAAGCAAGCATTATTTAGTGTTCCGTTAGCAATACAAAAATTGGATAGTTTACGGGTTTTAACCTTTATGGAGTAGAAAATACTATGATAAATGTTAGCAGGCAGCCTAGGAAGAATATAAAAGGATTGGAAAACAAATTTAACAAATACTTGCAAGGAAATTTGTATGGGCCATGGCGCTAAACGGTATGTCATTGGAAGTTATTTAATTTTCCTTCGATTCAGCTCCAGCTAAGAATGAATTGTTAGAAAGTTTAGTGTATACACTTTTATTGAACAGGAAAGAAACCGATGGAATTTTATGTTGTACTACATAAAATAATAATTTAATAATATTAATTTTAGAGGTGAAATAATTTAATAACACTTCAAATATTGATTATGGACTTTAATGAAAAATGTTACTGATATTTGAATCTATCTGCAGAATTCCTTCCTCCGAAATTTTAGTAGTATGATGTTAGAGGCGAGAGTGGTTAAATAAAATGAAAAGAAAAGATATAAGTGAGAGAGAAAAAGTTTCTCCAAACCTCCATCCCGCCGTCTATTTTAGGGTCGTAGAGGAGGAGAGGGACTCAGGAGACCTGGCCTAGCCTAACCCCAACCCATGACCAATCCCATAGTCCATGAGGGCTCTGGCAATATGAGAGGGGAAGATAGGGGTTGGAGAGAGAGAAAGATAGAAATAGAGTTATATTAGAGAGAGCAAAGCAAAAAATAAAGGAATAGGGTTGACAGGATATTTAGTCGGTATTTTATGTCCGTTGTCCAGCGTGAAAAGTGTTCAATTCGTATAGTGCAAAGATGGAGGAAAATCTTTAACGAGAGGTCGGTGGAAGTAGGATGTTTCCAAGTTAATGCAATGTTGTATGATGTCATGCTAATCTCTGTCCGTTTAATAGAGTACCGGGTATTGCAAAAGCCCTATAACACTCGTCACCACGCTCCCCAAAAAGGTCACAATGTTAGTTTTGCTGCAAAAAGATACTTATATATTGTTTGAACATATAAATAGGTGTTTTTATTACAATATTATTCAATGAGTTAGTCCTTGGGGCTGAGCGCGGACTTCAGGTGAGACCGAAAGGCCGTGCCCACATTGCGGACGAAGGCCATCCTCAAAAGGGCCCTCGGGTGAGTGAGGACTTCAGCTCGTCGAGGTTAATGTGCCGAACCTTTCAGGCCTTGCCCTTGAGATGCATCCATACATTGTAGTCAAAGGGATTGAGGTCGAAAAACTGTGGTGGACAAAATTCCTTTGACCCGAAGGTCATCATATTCGACTTCAAACGCGCTTCCACGGTCTTGGTCATGTGTGCCCTGGAACCATCCGGCTGAAAGACGTAGTGGGCCTTCTTTGCGATCTTTGCCACCAAGGGCAGGGCTTTCGTTGCCAAGATATCCCTGTAAGCTAGTGTTCCCAAGATTTTGTTGTCGTGATCCTGAACACAAATTGATTTTGGCTTGGCCACACTCAGGAAAGAAATATGATTTCAGTATTATTTTAGTTTTATCCAATTGAATAAAGTTTATTAAATTTTACTCTAAATTACTAATTAATAATTATAACTAAATATTGATTGAATGTAATTGGAGTCAAACCTTCATAATACATCAAAAATTAACAAACTTTTGACTATCAATTATAATAGTGTTTCATGAATGAGCCCTTCTAACTAGTCAACTACTATTGACTAGTGATACTTATAATATAATAATTTCTTCAGTTTTTTACATACATTTTTATCCAATATATCTTACGTACATTCGCAGTTATTTAATAAACAGAATAATCTTAATCATAAATCAGAATAAGCTTATCCTTCAGTTGAGCTCACAATTCCTCTTCTAAACCTGATTCTCCTTGAGATCTAAAGGTTCTTCTTGAAATGCTGGGATATCTTCTACAACATCACTGCCGTTCACACCGAACATATTTCTGACCCAGCTGTGTTGACACACGTCAAGATTTTATGGCAAATATTTTTCCATTTCTTCCTGAATGATCCGTAGAAAAAACAATTTAATTTCAGCAAGTTCTATTTTTGATCAATCCTCTAGCACTGCATACAGTTCTGGAAATGCAGATGTTTATCTGGTGGCTTATTTTTCTCTACAAAGTGCAAGTTTCTTATTCAATGACTTCATTTACTTCACTGATGTCTACGATAGTTAGATTTCGTCCTTGTATGTCTGAGTTCATTTCATTCAATTGTCTGTAGATGTCACCTAAATATCCTATCTTTGCCAGCCAAGCAGCATCTTTGAAACAGTCGGCCAGCCTATGCCTCTTCTCGTGGATAAAAACTTCTATTTCATTTTTAAGTTCAATAACCCATCCAGGGATACTGCTTCGAGACAGCTAACGGATATCAGAGTCGAAAAGTAAGTCCTGGTGATGTGATTCGATATCTTCACACATTTTACGTAAAATGTGCGAGTTCAAAGCTCCGACCCTTATAAAATTCACAATTTGGATAATATCATTGAGGAAAACATGGAGTTCTGGCTGGAGACGTTGAGATGCGAAGTTTTCCCGATGTAAGAAAAAGTTAATTACGAGTATATAAAACCCATTTTTCTAATCCAATAAGTATGTAATATTGTTTTCGAATAAAAATCACAAACGAGGCAGTATCACACACGAGAAATCTGTAAAAAAGTGTCAGTTTAACGAACGCGGAAATGTCTGAAAGTTATATAGCGGCAAATTTCCTTAAAAGTGTTAGGACCAAGAGATCAAAGTGCTCTGGTTTAAGCAGAGCTGGAACGTAAGCCTCTAGATGTCATCTGACATGAAGTTACTTGTCCATTATGTCAAACCACACACTCTGGCTAGCTCTTAACATGTCGCACAGCTTATTTTCATCATAAAGACGCATAAACCGTCCATTCAATCCCTAAATTCTTACCACCTGTCATATTAATTCTATAGCAACAGGATCATCAGACTTCTCCAGAGCCATAAATCTAGCATACACTTTGTAACTCTCATCCTTTGTTTTTCGTTAGTTCTCTCACTGCCAACAAATACTAAATACAAACACCCCCTCTCCGCTCTAACATCCCGTTGTCTAAGCCCTTTAACTCAAAGTTTAACTCCAAGAATAAACGCATTCATCCACCAGTCGTTCTTGCATTCATTTTTATTGATTTTAGCCTTATACAACAACAAGTGCACTGTCTCATTCCATTTGTTAGACACTCTTTCACATTCAAATACCTTAAAATATCTCCACGAGACCCATTTCATAACATAATCTCTACTAATTTTTAGCAATCCAGTTACAAGATAATTTTATTCCAGCTATCTTCCAATAATTCAGAAGTTCATAGAACAATTAAAACCTATTCCATCCTCAGCTACAACACCCAATTTATACGCAACAAGACAATAATACATAAATACAGGTGTATTACTTCCCATACCAGCATTTCATACTAGATCTAACTATTCTTGCATTTTACTTTTGATTTTCTTCTTTGTTTACAACTTCCTTCTTCTTTGTGTTCCCACATCTATGCTTCTCTTGCTTTCTGACCCTTCTAACGTTCTTCCAGAATAGTCCCCTCCTCCCAAATGGATCTTTATTCATCTACATCAAAGTGCTTAATTTGCTGCTTTCCTTTTTTGAATAATCATCTCTTTCCCTTTGATTTTCATCTACTAGCATGCATACATTCGCATCCCTATCTCCAATATTAACACATTTGAAATTATGCCTACGCTTTGCTTTACACTACAAAGCTGCTTTGTTCTACCTACTATAATCTCCTAAAAATTGTTGTACAGTTGTTCTATATCCATGCTCGAAGTTATTTCCTATCAACTCCTCTCGAGCATTCTTACACGTTTTCCTCTTTCTCTCTGTTTCAATAATCTTTTAATTAAGATTCTCTTTTTCCTTCTTTCTCACTTCTTCTCGTCCACACACAATCCATTTTACCGATGCAGCATGACCCTTTTGATCAGATAGTTCCATAATTATCCCTACAGCATTCGCATCAAATGCAACCAGCAATATAACCCGAAGGTCAGGAGCCAGAATGATATTAATCAAGTAATTGATGAACATAGGCCTTTTATTGAACGAATCTACTAATGTAATTACTAATTTATTTTTATAAGTATTCTTCTTTTTGGGCAGAAATTTGTCTTGCATGCCATTCTCATATGAGCGATTGGTAGAGGGTGTTAAAATGTTACTATGAGAGAAAGCGACTATAGCACGGATGAATATACATTTTTATTGTATGTAATGTTAAGAATTTGAGAAAGTTTGCTTCTTTGACTTTAGTCATATACAGAAAGAGCGGCGCCCAAAACTGCCATAATTTATAAGGAAGCGATTGGACAAAAATTAAAATAGAAATATAATATTATAAGATTGGTTAAAATTTTATATAATTTGGACATCTAATATCTTTGACAATTTTTGTTCAATTGCAAAGAAGTTTTAAGAGCAGGGAATCGAAACACGTCAAAATCTTAGGTATAATACTTTATTATCTTATCTGCAATAGGTAGAAATGAAAACAGAAAGGCGTTTTTTTATGTAAGATTATGCCAGAACCCAAAATTTGGAAGAGGATCATTCTCGTCTTATCGGCGATTCGATTGTATGAAACCGACTGAATGAGTTGTGGCAGATGTCCGGATAAAAAAAATAATGTTAAACTACATTTCTGACTTTTCAGACAAAGTCACTGCTGATAAAAGAAATATAGTTAATTTTAGAACTAATAATATTTTGTCTAATAGGTAGGATGGGCCCTTTATAGGTCGCCATGGAGAAAACGTACAGACAAAAGCTTTGAAATTATACTTTCAGGAGTATTGCCAGGAAAGGGCTGTTGGAACAGATTCCTTGGCAGAGCTTTGTAAATTATTAATTGTATAAAATTCCTTTGCCAAGAAGAATCCAAACATTTATACAGTTCTCCTAACGACAAGTTATATTTTTGTTAATCGAGGGCAACTTAACGGAGTTGGATCTGCTAAGTATGGCAGACTTTTAGATTACCGCTTCCGTGTTATCAGCTAGAGTTGTGTCTGCCTCCATCATCAATAAAATTTAGTTTCAGACAAAGCAGGCAAACCTGATAGCAGGGGAAGAAATATTGTCCCCTCAAAAGAAATCGTAAAAATAAGGTGCATATCTTTTAATCCACGGAGCTTTAAAAATAATCAAGTCGTAGGCGAAATCATACAAATCAGACTTCCTAGACGAATTTAATTTAAATATATATATAAACTTGTAAATAACGATTTTTTATTATATTCTATAGCTGTCGAAAATAATATTTTTAACTTTGTTGTGGCCTATGGACCCTCACCGAAAATTGTACAAAATGACGAAGAATTATTTGAACATTTAGGGAATAAAGCTAGGCAGTGATTGACAGTAATATGGTGAATTTAATTTTCCAAGTGTAAATTTTAATGATGAAGGTGCTTATAACTAGGGAAAGCGATTGTTCGTCTTTTTAAGAGGAAATTCTAAACGATTCTACCCATTAGCAAAATATTATTGATTTGATTATAGCAAATAAAAAGATGTTGAAATTGTCTCTTTCAGCAAACATATAGGATACATTAATCACAATGTTATTCCTTTAAACCTAAAAGCGGCTTTTCAAATAAAACAGCAAAGAGGATATATCCAGAATTTTAGGAGGCAAATAAGGATCGGTTTTATATTTAAATGAGGCAGCTTGACTGCTTGAAAGTCCTGACTACTTAGAGTATCCATGCGATGTATGAAAAATAAATTATTATTATTATTAGAAGAAATAGAAGATTAGCATGGAAAATAATATGTGAAGCTTGCTTAAAGAGAATTAACCGCTACTATCTCTAGCTAAGAGAAAACATCAACATTGCAAACCACCAAAGTTACGTTCATTAACGGCTTTGAGTAAAGTATAAAGAGTAAAAAATGCAAGAAAGTAGTACAGTTATATGCAAATGTAAACAAAAGGAAATCGATTCGATATTATATAGGATAAATTAAAGCACTATAAGAAACATTAGTTAGTAACAAAGGAGGTAATGCTTACATCATAAATCTGAAATTTACTGAGGCGTTTACGGTGAAAGACATTTCACATTCCTGTTTTCCGATATAATTGACTTCAATAAAAAATACACACTCGCCATCTAAGACCACCTAATGGAGGTCTCAAATTTTAGAGATAAAAGGGTAGCGGCTTCGCCACTCCTCCTTACAGGAGGAGCTTGCGCTTAACAGCCAGAACTTTATTCTGTGTCCTACCGTCTTTTTCGCTCTAGCTATGGGGTTTTCGTCTAATAAAAATTAAAATATTTCCTTGCACTCATAATTTTCTTTTGATCTATTTTTTTCCTATCTATACTTATTTTCTACAGTATGTCTAAATTAAAGGATTATTTTTAGCCTATTTCTTTTCATATATCGTAAAAAAATCCTCACTTCTTTTTTAACAGCTAATTTTCTTTCATTCTATGAACACGATTTTACTTTTGTTTATTCTTTTCAGTAAGTAAAACGTATAAGGTGAGAAGAAAAAGCCCCTCTCAGTGATTACTTGGATCAAAGCATCGTATATATGAAAAACCAGCCATAAATAAAGCAACCATGGTTAAATTTTTATAAATTTTCTGAACTCCGCCAATTATAATAATTTTAAAAAGGAACTCGAAACTAAATTTCACCACGTTCAAAATATAATTTTGCTAAAATATAGTTATAGAAGAAGATATATAAAAATAAATTTTGGGGAACTTCACCATTTTTAATTATTTGGCTGTTAAAAATTTCCCCAAATTTCGATACTTATATTTATTTCTGAACTTCATCATTTTGTTCTTTGATATTGTAAAGAAATTCTTAGAAATAACTTGAATAAAAAAAACATAAGTCATAACCAAACTAAGATGAAATTATTATTCCAATACTCTAAAAAATCCCCTTCTTATATTCTAGTTAGTGATTATCTGAATGTAAGTCAGTTATTGCTGAACTTTTTATATGTAATTAATTTTTATACAAGGAATCGTGCATCACTTAGATAATCTTAACGTAATTAAAGATAGCGAATACGGATTCAGAAGAGGTTGATCGTATTTAATGAATTGGTTAGAAATTCTTGATATTATGACTCATAAATATGATTGTCTTAATGTGTAAGATAATATTTATCTTGATTTTAAAAAGACATTTGATTTCCCATAAGAGATTTTTAGAATATCTAAATGGTATTAAATGAAGAATCGTCTGATTGGGCAATTATCACTAGGTGGGTGCCTCAGGGGGCAGGCTTGTGTCTTGAATTTTATTTTCTCTTCGTAAACGATTAGATTTAAGATGACCAAGAAAAATTTCTAAGTTCGCGAAATACGATTCAGATCCAGAGGAAATAGAGCATGACCTACCAGAGATATTTGATTTTTCGGTTACATACTATGTGAAATTTAATCATAACAAATGTAAGTTATGCAAATCTGCTCTCGAACTGAAGCTTTATTATACGTTATTCCGTCTCGATTAGAAAATATGTCGGAAGAACGAGATATCGGCCTATTAATTTCATGCGAATTAAACTTTTTAAATTATTCTGCCAAAGAACTAAATAACCAAAGAGAACATTAGATTTTATTGCAAGAAACTTCGAAAAAAGGCGTAATGCAATAGTAGTTCCAAATCATTCATGTGATGTTAATTAAAATATACAGTGCATTTATGAGCTTTTTATCTGCATAGGGACATCAATGCATTATGGAGAGTAAAATGAAGGATGACAAACTTATGCCAAAGTTGCAAATTAGACGTTATGAAGGAATATTTAAATATATCAATGTGCTATGCCTGGAAATAGAAGCCAATTAAGAGAATTGTTTCTATAATATAAATTAATATTCATAAAAATACAATTAAAGTGTTATCAGACGAATGTGTTTGAAAACAAATTTTACTGTTAAAATCGTCCGAACTTGGAATTCTTTGCCACCAATTGTAGTTTAAAGCAAATTGATAATCATGTTTAAAAATAATTTGGATGAAAAAGCTTTACATTTTAAGCATAGGAAATAAAACAATATTTTATTAACTCTTAAATTTTAAAGTCCCCGCATGACCTTTCTATATGACCTTCTTCACTCATTCAAAAATAGCCATAGAGAGGATCTTGAGGTATTAGCTGATCTTGATTCAACAATTTATTTAAATTGTAAAAACTTATCTAAAAAACACCAACAGCAATGAGATAGAAGACTCCAATAACAGCTGCAACAAAAGGGGAGATAACTTCCATTAACAAAGTCATAGAAGAACGGACACGAAATATGCAGAAACTGGTTAATCGAGAAATGAATGAGGAAATCATTCAAATGATTAATCAGAACATAACTATGTCGTGCCAGATTTCACAGCTCCGTTAACCTATTGGGAAGCCGAAGTGCCGTTCTACGCATGAAAGAAATGAATATTTATCGTCAAATGTGACAACAAACCAGTTAAGACTCAAAATCTCCGAATTATGAAAAAAAATCACTGATTTTGACCAACTACCATTGAACAAGACTTATCAAACCAAACGTGATCCTAAGAAAGAAGACAAGAAGAAACAAAAAACACTAATAGTATTGTGGGGTGTACCCCGAGTCTCCCTCCCCCCTTTACCGGACGAGCGGCCGAGCCCCTTCTCTTTCCCTTACCGGACGAGCAGCCGAGACCTCCTTCCCCCTCTTACCGAACGAGCCCCCTCCTAGGCCTCCCCTACCCTGGTTTATTGACATACACACACAGATAGCCATTCTACATTTTCTCGCACCAATGAAAATTTAGCATTAATGAAAAAAAGGTCGTCCATTAAGATTTATTAAAGGAATTTTTATCTGATGACTATAAGACTGTTATCATTTTTTTGCATCATTGACCTAGTCCCTCCGAACATCCTCCTTCTACCGCCACTATTATCTCGAATGACCCCTATCCCTCCCTACCCTTTATTTCTCCATCGTGCAACCTCCTCCCCCCATCTGTAAATATATAAAACAAACTCGAAAAGTTTTCAACATATAGCTGATAGCTTTTATGCTGGGAAGACCCTGTTTTCCTCTTTGTTTAGAAACTTTTAGGTATACCTAGATATTATGGAGTCACTCACAGAACACCAATGGATTTCTTGCATCGAAATAGCTGATTTTCTGCAAAATTTTACCATTTCACAATTAACAACGTCGGCCATAGAGTGAGTAATTTTTTTTTCTTATTCTTATAACTTGATGTATATTGGATAAAAAAAGTCACGGAAGCTACAGTTTATTGCCCCTGTAATTCAAATGGGAATTCATTTTATACAGATGAATTAAATTGAAACAACATTTATTTGATACTAGCCTGATTAATAAATAGCATGCTTTTCAATAAGTATTGAGAGTACTGATTAATCAATACATTTTATTTTTTCATTAATTAACATTTAATGAGAGTACAGTCACATATATTTTCTTACACTTCTACTTCAAGCCTTCTTTAACAACGATCTCTTTGTTTCACAGATCATTATATATATATATATATATCAAATTGTTCAATAAAAGATATATATGAATTACCGATAGCCATCTGCTGAATGAAATATATACAGAACAAATCGCATGAGTTTGTAAAATAGCTTTGAATTCTGAATGGATTGACAATAATAATTTAATTCATTTTTAGTATGTTTTTACGAATATACGCATCGTTCTGGAACCCTTGGCATAGACTGTCAAAATAATAAAGATATTTATTGGTAATAAACAAAGCAATCCAATGCGATCCAGGGCGATGGCTGTTGTCTAGGTTAATTATGTAAGCAGCTGGTTTTCTTAGAGGATGACATAATTGATCGTCTCTTGCAAAACATCGATGAAATATTTGCTTAGTACTTTTATTTCGATACAATATTTCCTCTATTTCTATTGCATTTATTTTTATTAAAAATAAACTAGTACGTTTCTAGACTTATCTATCTTAATAACAGTCTAAAACTCTGCATTTATAACAAGGGAAGCCAGCTTTATTGAAGGGGATCTAAACTGTAACTGTAATGATAGTGTACCATGTTGTATAGGATTTGAGCATTCACCAAGACAAGTAGTACTCTTATTCTGATTAAGATTATCTTTAGAAAATATTTTTATTTTTTAGAAACTCTTCATACGTGAGTCCAATACTTTGCCTACCTTCGATACACCCTATTCCGTTATATAACGAATAAAAAGCTCTTGAAGCAACTGGATTGTAATCGTCTGAATAGTCTAATTCTAAGGGCCTCTCAGCTTCATTTCCGTTTATATAGATAGTTACGCAATTCACATTATGAGGTTCAAATTCAAAAGGTGATGCATCATAGTCACCAAAAAATCCCTTATGGTTAACTATGCCAATTACCATCCTCGTGAATATTCTTACCATGAAGATATTATCAACACTCTTCATTGATATTCCACTCACAATTGTAAAATTCCGCATACAAACTTGAGTGATAGGGTACTTAGCGTTTGATGTAAGCAACCTATTTTCCATTTTCAAATGGGTTGAGGCTGAAAGGCAGACTTTTCTTAGGTAAAGGAAACTCTCTAATAATTCTATTTTAGCTTCAAAATCGGTATGGTTTCTATATAGCGTAAAAGAATGTGGTAATCTGGACAACTTTATTTTAAGTGAGACTCCGTTTATCAACAACTTATGTTTCGAAAAAATTGGCGTGTAGCTTTCCATATACGCTAATTAGTTTTTGCTTCGAACTGTTATATTTCTCTTCTATACTTTCTTGGTTAGAGTAATATCCTGAAGTGGAAAGAAATGTAGATTTTTCTTCTTCAGTATAGTTCAACGATAAGGATAATTATTTCCAATGGAACTTACAGAGGTTTTATTTAAATAAATATCGACATTGCTGAACAAAGTGTGAAGAATGTTATTTTATCGAAAAATATTCTCGTCATCTTTAAGTTCGCTTCCGTCTGCCTTCACAATTCTTGCTTTAATATAGAGATATACTTCACTAGGGTTTATATAATACTGTCCGTTGCCAGATATATAATATTCAATTGCGGTAAGATCTAAAGAAATATTGCTTAGTGGTGAGTAAGACTGATAATTGCTCTCAACGATGGAAGTTTGGGTCGGTGGAACGCTAAACAAATCAAGTTCTGTCTTCGAACAGATAGAGCTTGTTGGATGGAGAGCATTCATTTTTTCACGTCTATGATTTACACCCCATGATTGCCTTATGAGAAAATCTATAAAAGTATGCTTGTTTATATTATGAGAAAAAAACATCTTCACCATCTATATCTAGTTTTTTTCCTCTTTCTTTTATTCACCTTCTTATTTAACCATTTTCTCTTCTTTTTTGCACCCATTTTTTCTGAATTCCTTTCATTAACCGTCTAAGATTTTAGTTTTCTTCTAATATATTGGCTAGTATCTTTAGCAATACCATGTTTCGCTCCTCCTAGCTGATCTTTGAAAGCTTGTTTCGCGGTCTTGCCATGCATAATATCTTAAACGGTATCGAACCCGGCGGAAATGGCTTTCTTTCCGAAAAAGGTTGCATCAATCTTTAGATAGGGCGCTGCATTTCGGAATAGCGAGGAGAATAGATATCCAAGTCCATGTCCTCTCTAGGCTCTTAATCCTTTAAACACGCGTATGCCGTTTAAAATCCTATTTAATTATTTCTAATGTCTTCTTCTTATGTGTAGTTTTATTATCAGGTGACCAATAAAGAATGGAAATTTTTCCCCTTCAACCGTTCTTATATAGATATAAATTAAATTTAAATCCCCAGAGCATAAATTCAAATAGTGTGGATTATCAAAAGTTATACTAAATGATCTGTCATTGAAAGGAAGATGAATAATTCTCAGTAGTCTCGACTGGGTTCTACCTACTCACTGATAGTCTACAAAGTTAGAGTAAACATAGCATGATTTTGGATGACATATAAGGGAAGAAAAACTATAATAAATGCTATACAATTATTTAATTAGGAGATATCATCTCTGAGAGATCTTCTCATTATGTTGGAAAATTCTTTTGAGAGAACAACTAATAGATTTTCTTTCCTTTTCACATTGAGCAGTGAACGTGAAGTGAGCATTAACACATAGTCAGTAGACATTTTCTGCTGCGTTTTGTTAGATTGAAACAGTAAATCTTGAGATGATAATTCCTGTTTCATTTTCAGATTGATTTTCTCTATAAGCGTTTTTTCATTTTTTTAATAGCCAAGGTCTATCCATATCTTATCATAAATATAGTCAACTCCTTTTATTCTTGTTTCCTTTTGTCCTGCCAATATAGTATTTGATGCGTAGTTATTTACTTCAGTTATTTTCCGATAGATTGTGAATGCATGTGTAGGTTTTGTAATATTATGGATATTTTAGTAAATTGGAACTCACAAAGCCCTACTTCATACTGATTATAGTCTGTTATAATAGATTTGTGCACTTTGATTCTATAGTCAGACATGGTATTTTGAGGGTAAATATCAATGGATGATGAGAAAGGAAGGGTAACATAAAAGCTCTTTTACTCCATCTTCACAAATGATAGAAACTTACACGTCTCTAACCTTTATATAATTCCACCAATGCATGTGTTCAAGGATGGTACGTAATACCACAGGCCTTTACGTATGATTTAAACGAATTTGGGTATCCCCGCCATTTTACTAAATATTGCTTCTTTTTTCCATGCCCCTTCTCTTTAACTATTTTCTCCACTACATATTTCTTACGGGCGTCGAATTTTAATTTCTGTAGATCTTCTTCATAAATCCCACCTTCAATATGTTCTCCATTTAAATCTTCAATATAATATACACCTAATAGATTTGAAATCTTATATATCTTGTATATTTCCTCGCTCCACCCAGCCTCGTATCCTTTATTAGATTTACTGGAGACTCGTGAAATTCGAACATAATCTCTGATCTTATATAGAAACCTTCTTATTAAACTTCAGCTCTCTGCTTTGGTATAGCAACATCGTATATAATTTTGAATGGTGTTTTTCCAATCGTTCTATGTCTAGAATTATTATAAGACCTTGCGAAATCATCTAACACGTCGATGAATTTCCATGTATTGTTAAAAGTAAAATATCTGATAAGTCTTTCCTTTATTGTTCTTTTTACACGCTCTACAAGACTAACTTTGTTTAGTGAGTGAACATAATAAACAACGATTTTATATTCACCCAATAAGTCTTTCGTCTTCTTTCCTTTAAACTCTCCTCCATCATCAGAACATATATAACCTGGAATCCATCCGGATTCTCCAATGATATTTCGTAATGCATTTGTCACAGCCTTATCTTTCTTCTCCTTTGATGGGATTAGCCAGATATATCTAGAATATACATCAAATACAAAGAGTATGTAACGCACACCATAATTAATACTATCAAAGCGTTTCATTACTGATAAGTCTAGTTGCCAAATCTTGTTCGTACCTTGTGCTTTGACGCGCTTTGTCTTGAATCTTTTTCGCACTGGTTTGTGTAAGGTATAGCTATCCAGACCTGACAGAAAGTTTTTTACATCAGATCTTTTAGTGTTCTTTTTTACAGATTGGAATAGTTGATTTCACAAGTTTGAAACTGTTCCCTCTCTTGTTGAGAAAAGAATGGAAGTCATCGAACAATAGAATTTTTATATACCCAGCTTCTGTGATGGTAGGTTGAAGTTTTTGAAATTCATCAAATCCGTCATTGATTGCACGATAACAATCATCAACCGCATTTTGTAAACACTTCATCTGACGAAAACTTTGGTGAAACTTTGGTGAAAATTTTAGAAAAGTATCGACTTCATATTCGTTGTACAGTGCGTTTTTAAACCGTGTAGGAATGAACTCTTCATCCCTTTTCCAGTAAATCCCGAAATGTATACTTGGAAATAGACTGTTTGTATTTGCTCTCACTACACACTTTAGCTGTTTTACGCTGTAATCTTTCACCAGTCGATCTACATAAGGGAAATTTTCCTCTTTTAGCATATGCATTGCCCAAAACACAAGCCAAAACTCATCCTCACTAAGGAATAGCTTATCGTTATAACTATTTCTTCTGTAGATGTTTTTAAAAATCACTCTATCATAACCGTATTTTGTTCTAGTAATCTTAAAAATGCTGAATATATTAATTTTATATTCTTGTTGTATAATTTTCTTAACATGTGATCGATACATGTCTTCTTACGTGTGACTATTCGAGGAAATCTGAATAACCACTGATACAAAGATCATATAGCATAGGGTTTCCTCTGTCAAAATTTCCATGTATTATCGTGAATGCGTAACTTTGTAGTTGAAACTTAACATTTTTTAGCATTCGTTAATTGGCTCATCTAGTTGCCATCGATTATCAGATATAAAACATTACTAATATCTCAACCAGTTATTCAGTCTATTCGGCTGTTGATAAAAAGAAGTGTTACGTTTGTTTACGCGATCATCTGAATTTGATGTAGAGAAATTTGACATGTGAGTAATATCTCCTAACTCTTTTCAACGTTGCAAGTTTTTTATGATAGATTTATGGAAATCAGAAGATATTAGTTTACTTCTACTTCCTTCCAGTAAGGGGGCGATATTCTTTCCCACGCTCTACTTAGATCATTGAGGAGGTCAATAATGTTAAGAATCTGTAAGTCTTTTACCATCAATGTTAATTACTCCATCATTATCCCAACTGAATCCCTTTGTATCTTTTAGTCTCTGATAAAT
The DNA here is from genome assembly GCA_963969495.1 of Ceratothoa steindachneri. Taxonomy (NCBI): domain Eukaryota; kingdom Metazoa; phylum Arthropoda; class Malacostraca; order Isopoda; family Cymothoidae; genus Ceratothoa; species Ceratothoa steindachneri. The sequence continues at coordinate 73,259,328 of OZ018334.1, forward strand.
TATTTTACCCCTCTCACGAATACTAGGTTCAAATGCATCCAATACTTTCTCTGTAGAATCGATTATATGATCTTTACTAATCTCATTAACTCGAACGTTCGATGCGTTAACAACCTTATCATACTGTTTAAAATAGTGTTCCAACGAGTTTTGGTAAAGGATAATACGCCTATCTAGTGGTATTTTTGAATTATTTAGTATAGTTGTCAACTCTTTCTCCGAAGATAAAATTATTTCTTGTGGTGGGATTAAGTTAGAGGGTACTTCTCTCTCTTTTTATGGATAAACAATAATTCTTTTCATTTTATAAGGTTGGAGAGGATGGGTGCTAGAACAGAGAATAAGATCGGTAGAAATGATCCTCCACGCTGATTTATTATTTTTTCTTTAGACGTATATGAGCTAGCTTCCGAGATAACGCACGTATCAACCGTTTGAACCGTGATATTTTTTGTTTTTGCAATGATGTCATAGGAACATTACCTTTTATTAGGTTAAGACATATTTCACATATACATTTGGGAAAATCATTATCCATGCTTCCTATGATTGATTTTTTTATCTTTTTAGGGAGTGTGGGGAATGTATGAAATAGATACGCGTATCTTTTAATTCTATGTTTCATTCTGAAAGATATACACTCTCGATTTCGTTTTTGGAAATATACCTGTCCGTAGTGAAAATCGTAAACTGTTTCGTGGGCTGAAGTCACAAAGCAAATAACCGTAAGGTATAGAGACGATCTCTTTATATATTCTCATGAAACTTTTTCGTTCACCAGGCATTATTTGTCCAGCAAATATATTTGTCTGGGAGATGTCTCTTCTCTGGTTAAATAAGACCAGGTTGTGACAATTCAAGGCAATATCGCGCATATAGGAATTCTTATAAAATAGATTTGGGGCCACTAGAAATATAGAAATATTATTATGGTGTGATTTCACTGTAAATATCTCTGATAATTTTGCATCTATCTTCTGCATTAAGTCATCTAGAATAAGGAGTGTATGATCTTTTCCATCTAAAGATGACACATCAAACACTCCGTCGTGAAACATTACTTGATTTTTAAATTCCTCATATTCTTTCTGCCATACGCTGTAACACTAAATGATTCTATCCACTCTTTGAGTATTCATCTCATCTCGATTCCTGAGTATACGATACAGAAAGTGGGCTTTTCCGGTACACGTTGGTCCAATGATGGATGAAGTACATGGCGATATGAATTTAAATTTAGTCACACTTCTGCATTATTACTTTCCATGGTATAATGAATTAGACTTCTTTCAGATAACTTCCACTCAAGTCTTTTTTTTACCATAACTCCTTTATTCATGATTTATTTTTATATAATGAATCAACAACCTTCTTTCACACAGTTATATACATTTTTTTTTTAATATCTAGGTCGACAATGGCGGTTACTCCTCCTGCAAAACGGAAGCAGGTATGCAGACAAATTCCACTTGCTTCCACTTCACCCGTCCGGTAAGGGAGGGAAGGGGGGCTCGGCCGCTCGTCCGGGAGGGAAGGAGGGGAAGGGGGGGGGGAAGGAGGGCTCGGCCGCTTGTCCGGTAAGGGGAGGGGGAGACTCGGGGTACACCCAACAATACTACTAACACTAACTTACACAATACAAAGGATATAAAAAGCAATGAAAAGTAAACACAAAAATTAAAGTGTTTATTACATAAAAAACAACAAATGTACATTAAATATCAAAAACTTTAAGTTTATGAAAAAAAATGGCTTGAACGCCATAAAAATGAAAACTATAATCAACAACAACAAAAAAGACAACCAGGAAATAATGAAAGCGATAGGCCTGACCACCAGGCAACTAGCATCTATTTACACCCTCCCACACGACTTTCTCTCTTTACTACTTGTTTATTTTCATCTATCTACACAAACCTACTCACTTAAAACAATTGGTAATTCACATCAGCAATGCAGATTGGGTCAGAGCAAAAACTGTTCAAAGAGGAAAGCTTTCTGTGCATAGCAATAGATACTTGACGACCAGCATCATCGGAATTGATAATCGAGCGGAGCCCAAAGAAGTCCATTAGGAGATAAGCCTTGAAATCCATTTTCTTGCAAATACAGTTGACTATTCCGCGGAACCTCTTAAGAATGTCTATGTAGAAGGAGGATGACAAGCCAAAACGCAAACAATTATGTGTTCTTATGCAGGATAAACTTTAAGGAGATGAGTTGCATGAATATCTTGTTTTTATGTATGATGATGTATTTCATACAAATAGCAAACTCAACAAGCATAATGTTCTATTTCGGGGCGAATAAAATCCCCTTGAAAATATGGGCACAACGATGAGTCATCAAAAGCAAATATGCTTTGCGCCATCTACAAGGATCGTCTATAAGGCCTATTTATCTTTGAGGGAAATGCAGCTGGCAAGGTTTATCTACAAATGCTTCATAACTCACTAATGCATGAACTCATTGCAAATGAACATGAAGACTTCATTTTTAAACAGGATGGGAGTCCACCTCACTAGTAGCTCATTGTGCTGGGTTGTCCACATTCACTTGACATAACACCTTTGGATTTTCATCTCTTTGGCTATGCAAATGGACTGGTTTATGTTTGGGGGCTATTTACCAGAGCTGGGCGTTGCGGCAACGAGTTGCGACTTTGCTGCACTATGAATCTCGAAGTCGCAAAGTCGAAGGTCGCAAACCTTTTGAAAAGGTCAGAGTAAGCAAGTCGCGCCGTCAATTTTCCGCAACCTTTGCCGCGACTTTGAACAGGAACAAAGATGACTATTTTGAAAGAAATTGTCGCAGCTATTTTAAATAAGTTTTAAAGCCCGATTTGGCTAAAAATGTCAAATTTGAGTTGGTGACAGATAACTTTATTTTTACTTGATTTTTAATTTTCCTTTTACAATAACTTAAATTGTTCCCATTATATGAGACTGACGTTACATGAAACTACCTAAACGCCTGAAAAAAGTTTTTCAGGCGTGAACCAAGTGTTAAACCTGTCTTGTCAGTTGAATATGTTCAAGAACGTGTTGTGCCTTGTGGAGTTCATCGTGCGAATTAATCTCATTTTCTCGTATTTTAATATGTAGTTTTTTCTTTTCGTGTGGCTAAGACGAAAAAATTACTGCCTAAAATTAAGCAATATGAGTAAAATTTCGACCATCTTACGTAGACTAGACCTTGGTTCTAAATTTAAAGATCATATTGATATATCCTATTAAACTCAAATGGTTTTATCTTTCTTTAAATCCGTTAGGCCACCTTATGAGCTAAGAAAATCTCTATTGTTTAGTAACTTAAACCGGTAAAAGTTAAATGTGATCTCCTTCGCCGATCTGAATCACTTATTTCATCATTTCTTTCTTTTCCGACGAATATATCAATGTTCATTTTTCAGGTCTCAAATAGTACAAGTTGGTGATGCAGCCTGTAGTGCAGTGCCTGGACATGCTTCAGGGGGAGAGAAAGGCCTCTGGTTGATGAAGGCCAGCCTGGAAGAGTAGAGCCGGAATGGCGACCTTGTGTATGCCAGACGTCTGGTGCAGGCCCTCCTTAGGGGCTATGAAAAGAGGTTTGGCCATCTCTCTGAAGATTTGGACCTCCTTATGGCCACAGCCGTCTACCTTGACCTCATCCCAAAGCCCTGAAGAGCATTGCCCCTGACAAGGTGAAGAAGATCCGGGACACGATGAACAGGTTGCTTAAGGCCGTCGTCAAGCCAAAGGAAGAGGAGCAGCAGCAGCGTCAGCCTGGCCAGCCAGAAGTGCGGGAACCCAAGACGTGGAAGTCCTCTTCTTCAACAAACTGTGCGCTAGAGGCCCGGCCAACCAACAGCAGAATATGAGGGAGGTCCTGATAAAGTACATAGAGGAGTGGGTGCCCTCTAAAGGTGAGCTGTCCTGGTCCCTCTTCCCCTACCAGCACAGGAAGGTGTGGTTGGACTTATTCATTAAGTACAATACCCCCCCCCCCCCCTCCCCACCTCTGCAGCTCTTACATTTTAAATTATATAAAATATTTAGAAATATTCTGAACTTTTCAATTTGAAATCTGACTTGCATTTTCTGATCAATTTAAATAATGGGCTTTTTACTCCTTTAAAATAATATATTTTTTATTGTATTATGAATAATACGAATTGATTTTAATTATATTTAGTTAGTCTATTCCTTAAAATGCTTGTTTTAGGTTTAAGAATTTCAGAATTTAAATAATTCATCTTATGATTTTATATAGATAATAAAATGGTAATAAATTTAGAATTAAACGAGCACACATTTATCAGAATCCCGTTAGAGCCTTTTTATTTCCTCTTCCCTCATCTGAAGTCCAATGTTCACAAGTAAGAGTGATGAACTATTTCGAAAATAAGAACTTCTCTAGCGTTACGTGGGATCAGACAAGGAAACAATTTTAATTGAGAGTTGTTCTTGAATAATACGAGGAGCAAAAACTCAGAAGTTCTTGGAGGAATGTTAGCACAGAGTAGAAATATATCTCCTGTAACATTTAAAGTGTAGAAAATAACAAGGTCTGCCGACCAAATTCGCTTGCTCTCATTTATTCTGATTTATGTTCTTACTACCTTCAAAACCTTTAATAACTCTTGGACTAACCGACTAACCTGGAGAGGACGTTGGCAATTATATCATTCGAAGGGGAATATAAAACAACATAAGGATCTTGGTAATTATATCATTAGAAAGACAATATAAAATAAAACAACATAAGGGTATCAAATTTCGTTAGAATCGGCCGAATAGTTATTATGTTATTGCCAAATAATTTCCGGGCTAATCTTGGGAAGACCTTGGCAATTATTATATCATTTAAAAGAAAATGTAAAAGAACATAAGGGTTTCAAATTTCGTTATAACGCCCGAATAGTTACAATGCTATTATCAAACCAAAACTAATTCCTGATCTAACTTTGGGAGAACCTTGGCAATTATATTATTCGAATGTGAATGTAAAACAATAAAAGTATTTCAAATTTCGTTAGAATTAGCTGAAAAGTTACAATATTATTAACAAAACAAAAAAAAGCAAAACGGAGACCAACCGACATAGTGAGATATAGAGTCGCCCTCACCTACACTCGAACGTGACTAAAAGTCACGTAATAAGAAACAAAATTAACACTTTCTAGAATATTTTAAGAGGCATAAGCTATGAAGGCATCGTGTTTAAAATTACGCAGTTTTTCTCTCTCAGCGAAGACTGATTACAAAAGACCAAAAACGTAATGAAGATTTATGTTACAACCAGCGATGTTCGGGTTTAATTTCCGCCCTCCTGATAGGTTTTTTACTTTAGTTTGGCAAGGCAGGTTGAATATATTTGAAGCTTGTGACATCTTTGAAGTGTAAAAAACGTTAGGTTATGCTGTTTGGATTGGTTGACTTTATTTGAAGTTTTAGTTGTTTGTTACTGTTGTTTTGTTTGATTGTTGCGAGCTCATAAATTTCTGCGGAGGTTGAGACGGGTTCGATGGTTGCGGTGGTTTTATTTGAAGTTTTTGGTATTTGGTATAATTGAAGGTCAGGTTAGGTCCTTGGATTTTATAATTGTAGGCTAGGTCAAGTTGTTTGTGTTTCTTGGTTTGATTTAATGGTTATGAATTTTTTTCGATTTTACGAAGATAGGTCAGGTATTTTGAGTTTGTTAGATCTATTTAATGTTTACGAAGTGTTTACTTGTGTTTGGTAGTTTTATTCGATGATCATAAGTATGATTTACGAGAAGAAAGTTAGGGAAGGTTTTTCTGGTTTTCTATTATTCATTTTTAAGAGTTGTTTACGGTCTTTGAAATTTGATTTTGAGTTATTTGCTTTTGCTGGATTTATTTATTGTTTTATCAGTTTTTAGTGAGTTTTTCTTTTTGAGGAGGACAAAATATGATGTTGAGTATTTAAATATCTTCGTAGCAGATTTACTAGCTCTAATCTACTACTGAGGATGGGGAAAAAATTAAAAAATCTCCTTAGTAAGTTCATTAGGGCCAAATAAGGCTGGGATTCTAGATCCACTAAGTGAAGAAGAAAAGTGGTCAAAAAGAATGAGCAGAAATCAAAGGGCGCAGGAAAAATGTGACGGTCAAACAATGGCAGTCCACAGTAATTGATCTCCAAATATTATTAAAAGTAATCCAGTAAATCTGATTATAAGCAAAATATTCATTTGCCTAAAAGATTTTACTCTGTAAATATTTTTAGGGAACATACATACATTGGTAAATCAAAAAGTTTTCGCGACCATTTATACAACAGCTTTAAAGTTATTACGTTCAACATGAATTACTGATTTATAATACACGATTTCTATCATCCTACCTCAGTAAACTTCTTTGTTGACAGACTAAGTATTTATTTTCAAAAACAAAAGTTTCCATTCGTCGAAACATCAAATCGCACTGCTGAAATTATTCACCTTTATTTTATCACTCGATTCACTTCCTCAGCAAATATCTGTAGTCCCTCAAATAGCTCTGACCTTATTTTTCTATTGATTTTCATTCGGTATTGCAAGTATATAGTCAAAATTCCGTTTAACCCATTTATAGCCACGAATGATGAATATTTTCCAAATTTCTCGATTGGAAAGGTTCCAATGGTTGGAAAAATTGTCAACGAATTGGAAACTTGCTTTCTGTCAAAGTTTTACAAAAACTTTCAGACACCATTTTAAGGCAAGTTTGTTACACGTGATGATAAGTGGATCCTTTATTATAGCGTAAAATGTCGCGGTTCGTGGATCAATTGAGGAAGCAAGATTTCTCAGTGTGGTAGAATGGACTCTCGACGATATACCATATATAACTATTCGTTGAGGGAACTTCTTTAATTATCTTTAGAGTGCGTAGATGTCTGGCTGGCCGATATTATATATCTTCGATATGCTTAAGAAGTGGAACTGAGCTCAAGGATAATAATATTTTTATCATTAATAAAATAGAGTTTTATTAATAATAACTATCAACAACACACAAAACGAAAAATATTGACATAAACAGAGAATGGAAAGGGTCGTGTGGAAACGAGCTAATCCGAGGATTAAAAGATTTAAAAAGGTAAAACAAATATAAAGTTAAAGAGATACGATGGTTCGCTAAACCATTTAAAGCACAGGATAGAATTGACAAAAGGGTTAAATACTCAAAGGTAACGTTCGGCTTACGTAATTTATACTTGTTGTGTAGAGGAAGGCGGCGTGAAGGAATTTTCGGTCCGCTGGTTAGTTCCAGCCGAAGGGGAGGGGAATAAAATGATCCTGACGTGTCGTCTTGGGAATGAGAACCGTTTCTCGACGAACGGCTTGAAAAACAATGGCTGTTCTACGTTGTTCTCTTCTGAACAACAGGGGGGGGTGAGAACCGTCTCTTGTCTACGGGCTCAAGAACAATGGCTGTTCTAATGTTGTTCTCTTCTAAACAACAAGGGGGAAGGGTGAGAACCGTTTCTTGGCGAACGGGCTCAAAAGAACAATGGCTGTTCTACGTTGTTCTCTTTAGAACAACAGGGGATGGGGGGTGAGAACCGTTTCTTGTCAACGGGCTTGAACGAACAATGGCTGTTCTAACGTTGTTCTCTTCCTGAACAACAGAGAAAGGGTAAGAACCGTTTCTTGGCGAACGGGCTCAAACGAACAATGGCTGTTCTACGTTGTTCTCTTCTGAACAACTGGGAAGGGGGGGAAGAACCGTTTCTTGTCAACGGACTCAAAAGAACAATGGCTGTTATAATGTTGTTCTCTTTCTGAACAACAAGGGGGAAGCCTTGTGGACTCGGCGTCACGAAGGCTCGAACCTTGGCACTCATGGGATATTGTCCTTCTTCTGGACAAGTGATGGTGAATCTCGAGGTCGAGGTTTCTTGGCGCACAAGGTGAGAGAGGGTCGTGGTGATGTTTCGCGACGAAAATCTGGATCTCCAATCTGCCTTTAGTTGTGAAGTTTTCATCTAAATAGTCGAGACACTCCCTTGGCGTGGAGGACAATGGAGTATGAGCTTCAAGGGAATGCACAGCCGAGCCTGGGAACAATGCCTTATCTGCCCATAAGCCTAACTCAATCTGGCGAGGTCGGCGTATGGGGGCGAACGGGAAAGGATAAACCTCCTTGTTTAAACATTGACTCAGGTGGCTGCGATAAGGCGCCCAGCTTCAAAGCGAAGATGAACGTGGGGAGCATCGTGGTTTTAAATAACATGTGATAGTGGTTGAAATTAACGCGGCCTCAACCCGTTCTATCACACTCAGCAACCGAGAGGAGGAATTCATCCTGAATCAACATGTTGATTATATGGAGGGATAATGAGGGAATTGTCCTTTACGAACTTATAGACAACAAAAATCAAACAATTAATGCTAATCTATACTGCAATCTACTCCATCAACTGAAAGCCGCCTGGGCTAAAAGTGGACCTCTTTTTTCAACAGAAGCGGTGAGATCCTCCATCACGATATCCCAGTGCTCTCAAACCCCAAATAGCCAAAGATCTCTTGGAAGAGCTCAGTTGGAAAATATTGCTTCTTCCTCTATATTTTCCTGACCATTTTCCTTCTGATCATCAGGTGTCTAGGGGCTTACAGAACAATTTGGATTATCTTAGGTTGACATCAAAAGAAGAGTTAAAAAACGAGTTGGATTCATATTTTGCATCAAATCCTAAAGAATTTTACAAGCGGAGCCATTATAAGCTTGGTGAAAAGTGGAAGGAGGGTCTAAAAATCAATGAGGTTATTTATAATTAAATATTTAGAATATTTATAAGTCTTTTCACTTTTACTATATACCCTAAAATTAGACATAATTTAGTTCCAACCTGTGTTATTCTGACTCTTGATTTCATTGAAGATGGATGAAATTTGGAAATGTCTGCTCTCTCTTTACATTTTGATTCTGAATTTCATCACTAATATCTAACATATATATATATATATATATATATATATATATATATATATATATATATATATATATATATATATATATATATATATACATATATATAGTGGAATTACAAAATAATACGAATTATAATATAATATAATAAAATAGAACTTCTAACCTGTACCGGATTCAAACCAGCGAATCTAAAGACAGATGGTAGGGGCTTTCTGGAACTCAATGCCTACAGTAGGAACCTGCCAGTAGTCGTAGAAGTTCCAGAACATGGAATATCCAAAAATTAAATATCCAAGTGCCGCTTGCAGATTGGGCCTATACTAGCAAGCCTGTCTTAGCTGAGATGGTTGCTAGTAATGTTAATAATAATGAGATTATATACGTATATATAATAAATTAAAAGTTGTCATACAACATTGTTAACATTTATAAAAATATAACATTTACGATTTGCATCTAACATGTTTAGAGTTCTAGTTCATTTCATAAATGTTACATACTCTGTTTTCCGTGAAGCCATGGTTCTTCTTCCATTACCTCCAAATTACTTCATGATGCAGTGATGGAATAAAAGAACCTATCCAATTGCGTCAAATGGAGTGACTCATGTATATTTTTCCAAAATGCTCCGCATTTTTGTTATAAAGATTGAAATTTGTTCAGTCAAGTCTTGTGTTGCTTGAGCGCGCCACTCGGCATAAATGGGGAGTACAAAAGTGTTTCTATCCATTTCCTCGAATCGTTTCAGGAGATTTTTTTATAAAATAAGACAGAGCACAATTTTGGTTAGAAATAAATTCGAGTATATCAAGGTGGGGCACAATTTTGTCTTACATTAGAACAAAAACCAACGAGAGGATTTCCAGTTGGAAGTTTGTAATGGTAGATCGGTAAAGAAAGTGTTGAAGAAAGAGGAAGCAAAGGTCTATGCAAGATATAGCCACAGATCATTCTCAATTATTTGAGGCCGGGAGAGAAGTCAGCTGCAACATAGTTGCCCCTACTACACAGTGACACTCTTTTTCGAAGAATAGGGGAAGTGTAAATGTATAGAAGGTTAATATCACCAATAATAATATATAATTTATAAAAAATAAAAACACAGGAAATCTATAACCAGCTGTTTGGTTCATTTTACCAGCTTGATTTTTCCTCTTGTTCCAAGTCCAGTCAAATATATATAGAGAGGAGACTAATTTGGTCGTCTTTGACCCTGAACTACTCCAGAAATGAAGACAAGGCCTGAAAAGGACGCAATGGTGTGTTATTTAATGGAACGAAGAAAGTTCCACAAGAGATGCTTTTTTTCTCTTAAGATAAAGAAAGAGATGAAATTGAAAATTAAATAAAGAACAAAATTTTAGGATGCCTCAAACTTACTTAGGAAGCCTTGTCACCTTTATATCTATATTGTGGCCTACGTGCCAATTATATCTCTTCAAAACAAGTTCGTACATCCTAAACAACCATTATCCATTAATTCCTTGATATATATTACCCTTTTCACAACCATCATCGTTCTCAAAATGTCCATTTGCTTTGCTTTAATTCTTGATCTCTGCTTCTCCGTCTATATTGCAGCCTAAATTCCATAAATAAGGTTGATTCATTTCTTCTTCAACTCCACAACGTGTGCAAAGAAATAACATCTAACTTAACCTAGCCTCTATAGGTATGTAACCTTAGGTAAACTTCTCTTTTAATTAACAAGCCAAAAATAATATGGGGAAATAATGCAAATTTTATTTCATTTGTAATTAGAGCGCATAAGCTTTCATACTATCTAACTCAGCTGATAGATAAACATTTTCTAAAGTCTAAACAGTTCAGATATGTTATTTATTCGTATAACTAATAATAATAGAAATTTAGATTGCCCCCTCAAGACCTCATATCCTTCACAGGGAACCCGTCTATCGACTTGGAAAATGCCAAAGTAAATAGGTGGGTTTCCAGGCCTGCGTGAAAGAACCAGGCGAGGTAGAAGAGCGTATGCCAGCAGACATTCACATTCACAACTTATGGGCAACTAAAGAGAAAGCAAGATCCACATACATTAGTTTGGTTCCTGGAGAACACCTTTGGTCCAGATGTAATTTGGACACAATAAATATGAATGACAAACAAAGAAGAATTGCGGTGTTTAGAATTTTAACAAATTTAAACTTTAATGGACAGCTAGTGCAGTTTACCGACCATTGGTCTGGCACAAAAGAACCGTAACCGATGGAAAACTCGATTCGGAAAGTTCTGGACAATTTGGATGAGATGAATTGTAGTGTTAGGGGCTTCAGTGAGAAGAGAGTTACAGTAATGAAAGCGAGAGGTAACAAAGGTATAGAACGTTATCTCAAATCTGTTTTGATCAAAGTGGGACTGGATTTTTTCCTCGAAATTGACGTGTGCGAAAGAAACAAAAATTAAGGATATAAATTGAAGAAGAAAGGTTTCAGACCAATATTGCTAAGAATTATATACACATTAAGTGGTTAATTTCGAGAATCACCTGCAATTAAGGTCTTCGACTTATCATCTTTAGGAAATTTAAAAATCACTTGCACTCCCACTTAAATGCATATGAATATTCTGAAGAAAGACGAGACTAGAAATGGAGCCCAGGAGATTTTGTTGGCTCGGTTCTCATATAATCTTATAAGATTATACAAGGTGTCCCAGAAAAAAGTTAACCGTACTTTGAATTAGTATAACTCAGAACTTATGGGAGATTTTTAAGTTCTGTAAAACAAAACAAGTTTATAAACTATTTACCTGTCGATTCCGGAAATTTCATTAAATTTTCTTTTACGATCTTGATACACTAATGGGTTTAGTGGAGGCAATCAAAATTATGTTTGCGCAAGTAAAATAATCAAACTTCGAAGTTTAAAATCAACAAATATATTTAAATCCATTTTTTACAAAAACACCTCTTTATATGGGTAATACAAATTCATTTTATAATTTTCTAAGCATCGTCTCCTTCCACATGTCCTCCATTTCTTTCCAAGCACAGTTGCGCCTTTGATCGCATTGATTGAACAACTTTTTTTTATTAACTTGTGATTTTCCTTAAGTCTATTGACTTCACGTTTGATATTATCTCTTAACTGGTTGATGCTTTGTTGTGGAGTAGAATACACTTTATTCTTTAGATATCTCCAAAAGAAATAATTGCACGGTGTTAAGTCAGGGGATCTTGGGGGCTATTCAATTGCATGATTTAGCGCGACAATGCGGTTGTCAAACGTTTCTCTTAGTTTTGTTCGTACAGCAAGCTGTCTATAAGCTAGTGCGCCACCCTGAATCCACCAAAGTCTATTGAATTGATTGCCGTAAATCTGGCGTTTCCAGGAAGATCCTTTTGTTGATCATGCTCAGGTAGGCAGCACCATTCAAGTTATTCTCGTAAAACAATGGACTGACAAGATAGCCATTCCCGCATATTCTGATCCACAGAGACACTTACTGCTGACAAATACGTGTGTCAAAGTTGAATACTGGGGGGGTAGTTCAGCGGCGCATATTGCCGAATGTTATGGCTATTTACCTTTCCATTCATGAAAAAGGCTGCCTCGTCACCAATCACAATGATTTCCAAGAAACGATCAGGTCTATGGAGAAGCCATTCAACAAATTGTCTACGACGAGAAAAATGAGTTTTAAGAAGCTGGTGTCTTGCATGCATCTTATAAGGATGTCATTTTAAGTCATGTTTAATAATGCGGTTAAATGACGAATTTGACAATTTTAACCCATTCTTTCTGACTGATACATGAGGATTTTGAAAAAGTGTCATCTGATCATTTTCCATATTTATTGTTGTTCTTATGGTTCTCATACGACCCGAACGACCTTTATTTAGATTTAAGCATGTTTTTTAATGTTGGTATTTACGAACTTTTTTCCAAATTGTGGGCTTACTTGGTGGGTTCTTACCTTGAAAACGTTGTTCAAATAAATCTTGTACTTGTTTAATACTGCGAGTCTTAATAAAGTTTGTCACTACAAATAGGCGTTGATCTTTTGTTAACCGCATGATTAAAAAGGTCCTATGGAAGTAAACTTTTACACAGAAACGCTTTGATTTGCTTAGTAATCAATAATGACGAGACCATACCACAGCGTGGCTGAAAAACCACTGTAAAATGGCCTAGGCTTTGCTTGAAGAATCGCACAGTGACCTAGCCTACCTAGGCTGCCTATGCTTCTTTTGAAAGTGCACGCTGGCCTAGCCTAACTAGGCTTCGCTTTATTATTTTACTTCCTTGCGCAAACATATTTTTGATAGCCTCCACTAAACCCATTGGTGTATCAACATCATAAAAGGGAAATTAATGATATTTCCAAGATCGACAGATAAATAGTTGATAAATAAAACCCTTTTGGCAAGACACCAAAATCTCCAATAGTTCTTGAGTTATATTAATTCAAATTATGGTTAACTTTTTTATGGGACACCCGGTATATCAAGCTTACCCTGCACTTTCAAAAATGATATTTTCCTTGCTTTCATAGGTCTATATATTTTTACATGCTTTTTGACATGAATAAAATCGAAAATTACTATTTTGACAGAGGCTATGGGAAACATTGTCGCATCACACTTTAAATTTTCTGCCTTTAAATTGGCCATAAGCATCAGCACTGGAGTTACCTACATCATATTTTACACTATAACATTTAATCTAATCAAGATCGAGCAATAAATTAATTCTCAAATGAAAACATCTACAAGTTACAACTTCATACTGACATTAAAAAAAGAACTGAGAGAACTCCATGGGTGCAGTTTATATCTCAGAACATCCACGTAGTGTCTACAGTTAGATTTTAACTTAGCCCCCTGCCAACTTAAATTCGACACATATTTTCCAAAATTTATCTGCTAAAATACTCTCATCAATTCCGGAATAATCGTCTAGTGTGGAGCAAATTTGTTTAACCAGAGCGTTTGGTTGGTACGTTTCCGTACATTGCATTTTCCTGTACAGGATTATGCGTTATCTTAACGAAATCCTGTGTAATCTTCTATTCGTTTTTGCTTTTATATATGACATATTGGTCGAATCTGCAGGCTACAAAACGCACTTAGTACACCTAAAGCGAATAATCAAGCGCCTATTGGCATATGGTCGACAGTTTGCAACACATAAATGCCAATAATTTACGAGTAGACCGAATCTAATTTTCTAGGATACTTCCAACCATAGAGCGTATCTCCATCTGCCTAACAGAGTTGCAGGCATACAAAAATTCCCTGCACCCGCAACATATGAATCTATATGGGAATTCCTAGTTCTATTAAATTTTTCACAAGTATCCATATAAAATAATGTAGCTTTCATGTTAACCACACTAAATGACCTCTTGAAAAATGCACACAAACGCAGTAAATCCGATTAAAAATGGCTAAAAGCTGCTGCTTGTGCCTTTCCTGAAGCCTAAATTGCTATTTCTTCAGCTACCCGATTAATGCATCCATTTCAGGTGTTTCCATTTCGTATTTTGGTTGATCCAAGGGAAATAGGTGCGGGGATTACTTTAGAAAAATATGAAACAGGAACCTTTGCCCGGGTGGCTTTTTCGAAACAGTTGTCCCTAGTTCAGACAAAAATATATTCCTTTGGAAGTGACCTTTTTGCGGCTTTATATTCAATTTTTCCCCAAATCTCGTGGCACTCTTTCTTAATCTCACGGCACCCCTAGGTCCTGCGGCACACTAGTGAACAATTCTGCAGTATACCAATGACACTCGCTACATAGCGTGAAATGATAATCCTTGTGATGCTCTATCCGTATATTCATTGAGGATTGCACTACAAATCCATACAACACAATTCATCAATATCACCATCAACATAACAAGTAGACAATCAAATTTTCCCATATATTTTTTAACTCAACAATAACCTCTATTACTATTATAACTATGAAACTTTAGCATAAAGCAAAGAAAATGATTGGCAATTGAAAAATCTGCAGTATAAAGCTAAAACCTTTGTTCAGTTTTCTAAGATTACAATAACATTTTCCTCATATTGTATTATGTGTTATCTGTCACAGAGCTTTGTGCGTCCTTATATCACCCCTGATCACAATTTGAATTATTTAGGAACATGTTCCACTCTCAAATGTATATTAGACAGTTTTTGTCTTTTTCAGGATGGGAACGATGTGTGAGTGGTTAAAAGTTTCTACAACGCCAGAAGTCTAAAAAGTACATAAACATTCGACAACACCAGAAGTCTAAAAAGTACATAGACATTCGACAACACCATATACACAATTTAATGCTCCTGCATCAAGGTTTTACAACATCCATGTTGACATATTAAGTGGGGGGTTTTCTGTCACAGAAGAGAGTTACAAATACGTTCTGACCATAATATGACGCTATTTAAAGTATGTAGAGGCATAGCTTATTAAGGATATAACATCAGGTTCTGAGGTTGAGACAATTTTGTCAAATATATATCACGTTGTGGTGCAACTGCTAAGATAGTCTCGGATAATGGATTGCAATTTTATTCAAGACTAATTTAGCAATTATATAAAATAATTGCCACAGAACAAATTTTCCCTACTCTCTCTAACACAACTGTGAATTTCATAAAAGAAAAGCAACAACAAACAATTTACGCAGCTCTCCTGGCAAAAGGAGCTACTGGAGAATGGCTAGATATCCTTCCCTCTGTTCTAATTGCCTTGCAAAACACTCTTAACCATGAAACATGATTCTCCTCTACCGAAATGGTTTCTGTTGCCTCGTTGCTAATTCCAGATGATTTATTTATCACGAGAGAGATTAATTATTTAAAACAAAAAGCCATAAAACCACATCAAACGGCAAATAACTAATTTTCACCGATCCATTCTCGCCCCATTGCTCAACAAGAATTTTTATGCCAAATAATCTCGAGGAATGTACACATGTATTCGTAAGGGATACTCGTACTGCCCCATATAGAGGCCGTCACAAGGTTCTCCAGATGCGCAAACGTACGTACATTCTTAAAGGAAGCAAAGGAATTATTCGTAATGACAAACGTAACATTAAACCAGCAAACTTGGAAGAGAATATACACCCTAATTCATAGAACACTTTCATACTATCCAACATAAGGATTCTTCACCCGCAACCGACAAGGACAATCCGATAGAGTTTACGAGCATATTCGACCATATAAATCTCAACAGTCATAAGAAATCCATATCCTAACTGGTTTGATAAATTTGGCTCGCGTTTTTGCCAAAATTTATATCAGAATACATTACTCTGTCACGCCAAATAGGTTAATTTTATATATTATAGAAACTTAAATGAATTATGAAAAATTGTTCATATATACTTTATCATCCTATTATTAAGATATCTTCAAGTTATTATTATTATTATTATTGTAGAATGTCCTCACTTATTATTTTCTATAATTTTTAACCAATGAATCTTCAATTTACCATTGGAGCAATTTTAATAGACGGGATTCGATATTTCTTAGGCTATATCACATTTGAAAATAATAAGATATATTATCTATCATCATGTACATAGCCTGTTAATTTTATGAATTTCAATCACTTACGTTATAATTTTGTACATGCAATTTATTCGGCAAATTGTAGTCACATATTACAGACTAACTCGTATTAAGATGCATTGCCCAGTCTTCAAAACGAGTTGAGAGTTTTAGTAGCAATCCAAAGTGAGTTGATAAATGGTTTTCCCCGTAAATCAGATACAGTGTCAAATACAATTTTCTCACCTAAAGGCATCTATCTGGTTCAATCTAATATCAGACATTCGTTCAGTAACGTTTCATTTCATCCTGCGTTAAAGATCAAATATGCAATCATTTGACTCCATCTATTTCTCAATAACGCAAGTATTCTATTAAATTAAGCTATTGATTATATTAAAGAATTATTGGAAGACTTTGATTCTCTAGGCCTGTGTGTAACAAGCAGCAATTAACAAAAGTGGTAATCCTTCAATATATATATATATATATATATATATATATATATATATATATATATATTTATAAAGAGGCCATGTTGGATATAGTAATTGTTATATTTGACAGAAGAAGAGGAAGATTTTAGTTTCTTGATAACTCTCATAAATGATTAGCTCTTAAAGAGGGGGGACCATAAATATCATTTTAAATCATCATTTTAAATCATAATCATTATATATATATATATATATATATATATATATATATATATATATCATTTTAAATCATTATTTATTATTCGCTCTTACTTGCAACGAAGGTTGCTGTGTATAGAGCTGTGTGCCTCAGCGTGAGGCTGTATGGGAGCGAAACACTCATCCTCTACCGAAAGCACATCAAGCTCCTGGAAGCCTTCCACGTGCAGTGAATTAAGAGGATCCTCAACCTTAATAAGCAAGATCGTGTGCCTCATACTGATATGCTGGAGCGCGCCGGTGTACCAAGCATAGAGAGTATTCTCCGTTGCAGACAGATGCGATGGCTGGGGCATGTTCTTCGAATGCCCGCTGATCGCCTGCCAAGGCGTACCATTTACGCGCAGCTGTCGGAGGGGAGACGCTCCCATGGCGGCCCGAAAAAGAGGTACAAAGACGCTAAAGGGCCACTGAAAAAATTCAACATCAAGTCAGACCATTTTGAAGCCACAGCTGCTGACAGGGGTGGGTGGCGCGCTGCCTGTCATCGTGGTGCTGCAAACTTTGAGGAACAACGGACCAGACGGCGAAGCGAACGTCGCCAACAGCGCCATGAGGGGGCGCTCCGCACCATCCGCTGCTAGTGCCAGACCTTCGGTGCCCTGAGTGTGGCAGTCAGTGTGGATCACGCATTGACTTTCACAGTCATCGTCGCACCCATCGTCGGAGACCGCTCTGAGAACATCCGTCATCATCGACCTCGATGGACTTCCCTAAGCAAAGTATTATTCACCCGAGGCCTCTTTCAACCACCTTGGTCATCTTCAGGGGCTATAGGTGCTGATAAATTTAAAGAATTTCTGCTATATAAATACAATATATATATATATATATATATATATATATATATATATATATATATATATATATATATATTTTACGGAGCAAGACAAGAAAACTATTTTCCCCGATTATTATATTTTAAAAATTATGATGAGTAGGTCAATGGAATTTAATTGGTACATAAAGGCATGCATTTAATATATTAATGAAGATTTCACATGATACAATCGTATATTCAAGAAATTATATTTAATAAACAAGTAAAATAAAATATAGGCACATGCAAAATAAGAGAAAGGTCATTCACAGAAGTGCTGTGCAAGAAAATTCACTAGAAACAAAGCAAGCATTGACAACTATGAAACTTAAAACAAATATTAAAAGATGTTGAACCATTTGATTTCTATTGCATTCTTGTTCAGTTTTCCTCCATAAATCTGTCACAGATAAAGGCTACTAATTATGAACTTTCTCTCCAATTGGCTTCCAGATGTTCTCACTTTGGTCCTGGCCCTTAGCAGGTCGCTTCATTACCTTGATATCTACCTGTTCGAAATAGTATTTTACTCGCTTTGCAGTATGATTTGGCACGTTGTCTTGAATAAATATGGTGACTGGTTCCGAGATGCTCAGAGTTAAGTTATAACATGTTGATGTTTAGGTTTAAGGTACACATTCACATTTATCTTTCCAAATATTCGCAGTAGTGTACTATTTTCCTTCAGACGAATTCTTTTACCATATCATGACATTGCTTTTTCCATGCTTGGCAGGCTTTTTAACACGTTTAGCCTTAGGTCTGTCAACTTCAGCCTATCATCAAAGGGTCTTCCATCCAATCCAACTAAATTATATTTACTTTCCTGAATTCTCTTCCAATCTTCATCCCTTCAAACATGAGCTTCATCATATTTTAAACTTGCCCTCTGGATCTTCTTATAGCTAGTTAGTTTGTTTTCTGTGAAAATGTTTTAATCCAGATGTAATTTATAGACGGTACACTGTGAAACAGCTTACTTCTTTCTCTTTATCAGTCTTAATTTTTCAAGAACTTCCTACTGGACTCTCAAAGGGATCCTTCATAGATAAGCGCTTAATAGCTTTGTCTTCTCGGACGGTGGTTATACGGGGTAGACCGACTTTTGTAGGATATTTTGTTTGTTTTCATTGTATATCTTCAGAATGCGTGAATCCAATTTCTTGGAGCTTCCTACTTCTCTTGAAATCTCAGAAAGAGTCCTTCCCGAAGTCTTCAAGCAAACAATTCTCTGACGGATCACAGGATGCACCTTCATTAGTGGTGGCATCTCTGCAGAGTGGGTAAGACAACAATGGAAATTCTACAGTTCTTAAGAACTGAGAAAAATATTGCCAGAAGAAACTACTATATTTTTTCATATAAGAAAATAAATAGAACTAATCAAACGTTGAATTTTCATTTTGTTTTAATACGTTTTTACCATAATTTGCAGGTGAAATATAGACAAATTTAGCGCCCAAACACATTTAATTTTCTTTATAAATTACGTCAATTGATGCCTGTAGTCATTATTTACATTAATATTGCTTGTTCTTCAGAAGAGCTTCGATTCGTTTTGGCAAGCTGACTGCCAAATATTTTATAATATCTTGACTGATATTGCTCTATCTTTTGTTCACTAAGCACCTTCAACTGCATTCACTTTGATTTCTTTTGTTTATCAACCATCAACATGATTATCTCCTAAATTTACTACTGGGTTAAAATTAAATTATTCCTGGGCCAATGTTCCAAGCTTTTGATGTTATTTTTGGCCCAGACTTTTTTTATTGCGTTTACTTTGTGAGAAGGTGCGTCTTCATCGTGAAAATTAGAGTTATCATCTCCAAATTGGTCCTGAACTGTTGGTGCTAGTGAAGCTGCAAGTTTTAATGCCATATTGAGATCATGACAGTGTTCTTGGACAAAATTGTTAGTACTCCAAATCCCTTATATGAGAGGCAGCCGAGACTTAGAGAACGACCGGATGCTTCATTGTGAGCAGACTCAGGACTCTTAAAGTACTCACCTTTTTATCCTAACGAGGGATCTTCCAGTATTTGCAAACAAGTGGATGAGAGCTTCATCTGAGTATATCACTTTGCCCCACTGTCCAATTGGTCATTCTTTATATTTCCTAAAATGTGCATCCTATCTTCAAGGTTCTTCTTGGTGAGATGATGCTTCTACATAGTGTTTCCAGACTTGAGAACTTTGGGGGAAATTCTACCCCTCATTTTGCGCGCTAAAGCGTTCACTACTGTCTCTCTCCAATCGTGATCTAGCTTGTCGCGAGCGATTTGCATTCCATTTCTCTTGGAAACATCAACAGTTCATCTACTTTTCTTTTCTCTACAGTCATCATTTGTTGGGTATCGCTTGAATTAATAACTATGCACTCAACTACAGGGTGCACACTCGGAGCCTGAATGGCAACAATATCCTCAGAGTCTCTCATGTTGACTAGATATGACAATTTAAATGTAACGCAGTGGTGGTGTGCATCTGGACGCTTCTCGTTTTTTCCGGTGTAATTACGTAATGGTACGCATTAACCAAAATGTAATGTGCAAGCACCTGCTTATAGGTAAGGCCTAAGTTACGGTATCATATTATTAGGATGGTTCTATGAATACACGGTTGTTAGTTGAAATAGTTTCATCAGATATTTCTCAGCTTTCCAATGATGCCAAAAATTATTAGTTGGCAAGAAATATTTGTGTTTTGGAAACTATCCCTTTGGAACCTTCTTCATCAAAGTTGTATTTCTTAGAATAATTGTGAAGAGCTTATTTTTTTGTTGTGTGAATACGGGGGAGGAAAGACAGTGGCATTGTGATTGATTATGTATAGGTTTCTGTAAGTAAAAGCTACCTATTCCTATGTGGGTAGGCGCAGCGGCTCCATTAATTGATGACATGACTTCTCCGCCTGCTAAGGCCTGTGCGCTCTCTTACTTGGGTTCAAAATCAGCACCTAGACTATCGCCAACCAACGCCGTCTCCACTAGCGAGAATTCAATTAGTCAGGTGATTTTTTGTTTCAATTAACGTCATTTCAATCATTTTCTTTGTGCATACCTATGTACGTCTATCGTTATCATTGCCGCCTTTGCCTATTTCCCTGTTTCCTTCCGGATGAAATTTAGAGAATTCAAGTTTAAATAAATCTGAGATTCCTGCATCAAAAACAAATGCATTTAAGGATATTTTACATTTAATATAAATTTATCCATCGGTGAGAGGTAAAAAAATATCCATATTATTTTTCGTAAAAATAAAAGGAAACAAGTAGCGATATTAGGAAAGATTTAATATCACAACACAAAGAAGCTCCCAATCACAACCTATACCTTTTCCTTTGTCAATCCGAGCTCATAGTGAATCAAGATGCCTCGTATCTTCCCATTCTGCTGGATTTAATCCTTTCATATTTTCAAAAATCCGAACATACTACTAAATCCATAAGGGATTTTTCTTTTTCAGTAGTAAGCTGTGCTGGCTACTCTCGTTCTTTCTAAATTAAAGAGGTTTCAATTTAACTACCAGTCTCTCTTTGCTATTCTTTTTGGTATATGATTACACTGGTTTGCATGATTTTTTATTGACTGTATGACATCTTTTTGAAAGTATATATGAAAAATGGTGATTTACTTTGTTTTTTATTCATCTCTATCACATCTCGTTGTCGAATTATACGGAGACGTTACTTTTCTCTTTTTGTATAGCATAAGTAAATATTTATATATATATATATTATAATATATATATATATATATTATAATATTTATATATATATTTATATAATATATACATAATAAATATGTTTACATTACATAATATTTCTATATATATATTATAGATATATTTTTAATATTGCTAATATATTTTCCTTTATTTTTAGATTGTGATTATGTCTAGAGGCTGTATAAATTCAGCAGACTTATTTTGCTATGTCTGCGGGCAATTCCGTCCTTCAGATTCCCGGAGCAATATTACTCCTTTGTTGAAGCGTTGTTATTTAGCTTAATTTGGGTGCAGATTAGGAGACCAAGAGAAGCCATTTGCAATACACAAGGCTTGCAAGAGTTGCATCAGTAAGCTCCAAATGTGGTCAGTTTGAGAAGTTAAATGTATGCCCTTTGGAGTACCAATGGTATGGCGACAGCAGAAGAATCACCATGATGACTGCTACTTTTGTATGCTTAAAGTAACTGGATTCAACAAAAAGACTAAAGATCGGATAATATACCCAATTATTCATTGAGAAATAAGGCCTTTTCCACATTCAGATGATATAACTGTGCCTGTGGCACCTGGGATATGGGAAATTTCAACAGAGTCCGATACTAGTGTTACTAATCGGATGAAAGTAGACTATGAACCACCAACAAATGACGATCCCAAACTCTTCAACAAAGCTGAGCTCAACGACCTGGCGCGAGACCTTAACCTTCCAAAAGAAACTGCACAGTTACTTGGCTCTATACTGAAGGAACACAGGCTTCTAGCTTCTAGAACAACATTTGCTTGGTAACGTCATCGTGAAGCAGAATTTATTCAGTTCTTTAAGAAAGAGGATTCTTTAGTTTTCTGTTCAAATATTTCTGTCCTTATCGAACACATGGAGATGCCGTACAAAGCAAATGAATGGAGGCTCTTCATTGATTCTTCTAACAGAAGTTTAAAGGCTGTTCTTCTCTGCAATGGCAACACAACTGCATCTGTGCCAATTGGCCATAGTATCTAAATGTCCGAAACCTACAAAAATTTAAAAACACTAAGAACTGCAATCAAGTACCATCAGCACAATTTTCTCATTTGTGTGATTTAAAAGTTATTGCTCTCCTACTAGGTCTTCAAAGTGGATACACCAAGTATCCCTATTTTTTGTCTCTGGGATAGTAGAGCTGACAGTCAGCACTGTGAAAATAAGGACTGGTCCCTATAAACCAGCTTTTTATCCGTAAATCACAACGTGAGAGCTGTGCCACTAGTTGGCCCCAAGAAAAATCTACTACCACCACTCCACATCAAATTAGTGCTTGTGAAAAATTTTATGAAGGCCTTGAACAAGAATGGAGCTGCTTTCAAGTACCTGGGGGACAAGCATTTTGAGGAAGCATTAGCAGGTGTCGAGGTGAATGCCGCGTTTTCGTTCAATAAGATTGTCCATAACTTCTTGGGAAACACCCGCTCTCCAGAATATGAAAAAATGATCCAAGATCTGATTACAAGTTTCCAGCAACTTGGGTCTAGAATGAGTGTTAAGATGCACTTTTTGCACTCACATCTTTACTATTTTTCCACGAATTGTCGGAACTACAGTAAGGAACAAGGAGAGTGTTTCCCTCAGGATATTTGCACCAGGGAAACTCGATACCAGGGCAAATGGAATGGCAGCATGATGGCGGATTACTGCTGGTCATTGAAACGTGATGGTCCCGATGCACAGCACAAGCGGAAATCACAGCGGTACGCCTTCCTTTGAATTGGTATATAGGCTAACCACGAGAGCATGTTTTTTTTACATTCATTTGATTTAATGTTGATGATTTTGATTCATTTCATGATAACCGTGATTTATTAAATATTGATTTGTTATACATATGTTCTTAAAACTAAAATAATGTGCTTTTTCAAGTAACATTATATTAAAAATGCACATTTATTGTTATCATTAATTTGTATTTTATTCAAAATCCTTACGTGATAGAAAAAAATGGTTTAGATATTTAAAATCAGTACCCCAAGAATATGTAAGATCACATCCATAAATAAAAATAAAAATTAACAACTTCCAAAATGCAGACCAGTGTTATACACTGACTCGTGATAGCCAACAAGCATATATATATATATATATATATATATATATATATATATATATATATAGAGAGAGAGAGAGAGAGAGAGAGAGAGAGAGAGAGATTCAAGTGATTGGTTCTTTATAGTCCGGAGTTTCAATATATATAAGAGAACCAGGGCAGCAGAAAATAAATGCATTTTTCTTTCTTCATTTAATTTCAACCAACGTTTCGAGAGCCAGCCTCATCTTCTGGGTACTGCAATTATATTTAGTATAAATACAAAGTAATTCTAATAAAAAGTAATACAAAGTAATTATAATTGACATTGGATAGGTAACATAAGGGGAATGGTTTTACAAGTCACTTTTTTGTATAAGTCATGATACCACAACGATAATTGATGGGATTGCATTGGTAATAGCAACATTACACAAATTAACATGGAAGTGGCTAAGTAAGGGAAACATTAACTTAAACTAAGAAGGTGGTAAAGTGAGAGGACCATCTATCGTGTAATATGTCATGGGAAAGACGAAGTTTGCTGGTTAAGTGTGGGTTTACTATCTAAAATATATATGGATTCAAGGATTCGTAAATCAGAGAGGGTATTAGCTGTAGAGACTATAGAAAAGTCTACGAGTTTTACCTGTAAATTGCAAGAATTGGTGTGGAGTCGGATGATAGAATAGTCAGGTTTGGCTAGGGGCAAACCCGTACGGCAGGACCTCCCGGCGTGCTTTTCAACTCTTGAATGAAGAGTTCGGCTGGTAGAGCCAATATAGGTCGCATCGCACGATGGACACAAGTAATTATATATGAGAGATGAACGACGCGCATCAGGAAGGCGATCTTTATGACGAAAAATGCATTTCTTTTCTGCTGCCCTGGTTCTCTCTTATATATATATATATATATATATATATATATATTTCATTTTAAATTGGAAGATATTCCTTAGCCCTGCCTCCTTTTCTGTGTATTTCCCTTAAGTTTTCGGAAATTTCATGAAATACCTCTTTATTATCTCAGCCATTTCTCCCCCAGATCTTTGAAGTGGTAATCAACTAAGTGAGTCCTACTAGCTAGGTGTCCTAGCTCACTGAATTTACAGACCTGCGACAAGGGGCAATTTCCGACTCAGGATAAGTCTATTACTTGGAACAGGTTGCAGTCTCAGAAGGCGGAAGTGCCGCTACTCGAAGCTGAAAGGTTCTGCCGATACCATTCACAGGAATTCAAATAAAGACAGTCATCCGAAAAGAAGGCTGCCATTTGAGAGAAACAATTTAATGTTCTTCTACTCCAATATTATCCTTATTTTTGACAAGATGCTCCAAGTGGTTATGAGAAGATGGAAAACGACTCATTTCACGGAGTTTAGCGGGAAAGACGTTAACTAATTATAGGTGATTTTCCCCTCGTAAATTCTTGATAAAATGAAGATAATTATGAATCTTTAATTGGTTTCTTTTCAAAGGACAAATTCTCAATTAAGGTTTAGCAATAGGATACATCTCTGGTAAGGCAAATTATATGTATAATTCCATTTTTTGCAAGCAATTAGAAACACATGATTTGTTATGGTGAGGGACTCTTATTGAATTGGTAGGATCAATGATATGTGTATAAAATTAGTTTAAAAATCTTGCAATTTAATATGTACATCTCATGATTTATGAGTAGGAAAGCTTCATCATTGATTTTATTGTCTTTTCTCTAATGATTCAGTTACGAGTATAAACAAAATTTATTGCAAATGCAATGTGGTTCCTAAGGATTATAGTTTGTATTATTTAAATACAACAGTTACATGTTCTAAATATTACAACAATATCAACATTAAATATATATTTATATATAAATATATATATATATATATATATATATATATATATTTATTTATATAGGGTACGAATGGATTTGAAGCAGATCTGAAAAAGGCGATATTTAGATATAAATTTGGTAAAAATAATTTTAAGAATCCTTATAACTCGTTTATCTCCCCTCAGCCACAATCATCGCTTTACCTCGGCGTTTGAAGCGTTGAAATGCCCGAATCAGATGATCTTTATCAACTTCGGGCATAATCTTTCTTATAACGAACAAAAGAGATTGAATGTTTAAATGGAGATACTGATTGACATCTCTCTTGATGATGCCCCATAGGTAATAGTCGGGTAGATTTAAGTTGGTTGAGCTGCAAGGCCACTTGGCCTGGAGAACATGCTAATGGAAGTGGACATTCATCTATGTTTGTTTTTTTCTAGCTCTATAAGATGGTGTTATATTGTTGGAAGATGTTAGGTCTTCGGTTGTGTACTTTATCTATCCAGGGCCTCACAACATTCTCTGAAAACTGTATAGGCAGCAACCTAAACACTTAAGCCCTTTGAAAATGTTTTTCTCATTAGTGAAAAACCAATGCTTTGCAGCTTATTGATGTATCAACATGGAGAGCTAGCGCTTTGCACTGATCAAACGATTTTATTTCATCTTATTTAAGATGAACTGACCTCTTCGCATCTCATACCACTTGTAACGGATATCTCTATGCAAATCTTTTCTAATGGTGTATTCTTAAATATTAAAGTCCGTTGCAAGTGTTTTGATCGAACTTCCTTTGTTTTTCTCATTTATTCTGTACTTTAGGCATTAATTATTCAATTCTGATCTTTTTCGAACTCTGAACATTTGTTTTGGGTTTTAGTAATGATGTTTGATCCCAATTTGAAGGTTCCAGGTCTTTTCAAACTTTGGCAACGGAAGACTGGCCAACTTTCGGAAAGCAAGCAATCTCTGTATCATTGAGTGATAAAGAAATAATATCGTGGATGATCGACCATTTTATGAGCTGTGCAAGGATAAATTATAAGTACATGTAAGCGGGAAGATTCAGTGTTTTAAGCAACCTTAAAACAACGCTCGAAGATGTCATTGATCAATGTTGAAAGATCCTGCTTTGAATCAAGGCTTTATTCAACTTTAGGAAAAATGGGCGTTGTTTTTCCACATCTTTTATGTTTAGGTTAGGGTTTTGGGATCCTGATTAAGGAGAGTTGGTAAATTAGCAGTAGATTAATGAAAGAGTACAGAGAGCAATGGACCATAGATGCGGCGGGAAGGATAAAGGATGAAAGCAAAACCTTTTTTGAAAAAAGAATAAGTGAGGTAAGTTTTTCCGCGGAAACTTTGCTGCGACAGAGTGAATCCTTCTCCAGAATAAAAAAAAATAAGGGGTAAGAGGCTGGTTAGAAAGGAGGGTAGAGATACTAGCAACAGGCTTAAATATATGTGTATTGTATTTTTTGTTAGAAAATATATGGCGGTTATGATCATTGTAGTGAAATTAAAACATAGCGCCACCCAGAGGGCTAAGCGGACATACGAGGGGCGGTCAATAAGTTTTGCGAATCAGTAAGGCAAAACAGAGGAAGGCGGAAGGCTGTTTGTGGGGGTGTTATGACAAGTTATGACAAGTCAGGACCTGCAGCAGCATGCTCCTGCCTCTTCTAATTAAGAAGCAGTAGCTGATCGTAGGTCGTCAGTTACAAATATTTCAACAATGGACAAATTGAGCACCGCGCAGTGATCAAATTTTTTACCACGGAAGGTAAGAATGCAAAAGAGATCCATGAACTCATGGTTGCAGTGTATACCGACACCGCCCCTTTCTATGCAACCATTGCTCGCTGGAATAGGGAGATCCGCCATGGTCGTCAGTCCCTTGAAGATGAACCCCGTCCAGGATGCCCGTCAGAATTGACCAACGAGGACAATGTGGCCCGTGTTGAGAGGATCATCCTCGAAAATCGACGGGTGAAGGTCGAAGAAATCGAGCGAGAACTTGGAATATCACATGGAAGTGTTATCAACATCATTTACGACAATTTGGCCATGACCAAGGTCTCTTCCAGTTGGGTCCCTAGAATCCTCACGCCCCATGATCGACTTCAACGTTGTCAAAGTCCACAAGGCCAGAGTTGCACAAGCTGCCATGCGTGAGTGCGGATTCGAGGAGCTCAACCATCCCCCCTACAGTCCATATGTGGCACCTTGCGACTACTTTTTATTCCGCCAGGTGGGTTAAGGCTGCACTGCGAGGACGCCGGTTTGGGGACGATAAAGATGTCAAGCTCGCCGTCCAGGAGTGGATTGAAGAGCAGTTGGGAGATTTCTGGTTGTCGGGAATTCGAAGCCTCAGGAACAAGTGGCCTAAGTGCAGTGAAGTCGAAGGTAGTTATATTGAAAAATAATGAAAGACTTTTCCTCATATCTCGTTTTCTTATATCCGAATTGCAAAACCTATTAACCGCCCCTCGTATATATTGAAATCCCTCTTCGGAGAGAGCGAGAGAAAAGAACAATAAATTGAGGTGCGTGAGAACGGTAGGCGTTTTACTAGCAATCAAACTGCCCAATCACTCTGATCTCCCTGCCCGGTGGGTAGCCGGAGAAATAGTGGGACGGTTATCGGTGCCTTTCCGTTAAAAGCAGACCTGGGCTCCACGATGTCGCTAACCCCTCCCTCTTTGCGCTCCCTTCAGTGGCATTACCCCGTCCCCCTTAGTTGGGGCGGTATTCTGGCTATAAATAAGGCCCGTAAGGAAGGAAACGTATTATTGTGTTAGAGACGATAGAGGACTAGACTTTTGTTATCAGTCCCTAGCACTGTTCCAGACTCGACTTCTTAGATTTAGAATTTCGTCTTATCTTCGTATCGGTGCCATACCGATTCATCCCTCGCAGACTTAGGAAGAGGTCTGGCTGGATCAAAATTCTTAAGTGCCAAACAGGAATTTCAGAAGCAAGACAAAAGAAGTTATAAGCTCACCCTCAAGGGACTCTCAAGTCGAAATCTCATTAATTTTGAAAGAAGAAGAATTGATTTCCAAGAAAGTTCCCTTTAATTACTTTCGGGGTCACCTCATATACCAAAACCCAGTTTGGTAAATCTGCGAAGTAAACGAGGGTACAAGAAGAACTCGAGAGCTACAAAGAAGAGTAATCCATGAGCCAGAGGGCACAACGCCTCTCTCCAAAGAATGTCTTGCCGTTCAGTGAGATAAAGTAATCGCAGCAAGTGCTTGTAAGCTGAGAAGTCTAAGGTCGTCTTTTAGACTTATAACTGGGTCGATAAATCATAAGAAGAGATCGACATCGGTTTCTACGGTCACCTTGACAACCCCCTCATCCCCCACTTCATCGTTATAACGGGACACCTGAATTGCTCCTTCGTCGTGAAGTCTGGTGTCTCCGGAAGACTCTCGCTGAAAAACCCAGTATAGCGGCATCCGTCAACCCCTGTTCCGATCAAGGTCATTTAAGTCCGAATGACTATATATATATACTTTTGGTTAATTATGATTTTTAAAACTGTCCCAAGATAACTAAGGGAGAAATAGTATTCCGTGACTTTTTTAATATTTTAGTTAGATTAGGGAGAGTAAATGGTGGTTTAACTATGTAACTGAGAGGTCTCCAGAAATAAGCTATCTAGCACACGGTTTGTTTACGTGAGGCCTACTATGTCTTGATCAGAGCTCGCGTCAGGAGTTGGCCAATATTCGAATCGTGCGAGTGGTAGAGTAGTAGGAGTAATTGTGATCTAAGACCATGTTAAACTGAGAGCATTTCTTGTAAATATAAATATTTGAGTTAATTGGTAAATTAAAAGATATATATATTTTGGTTAATTCTTGGTGTTTTACTGGATCCTTACGTGCTGACAAGCTCTTTCCTTAAAACTGATTAAACGCTGTGGTACTCTCATAACTCAGTAATTAGACTTCTTTAGACGAATCCGGAGTCCACTCAGCTAATAGAAGAATTATTTCCCTTCCTAAGTGGTGTCAGACTGGTTAGATAAAAGCCAGTAAGTTTATAAATACTTTGACAAAAAGGTATTGTATCGGAGTAAATAATTGAAGAATAATTCTCCCACAAAAGTGGGGAGACAATTTTCCGACAATCTTAATGGACAGAGCTCAGAAGGAGGGATTTTTTAAGATATGAGTCAAGAAAGAGGAAGCTATGGAAAATATGAGAAAGGTACTTAGCTCGAATTGCTCACAAAATTGATCGGCAGAATTGAAAATATATTCAGAAATTTCCCTTTATATAAACTCAAATTTAATCTAGAACATAATAAAAAAAATTATATGATGTTGATATAACACAGAAGGCATAACTTTCTTTTCAATTTAACAATTTCATGGCGGCCGCCAGTCGGAGCAGAGTCGCCTGTAGAATGCATCAAGTAAATAGGGCAATTAATTGAATACACTTAGTCAGGAAAATACTTCTAGTTGGCAAATTAATCTGGTGTCCTGAAATAATTTAGAATATATTGAGAAAAAAGTAATGTTAATAATTTTAAATTAATATGTGGATAAAATAGGACAATTAATCTGGCGACACCAAGGGTGTGTTTACGCGTGTTTCCTTACGTGCCGAGGTAATTAAAAGTAAGATATATGCACACAATGTCTTGATGAATACTATATTTTGGGCGGAATTTTCGCATAAAAAGGAACAGTAGAAAATAACAAGTCTGCAGAAAAAAATAGTTGAGTAATAAAAGAAAATTAACGGAAATTAGTGTACGAATTAAAAGTTAATTTATCCCCGTATCTTGGGATAATATCAGTTTATTGGAAAGGATTCTCTCTAGAAATTTATTCCATCATATGAGAAACTTGCAACATTACTAGATTACTTTTCATTCACATTATTTGAAGCACAAACTTCATTTATCCTTATTAAACATGATCTTAGCTTTCGGCGCTTTTGACAGTAAACTGCTGATAAAAATACAGAGATTAGAAGTATCAGGCTATTTTTTCCCCTTAATTTTTAATAAGGTTCACCTATATAAAAGTTCAATGGAAGAGCTTTGATTATATAAAAGTATTTTATGCCATTGCATCAAATAACAGTGATATTTAAGGATGCAGCTGGCCATAACTCTTTGGTCCATGAGAAAAGTGTGCTCTTAACCGATGAAATAAGATGATATGCAACTTTTCCTTTTTTGCGGAATATTAATTATAACTACCTATAGAGATAGAGTTGTACATATTATTCCAAAAGATTTGTTTAGATTTTTTGCGGCATTAAATCACAAAGTGAAATAGGACAATGAAAATAGGGCAAGAATCGAAGTTTTTCGGATTTCTTTCATTAGTTTTGTAATATTTGGTCTTGAATGAAGATTTTCTACATTCCCTAAATTACGCACTCCTAAGAACCTGATCTTCTGTCTTTGTGACAAAGAGGCTGATTGGAAAGAGGAGATAACACCTTCAATGACTACCACCAAATGCCTGGCTCTATATTTCGCCCCTTCATCACATTCCTCCGCAATCTATTTTCAAGAATTGGATGGTGAAAATATCATGTTTAATATATTAGTTTTGTTATTAAATGGAAATAATAAATATAATCCTATCCTTTAGCGTCTCATGGTATTCTTAAATCGTCTCCATCATGAATATATGGTTAAATCCTTCCCTTTCTTAGTAAAAATAAGCAATTAAACAAAAACGGGATAAAAAAAGCCTCATTCTTTGCGCCGATCTGAACAATCAAAATACATAATTATAAATAGTTATTACCAAAGGGAACTTAGGCTATAAAATCACCTCGCCTCTAATTTTACTGTGAGATTAATTATTAATATAGAAGGAGTCAGATTAGCATTAAATATATGTTTAAAATTATTTATTTCAACTGATGGTACTATAATAATCTTAATATCTCTCATACCTTCTGTCAGAAGAATGAAAAGTATTCATAATTATACCCCCGCATTTCTTAAGGTCAGCTTAATTTCTATTCTCTTTTCAAAAGTTTTGCTTTTCCGAAACCTACATTTAACTGACAATTCTCTGCAGTGAGGCAAAAAACTTTAGGACTGCTAAATAAAAGTTTAAATTATTTCAAACTATAATTATTGATTGTCATCCAACTATATTATTAATAAACAATTTGAATTACATTTAACCTAAATAATAAAAACAATTCAAATGTACGACATTATAGTGAGCAAACAAATTTAATGATGGAAAAACAATATTTGGACACTAGATAGGGAGTGCTTAAAAAACCGCAGCACCAGCATTGTTTGCTATACATACTTTCAGGTGTTTCTTATTCTGAGATTTGAACACTTTTTTGGCAAGGATGGAATATTTGCCAAATTCATATTTACTAAAGAACATGGACGAGCCATTATTTGGGCGGTGGGCGATATTTCGGTTAAAAAATAAATTACAGGCACTCTAATTTACTAAATGGCACCACTTCAGTGTGCTTTTTGAAGGTGTAATCTGCTCATCTGATACCATTCACAGTATCTAGGATTCTAAGATTCAGACTCCTTTCTACATGATGCGATGAAAAATTGGGAAGGTCATATTTCATGTTGTCTTAACTCCTTTCGTGTCCAGAGATATTGAAAGTAATTTCTTTGCTTGATTTTACCAAATTGTACCAAGAAGTCAAATCAATTTAAAAATATTTCATACGAGTAGTTTGTTTGCAGGTGAAATCTGTAGGGAACAAGCGAAGAAATTTATTGCTTATCACAACAAAAAGTTCAAACTCACTGCACAATTGTTAAATCAGTCCTGGTCATATATGTACGTATTTCCACGCTCATCCCCTGTGCATAATTTAATACAATAAACGTTGTTTTGAGTGATGCTGTAAAAGGAATTATAAGAGTTAAAGAAATAATATCCAATGCCTGTGATCATTAAAGGTAAAATTCATTTTAAGAAAAAATCACAAAATATTTAATTGGATGAAAATGTCTTCACCAAAGTCAATAGTCTATATTTTTCCTTAAAATAATTTTAGTCTATAGATGATCATATATTCAAAATCTTAATATAGGTTCAAAATGTTTTAGCATCATTCGAATTTGAGCTAATGGGAGGGTAGTTAGTAGAAACGCTGATTCTCTGCCTTTTTAATAATTATAAATTCTGCTGAGCTTTTCAATAATTCTCATTTTAACTCTTATAAGAGAGGGAACTCCCAGGAGCTAAGATTATGTCATTTTATTTATATTTAAAATCATTTCCCTCTAGTTAACACACACATGTGGGTGGGAGTGATTCGGACGTTAATAAAAATGAATTCACCTGCTTAGTGAAGTTACCTGTGAAAACTGGTTGAACTTATCTTTACGCTTTCTTTCTTGACCATTTCTTTTACATTAAATAACTAAAAAGGTTTTAGCAATGGTAAAATCTCCCCATGATTTCATTATCTTAGTTGAATGTAAATAATGGTAATTTTCCTCTTCATTCTTGTTTAAAAAATGTTCACAAAATGTTGCCATGTTAATCAGGTGTAAAATTTCTTGTTAAACTTTATTCAGCTTAGCAATTGACGTACTATTTATTGATCATTAAGTACTTTTCCTAATAATGTACTATCGTTAAGGCCTGAGGTTTATTCGTAAATATGTAGATACTATCCTGCGCGTGTACTACTCAATTATCTTGAATGTGATTCTTTCAGGATGTATTATCGTGGAATAATCACTGATCTTTAACACATATAACCCAAAGGTATACAATCATGTATTCAACTATCTCTAATTCATTTTTTCTAAAGATTTACTACAATTGCTAATTCATCCTTCCCTAAAATTGTACTGTGATGTGGTAGTGACATATCTTAATTCATTCTTATTTGGAGGTAAAACACTACATTAACATAAAAAAACAACTTATTACATAGCTATTGTTATATATGCTTTTACTTACATATAGTAATAATATATACTATAAAACGGCCTTTATAATTAATAGATAGTTGGCCTCAATGGTTGCTCTCTTCGTAAGATACAAGTTTTGCTTGATCAGGTGGGTCACACACCCGTTGGACAGGAGACCCAGGATGGCAGCCTTCAGCGAGGGATTAACATTGTGTTACGGAAGTTGATCTCTCTTTCAAAGACGCACCAAACGTAGTAGTGAGAGAGGTAAAGACTGGAGAGCTTGTAAGACACACCTTGGGGTACCAACGCCAAATATTTCACTTTGTATGTATTAATAGAGTGCAGTAGTATAAAATACGATAGTTTTCTTTAATTTTATTGAGCATGGTTTGTTTATTTAGCTTTTTCATTTAGGAATTCTTCCTACTACACTATCCTCTTTAAGAAACTTTTGGTTATCATTAAAATAATGAGGTGTGTCAGAGCCATGATAGTTTCATTATTGGCATCCATCTTAATGGAATGCAAGTAGACAGGTTTTAAAACTCTATGACTATGTGTTAATTTTCTTTAAAAAAAACGGTAGAAATTCAATCCATATGGTGCGGTCACCTTAAATTAGAGCTATGATGAACCCTAGATCAATATGGAGAATTTCTTCAGTAATCAAAATAATGCAAAATTGATTCGCAGCAGTTATCAACCTGGAGAATACAAACTTCAAATTTTTAAAAGGTTGCAAACTCTTTTCAGTTTTTAAGCGCCATACCTAAAGGAGATATCAAATTCTAAAAAAACTACATTCAATATTAATATATGCAAAATCTAAATATACTCATACGTGTATTTAAAGAGATTTATGTACAAAGCTAATTAGCAGCTGTCTCAAATTCACCCGTTTATAATATTTTGATTGTTACAAAAAGATGAGGAGAACAACCATTGCTGATGAATGATCAATTAGCATTTTATATTAATTCAAGAGAAAGCAATTATGCCAATAGCAAATTCATTTTAAGTGATCATCAGAATGCAACCTCAGAATTCCTTTCGGTTATATTCAAAACCAAGAAACCGGCAAATTTCAGAACAATGCAAGTCAGATGAATGAATGTGATAGATAGCTAGGAAGATAAATACATTTAGGCTGCTCTTGAGATAACATACATAAATATAAATATCAGTGAGTATCCAAAAGCAAGGAAAGATATCAAAGATAAACAAAATTGAAAGTTCTCAAAGGAAAACTTTACCATTTGACGGATGAAGGAATCAGCAATTTATGAAATAAGAAAATACAATGTTAAAGGATGGCCCATTACGTTAAGACATGAAAATAAAAAGATTCTTTTGCTACAATTAAGGATTTTTATGTAATAAAAGCGTAAGGAAATTGAAGCTTGCCTAAACTAGGAAAGGCTTTACTTTGACAAAGGCAACAAGTAGAAGGAAACAGCACGACAAGAAATAAAAAAGGAAACATTTTACCGAAAATATATAAAGAATATCAAAAAGTACAGCTAGAAACCTCAATCGTAAATTTGGAGCGTTTATAAAAGTTTGCTTAGAAGCTTTGGTTTAATGCATATGGGATTACAGTTATAGATAATATATTTCCTACAATTTACTTAAGATAAACATAACCTAGTATCTTGGTGTACCAGCGTCAAACAAAGTTTTCCTCCACCAATTTCTTGCTACCTAACAAAACAAAACGAAACAGATTAATCATGACTATAAAAGTTGCATGGGTAATAAAACGCAAAGATAAGGGGCGATTCATGTTAAACAGAAGCAAAGTTCATGTGTCTACAATGCGAAACCGGCACTGAGCTACGAGTATGAGATTATGCTCACACAACTAATTTCATATTGCTGAATTTGAATCTGATATTTGTTTTGTTCGAAAAAAATCAATAGGTAAAAATATTCAATATTCCGTCACTTGTGTCGTGCAACAGATATTTAATCCAAAACAGACCATCGTGTCTCTTATGTGAATGTGCTTACATGACTAATTTCACATTGTTGAGTATGATTTAGATGTTGTATTCTACTATTAGTCCTACTTTCTTAAACAATCATAAAAATAGTAAATATGATGTAATAAATTTTCTTACGCAAGATAATGATATTAAATACGTCACAGATAAGCTCATAAGAAATTGTATCAGAAAGCATAAGTTCAAATCCTTTATAATTGACAAAATATGAAGTTCTAAAAGCGCTTCTGAACTTTGACCTTTCGTTTGTACAGCTTGCCCTCTTCTCGTTGCAGTGTCCAGCAATAGTTGCCCATCAGGTTAAAACTGAATTGTTCCTTATATATGCTCTCCATTATGGCGATATCTTGATGAAATCTTTCACCGTGTTCATCACTAATGTCTCCAAGGTTATCTGGGAACAAATCAATATGAGAGTGGCAAAAATTGCAATTTCAAGGAGATCCTTGCTCACAAAGCATTATAATTCTGCAGCATGGTTGTAACGATTTCTTTGTAGTTGTCAGCACAATAGTGTCCAAGAAAAATCTTTGACACATTGACAAATGATTCCCGTGAGTGTTTCTCGAGTGGGTTTAATGCCTTGGCCAATTCGCTATCATGAACTAGTATGCGAATCTGTAGTCCATTCAAGTTACCTGCTTCCAGCTTGGCTTTGGAAACTACACCACCTAGTTTCTGACATAAGTATCGAAACCCAGCACCAGATTGATCCATAGCCTTGAAGAAATTTTCAGCCAAACCGAGCTTTAAAGGCAGTGGAGGCAAAAATATCTTTTCTGGATCTACAAGAGGATTGTGAACACAGTTGAACCTTTCAGGCGCATCTTTTGGTATTGTCGGC
This sequence comes from Ceratothoa steindachneri, assembly GCA_963969495.1. Taxonomy (NCBI): domain Eukaryota; kingdom Metazoa; phylum Arthropoda; class Malacostraca; order Isopoda; family Cymothoidae; genus Ceratothoa; species Ceratothoa steindachneri. The sequence goes on from OZ018334.1 coordinate 73,295,648, forward strand.
CATTCCTTTCTCACATACTGCTCTACATCAGCTATTTTGTCCCGAAAACACAAAAGCACACCAGCTCTGTGTAGCCACTCCGAAGGCCCGGTAGTAAACAGATGACCATGAGATTCCAACATATCTTCCACTAATGTTTCTCGTACTCTATAGCGGCTAACAAAATCTTCATTGTTTTATAGCTCTTAGCCATCTTTGCTGCATGTGCTATAGGGACAGCTGGAAACCGATTGCCATTGTGTAAAATAACAACTTTCAGAGAGTCTTTTCCAGAGTCTATAAACAGCCTACAATCACCTGACTTGTATGGTTCAGACTTTCAGAATAGCTGCATGAGAGATATTGCGTCCTCACAGTAACAAACGTTGTTTGCCATCTTGAAAAATGCAGACAGCTCTCTATGTAAATAACGAGCTGTATTGATATAAACTCCAGCTTCAAGCAGGTTACGCTGCTTTAGTCTGGATTCCAAAACTTCAGCCTCTCTTTTGGACAAGCTAGGTCCCTGATGAGATCATGACGCGCTTCTTAAGTAAAGAATTTAGGCCTGGTATTTTCAGTCATCTTTGTAGTCGTCTTCTTTTGAGGTAGAATTACAATCAGAATCACTTAGCAATTCTCTTTCAGTCGGTGAATTTGGGAGTGGGAGTACAGCGCTGTGCGAAACTGTTAGTATTGCAGAAGGAATATTGGGGTACTGCACCTTGCCTCGTGTTTTTATAGTTATTCCCTTGATGTTTGTGAGACAGAAGTAGCAGTCACTGTTGTAGTCTTTGAATTACATGACATATCATTGGTAAGCAAACTGCATTCCTTAGCTTCGCTTACCACACATCCAATCGCTCAGGTGGTTAATCCAAGACTTACAAGCTATATGAGGTGCTTCCTTCTTGTTTTGCTTGCCCAAAGGACATTTGAAGAAACTTTTGTAGTCCAGTCGAACAACTTTTGTGATTGGTTTCTTGAGGCTACCAGAAGTAAAGGCGCCACCCCACAAATGGAACAAAAAAGTTCAGCATTGTTCACGCACTTGCCACGTTCCATGCTTTGTTAAGTTTAGAGTAATTAGAAATTAAGCAGTGTAGATAGATATGCACTATAATAAACCAGCAATCTGAAACAAACCAAAAAGTCTAAATTAGAACAAATTTATTGTATAAGTGGAACCAATGAACATATAAATTAGTGTATGAATAACAGAGTGCACGAAATATATAAATATGCTGGTTGATGAAAACTGAGCCCGATACAGCTATACGTATGTCATTATTGAATTCAGCAAATACAATTACCCCAGAATCCGACAATTTGGATTCAGAACCATGAGAAATATTTGGGGTGGTTGAGCAGTGTTATATGCAAGCCACTTGTTGTTCTATTCTGTGCATCTGGTTTTGGCTGAAGTTCTATTCATATTCAAAAGAATGCTTTAGGATGTTCAAGAGCTTCTTTGCTTTGGCAACCGGTTTATCTTATCCTTGGCTGTGAGAATTTGGCCCATATGTACACCTCTTCTTCGAGTAACAACAAAGATCCTCATTCATGGCCAGCTTCATTCTGGCGATTCCAAAATCTATCTCTCTTGCTAAAGCCCGGATTTCCTTGATCGAGTATTCCATCACCTTAGCCTGCATTAGTTTTATAAGCTCTGGCGTGAAGATGCAGTCCGAACGCGTTATCTGTTTCTTTCATTTGCCCTACTTGTTCGCATTCTCCGTTGTAGCTCTCCATGACACGTCTTACTACTTTAAAAGTTTTGAAAAAGCATTGAGCACCAATTTGATACCCAGTGCAAATCCTCATGATGCCGCTGACTGTTTTTAAAAAATTAGCTAGCTTCCAAACTTCCATCTCTGCTAACCTTTTTGAATTAAATCTTTAATGTATCCAACGCCATGAACTGTTCACCAAGAAATTAAAATATCCTTACCTCATATATATATATATATATATATATATATATATATATTCGGTTTTGTAAAATCAATAGTAATGAATCCTTAATCCGGTAGAAAAGTCTCTTATGGTTCATCAACCTACTGAAAAAAGGTTGACAGAGGATTTCAAGAAACTTATGTTGCACGTATTAAAATAAAATTTTGTTAGTTTATTCAGTATAATTTCTTGAAGATAAAATTTTATCATAAGAAATTCATAAAATATATTAAATTCATACTTTTATTTACCATGAAATTTTCATTTACCTACAAATCCTCTTTTTTAAATTATTTTTAAAAATGAAAATCTTTCTATTATTTTGCTTGGTAGTGTATATTTCCTTTTCTCTTTTCTTTAAAAATTCCTGTTTCTTGTCTCATTGCTCATTTTTGTCAAATTTCTCTTTTCCTGGACTAATTATATATATATATATATATATATATATATATATATATATATATATATATATATATATATATATATATATATATATTATATAAAGTGGGTCAAATATTTTTCCGTAACGTTCTAGAAAATGCATTTTATTAAATTTATTACATTTAGGAACATCAGAATATCATGAAACTTGCCATAATTAAAGAAAATAAATAATAACCCAAATGAAAAACAACTTGTAAAACTATGCTAAAGTATAGTACTAGGAACAAAATATATTCAGGACAGATGTAAAAAAATATTCCTAAAGTGATATGAGTGTCCATTGTTACCCCGAACAGCTTCCAAACGACTCTTGGAGGAGGAAACAAGTTTCTAGCTTTCCTGAACAGTTTCCAAACGATTCTTGGACAAGGAAACAAGTTTCTTGCTTCCACGAACAGCTACTAAACGACTCTTGGAGGAGGAAAAAAGTTTTCTACTTAAAAGCTGAGAATTTCCCCAAATTTTACCATGCGGCGAAGCGCTAGGTCTAGCCATAAAATGACCCATAAGATCATGGGACCTGTGGTTATTCACCTCGGAGATTTCAAATCTGCCATCGGATTTTGCGTTGGGTGGCGCCATCTAGTAGCAGAAGTCTCATTTAGTCATTCATAAGCCCTTGTAAGTAATTCAAACCATCCAAACCACCAATGCAATAACCATTTATCATCCGATTACAAAACGCCGCAGGTCATCGAAAGGACTTTCCCTCTTGTTACCCAAGATTGAAGCGATGCTTTTCTCCAAGTTCAACTTTCTACTCTCGTCCACGAGACTATATATGTAAGTTACTATGTCGGTTCGTCGGTCAGTCAGTTTGATGGTAAGCATTTTACTTTTCAATGTGTTTTGGAAAGTTTTTAAGGTCGTAACGTCAAATCATAGGTTTGTTAATTAATTTTTGGTTAATTAATTTTAATTATTGAAATAATTGAGAGCACGTGCCTTAGGTCTATTGACTTTGTTTGGAAGTTCTTCTATGGGATTCAATCATGGGGAGAGGCTTTAGTCGTGGAGAGAGGATTCAATCGTGGGGAGAGCCTTCAATCGTGTGGAGAGGCTTAAATCGTGGGGAGAGGCTTCAATCGTGGAGAGAGCCTTTAATTGTGGGGAGAGCTTTCAATCGTGTGGAGAGCCTTCAATCGTGGGGAGAGCCTTCAATCGTGTGGAGAGGCTTCAATCGTGGGGAGAGGCTTCAATCGTGGAGAGGGCCTTTAATTGTGGGGAGAGCTTTCAATCGTGTGGAGAGCCTTCAATCGTGGGGAGAGGCTTCAATCGTGGGGAGAGGCTTCAATCGTGGGGAGATCCTTCAATCGTGGGGATAGGCTTTAATCGTGGGGAGAGCCTTCAATCGTGGGGAGAGGCTTCAATCGTGAAGAGAGAATTCAATCGTGGAGAGAGCCTTCAATCGTGGGGAGAGGATTCAATCGTGTGGAGAGGCTTCAATCGTGGGGAGAGGCGAGCAAGTCAACCGCTATTAATATTGAGTTTCTCAATTGCATGTCCGCTTAGGGTCGTTTTCACGCTGAAACACCCAACGTCTACCCATCGAGAATTTCTTGACAGCACTGCTGAGATTCTTGACTCAAATTTTTCAGTATTCCTGCACGAACTACAATTTCATTACCAACCCTACTTTTGAACTGCCTGAAGCGCACTATCTACTGCTGGCAATAACTTTTCCAAACAACCACAACACTCCACTGTTAAATTTATTTTGCGTGAAGGAGGCAATGACAAAAATAATGACCAAATACCTTATTAAACCCATCCTTAAAAGTGTACCATTTAATATTGTCCCTAAAGGTTTTAATAAATGTATAAAATAATATAAATTGTGTGAATTATTTTGATTAAGTTTTGACAGCGTTTGGGGGCAGGTGGGAACCCATAAAATGAACCCATAAAAGGAAAGAAATATCCAGCTTTATTAGAACACTTTTGGAATGAGTCAAGAAAAGAATAAAGTTTTATTACTAAAATAAAAATTTAGAGCATTTCTGAATCACCGTTAATCTCTAAATAAGGTAATATAAAAAACATTGGGAATAATAACGATACGTTATAGTTAGAGAAAGAGAAAAATAATCAAAATGAAAGGCATATAGAATATTATAGACAAACAAAAAAGTGAACTGAATTAATCTGTTAACAAATTAGGAGTAAATGCACTTATACGACCATTTTTGAAAACTTGGTTATGATTCAAAATATATTGAAAAAAATATATTAGAGTACTCTCATTCTAACAGCCACAATTACGTTTTATTGAGTACTATATAGCATTGAATAATTAATATTTATTTTGTACCAGGAAAAAAATTTACTTTTTATAAAAAAATATCATTTTTAAAAATAAACAATAATGTTGAAAACAAGAAAATTGCAAACAATAGGTTGATAATAAAATATTATCTAGTTTAAATATCGAAGCATGACCTCACAAAGACGGACTTGGTTAGCGCAACAAAGATAAATATAATCCAAGAGTAGAAGATATTAATATTTCAATGAAAAATCCAATTAATAAGGTATTTTATATTACTAGATTATCCTGCGAGGAATCTGAGTATTTTTTATTGTAAAGGATCGGAAAACGCTTTATAATGAAGTAATTTCCTTTGAAACAAGGTTTGCTGACCAAAAATGCACGTGCACGCACTTGTTCTTATACTTTACGACCTTCAAAACTTTCAATAATTCCCGGAGTAACCTTAAGAGGACCTTGGCAATTATATCATTCGAAAGAGAATATAAACATTTTAAGGGTTTCTAATTTCGTTAGAATCGGCCGAATAGTTAGGATGTTTTTGCCAAAACAAAATAATTGACGGGCTAACCTTGTGAAGACTTTGATAATTATAATATTAGAAATAGAATATAAAACAACATAAGCTTTTCCAAATTTCGATAGAATCGGCTGAATATTTATGATGTTATTAAAAAAAGCAAAAAAAAGCCGACATAGTGAGATGTAGAGTCGCTCTCGACTAGACTCGTACGCGACGAAAAATTACATTCCTAAATTTTATTGTGTAAATTTTCATAATGAGGAAAAAAGCCAAATGGAACCCGAAGAAATTAAATCTAGCCTAATTTAACCCTCAAACAAACATCCATTATTCCGTTTCGGTTGGGTATACATAAATAACTAGTTTTTTCATTGTATATCATTGGAAAACACTTTATAATGAACAAGGCGGCCTAAAATACGAAAATATTACATTCCTTTATTTATTTGTGTAAATTGAGACGATGTGCAAAAAAAGCCAAAAGTGAACTAAAAGGAAGCTGAATTCAGAGAAGTTTGGTGCTTTGCAGCAAACTTCGCTAATGCAAATTAAACTTCACAATGAAAACTTTTCAATCTAAAAAAAATTGCTTTAGGAATATAAATGACATCGGAACTAACTTGGATAGATGATCTATGGAAACGTTCTTACTCTAAATTAACAATTCTTTGTGCGGGGCCCGTAGCACAAAGAACACCGGGTCCGCCACCCGTAAATATATATATATATATATATATATATATATATATATATATATATATATATATATATTGTGTGTGTAAAATTCACAAATTATCGCGTGAGTAAGCAATAAATGCAACAAAGCCCACAGGGAAAATAATACGAGGATTCCAAGTTCGAAAGTACTTGGAATCCTCGTATTCAGTTTTTAAGCGCCATACCTAAAGGAGATATCAAATTCTAAAAAAACTACATTCAATATTAATATATGCAAAATCTAAATATACTCATACGTGTATTTAAAGAGATTTATGTACAAAGCTAATTAGCAGCTGTCTCAAATTCACCCGTTTATAATATTTTGATTGTTACAAAAAGATGAGGAGAACAACCATTGCTGATGAATGATCAATTAGCATTTTATATTAATTCAAGAGAAAGCAATTATGCCAATAGCAAATTCATTTTAAGTGATCATCAGAATGCAACCTCAGAATTCCTTTCGGTTATATTCAAAACCAAGAAACCGGCAAATTTCAGAACAATGCAAGTCAGATGAATGAATGTGATAGATAGCTAGGAAGATAAATACATTTAGGCTGCTCTTGAGATAACATACATAAATATAAATATCAGTGAGTATCCAAAAGCAAGGAAAGATATCAAAGATAAACAAAATTGAAAGTTCTCAAAGGAAAACTTTACCATTTGACGGATGAAGGAATCAGCAATTTATGAAATAAGAAAATACAATGTTAAAGGATGGCCCATTACGTTAAGACATGAAAATAAAAAGATTCTTTTGCTACAATTAAGGATTTTTATGTAATAAAAGCGTAAGGAAATTGAAGCTTGCCTAAACTAGGAAAGGCTTTACTTTGACAAAGGCAACAAGTAGAAGGAAACAGCACGACAAGAAATAAAAAAGGAAACATTTTACCGAAAATATATAAAGAATATCAAAAAGTACAGCTAGAAACCTCAATCGTAAATTTGGAGCGTTTATAAAAGTTTGCTTAGAAGCTTTGGTTTAATGCATATGGGATTACAGTTATAGATAATATATTTCCTACAATTTACTTAAGATAAACATAACCTAGTATCTTGGTGTACCAGCGTCAAACAAAGTTTTCCTCCACCAATTTCTTGCTACCTAACAAAACAAAACGAAACAGATTAATCATGACTATAAAAGTTGCATGGGTAATAAAACGCAAAGATAAGGGGCGATTCATGTTAAACAGAAGCAAAGTTCATGTGTCTACAATGCGAAACCGGCACTGAGCTACGAGTATGAGATTATGCTCACACAACTAATTTCATATTGCTGAATTTGAATCTGATATTTGTTTTGTTCGAAAAAAATCAATAGGTAAAAATATTCAATATTCCGTCACTTGTGTCGTGCAACAGATATTTAATCCAAAACAGACCATCGTGTCTCTTATGTGAATGTGCTTACATGACTAATTTCACATTGTTGAGTATGATTTAGATGTTGTATTCTACTATTAGTCCTACTTTCTTAAACAATCATAAAAATAGTAAATATGATGTAATAAATTTTCTTACGCAAGATAATGATATTAAATACGTCACAGATAAGCTCATAAGAAATTGTATCAGAAAGCATAAGTTCAAATCCTTTATAATTGACAAAATATGAAGTTCTAAAAGCGCTTCTGAACTTTGACCTTTCGTTTGTACAGCTTGCCCTCTTCTCGTTGCAGTGTCCAGCAATAGTTGCCCATCAGGTTAAAACTGAATTGTTCCTTATATATGCTCTCCATTATGGCGATATCTTGATGAAATCTTTCACCGTGTTCATCACTAATGTCTCCAAGGTTATCTGGGAACAAATCAATATGAGAGTGGCAAAAATTGCAATTTCAAGGAGATCCTTGCTCACAAAGCATTATAATTCTGCAGCATGGTTGTAACGATTTCTTTGTAGTTGTCAGCACAATAGTGTCCAAGAAAAATCTTTGACACATTGACAAATGATTCCCGTGAGTGTTTCTCGAGTGGGTTTAATGCCTTGGCCAATTCGCTATCATGAACTAGTATGCGAATCTGTAGTCCATTCAAGTTACCTGCTTCCAGCTTGGCTTTGGAAACTACACCACCTAGTTTCTGACATAAGTATCGAAACCCAGCACCAGATTGATCCATAGCCTTGAAGAAATTTTCAGCCAAACCGAGCTTTAAAGGCAGTGGAGGCAAAAATATCTTTTCTGGATCTACAAGAGGATTGTGAACACAGTTGAACCTTTCAGGCGCATCTTTTGGTATTGTCGGCCATTCCTTTCTCACATACTGCTCTACATCAGCTATTTTGTCCCGAAAACACAAAAGCACACCAGCTCTGTGTAGCCACTCCGAAGGCCCGGTAGTAAACAGATGACCATGAGATTCCAACATATCTTCCACTAATGTTTCTCGTACTCTATAGCGGCTAACAAAATCTTCATTGTTTTATAGCTCTTAGCCATCTTTGCTGCATGTGCTATAGGGACAGCTGGAAACCGATTGCCATTGTGTAAAATAACAACTTTCAGAGAGTCTTTTCCAGAGTCTATAAACAGCCTACAATCACCTGACTTGTATGGTTCAGACTTTCAGAATAGCTGCATGAGAGATATTGCGTCCTCACAGTAACAAACGTTGTTTGCCATCTTGAAAAATGCAGACAGCTCTCTATGTAAATAACGAGCTGTATTGATATAAACTCCAGCTTCAAGCAGGTTACGCTGCTTTAGTCTGGATTCCAAAACTTCAGCCTCTCTTTTGGACAAGCTAGGTCCCTGATGAGATCATGACGCGCTTCTTAAGTAAAGAATTTAGGCCTGGTATTTTCAGTCATCTTTGTAGTCGTCTTCTTTTGAGGTAGAATTACAATCAGAATCACTTAGCAATTCTCTTTCAGTCGGTGAATTTGGGAGTGGGAGTACAGCGCTGTGCGAAACTGTTAGTATTGCAGAAGGAATATTGGGGTACTGCACCTTGCCTCGTGTTTTTATAGTTATTCCCTTGATGTTTGTGAGACAGAAGTAGCAGTCACTGTTGTAGTCTTTGAATTACATGACATATCATTGGTAAGCAAACTGCATTCCTTAGCTTCGCTTACCACACATCCAATCGCTCAGGTGGTTAATCCAAGACTTACAAGCTATATGAGGTGCTTCCTTCTTGTTTTGCTTGCCCAAAGGACATTTGAAGAAACTTTTGTAGTCCAGTCGAACAACTTTTGTGATTGGTTTCTTGAGGCTACCAGAAGTAAAGGCGCCACCCCACAAATGGAACAAAAAAGTTCAGCATTGTTCACGCACTTGCCACGTTCCATGCTTTGTTAAGTTTAGAGTAATTAGAAATTAAGCAGTGTAGATAGATATGCACTATAATAAACCAGCAATCTGAAACAAACCAAAAAGTCTAAATTAGAACAAATTTATTGTATAAGTGGAACCAATGAACATATAAATTAGTGTATGAATAACAGAGTGCACGAAATATATAAATATGCTGGTTGATGAAAACTGAGCCCGATACAGCTATACGTATGTCATTATTGAATTCAGCAAATACAATTACCCCAGAATCCGACAATTTGGATTCAGAACCATGAGAAATATTTGGGGTGGTTGAGCAGTGTTATATGCAAGCCACTTGTTGTTCTATTCTGTGCATCTGGTTTTGGCTGAAGTTCTATTCATATTCAAAAGAATGCTTTAGGATGTTCAAGAGCTTCTTTGCTTTGGCAACCGGTTTATCTTATCCTTGGCTGTGAGAATTTGGCCCATATGTACACCTCTTCTTCGAGTAACAACAAAGATCCTCATTCATGGCCAGCTTCATTCTGGCGATTCCAAAATCTATCTCTCTTGCTAAAGCCCGGATTTCCTTGATCGAGTATTCCATCACCTTAGCCTGCATTAGTTTTATAAGCTCTGGCGTGAAGATGCAGTCCGAACGCGTTATCTGTTTCTTTCATTTGCCCTACTTGTTCGCATTCTCCGTTGTAGCTCTCCATGACACGTCTTACTACTTTAAAAGTTTTGAAAAAGCATTGAGCACCAATTTGATACCCAGTGCAAATCCTCATGATGCCGCTGACTGTTTTTAAAAAATTAGCTAGCTTCCAAACTTCCATCTCTGCTAACCTTTTTGAATTAAATCTTTAATGTATCCAACGCCATGAACTGTTCACCAAGAAATTAAAATATCCTTACCTCATATATATATATATATATATATATATATATATATATTCGGTTTTGTAAAATCAATAGTAATGAATCCTTAATCCGGTAGAAAAGTCTCTTATGGTTCATCAACCTACTGAAAAAAGGTTGACAGAGGATTTCAAGAAACTTATGTTGCACGTATTAAAATAAAATTTTGTTAGTTTATTCAGTATAATTTCTTGAAGATAAAATTTTATCATAAGAAATTCATAAAATATATTAAATTCATACTTTTATTTACCATGAAATTTTCATTTACCTACAAATCCTCTTTTTTAAATTATTTTTAAAAATGAAAATCTTTCTATTATTTTGCTTGGTAGTGTATATTTCCTTTTCTCTTTTCTTTAAAAATTCCTGTTTCTTGTCTCATTGCTCATTTTTGTCAAATTTCTCTTTTCCTGGACTAATTATATATATATATATATATATATATATATATATATATATATATATATATATATATATATATATATATATATTTATATAAAGTGGGTCAAATATTTTTCCGTAACGTTCTAGAAAATGCATTTTATTAAATTTATTACATTTAGGAACATCAGAATATCATGAAACTTGCCATAATTAAAGAAAATAAATAATAACCCAAATGAAAAACAACTTGTAAAACTATGCTAAAGTATAGTACTAGGAACAAAATATATTCAGGACAGATGTAAAAAAATATTCCTAAAGTGATATGAGTGTCCATTGTTACCCCGAACAGCTTCCAAACGACTCTTGGAGGAGGAAACAAGTTTCTAGCTTTCCTGAACAGTTTCCAAACGATTCTTGGACAAGGAAACAAGTTTCTTGCTTCCACGAACAGCTACTAAACGACTCTTGGAGGAGGAAAAAAGTTTTCTACTTAAAAGCTGAGAATTTCCCCAAATTTTACCATGCGGCGAAGCGCTAGGTCTAGCCATAAAATGACCCATAAGATCATGGGACCTGTGGTTATTCACCTCGGAGATTTCAAATCTGCCATCGGATTTTGCGTTGGGTGGCGCCATCTAGTAGCAGAAGTCTCATTTAGTCATTCATAAGCCCTTGTAAGTAATTCAAACCATCCAAACCACCAATGCAATAACCATTTATCATCCGATTACAAAACGCCGCAGGTCATCGAAAGGACTTTCCCTCTTGTTACCCAAGATTGAAGCGATGCTTTTCTCCAAGTTCAACTTTCTACTCTCGTCCACGAGACTATATATGTAAGTTACTATGTCGGTTCGTCGGTCAGTCAGTTTGATGGTAAGCATTTTACTTTTCAATGTGTTTTGGAAAGTTTTTAAGGTCGTAACGTCAAATCATAGGTTTGTTAATTAATTTTTGGTTAATTAATTTTAATTATTGAAATAATTGAGAGCACGTGCCTTAGGTCTATTGACTTTGTTTGGAAGTTCTTCTATGGGATTCAATCATGGGGAGAGGCTTTAGTCGTGGAGAGAGGATTCAATCGTGGGGAGAGCCTTCAATCGTGTGGAGAGGCTTAAATCGTGGGGAGAGGCTTCAATCGTGGAGAGAGCCTTTAATTGTGGGGAGAGCTTTCAATCGTGTGGAGAGCCTTCAATCGTGGGGAGAGCCTTCAATCGTGTGGAGAGGCTTCAATCGTGGGGAGAGGCTTCAATCGTGGAGAGGGCCTTTAATTGTGGGGAGAGCTTTCAATCGTGTGGAGAGCCTTCAATCGTGGGGAGAGGCTTCAATCGTGGGGAGAGGCTTCAATCGTGGGGAGATCCTTCAATCGTGGGGATAGGCTTTAATCGTGGGGAGAGCCTTCAATCGTGGGGAGAGGCTTCAATCGTGAAGAGAGAATTCAATCGTGGAGAGAGCCTTCAATCGTGGGGAGAGGATTCAATCGTGTGGAGAGGCTTCAATCGTGGGGAGAGGCGAGCAAGTCAACCGCTATTAATATTGAGTTTCTCAATTGCATGTCCGCTTAGGGTCGTTTTCACGCTGAAACACCCAACGTCTACCCATCGAGAATTTCTTGACAGCACTGCTGAGATTCTTGACTCAAATTTTTCAGTATTCCTGCACGAACTACAATTTCATTACCAACCCTACTTTTGAACTGCCTGAAGCGCACTATCTACTGCTGGCAATAACTTTTCCAAACAACCACAACACTCCACTGTTAAATTTATTTTGCGTGAAGGAGGCAATGACAAAAATAATGACCAAATACCTTATTAAACCCATCCTTAAAAGTGTACCATTTAATATTGTCCCTAAAGGTTTTAATAAATGTATAAAATAATATAAATTGTGTGAATTATTTTGATTAAGTTTTGACAGCGTTTGGGGGCAGGTGGGAACCCATAAAATGAACCCATAAAAGGAAAGAAATATCCAGCTTTATTAGAACACTTTTGGAATGAGTCAAGAAAAGAATAAAGTTTTATTACTAAAATAAAAATTTAGAGCATTTCTGAATCACCGTTAATCTCTAAATAAGGTAATATAAAAAACATTGGGAATAATAACGATACGTTATAGTTAGAGAAAGAGAAAAATAATCAAAATGAAAGGCATATAGAATATTATAGACAAACAAAAAAGTGAACTGAATTAATCTGTTAACAAATTAGGAGTAAATGCACTTATACGACCATTTTTGAAAACTTGGTTATGATTCAAAATATATTGAAAAAAATATATTAGAGTACTCTCATTCTAACAGCCACAATTACGTTTTATTGAGTACTATATAGCATTGAATAATTAATATTTATTTTGTACCAGGAAAAAAATTTACTTTTTATAAAAAAATATCATTTTTAAAAATAAACAATAATGTTGAAAACAAGAAAATTGCAAACAATAGGTTGATAATAAAATATTATCTAGTTTAAATATCGAAGCATGACCTCACAAAGACGGACTTGGTTAGCGCAACAAAGATAAATATAATCCAAGAGTAGAAGATATTAATATTTCAATGAAAAATCCAATTAATAAGGTATTTTATATTACTAGATTATCCTGCGAGGAATCTGAGTATTTTTTATTGTAAAGGATCGGAAAACGCTTTATAATGAAGTAATTTCCTTTGAAACAAGGTTTGCTGACCAAAAATGCACGTGCACGCACTTGTTCTTATACTTTACGACCTTCAAAACTTTCAATAATTCCCGGAGTAACCTTAAGAGGACCTTGGCAATTATATCATTCGAAAGAGAATATAAACATTTTAAGGGTTTCTAATTTCGTTAGAATCGGCCGAATAGTTAGGATGTTTTTGCCAAAACAAAATAATTGACGGGCTAACCTTGTGAAGACTTTGATAATTATAATATTAGAAATAGAATATAAAACAACATAAGCTTTTCCAAATTTCGATAGAATCGGCTGAATATTTATGATGTTATTAAAAAAAGCAAAAAAAAGCCGACATAGTGAGATGTAGAGTCGCTCTCGACTAGACTCGTACGCGACGAAAAATTACATTCCTAAATTTTATTGTGTAAATTTTCATAATGAGGAAAAAAGCCAAATGGAACCCGAAGAAATTAAATCTAGCCTAATTTAACCCTCAAACAAACATCCATTATTCCGTTTCGGTTGGGTATACATAAATAACTAGTTTTTTCATTGTATATCATTGGAAAACACTTTATAATGAACAAGGCGGCCTAAAATACGAAAATATTACATTCCTTTATTTATTTGTGTAAATTGAGACGATGTGCAAAAAAAGCCAAAAGTGAACTAAAAGGAAGCTGAATTCAGAGAAGTTTGGTGCTTTGCAGCAAACTTCGCTAATGCAAATTAAACTTCACAATGAAAACTTTTCAATCTAAAAAAAATTGCTTTAGGAATATAAATGACATCGGAACTAACTTGGATAGATGATCTATGGAAACGTTCTTACTCTAAATTAACAATTCTTTGTGCGGGGCCCGTAGCACAAAGAACACCGGGTCCGCCACCCGTAAATATATATATATATATATATATATATATATATATATATATATATATATATATATATTGTGTGTGTAAAATTCACAAATTATCGCGTGAGTAAGCAATAAATGCAACAAAGCCCACAGGGAAAATAATACGAGGATTCCAAGTTCGAAAGTACTTGGAATCCTCGTATTAATTTTCCCTGTGGGCTTTTTTGCCAATATATTTATTGTATTTCACCCCCACCACCATATTTTCCTTTGCAGAGAGGGAAATAATTATCTAAGGAATTTAAACGAACTTGTTATGGTATGGCTGGGAGGACTCAACTGGAAAAAAGAGTTTTATTTTGTACACTTTGTATTCCTATTTAAAGAATAACAACGTGCATACCAGTAGCTTACTTAGCCGGTAGACTATTTATGCTGCCTTGGAGAATCTTGGAACCATTTTCTGAATTGAGTGCACACCAACTTTACTTACGTGGCTCACATAAAGCACTTACTAAACTTGGCAACAGAAAACTCCTCAATTATCCTTGACGTGTTAATTTCCCTCAGTAACTCGCGCTCAGTAGTCATTAGAGAGAGAGACGGTTCAATCCTGTTTGACCCATACTGACTCTTACTTCCTTTTTTATTATATTAAATTTTGAAAACGAGTGTTCACCATTGCAGTTGGTAACCATTAGAGTTAAATAAATCTTCAACGCGATCTCGACATTATGAAGTAAGACCCAAAGGAATTATCAACTATCAGACGATACAATGTCAGTTCGTAAAGGTCCTGTTGAGATCTAGCAACAATATTAGCTAGGTCAGTTTTCAAAAGTTTACTGAAACGGATTAATTCCACTTTGAACTCCTGTTCCAAATCTTCAGGGTAAGCGTAAATTAGTTTTGTTGCACCAACCTTATAACTATTTGTTGACTCTTCACTGAGCCACGATCTCAATATCACTACCCAGCTGATTTGTCCCATTTTCTGTTATTGATATTTAATATAAACTATACTAAATTTTATCTGCATTAATAGGTTAAGTACATTAATTATAATACACCTCTAACTTACCCTAAGATCAGTCAAGGAAATATACATTTAATAATTCATCGCCAGGAGCTTCATGCTATTCCATTTATATATATTTATTTCTGCTGTACCCAGAAGGTCCGGATTTGGACCGCAGGCCGCCAGGTGAGTAGTTCTAGGCTATACGGTGTACTAATATAACATAATGCAAGACTTATTATACTATCCAATATGCTCTAGGGAAGTTTTCTATATTTTTCTTATATATGATAATAATAATATAAAAATCAGGAAAATGAATAATTATTTTGTCTCGGCCTTAGGTGCCGAAGGGCTAAAACTTTATTATTAGGCATTTTTAACATCTTTCGCGGGGCCCCCTGAAGCACGGGGTCCGTAGCAAGTGCTACTAGGTTAAAC
Source organism: Ceratothoa steindachneri (assembly GCA_963969495.1). Classification (NCBI taxonomy): domain Eukaryota; kingdom Metazoa; phylum Arthropoda; class Malacostraca; order Isopoda; family Cymothoidae; genus Ceratothoa; species Ceratothoa steindachneri. Next base: position 73,311,105 of record OZ018334.1, read on the forward strand.
CAGCACTGCTTAGTGGCGTTGATTTCCTGGTTTAATCCAAGAGTAAGAATTGAGGGCAAAATCGATCTTCCCAAAACAAAATACTTATGGCATAATGAAGTTATCAATCCAAAGTTTTCCTCTTAAAGTTAATTGATGCCTACTCCAGACGTCTGCCTGATGTTTAGGTAAATTTTTATACATATACATATATATTAGATCAACCCATAAGTAAGGCAGCATTGCTTTTAGGTTGATCGTTATTTTATTTATAGAAATAATCGAAAGGAAGTTTGCTTTTATACGATCCTAGTCTACTAAACTCGTAGCCTAGGTTCCCGTATCTCTTAACCTATCACAAGGCTTACATTACATTTAAGCTAACAGGAGAAAGTTTGTGTTATTTTTATAGTGTGGAAACAAGTACCTTAAGCCAATGTCAAATATGATTTCAGAACTTTCCCTTGGAAAACCATAGGCACAAACATGAATCCCGTTTAGGAAAGCCAGTGTAAATTCTTTAAGATCATTTAAAAAGTAAGAGTGGAATAAAATCCTATAGTAACCGTTGAATAACTGGCTTATAAACTACATTAAATTCATTTTACTGTACATAGTCATTTTTATGAGATAGGTAAAGTTTCACGATTCGGGCAATGGATTCCTCACCAATAGGTTCGGTACACTTGAACAAACAATCAACATTTGTTCATCTCTTCCCTCTCGACTAAAAAGTGAACCATTTGTGGTACGATTGTTAGCAGTGACGAAAAGGAGGTTAGGCGTAAAATATTATTGAAAATTCGAAGCAATAGATTAGTTGCTGAGAGAAAAAAACAACAATACCCTGCCGAAACAGGGACCTTATCCACGGAAGCATTTGTTGTGCGTCTATTGGGATATGAGTTGCATAAACTATTTTTTTACTTCTTAACCAAAATTTGAGATCCCAAAGATCTTGTTTGTGTTCATTTGAACCATACCATGAAACACTTTGGAGAAAATAGGCCAGAATCAATAAATATAAGAAATGTTTCCTTCATCAAGAGAACAACAACCTCATATCGTTAGAAATACCATCAAAAAGCTTTATTTTTTTATTAAAATCTAATGAGTCATCCCCTGATTCATCCTACACAGATTTACCTGAAGAGAATAAAGATGAGGAAAAAAGACGTTGAAACAAGCTTAAAGAGCATCACAAAATCAAAGCCAAACCATTTTTACAAGCATGGTATTGAAGAGTTAGTAGATAAATTCAGTCTTAGTTTACACGGTGGAGCTTTTATTACTTATTAATTGAATAAATCAATATTTAATTAGTTATAAATAGCTTAAAAATTTGTTCCATTTCTATCCATAAAATACTGATGAACAGGAAAATTAATGCCACATTACTTATGGGAAGTGGCTAGGGAGTGTCTTCTCAGTGAACTGCGCCTAGAGTGAAAAATGGCGTGGTAGTGTGCTAATTTCGAGCTCTTCTGCCAGCGATTTAGCTCGAGATCTTTATAAATTACCAAATAAATTTGACCACCTTTATAATCATTGATTGTTCCCACCAGTCTCTTGATTCTAAGCCTATCTAACTATCGTGTGATTAAATGGACGGAGGAGTGAAAGAGCAGCAACCAACAAATGCGCAGCTTCTTTCGGATTGTTTTCAATGCTGAAATTATATGCTTTAGAGTTTACAGAGCTAAGTGCTTTCATCTATGATAACTCCAAGGTCTTTTTGCTTTTCAGCCACTAGCAGGGATTGCAGTATGTCGTTTTCTGCTGCCACGATGTAGCTCTTCCGAGGATTAATCGTACCCAAGTGCATAACTTTGCATTTTTCAGTATGGAAAAGCATTTGCATCTTATGGACTCCAGTCTGTCGTGTATCTACGTCACCTTGTAGAGCGTGCTGGATTTCTTGTTGCTCTAATACTTAACAAATCTTTGTATCACAACGAACATTGGTATGTAGTTGTCCAATAGGCTTAGCAAATCTGACACACACATAGTGAAGAGCAAGGGTCTTAATACAGAGCCTTGAGGGACCTCCGAGAGTTTTCCATTGACAGTGACCTGTTGTTCTCTACCCGAGAGAACAACGTTTTAAAATGTTTTTCATTTTCCAATAAACTTTATCTATAAGAAATCTACTATTTCCTTTACTTTCCTATTACTAACAAATATTCTTAGAGCTTAGAACTCGCACTATTACTATTTTGACTAAATATAGGAGACCTCTATAAGGGGTAACTTTTTAAATTATTGAAATATGCTAAAGTCAAAATTACGATATTGAACTGAATTTATGATTGTTTAGCGAATATATAAGCTTCTATAAATCTATTTATTTGATCGAGAAATAAGAAACTAAGATTAAAATATGATGAGGCAGATTGTTTCTTGTAATTCTCTAAACTTAAAGTGAATAATAACTCTCTTTCGTTAACTTAGAAAATGACCTTTGAATTTTAAGTCCTTCCGACATCAAAATCCACATTGAAGGTTGTAAGAAAGCTATCAATCTTTTAATTCATTCAGAAATAAACCCAAAGCTAATACCATTTTTCCCACCTTTTTCTAGAATAAATAATGTGCTATAACCAGAGTTTTCAGCAATAACTTATCTATTACTCCTGTTTCTTTTGCTTATCTATTTTCCTCATCGATTCTCCCTCTTCGTTCTCTTTAAGCTCACTCAAAATTGTCCCCACTGCCAATCCTTTTCTACTTTCATTCCACTAATTATCCGTTGGATAATTCTGGAAAGCGAAGCTTAAAAATTAGCACTATGTATGATTTTAACCGATTTAACCTACTTTAATCTCAAGTAAACCGTCCCATAGACCATTCGGCTACACGGAAGAAAAAAATCTTCCGAATAAACAAGTTTTTAAGGTATATTTCGCAAGGTTGATTGAGACTATGAAGGAGGGAGAAATTAATAGGGAATTTAAAGGACAAATGAGTATTGAGGTAAACACGTGCGAATATACAATGCATAAATTTTTTATGAACGCAAAAGAATGATGAAATAAATCCAGGAAACCGCAAGAAACATAAAAACAGGATAATCTTTTTTTCGGAAGTTATTTCCTAATTCGCAAAAAATTCCGTATAGTGGTGAGATTCGAAACCTGCACACTGAGGCAGCGAGCAACCGTTTTGATCTCAATTAAACCGGAATATTTTTGTATTTCCTTTTCAGATATTGATACATAAATGGTTTGGGTGGAGACAAAAAAAAATTTGCCAAGCAAGTGAAATAATGAAAATCCAAATATGAAAATTAAAAAAATTACCAGAAAAAAAATCATTTATCATATAACAACGCATAAGTTTCTTTCATTCTTCTAAGTAGATTTGATAGCAATGTAATGCAGAAAATAATAGTATGATCTCTTGAATGGTACATCAAAATGTTTTTAAGTCTCACAGAAGAATACTTCTAGTCGTTGACTCTTGGACTGCGTTACCTGTGGATGTTAAAAATAACTGCGGTTTAACATCAGGCAAAAAAATAAAGTGATATGTATATTGTAGAAAAGCATATATATATATATATATATATATATATATATATATATATATATATATATATATATATATATATATATATATATATATATATATATATATATATATATATATATAAAAATAAATAAATAAATATATATATATATATATATATATATATATGCAACAAAGCCGACAGGGAAAATTATTACGAGGATTACAAGTATTTTCGAAAGTACTTGAAATCTTCGTATTAATTTTGCCTGCGGGCTCTGTTGCATACATTGCTTATTCACGCGATACTTTGTGAGTTTTACGTATATATATATATATATATATATATATATATATATATATATATATATATATATATATATATATATATATATATATATATATATATATAAAATATATATATATATAAATATACAGTAATGTGTAAATTAGTTCGGAGAGTACAAAATTTCACGACTATTTCATAATATGTCTTAATTTTTGGCAACACTAATGAAGTTTTTTGTTTTCCATGCAGAATAGTGTACTGGGAACATCTGGCCACTGTTTTGTTGTGCCCTAGCTACACTAAGCCAGACAGTGCTACACCATAGCTTGTAGTGGATGATTATTGCTGGAAGCGTGCTCCATGGTGTACTTGGTTCTGCCGGAAAATTCACCTTCCATTCATTACTAGGTTATAAATTGATTATGGATATTACACCCAAGAAGCGTGCAAGTATTATAGCTCTTAGAAAATATGCTGGTTTTTTGAGGAAATGAAGATAGCAAAGTCAACTGTTGGCCACATTGTCAAAAGAGCTAAAGACACTACTGAACATTCAACACTGTCAAAAGGAAAATGTGGAGGAAAACGAAAGACAACACTTCAGGATGAAAAGGCTCTCATCAGTAATAGTAATTTCTCCTTTGTCCTTTGAATCTCCAATTAGTTCTCTTTCTCCTTTTCGTTCGACGATGTGAAGTGTGCTTTACAAAGCTTATCTATTCGCAATAATTTTGTCTTCCTCATAGCCAAGTGGTCTGAAGGGCGGTTTAATTGAGATCAAAGTGGTTGCTAGCTGACTCAATGTGCATGGTCTGAATCCCACCCCAGCTCGGAGAAGTAAGAAATAAAATATTTCCAAAGTAAAATTATTCCGCTTTCTCTTTCCTGCGGTGAAGTTGGATTTATTTCACCATTCTCTCGCCCTCATGATAGATATATGCATTTATATATATATATATATATATATATATATATATATATATATATATATATATATATATATATATATATATATATATTTATATAAATAAATATATATATATATATATATATATATATATATATATATATATATATATATATATATATATATATATATATATATATATATGTATATATATTTATATAGTAAGAATATAAAGACCCATAGGATTACACTGATCATTTATTGGCCGTACGTTTCGGACCTTCGCTAGGACCATATTCAGCGACTTTATCGACTAATAAAAAGGAAAAGAAATATTAAGGATAACAGTTAAACAGTTTGAAGCATGCATTATATAATGGCTAAAGAAGTGGATTAAGGCAAGTTAAATAAATAAAATTGACAATTATTGACGTTATAGTAAAACACAAATAAAATATATAGAATTAATTGATACTATCTAGTCTAATCTTGAAAATTAATAGGAACAGGTGAAGTTTTACATAAACTGACTCGAATATCAAAAATTAAAGGTAACTGGAAAAACAATAAAATAACCTATTATATTAAATTATATAAAAAAAAACTTAAAATCAAATGCGTAAGAATTAAACAGAGACTAACTTTTATCGTAGGAGTTGTAAAAACTACTAACGATATTTGTTCGGTTGGTCGGTTGTCTAGTTAATGTAATTGTCGTAGAATGGACTCTCGACGATATACCATATATAACTATTCGTTAAGGGAACTTCTTAAATTATCTTTAGAGTGCGTTAATGTCTGGCAGCCGATATTATGTATCTTCGATATGCTTAAGAAGTGGAACTGAGCTCAAGAATAATAATATTGCTATCATTAATAAAATAGAGTTTTATTAATAATAACTAACAACAATACACAAAACGGAAAATATTGACATAAACAGAGAATGGAAAGGGTCGTGGGGGCTCGGGCTAATCCGAGGATTAAAGGATTTAAAAAGGTAAAACAAATATAGAGTTAAAGGGATGGGATGGTTCGCTAAACCATTTAAAGCACAGGATAGAATTGACAAAAGGGTTAAATACTCAAAGGTAACGTTCGGCTTACGTAATTTTACACTAGTGGTGCAGTGGAAGGCGACGTGAAGGAATTTTCGGTCCGCTGGCGAGTTCCAGCCGAAAGGGGGGATAAAAGGATCCTGACGTGGCGTCTTGGGTATGAAAACCGTTTCTCGACGAACGGCTTAAAGAACAATGGCTGTTCTACGTTGTTCTCTTCCGAACAACAGGGTGGGGGGGGTGAGAACCGTCTCTTGTCTACGGGCTCGAGAACAATGGCTGTTCTAATGTTGTTCCCCTCTGAACAACAAGGGAAAAGGGTGAGAACCGTTTCTTGGCGAAGAGCTCAAACGAACAATGGCTGTTCTACGTTGTTCTCTTTCTGAACAACAAGGGGGGGGGGGGTGAGAACCGTCTCTTGTCTACGGGTTCAAGAACAATGGCTGTTCTAATGTTGTTCTCCTCTGAACAACAAGGGGGAAGGGTGAGAACCGTTTCTTGGCGAAGAGCTCAAAAGAACAATGGCTGTTCTACGTTGTTCTCTTTCTGAACAACGAGGGGGGAAGCCTTGAGGACTTGGCGTCACGAAAGGCTCGAACCTTTGGCACTCAAGGGATATTGTCCTCCTTCTGGACAAGTGATGGTGAATCTCGAGGTCGAGGTCCCTTCACGCACAAAGGGAGAGAGGGTCGTGGTGATGTTTCGCGACGAAAATCTGGATCTCCAATCTGATCTTAGTGGTAAAGTTTCCATATAAATAGTCGAGACACTGCCTTGGCGTGGGGGACAATGGAGTGGGAACTTCGAAGGAATGCACAGCCGAGGCTGGGAACAATGCCTTATCTGCCCATAAGCGTAACTCAATCTTGCGAGTTCGGCGTATGGGGGCGAACGGGGGGGACGATAACCACCTTGTTTAAACATTGACATCCGGTGGCTGCGATAAGGCGCCAAGCTTCGAAGCGAAGATGCACGTGGTAGCATCGTGATTTTAAATAATATGTGATAGGAGTTGAAACTAACGATGCCTCAACCCGTTCTATCACATTAATGAAGTGTTGGTAGGTTATATAGTGAATAGTTTAATTGAGGAGGAGTAATTATTTAGGTTTGGATTTATTTTATTGTTGTAAAGTGACTAAGGTTTTCGAATCGAGAGAAGTTAAGGCCGAAGATAAGATGGTAAATGAATCAGAATTAAGAGGATAATGGTGATACTCAGAGTGTTGCCTGATGTAAGATGCTTCAGGTTTAAAAATGGGTTTACTAGTCCTTTGAGACAAACCTAAGTGCTTTGCGATCCTGAATTTGAGTTGTTTCTCTTAATAAATAGTTAGTGTAATCTCCTAGGTCATCATATTCCTACTACGTGTCAGATTCCCAAGGAACAAATCAATTAAAAGTATATATATATATATATATATATATATATATATATATATATATATATATATATATATATATATATATATATATATATATATATATATATATAGTAACAGCCAAAGATTCGGACACTTCGGTTCCCATCAAAAAATTAGAGTAGCTTCAAACCAAATAATGGTAAGTAATGCATAATGGATTGCATATATAAAATAAGCATGGGTATAATTTGTACATATACATTCCACATGATAAGATGGATGAAACCCAAGTCACGGGCAAAAGAGCATTTTATTCCAAATGTATGGTGGCAAAATGATCAGAAGAGATAACACAACAAATGTAGATGAGAAGGTACAAATATATGTTACTCAAAAAGAAATTCGCATGTTACATTATATTAGTATTTGATAATGTAAAACATTTTTATAAATTATGCACTCACATCTTCTGCTACAAGAGCACACTAACCGAAGGCATTCTTCTGGTGTTAATTTTTTCCATTCTTCTTGAAATATCTCCAAAAGTTCTTCCACTCCGCCCTTATTACTTATCTCTCCTTAACAGACTCCGGCCAGTGCATGATGATGCCAATTGTATGTGTGATTTGACATGTTTATGTTTATGTACCGTTCCTTATAGAATAATGAGAGATGGTCCCATAGTCGGTGTGTTTATGAGCGTAAAGGCACACTAATAAATGGTAGACTGACCTCACTTTGTGCTCTAAGTGAGGTGCTAATTAAGATATTCTTTCTTTTGTATTGCATTCTAAAGGGATTGTGATTGGAGTTCCTGTGTGGTTGCTTCAAGTTACTTGACTGTTTGCTATGTAATGGGACCAATATTTGAGAGATACTTGCGAACAAGATTCTCTATTTATCACCGAGTTTTTCCGATTATGTTCGTGCACTGAGTTTCACGTAGAATCAGGGTCACAAATTGCGGAGAGGGGGATGAATATGAGACATACCACGGCTATATACTATTTAATAACTTTTACACCGATAGCCGGCTAAGTGGCACTCGAATGGTTATCTATGTAATAATGCGAGAGTGTACTCGTATGTGTCTCTGCTCAGCGAGAGTTATTGAGCGGTGAGCGGCAGCAGCTTTTGTAAGCCTCCTCTCCTCGAGACAATGGTCCTTAATTATCACTTTTCAAGCGTCTCGATAATCATTGGCGATCAAAGCACCGTGAGTGGAATCCTATTACCTTAGAATGAATCTATTCTTTCGTCTAAATAAGCCGATCGTTTTAAACACCCAAGAGTTCATTTTCACTTTATAGAAAAGGCAAATGATATTTTTAGATCTGATTGGTGTTCTTTCTGATAAAATATGTTAGGATTTACCTAATGAAATGCAAACTACTTTTAGTATAAGGCATATCTATTTATTAGGCGAGAGTTTACTTTACGTAAATTTTTAAACTCACTCTGATTTTATTACGAATTAATTTAAACAAACACCAAGCAAATTTTTTCTACTCCATTTTAATCAAATGGCAAACTTTTTTTAGCAAATATTTCATTATCTCTCATTTTCATTTTTACTGTTATCTCCATCTTCTTTAATAAATTCATCTAAGAACAGATTATGACCACCTGACGATGTTTTTTACTTGAGGACTACAGATTGACGGAGTGGTAAAGTTTCCTTCTCTCTTAAACCATTGTTAAGCAACACTATTTATATCTGGCAATTGATGCACTCGCGATTATGGTTGAGTTTGAAGTGGGCTTCATAAATTGTAGTGTTTTATACAAAAATTACAAATGTATGAGGCCACCCTTTATTTTTATCTTTAAACAATAAATTGTGCTTTGATATCACTATGGACGTATGCTACTATCATATTTAATATAATCAACACCATACACGATAATATTCTAACATTTTTTACTTTTTCTGTCATTTAGCCATAAATGTGCATAACCCATATATTGGCAAAAATTTATATTTATTTTTATTTTTCACAGGCTTTTGCCATAATCTTTAGTAATTAGAGTTAATAATCACTAAGATGCCCATGAATTTTGAGTTGAGTGAAGTTAGGCGAGGACAAATTTTAAATTACCATTAAAATGGAATGTCAGAAAGACAAATAGCTCAGAAGATGGGATGTCCCTAGTGGGCAGTTCAGTAGGCAGGAAAATGGTCACATCTCCTCGTGAAGACAGATATCTCATCCGTCATTCTCTTGAAAATAGGATAAAAGCATCTTCAGAGCTGTGAGGCGACTTCAATGAGGCGAATACCTCACAAATATCGACTAGAAATGTAAGAAAGAGGCTTATAGAGTATGGCTTCAAAGGCTGCAAAGCCAGGAAGAAGCCATGGATCTCTAATACAAATAATAAGAAACGTCTTCAATGAGCAAAAAATCATTATAAATGGAATACTAGACAGTGGTCAAAAGTCATTAGGTCTAATAAAAGTAACTATGACGAAAGATAGTATAGGGTAGGAACTAACACATTAGCTCATAATTTGGGGTTGAAGCCAAAAATTATGAGACATACGAGTATACATAGTAATGTATTTAATTAAATTTCATGTTATTTGCCTCAGGTTTTCGGCACACCTTGGGCGACTTTCGTCCTTTAAAGAGTTAGCGAAGCATTTTAGCCTGAATGTCCCGAAGCAACAGGGCCCGGGAAGATGTTCATATGCTAAGGCAGAATGAATTTGGCTACATAGGTTTCCATGTAATCGGATATTTTAAAGCCATCAATTGCTAAATTACATCTAGGCGTGGCAAAAGTTAATGTTATCTTTCAAAAGGATAATGCCATATGCCATAGAGCTATGAATACTCTAAATTAGTTTAAAGCACAAACTAGCCCGCTCAAATACGGACTTAAGCGTCAACAAACACCTCTGGGAAGTCCTTGGTAAAGCTATTAGGAGCACGATATTTAATAATGGTAAAAGAACAACCTCTGATCCCCTCTCCGCCACTTTATTGAAGACCACGTGCGATTGTATCCTGCAATGTAAAACGTCACTTCCTGTTCGGGCACATTCTAGAAGTTTCGACTCCTGAGCGCAGTGGGAAAATATCCCCAATCCAGTGAAATCGTCCCGAGCCTCTACTACCCCCCCCCCCCACACACACACCCCGGAAATGAGGCGAGAAAGAGCCGCTGTGTTTAGCGCCTTGCTGTTACATGACGAATCGACTCTGCCTCCGGATTAAGATGTCTGGAGCTGGCGACTCCTTTATCAAAATTCTCACTTCCCCTTCAGAATTGCTTATACAAATACTCGTTTTGACTGGAGAAAGAGGAGTCCTGCACGCACCTCAAGGTCGTCCACATTGTCTCATTGAACTCCTGTTAGAGTTAATCAGACAGCAAAGCTTTCTCCGCCGTGATTCTACCCCAGTCAATTGGTAGCTTCTGTGAACGACAAGCCTTTGAATTTGCGCAACAGTCTCCCTTCGTTTAATCGACCGAAGAAAATCCCCATCGATTACCTTTAAGGAAAAATAAGTTTCCTCTTCCAGTGGAATTACGAGAATTCCCACATCCCCCGTCGGACGTCATCTTTGAAGTTTGGCTATCTTCAAAGGAAGGTTGGTTCTGATCGTAGCTCACTTGCCTCATGCGAACCGGCTCCACTTGCCTCATTGTACCGTTCCCCACTCGCCTAATCGCAAGAAAGACCTTCCTCAAAATCACCGTCCCGTAAAACTGAAACCCCCTCTATTATTAGTATTGTCAAGTTTCCCCTTTTGATCTGGGCATAGTAAAGCTAATCATTTAACTCTATTTGAGAATCTTTCCTCATAATAATTATCTAGAGAATATTTCAATTTAAATAATCCCCTTTTGCCATTTTTTAATTCTTATTTTGATTTTTCTAAATAAAATTATATTTTTGTCAATTCATCTTTAACTAACCTTGAACGCTACTGTCAGCCTATTGAAGTAAACCTGGCCAACTATTTATGCACTGTCTGATTATTAAAGATTTGAAACCCAACGCCTCAAGTTTGACCTACTTGTCGGTCGTTAATCCCTCCCAACAGTCCTTAAACTGTTCGCGTTGCAGTAGGTGATTAATTCACCCCCACATAATATAGGAGTAGTGTATGGTATAAAGTGGTGTACCACGCCAATATTAAAGACGATTCGTTCCAGAAACTACACGAAGAATGGGCTAAAATTACATCTGACCTTTGCAATAAATTGGTTGACTGGATGCCTAGGTGTATTGCAGCAGTAATTAAAGATAAAGGAGAGTGAACCAGGTATTAGATCAAGTGTATATTCTGAAATATACCATAAAACAACCATATGCACGCTGTCGTAGAATGGACTCTCGACGATATACCATATATAACTATTCGTTGAGCGAACTTCTTTAATTATCTTTAGAGTGCGTAGATGTCTGGCGGGCCGATATTATGTATCTTCGATATGCTTAAGAAGTGGAACTGAGCTCAAGGATAATAATATTGCTATCATTAATAAAATAGAGTTTTATTAATAATAACTATCAACAATACACAAAACGGAAAATATTGACATAAACAGAGAATGGAAAGGGTCGTGGGGGCTCGGGCTAATCCGAGGATTAAAAGATTTAAAAAGGTAAAACAAATATAAAGTTAAAGAGATGGGATGGTTCGCTAAACCATTTAAAGCACAGGATAGAATTGACAAAAGGGTTAAATACTCAAAGGTAACGTTCAGCTTACGTAATTTTATACTAGTGGTGCAGATGAAGTCGATGTGAAGGAATTTTCAGCCGCTGGTGAGTTCCAGCTGAAGGGGGCAAATAAAAGGATCCTGACGTGGCGTCTTAGGAATGAGAACCGTTTCTCGGTGAACGGCTTGAAGAACAATGGCTGTTCTACGTTGTTCTCTTCTTAACAACAGGGGGGGTCAGAACCGTCTCTTGTCTACGGGCTCAAGAACAATGGCTGTTTTAATGTTGTTCTCTTCTGAACAACAAGGGGCAAGGGTGAGAAGCATTTCTTGGCGAACGGGCTCAAAAGAACAATGGCTGTTCTACGTTGTTCTCTTCTGAACAACAGGGGAAGGGGTAAGAACCGTTTCTTGTCCACGGGCTCGAACGAACAATGGCTTTTCTAACGCTGTTCTCTTTCTGAACAATGAGGGGGAAGCCTTGTGGACTCGGCGTCACGAAGGCTCGAACCTTGGCACTCAAGGGATATTGTCCTCCTTCTGGACAAGTGATGGTGAATCTCGAGGTCGAGGTCCCTTGGCGCACAAAGTGAGAGATGGTCGTGGTGATGTTTCGCGATGAAAATCTGGATCTCCAATCGGATCTTAGTGGTAAAGTTTCCATCTAAATAGTCAAGACACTCCCTTGGCGTGGGGGACAATGGAGTGGGAGCTTCGAGGGAATGCACAGCCGAGCCTGGGAACAATTCCTTATCTGCTCATAAGCCTAACTCAATCTGGCGAGGTCGGCGTAAGGGGGCAAACGGAGGAAGATAAACCTTCTTGTTTAAACATTGACCCAGGTGGCTGCGATAAGGCGCCAAGCTTTAAAGCGAAGATGCACGTGGGAGCATCGTGGTTTTAAATAACATGTGATAGGGGTTGAAATTAACGCGGCTTCAACCCGTTCTATCACACACGCATTTTATTAAAATTCTGAGGGCTAACTAAAATAATGAAAGGGTGGCCTCAGAATTTTGGCCAGGGGTGTATACTCTAAATACGTACGTTTCCTTCAAAGTGACAAGACCTTTTTGCAAATACGTACACCTACACAAGAAAAAGGCTCGCGTAATCAAGCGAAACTTGTTAATAAAACCGAGACTTGCCTAAATACTCACTTCCAGTGAGTTTAACTAATCTTACGATCGCATATAATGCTATAATTTCAGATGCTCCTACAAATGTGCTATGCCTCAGTGCTTATGTGTACACATAAGAGAGCAAATGTGATCTCTGCTTAAACCATCTGCCAAGCTTCATTTCACAGAGATGGGAGTGCTAGACTCATTCAGCTGGAACCTTTTCACCTCAGGCGTTTATTACATTCTTGCATTTTCCAATCCTGATTTACCCCTAAATGACACTCTTCGGTCCGCAACGAGTCGCTGGCTCAATGTAGCTAGCTAAAACCAATGCTAACAAAGTTAATTGAGGCCACTGCGTTCAAATATGATATAGGTTGGCTACCAGGTGGCACAACCTAGTGGCTAGAGGTCATAAATCGGCCATTTTGGGTCATATGATTTTCGCCGAAGATCCGCTAGATCATTTCCCTCTAGTTCTTTTGTCAAGTATACAATTTTGAACCCAACAACGTTCACCCTATGTATTTTTACACGTTTTATTAGTATTCATATATTGTTTTTGCTCTTGTCTGTTTTCTCCTTTGGATATCCTATCCCAACAGTCTCTTTTCATCGATCAAAGGTCAGCTTGAAAAGAGCACCTCGTCACCACTTTTGTTCCTTCCTTCAACATTCTTTTTAACCTTGTATTTCCTCGTTTTTTCCGGAAATAAAGCACTCAAGAATATTATTCAAAGCATATCGATTATGTTAGTTATCCATTTGTATTTTCTATATTTTTACGTCAATCGATTATTTTTCTTAATTTTCTTCGATTTTCTACTGATGTGTCATTCGGTTGAAATTTAAGCACTTATGACGTTTCTTGTGGTGAAGAGGACACGCTCATTCTTATGAACTCTGTGCGGTATAATAAAATCATTCTTCTTCTTTTATCCTCCCATTTTTTCTTTTATCTGCATGTTATATGTTATTTCAGCAATCCCGTCCTACGCTCTGTCTCTCTTTATCCTTTGACATGTCTCAGATCAGTTATGCACTTCAATCATTCTCCACAGTAATGGACATACTTGCGGCAGATTTAGTGGTCTTTATTAGGTTTTGAAATGCCCCGATGGATTACCAATAAGTGCGATTTGTTTGGGAGTTTTGATTGAAAAGAGAGATCTTTATACTAATTTCTACGATATAGCGATTATATTATGATTTAAAAAGTAAGTAAATTTAATTTCTACGCTTTGTTTTATCCCTTGAAGAAAAGTATTTACCACCTCCATCTATTCATCAGATTAGGAGAGAAGGTTAACAAAGAAAGCAGTATAAAGCAGATGCTAAAATAACAACATTCTTTTCGTAATCATAAAAGGAGAAAAAAAATTATAAATATTTAAAAATAATAAATTTCTATTAATAGAATTTGGATTAGTAATTATCTTTGATTACTTGTTGTGATGTTAATAACGTGCCTCAACTTTTATTTGAATTTCAAAACAACACCTAAATTTATTTGCATTGCTTCTATCATAAGACTTATTTTTGTGGAAGTTTCTCGTTTTTCTTATTGAGGCAGATAACGTATGTCCCAATTCAGAGACACCCAACAAGTCACAACTTTTGTCTTCTCGGCTTTTTAGTGGAACCGACTTGATAATTTGCTACTATTTTTACTATTCAAATATATTGTACTCGCTATAAAAAACTTTAAGACTTTTACTTCTGCACAGCTATCATTTTGCTATTTGAGTAAAATGTGGATGTGGAATTAGTCGTGCTTCCTTAACTCAGGTTATAAACGTATACATACGTGCACGATAGAACATACACAGCAATTAGTAGACATAGGACTGTTCTATTTATTTTATTCAATAGAATCACCGTCGGCATCAACCATATTCCTCGAGGAGGTCTGGAAACCTGTTCCAGGACTTCTTGATTTAAGTGGTTGAAAGTTGAGGTGATCTTGGAACGAGGCCGCACTGTAAGCTAGCAAGCATGTGTCCAATGCATCCGGAAAGCAAAATAAAAATAAAAGTTTCACTCTAACCTTTTTAGAAATTGTATGAAATCCTATTACCAGTAAGCGGTATATTAAAGTAAAAATGTCTTCTTATAACACATTATATCTGTGATTAATCAGATATTTCATGTCTACAGCATCTGATAAGGATATTTTAATGGCGAAAACCTTGGAAGAAAGAATTCTGATGTAGACACTCGATGGTTACTATAGGTGCAAAGATAGTTTCACATTGATTCCCCAAGACGGGTTTCTCATTAAACTTAAGTAGAGCTTTGTAACTTAACTCAAACAATTTAACTTATAATTTCCCAACTTACGTACGATTATATACTGTATTATGCTTTAAAGGTAATTCTGGGCGAAAGTTTGTCTAAATATCATTATATTACCTTCTATTTTACATATCTATTTTTTATGGGAACTAAATTAATATTGAACTTTCTTTAGATGTAACCAATGAGATACGAAGCCTTGCTCAGAGAGTATAAAAGTTATTAGTACTGTATCTACAGATAGGTTGACGTACATATACTCGACTTATCATTCGAAAAGTCCAACTATATTTTTTTAAATGAATTTAGCGATTTTAACAATTTATCTACTCTCACGCCATAAAAATCTCTTTGTATAAATTTTTGATAATTTATTATAGCATATAACTATTGTAAACTTGATATCGTACAAGTAAGAATAGACGAGATCTCCACCATAGAGATTTGAAAATGATTTTCTTCGTCAGGAATAGTGAAGTTAAAGCAAGTAAAAAGATCTAGGAAGTTAATAACTAGTGAATCAATAAAATAAAACTACATACATTTAAATCTTTTCAAACCCAAATACGAATATTTAGGTTTAAATACCTGAGGCAGCAAACTCCCAGCCCCTGAAGGAAATGAGAAGTTTCTACGAGATCGAAAACACATTTTAAACCTCACTTTTCAATTTCAGGCAAAGAATTTCTTTCCTATTTTCCTCCCTTGATGCTAATTTCTGCAAAATAAAGGCGTTTTAACTCTTCCTTGGTCAATTGTGAAGCTGAGAATAAAACTCTATGTGTTCATACATATTTTATGAAGTTTTAATTTCATTCTCCATTTGGTTCTATATAACAGATCACTATATAAGGCAAAACCTCGGGTTTGTTTTGACTTTTCATACAAAATTTCACGAGGTTAGATTAGCTGTAAATATCTTGAGTACCAAGAGGTTAATGGCTATATATCTTTCATGCAAAGCCTTGCGCCAAAAAGAAAAAGCGAAACCATTGGTGGATAAATGGATAAGTTGTTTGTCCTGGAATAATAAACTGGATAAATGTTTGATTCATTGAGTCTGAATAATGAAGGACGTATTAGATAGTTTGTCATTATCAATTTAATTGTAACTTTTTCTGCTAATTCTGTAATAGTTTTCTATGTTAAAATCATGGGTTTACCTCGTTTCTTTGAATCTATATCAATCAAAATAGCGAAAATCAACGAGAGCCTTTCCTACAAAAAATGTAAGTACAGATCTGTAAAATATAGGCGAAGTGAAAATATGTGAAAGTTATAACCATCTTTTATCGTGAGGAAACACATTTGTGGGTGTTGAAGCCGAAAGAACACGCATTAGATGAAAGCTACAACATCCTTAACATGCTACACCTGACCCCCACTCGGGGTGATGGGATCAGAATGGATAAGAAAGTAAGATGAAGTGACATTTAATCCATTAACCGCTTTTTTCATTTCGTGATTTCCTTAAAAACAAGAATTAGAAGTTAAATAAATAAATCACTTCAAAGCTAAAATAAAAAAATCTATATCTTTTATAGATCAATGTTGGAAACTTTCAGGGGTAGATGTAAGAATCAAATGTTGCAAATGAGTAGCATATATTTCCTCTATCTAAGTTGGGTCCATATTTCCTTATTCTCCTCTTGAGTTGATTTTAAATCTATATGTCTGTCAGGGGAACTTTGATGCTTTTGGAATAATGCCTAGTAATTCTCGTGCTGAGTTTGCTTAGGAAGAAAAAAATTCTATTATATATGCTTTTTTGTACTCTTTTGTAGATAAGCATCAAGTTTTAATGTTATTTTTTAAATTCACACCAGTTGTTTCTAAATTGTATTATTTATCATCAAAGGTTCAACAAGTTTGAAATGGTAATGACAAATATTCAGTGGCGATAAATCGATGCCTCTTATTATTTTTTCAAATATCTCTCTTCGGAAGACTTCAAATTGCCCCCACTCCTAGTTAGGGCATATCATTTTTTTTTCTAGTTTTATTATAATTAAGCTACAAGAAGAAACAATAATAATGAACTCTAGCGTATATCATGATTTTTACTTCCCTCACTCTTTATATATGTATGTATATATATGATAGTAAAACCACTGTATAGGAGCATAGAATTTATTTACAAGACTAGTTTCGGTATGAAGTTAAACATGTCATACCTCCTTCACTATTCACTAGAAGGCTGTAGAAAGTATGGCAAACTTCATACCAAAACTAGCCTCGTAAATAAATTCTATGCTCCTATAGAGTGCTTTAACTATTATATATATACATATATATATGAAAAAGGGTGGAGGAAGTAAAAATCATGATATACGCTAGAATTCCTTATTACTGCTTTTCCTTATAGCTTAATTATAATTAAACTAGAGAAAAAATGATATGCCCTAACTAGGAGTGGGGGCAATTTAAAATCTTCAAACTAGTCTCTTTAGAAAACCATCTTTCACAAGGCTGGAATTAAATTTCTTTAGTTACTGTGATATAGTATACAAAATTGGTGCCATTATAACACTCGTCTTCTACCTACCTTAATACCCATTTGGAATTTAAATTTTTAAAAGAATATTTTGTTAAAAATAACTATCCCTTATCCTTAGTCAAAAGCTGTATAAGGAAATTTCTCTTTGAGGTTTATAACCCTTCCACTTTTTGTCATGTTGTCATATATCACCCCTTTTAATGATCTGCTCCCGAAACTTCTTTCTACTATTTTAAGGAAATTTTATTATTAAATAAATTTTAAACGTATATTCATCAACCAAAAGATATTGGCAATTTTACTTAGAATAAAGGCTAGTATTCCCAAGCCGTTGTGTTCGTGCATTGTATATAAATTTACTTGCCCCAGCTGTAATCAGGGGACCTATATAGGAAGCACGGTGCATTGGCTTCAGGCACGATTCCGTTCTTACATTTGTATTGAGCAATAAAGATTATTCTTTGAGCAGAAAACATGAAATAGATGGCAAAACAGACGTATCCTTAAATCATTTTTCTGTATTAAAATTTTCGAAATCTACATTCACTCTCCGTATTAAAGAATCTCTCTGTATTAAATACAGCAAACCGAATTTAAATAATGACGCGTAATCCTTTGCGTTATTTAACAACCAAACTGTAATTAATCTTAAATTTCCTGCCCATTTTCATATCTGTTGTGTTTTTTTATTTAATTTTACTATAAGTTTGTAGTGTTACCTTTATTTTGTTTTCATTTGATTAATATAATTTCGTTTCAAATATTTTCTGTTATACTTACCTCACTTGTTTTTGGTTTGCTTGTTTTTTTCATTAATAATGTTTATTTTAGTATTTTACCGCCATTTGTGTCATTTTTCAAATATTTTGAACGTGTACCGTACTATAGATTTAATTTTAAATTTCAAATTTGTTTTATAGCTTGTGAAGATGGGTTTTGAAATAAACCATATATAGTAGTCATTTTCGGAGGTTCCGTGACCATTTTTAGGATACCAAAGTTTATTGGTGGATTTAGCAATGGCAACTGATACTAAAAAAAATGAGCTCCCAAACACCAGCCCCTAACTCAAATTCGTTAAAAGTAGTAGGATGCGCTTTTAACCTCTAGGCGCTTCAATTGCGTGGCCACCACCGCTCTCTTAGAAAACTCATAAAATTATATTTCTTGCAGTGGATGGCCAAAAATGTCCGTTTAGGTGTCAATTCACACTAATATTAGTGTCAGAAGCACAATGGAATGACATAATTCATGATTCAGAATCCCCTTGACCTTAAAATCCAAGCTGACAGGTGTCTTCTCTCCACTACTGTGTTAAGATTCACTATCACTACAGGACAAATATGATGCATAACTGTCAGAATCACTTCCGCTGCCATCATCGCTGCTCTCCATTTGTAGATGACTTGGAGTTGTTAGAAGTTCCACGGATGGTGGAGGTGCAGGTTATGTATAGCATACAGGGAGGCATAAGTCATTTACAAGGTTTCATCCATGGCCAATTGGTAATAGATGATTCTGAAGCTAGAAATCTTTCTTCAGATATATGAGGTAATTGGTGTGCTCTAAGTGTGGTCTGATAATCTTCTATTTCTGGAGTACTGACCACTTTGCTGCTCTCACCTCTGCCAATGTCATGATAGAGGTACCGGATGACAAATTTCTGTAAGTCATTGATGATTTATTGTGTGACCGGGAGGATTATACCACATATCTTAGGGATGTTGTGAGCTTCTGATGATTTTTCTACACGGTCCACAATAGTTTTCTTACATACTCCATAAAAGCCCAAGTTATCATTACATCTAGTAAGAACATGAAATGGGATCAAAGATTCCGCCATTGCCTTGTTACACAAACAGAGAGTTATCATCTTAGATTTGTGTTTCAAGTACAGGAGTCCTGATATTTGCTGAGCCACATAGCCTGCCTGAACGTAGTTATCGGTATCCTTAGTATTTATGACAACTGCTTGTGAATATCCCTCTGACCGTAGCTTACCAGAGCTGTGTCTGTTTCTGCATGGACGCATGTGAGATTCTGTAATACTTCATCTGTGGTGGGTTTCCTTGCTGGTTTAACAACACAATATATTAGCTCAGCAGTGGTTAAAGATGCCCTTCAATTGAAGACAGCCTCGATGAATGCTTGAAGGAGACCTTTATTTTCTGGCTTACCAAAAAGAGCATGAAAGTCTCTACTATGAGGAAATTTGTCTTCTGACTTCATAAACAAATTACGAATGGACTGATTTTTCCGACGGTGTTGTCATTCACTGTCTTTGATGCAGAAGTCTTCCTCGTACGAATCATTCACACAAATAATACGTTTTGCATTTGTATGTCTTTTCAGGACAAAGTTTACAAGTGTCTCACTATAGTCTCCCCACGTTAACTTGGTTCCATCTGTCTTTTCTCTGTCTCTAATAGTAGGGATTGTTAAATGCTAAATTAGTCCCATGCCTAGTATTGATGATTAAACCTTCGGGTATGGCATGGATGTCATTGTTAGCTTGTTAGGCGCTCATCTGTTATTCGATACTGCATTAAGTCTTCCATCAGCAAATTATCACTTTTCTCAACAATTTTGATGACGGAGGCAAATGCCTTACTCTGTTGTTTGTTTCCGGTTTTCACTTCCTGGCTTCTCGATTCCTTGAGTTGCAAAATTACCTATTTTAGTACGTGGTATTCTAGCATTCTTCAAATTGTACAGAACTATGCAACCGGCTTCTCCTCCATCGCCCTCACTTCTATCCCTCGAAACCCTTGCTGCATGAAATGCACTGGCTCCCTGTCAGATCCCGTACTCCCTTCAAGATACTTCTCTTCACATTTAAGGCACTAAACAACAAGGCCCTGTCTTACCTCTCTTATGCCCTCTCGCCATGCCATGTCCCTCGGGCCCTTCGGTCATCACATGCACCTCTTTTGAATATTCCTCTTTCATCCCTTTGCTCAATGGGGGACTGCTCCTTCTCAATCTGCACCCCTAAGTTGTGGAATGCTCTTCCTGCTGAAATCAGGTCTTCTCCCTCCCTTACCACATTTAAGCGTCTCCTGAAAACGCATCTTTTCAGTATTGCCTTCTCCCCCTCTTGAATTTCCATTGAATTTCCATTCTCATCTCAGCACAACGTGCGCTCTGGAAATGTCTCAGGCCTTGAAGAGCGCATTACAAAAGATCAGCAAAGAGAGCTAGAGAGTCTTGAATTCCAGATTGTAAGGATCTTAGTGTCTGATCCGACTGCTCAAATGGATCGCAATGGAACTCTGTGAGACATGCACTGATATCCTGCAAAGGATTGTTCATCTATCTTCATATTTCTTGGGGCACAACTGGCATGCTTTCTTGAACCTTGCCTCTTGTGATTTTCGTGATGATGGACACAGGCTCTTATCCAGTTAATGTTATTAACATTCCTTGTGTTTGACAGAAGTTTCTTTTCATTCTTGAGAATAGCCAACCATCCAGACTTAAGATTGGATGCTTTATTCATCGTTGATTCTATCCATATGTCAAGGTTAACACATGCGTAGGGTTTACCCATCATAGACTGTGCAAACATGCTACTCTCCCTGAATTGTGCTTGTATATGGAGAAGATTTTCCAAGACTATTATGAAATCTGGATGATGGGGCCCATATATGTCGTTATCATACATATACATCTAAGGGAGCATTAACTTTAGTGAGGACTCGAACTCAATCCAGTTTTTTGTCCTTATAGCATGGATATTTTGAGTCAGTATCTCTACCATCTCTAAGAATGAAATCCAGGATTCTGCTTGTGAAGCACCATCTAAGTTCTTAAATAGGGAGTCAACAATATGGAGCATTGTTTTCTAACTTAACATATGCATCATTAAGTTCTTGTTGGTCTACTAAACATCGTAATTTACTAAGAGATGGCTAGATCTGTTCAGACAGAGGGGAATCCTCCATACGTTTGTCTAGGGCATTGTAGACTGAAGCATCATAGAAGAGTCGAAGGCAACGCACACTACGGTTGAAGTCGTTTCCACGAAGAGCTTGATCTACGGATCCATCTACAATGACACCTGCAGCCACCAGTACATATGAAATGCCTGAGCCTTTGAACCTCTTGTAGATCGCATTGATGAAAGACATCTGGATACGAAAGTTCCCCATGAATTGCAATATATCGGCAAATATCTCTAAATTCTCACTTTTCAGTTTTAGCAATAATGCATAAACAAGTTGATCACGAACAATAACGGCAAATGACATCATCTTGTCAACAATTGTGGCTCTAAGAGGCAAAAAGGCATCCGCGCCATATGTATGTTTGTGCGGTACAGACGTTTAAAGTTTTTCAATTTTGATTTTACGGTAAAAACACGAATTAGTGCAGTATAAACATATTATACAGCAAAATGATCTTGATGAAGTTTGCAATAGATTGATAAAAAATCCATAAATGTAAACTCACTCGATCACAAAAAGGTGTACATTACAAAAATAAGTGCACTTTATAAGTGTACATCATAATATATATTTAGGGACACAATAATAGCATAATAATAGTGTGAGACAGTATTAAAAGGAAAATGGTAAAGAACCGCATATTGCAGCCCATGTAGTATTTTAAAATTATTAATTAATTATTTGTTTCCACTTTTAGGTCGTGAAACTACAGTTATTGCTAAATTACAGGCTGTTATTTTTACTACTTTACTGTTAATAAATATAATATTCCAACTTACCAACATCTTGAGAGCTGTAGAGCTTGCATAACGTGAGAAGATGGGGATGGGGGGTTATGCGGCAGGATCATCGGGGTCGTCGTCAAGAAAATCACTGTCCGTTTCCACGTCACCACGCAACCTATTTTCTGAGCTTGTGCCTGATCCTGCTCAGCAGTCAGAGTCGTGAAGAATGCTTGATATTCCGATAGTACGTAGTTCTTTAGAACCTTCAAGTCAGCAAGTTTTTCTTCTTGAGAAGGGAAGGTGAAGTAGGTGCCCTCTATCCTGTTTTTTCTCCAAGGGAACTGCAACACTAACCAAGCCTCGATACGAATCTTGGACCTTAAACCCACCCTTGAATGTGCTCGAGTAAGACACACTCGTGATTCAATAAAATTAGTACCTTCAACTTGGCCCAGGTCACTTTACTGTTCAAAACACCATAGTCGTAAAACTTGTCCATGTTCATGAGTACGACATGGAACGGCCTTAAACGGTTGGCCTGTTCAATAAGTTGAGCATACTGTAGTATAGTGTACACATCTATGGGTCTCCCTTTCTTTTCAATAACACCGAAATCCCAGTCACATGGAAGGTACGAATGTCCTAGAATCATAAAGTAGTGTTCTATTTCAGACAAGCGTCTCGAGCGTATGTGCCTTGAATATGAAAGAACTACATTCATGTTCTTTTTTTGTCCGGAACAGTTTTCTGAGAAAATTACTAGTTTTGTTATGTTTGGGCCAACAAAATTGTTAATATATGTAATGGTCTACAGAGGATGCCACTTCACAGGACCCCCTACTTCCCTCATATGCATTGCCCTGTTTCTCCTTCACACTATGTACTTCAAAGTTATAGGTCCGCATTTTTTGTTTATAGTACTGTAGTCCTGACGACAGCTTTGGGGTGGGCAAAGTTTGCTGAAGGTCCATGCATATTACTGCTTCGTGTGGCTTATCTTTCTTAGTGATTTGTTTCAATAATTTCTGAGCAACACCTGCCATAGTCTTGTGCACTAATAACTGAACCTTTAAAACCTTAATTTGTGCCTCTTCAGTAATAAGGTCAAGGCCATTAATTTCAACATTCAGTTTGTCACATGTATTGCAGGAGTCACTCTTGGGGGGGATTGAACCCAATGTTGAACTCCGTATTGAAAATGTGTTCATATGGCCAAAACTTTAGTAAACTTTCTTCACTCTTATTCTCATTAACCAACGATTATTATACATACTGTACAACGTCCGTTTATTTAAACCTGGAGAGAGGTATTTCCGGTTTGGACTCTTTGCCCTGCTGAAATGACTCGATACTGTACGTAGGCTCCGAATGTGTTCACTAATGAGGTCCTTTTTTCTTTACTCGTTTTATTTTTCGCAACATGTATACCCAACCAGTCTGGCTGTGCACGTTTTCTACGGCATTACATACCCGTTTCACTGTAATACCGTGCATTTTTTATGAAGGCTGTACAAGATACGCTAATGTCTCTGTTGTTGTGACGAACAACGTATTTTAAGGTGCGTAACACCTTACTTGGCCGGCCCCTTATGGAACTCTTTCGCGTCACAAGACGTAACGCAACTGGCTATGTAAGCGGATTATTTATCATGGACTGACAAACCTCAATAGTTCTTAAAAATCACTTTCACATGGTCAAATCCAACCAAATCGTAGCATTTACGAGGACACTTGCATGGACTTCCAACAGAGCGAGCATCCATTTATTTTCCACCTTCAGTAGTGTATTCCTCACGGGTCTTGCGCTTCTTTTTTGCACTCTTTTCCATGTTTCTACACTCTTTGCCCACTTACGGCTTCTTCTAGGAGCCACCATATCACTATCACTGTCGTTTGAACTCATGTTTGCACTGCTATCCACCATTTTATCGTAAACATTAGGGCATTAAAGAAGGGACAAAGATTTATTTTTTTGCGTCTTACACACAAGCGGGCCTAGAGAGACTTAGTCCCCCACGCGCTCTCTGATTGGCTTAGCTGGCTGTTATGTCTATAGGGGATTAGGTGATTGGCCATGGAGGATGCGCGTAGAGTCCATTTTGCCTCTCTAACACGCGGTTTGCTCTGCCGCCACGTGCTCAAATCCACGCGACTCTGAGTTATTTGTTTACGGTCGAAAAGGTCGAAACTTGCAGTAAAATTTATGCTAACATAGAAAGGTGGGATACGCCTTTCACATCCAGCCCCTAACTCAAATTCGTTAAAAGTAGTAGGATGCGCTTTTAACCTCTAGGCGCTTCAATTGCGTTGCAAACTTGCACAGGACATCATGCAGAATAGCTTTTCTTAGTGGATAAGTCATGTGATAAATCGCTTGACTTTGGGGGATTTCTGGTCTTGTTCCGTGTGCCTTAGCTTGGGACATTGCATGAATGATACCACGCATTCTTTGAGGAGCTGTGTCCAAATGTCATTCTTCAATTACCCTGGGTCTGATGGGCGGTTCACCACGCTTGACTGTTTTGTACGGTTCAACACTTTGCATCTGGCTTCCAAGTTCTTTGAGACTTCCAGGGAGGTAGGAAGGCAATGTGCTATTTGCAACTGGTCTATTCTCATCTAGGGTAGGTAGATTTAGCTCAGGCAGGTCTGGCTGGACAAACATTTGTACGATGTGATTGGCCACTTCCAGTCAAGGTGTCACTTTTGAAGTCGTTGTTGTCCACTATACATATTGTTGGTGTTCATTCACAAAGTTTAAATGGACACTCAGTTGAATGCTTCAGATTAATATCTACCCAGGAATCTCTAAGCATAGGTACATCGTTGTAATTGATTTCCAGTCCATCCTTCTGTAATATCTTTACCATTTCTCTGCTATTTGCCATACCAGCTAGGTTTGTCTCAAATGCAGTACGTCTTTCAGTGATGTAGCTGGTCAAAATAGATGCAATTGATCTGACTATGGGCTTGTCATCGACCTCAGACTTAGGTCTTTATCTTCTTCTACCTCATGTATGTATGGAGGCCAATTTTCTTTTAACTCATGTATGTATGGCGGTCAAATAACAATTATTTTTATGATCTAATCTCTGAGTCGTCCAGCTACATTCTTCACCAGCTCATCGTCGCTTACACCTAGAGAGGATATTGCAGCATTAAGATATGGACCTGCAGCTCTCGTATAATATACCAGTTTACTTGCATTCTTCTGACTTCGATCATGAAATGCTATGTCACCTCCAAATTTCTTGATCAGAATTTCTTTCAAACAACTGGACTTAACGGTGAATAGTA
Source organism: Ceratothoa steindachneri (assembly GCA_963969495.1). Taxonomy (NCBI): domain Eukaryota; kingdom Metazoa; phylum Arthropoda; class Malacostraca; order Isopoda; family Cymothoidae; genus Ceratothoa; species Ceratothoa steindachneri. The sequence continues at coordinate 73,336,771 of OZ018334.1, forward strand.
CCTATAATTGGAAGTAATGTGCTTGTAATCCATTAGTATAACTTGCAGTGTACGGTTTTCATGATCTTCAAAGATAATTTGATGGACATGATGAATGAGGATTTCTGTCTGAATTTTCATCAAACAAAGAGTTCTTCAGAGAGTTGCTGACATAATTGCGCCAAACCTTCACGATGATAACGAATTTTCCATCCTAAAGCCGTTCAACTGTCTGGGATAGATGCGAGTAGGGTATTCAATCTCCTCTTACAGGCTCACCTGAGAGACAAACTGTATACAGCTTGAACCGGTTGCATGTGTCTCCTGTTGACAGCATCAAAAGTTTGGATTTGCCAGGATTACTCTTTTTTGCGGTCCCTTCATACAGCACACACATAAATTCTTATTATGAACCACCCCTGGTCTTGAACGAAGCTTTTTAAGCAGTTGCTGACTTGAAGTTGGTGCTTGAGCTTCTTCTTTCTGTTCAAATTTCTATTTACGCTTCTGTGCTGGCTGAATATAGCGATTACTGCTGATCTGAGTGTAACATTTAATATGCATGTACGGGGCTCAAGGCCCCTTATCCCATTCCACCGCAGCATGCGCATGCTGAAATTTATCATTTAATTCTCCAACTTTGTATCATGAGCTATACAGAGTGGCTGACATAATAGACATTTGAATTCAGGCCTTGGGTTAAGCACATCATTATCTGAACTAATTATCTTGCTTAATTAATCTTCAGGTTCTTCTATTTCAATGCTTGAGAATCTTTTTATATTTCAATGCAATAGACCTGCAACATGAAAATAAAAATCTTGATTAGTCATAATTCTTGGTTTTCATGCATTTATCTCTATAAAAAAAATTAGATTGGGAATTAAATGAAATGACTATTTAATATTTTTAAGAACACATTTGTAGTTGAATGTTAAAAGAGAGAGATACCTTGAATTCAACAAAAAAAGTAGCCTCTTACTCACAAATTATTATGATGCGTTGACAGCTGAGAGAATTTACCCTTTAGGACTCTGATATGCTGCGAAAGTGATGGAGATAACTCTTTCCTCTGCTTCCTGAAAAATAAGCAAGATATTAAAACCATAAGTTTCCTGTTTTATTACTCACAGTTTTCTTTTTTCGAATTCTAGTTCTTTTCATACAACTATAATTGAGAAAATAAATATTCATAGGGAAAGAAATTACAGTGTAAACAAACCAAGATCATAGCAGAATCATTTTCAGAGGATACGTGACCATGATTAGGATACCAAAGTTTATCAGTTGATTTAATAGCACCTTTTATTATTTATTATTAGATTTATTTGTCCTGAGGTGATAATAAATCTTCATACACGAAGTCAAGGGGACTGTAAATCATGAATTATGGTTTTCAATTGTGTTTTGATACCAAAATTAGTGGGAATTGACCCCTAAGTTGTGATTTTTAGCCATCCAATGCAACAAATATAATTTTAGCAGTTTTTTAAGAGAGCAGTGGCGGCCATTTTGAAAAAGGCCTAAAATAAACACTTTCCTGCCATTTTGGTGAGGTGTTTGGGAGCTCATTTTTTTCAGTTGCCCTTGTTAAATCCACTGAGAAAGTTTGGTATCCTAACAATAGTTACGGAACCTCCGACAATGAGTCTGCTAATATATATATATATATATATATATATATATATATATATATATATATATATATATATATATATATATATATTTATATATATAAAGAGAGAGAGAGAGAGACTCAATTTAAGTTGAAGGATAAATGACAAAACTAGGTCGGACAGTTAGATCCTGAACTTTGCGTACGACGTTTGGGCTAACAGCCTGTCTTTAGGTAGAGGAGAAAAAAACATACAAATCATTAAGAATAATGAATTGCAGATAAAAAACAGAACTTATGTAGGTATAAATTTTAAACTGCAACTATTAACGGTCGCTATAAACAGAAATATATTTAAAACAAAATATGAGAAAATGGGAACAATGGTCGTGCAACATTACATAGAAAGATGAAGGGGCATAAGACAATGTAAAGTACAAATAAATGGATCGTGGTAAATTTTTTAAAGTAAATGCTACACGACTATTGTTCGCAATTTTAAATTTTGGTTCAAATGTATTTCTGTTTACAGTGATTGTTAATCGTTACAGTTTGATTTAAAATCATCTAACCCGATAGTTTCTGTTCTTAGAACAACATATTATGATTTTTCATCATTAATATGTTTGTTTCTCTAGTGCTGAAGATGGGCTGATAACCGATACGTCATCGTTATGTAAAGTTTGGATGTCTTCTACCTCGTATTATATTTTATCTATATATATATTCAACATATACCATCCTACAAGAACAGTTTCATTTGCCCGGTGGTCTTTGGAGATGTGAACGGAAGGTTTACCTAGGAAAAATGTGTCGTTATCGGCATTGGTCCCGTTAGCTCAGCGGTAGAGCATTGCTCTAAATCAGTGTCTGCAAACCTTTTTTGTCTTGACCCTGAACACAAATTGATTTTGTCCTGGCGACCCTCAGGGATAAAATATCATTTTAGTATTATTTTAGTTTTATCAAATTAAACAAAGTTTCCTATAAGTTACTAATTAATAAATATAATATAATATCGATTTAAGATTATTAGAGGCAAACCTTCCTACTCAAGCAAAGATAAACAAACTTTTGACTGCCAACTATAATACTGTTTTATGAATGAGCCCTTCTGACTATTCAACTACTCTTATTTAATGAACAGTATATTTTTAAAATTATATGTTGATTGAAGGATATTAATGGCACATTTTCATATTAAAGCAATTTATTGAAACAAAAAGCAAGCAAAGAAAATAAACTTTTGGCTGGCAACTTCTTTTGGGCTCTTCAAGTAGACTTGATTGAAAAAATTGTAAAAAGTATTTTAGTGATTACCGTGATGTTGCTTCATATTATGGACAGGTTTTCTCCATAATTTGCTTGATGTCGATGGGTAGAAAAAAGCGCAGATGATGTTGAGGATCTATACGGTTACTTGCTTTAGTCTCGATCATCACAAGAGCTAAAGATCCTTGTTGATTCTGAGGGAAATTAAAATTTACTGGCTTTTTTTCAATGCGACCATTAATTTCTCCAAACTATATAATGACATGAGATCAATTCGACGTTTGATATTGTTATTTAAAAATAGTACAGACTCAATTTCTTAGCTATATCTGCTTGACAAGTAGTTTTCACCAAAGCTATTGCTTAGAGGATCGTGCAATATACAATGTCACTTCAAAGGATGCCAAGTAGGCTTTGTCCAAAGAAAAATCTGAACCTGAAGGAGCAGCATCTATCCGACTTCGTTTTACTTGTTCTTCCTTGTCATTCTAGTAACCTAGTGGCTTTTCAATAAAGTTTGGATGACCTGAACACAACTAAAATACTTCGAGTCAGTTTGTTTTACTCCATTTATTCAATGGCAAGGACTTTCAAACACTGAGGGCAGACATTCCCTGATCTATCTTTCAGATGCAGGAAGCCGTATTTTAAAAAAACTTATGTTTTTACACCAATTGTTGTTCTTGCTGGGCCATCGTTCCTCTGGAATTCATACCTGATATATATATATATATATATAACATACATTGTTCAAAATTATTTATTCCTAAAGTGACATAAACGCTCGCCCATATACTTAATGTTAATTACTTCATACGTCAAACACATAAATTGCCAACCTTATAACACCTGTGATAACAATAACCTAATTTTTAGCAAATTACAAGGCTTATTCTGTTTCGTCTATATTAGGCTATTAAATATTCCACTGCTAAATTAGCATCACAATCACAGCAAATAAGAAAGTTACGCACGTTTGTCCACCAACATACCTATGGAGGAAATGAAGATTTTCAAGAAACAGATAGACTGAAATTCAAGCTGCTTTGGCTTACAGTATAAGTATTGGACCTGATCATACTTGTATCTGTTTTCTTCTACCTTCATTTATTCACAACTATTTTCCTGTCTCAGTTTGAATGACAATTTATATTCCACAAATATGATGTTAATAATTATATTTAATCAATTATTACTTCTAATATTTCTCTCTGTCGTTGATTTTTTATTTAATTTTAATTTTTGCAGCCATCCCTTGCCCCTCAGGAGCACCCTTGCGACCCTTATTTAGGTCGCGACCATGAGTTTTTAGAACCAGTGATCGTGATAACCAAGGATTCGAGTTTCGAGTCTGCCAGGAGGACATGTGTTTTTTATCGTGGCTTCTCTCAAGATCATCTCTTGTAAGATCTCTGTTCTATTTTTGTGTCACCTTTGCCATATATATATATATATATATATATATATATATATATATATATATATATATATATATATATATATATATATATTTATAAGCATGTACTATTGAAGTCCACAGCTGTGTCAGCGTTATTAATTTTAACTTGTATTTTCTTAATAAATCTTACAAGTTTTTTTAACGGGGTCTTCGAGTCGAAAACTAGATCGGAGCGACAAATAGTCAGTCAATCTGAGTTTTCCAATTTCATGTTTCTTGTAGCGCTTAGTTTTCCCTTAAAAATTTTCCGTGTCATGATTGCCCAATTTTATTAATTTCCTATGTTCACGTAGAAAGACTATATATATTGTAGCAATTTGTGAATAATTCCATTTCTGTTCATTGCCTGAAGATGATCTAACACGGTCGAAAAACGTCTAAAAATAAGCATGTCATTCGCGGATATTTTTTCTCGCCTAGAAGACCGCGTTAAAAAACTTGTTAGAAATACAGAGTGAGCAGAGAGGACGGACGTTTTTGAACTGTCTATTACTCAGCAACAGGGGGAGGCACATATGTCTGGAAGGTACCATTCTGCCCGTGGTGTCTTAGCATTTCTTTTTTTTTACTTTTCAGGTGTCTTAGCATTGTTTTCTTTTCTTTTCAGGTGAAGCCATAGTGCTGTGGATGATAGAGCATCGAGTGTTTGCCTACGACAGTTATGTGAAGAATAACCAGTCTGTTACAGCAGTTTAGCGTGAATTTCGGCGACACTTCAACACTCACCGAATTGAGGCTTTTCCCACCCGTAATACAATCTTACGCTGGGTTAATGCACTTCGTACAGGAGAAACACTAATGAGTAGGAGACGGGTGGGGGCCCCACAAATGGTCTGGACCCCAGAAAATGTGGAACGTGTTAGACAAGCTTTGCTGCGGAATCTGAATCGCTTTGCTCGTAGCCATTCTACTGAACTAGGCATCGCTAATTGATCGGGAAGGTATATTTTGCATGAAGACCTGCATTTTCACCCCTACAAATTGGTCATTGGGCAACATTTTCAACCAGAAGACTATGAACAACGGCTTAAGTTTGCACGTCAGAGGGAAACAATTTTTGAGACAAATGACAACCTCATTTTGTTAATGAGTGATGAAGCTCACTTTCATCCGAATAGCATGGTGAATCAACAGAAGTGTCGTTATTGGGCTCTTCAAAATCCGAGAGAACTGCATGAAAGACCACTGCACAGCCCAAAAGGGACACTGTAGTGTGCTGTTGGAAAAGCTGCCGTCATTGGTCCTTACTATTTTCAAGACAATAATGGAAATGCTGTTATTGTGAACTCAGAGCGTTACATCAAGATGATAAACAACTTCTCTGTGCCTGAATTACGAAGAAAACGTATGCCTATCCGACGTGTGTGGTTTCAGCAGGATAGGGCGACGGCCCACACAGCCAAAGCATCAATGGACGTTCTTCTCCCTCTCTTCGGGGACCACCTCATTTCTCAGGTTTGCTGACACTCCTTGGCCCCCTCGGTCCCCTGATTTGTCTATGTGTGGTTATTTCTTGTGGAGTAACCTCAAAGCACGTGTGTATGAGCATCATTCCGGTACATTGGATGATTTGAAGGAACCTATTTGAGTGGATGGAAGTCACCAAAGTCAACAGAGCAATGCTGGAGAGAGTAGAGCCAACTTCCAAGAACGCCTTCAGAAATGCATTAATGAAAACGGACACCACATGATGGATGTTGTTTTTCACACTTAATTTTATCAAACGCTAATTCAATACGAACACACTTATGCGAACATATGACAGATCGAGAAGATTGAGAAGAAAATTATTAACACGAGACTAGCAGTTGCTTTCAAGAAAACGTGCCATAAAAAAAAAAAATATATATATATATATATATATATATATATAGAGAGAGAGAGAGAGAGTAGAACATTCGTTTATATAACAATGAAAGAGCACACTTTTATACAAACAAACAAAGAGATGAGCAAGTGCGAATTTCTTGACAAACTTTCGACCTTGTCTTAACATGCTCACAAGTTTGTCAGTAAGTTCTTATTTGCTGATCTCTTATTTTTGTATATAAGTGTCTTTATTCATTGATATATAAACCAATGTACTACTCTTTTTATTTGTATTTATACTTTATCTCTGAAGATGATAGAAGGTTATTAAAACGTGTTCGATAAATAAAGTGTTTTGCTAAAACGATTCTTCTTTTCACCCCTTTAACCTTAAAATCTGAGTTTTAATGATGCTAAAAGAAAATCACAAATGCGAAATTGGCTGTCGCTTTTAACGAATCTTCCTACGATGAAAATATATTGCCCAACTTAATATATATATATATATATATATATATATATAGCAACTTTTAGCTAGCTTCATAATAAATAGTGCATGCCCGGATGACGATTCTCTTCACACACGCCAAGGGAGGCGACGGTATCGAATAGACCAAACAACGTTCCGTAAAAACTACAAATTCAATATCGGATAAAGAGTCTATATAGGAAACATACGAACCTATGCGACAAAGTAATGTGCAGAGGATGCCTCGTCAGAGTGGGGTGAACAAGAAAATCTTAGGAATACAAAGAAATGAGAAGGCACACTACTTTTCTGTTTCTCATCCCTCGTTCCGCAGGATTCTAGGCCCACTTTGCTGGATATATGTAGATTCAAAACTTATCATATTCTGGCGTTTTTCCATGTCCTTGATTAAGAGCCACATTAAAGATGCAAAAAATTCTGTAGATTAGGAATCCTTCCCTTTCGGTGCTAATCATTGTTAACATGATTTATTTCAGTAGTAAATAATGTCAATTAAATATGATAGATATGGAAAATTGAAAGTTTGTGTTGTCATTTATCAAGAAGTGAGTGACCTATAGGAAAGAGAGTTGTGTGCGGTAAGCAGGGTATAACTGACAGTTTGAAAGATCGTTGAAAAACGTCGATGTGAAAGTCACGTGAGTAGACTGTATGTGCAGGCTGCCTTCAAATAGTAGCAGATGGGAATAGCGATTTTGACTCCGAGAAAGGATGCCTAGGTTTAGTGACTGATTATTTCCTTCAGTGAAGTTCTTTTATACCTGTGTTTACAACCTAAGTTAGGTTAGATCTTGTAAGGATGCAAAATCTTATGTGTATTTATCATGTATTTTTGGATGCATGTCTGTAAGGACGCCTATTACACTGACGAGACTAGTCTGTAAACCTGGGTTGTAAGTGTACCGAGACGCACTGGAGAAGGGTTGCGATAAATAAAGCTTTCAGACACTCAGTCCATGGAAACATTCCCATTTAAACATAACACTAGTGAAAGGTGTTGAAGGAAATCGGTCATTAAATGGGATGACCAAATTTGAACAAGAAGAAGCTGTCTAGGAAAACAAAAGCTCCTTACCTGCGATAGTTTGTAGCGTGGAGACCATCGGTGATCGACGATCGATGTTTGTCCTGAGGTGAAGCCAAATCTATGGATAAGGTAGAGCCGTTTGAAACTGGAAGGTTGAGACACGTGTATGTATCTCTGGTGACGAGGCAGGAAATCGATCCATACATTGCTCTCAAAGTGAGTGCGGAGGCAGGCTAATGGAATCTCTGGGAGGACGGTGTAACAGAGGCAAATCTACTGGTCCACACCCGGAGAACGCCGAAGATCGAATGGAAAGAGAAAAATTACAATTCTGAGGAGATGACGTTACGTTCTTTGTTTCATCGTGAAATACGGTTGTCATTTGCCTGTTCATATTCCAACTGCTGTATGTTTAAGATGTTTGCAAATTTACTTGAAGTGTCCGAATGAAGCACACTAGTGAGACGGGTAGCTAATGAAGAGTTTGAGAGTTCAGCAAGATGCTAGTGGGTGCCTTCCTGCACCGAGGGGGAAGTTATGGATGTAGGTCCACCTTTGGCGGAAGAAGAAAAAGATAGTCATTGCCTTATTTTTACACGGAAAGCGATGGGCCTCACATTTGAATTTCTGGTGAGGGCAGCACCTGTTAGATGACTCACTCCACAAATTTGCATGAGGATAAAGCCATATCGACCAGATAACCGAGAGCGTGTGTGGAAACCAGGACTCTTATCTCGAAACGATCTTTAGTCAAAGTCTGCACCGTCTCGATAATTTTGCACATCTTGTCTTCTAGCGATGGGCGGTCCTGGTCAGTGATAGAGCGGCTTGAGCCTTGATAGTTCGGAACAGTGTATGCGACTAGCTCGTAGCCACCTAGCGCATCCTGAGTTAAGTCGCAATCAGCAGCCTTTCCCAAGCTGTCGAGGAGTTGAACTTGCCCCAGCGCCTCCACGATGCGTCTTATGAATTAGGCGACGTTTGAGGAAAGCTTGCCTCAGCTGCGTCGCCAGGAACTCAGCAACAGCGGCGTCTTAGAGCTTTCAAAGGAGAGTTGTGTGCTTTTAGCCCAGCATGGTGATGTTGTTACTAAGATTCTGCCATCGTTGCTTATCCGACGGCTTCTGGTTCCGAAAGACGATTGCTTGAGAACCTCATAGGTCCTCTGCTCTGCGGACAAGTCGAATAACGAGTCCACTGCTTTTATTAGGTTTGCTGGTAAATGGGAGAAAGCCTGCTGGAATTTTGTCATCGTGGACGACATTTTGTACCTCAAATGACACCTCGCAGAGAGCTAGCCAGTGTTTGGGTCTACATAGCAAACTTTAAGACACTTGAATTGCAAAACAAAAACCTGTCAAATTACGAGTGCTGTATTTATTTTGAATTTTCAAAGCAATATGACTTACGCTTAGATATGCTTCAGACTATTTCATCATTTTCAATGTTATGTTGCCCCCAGCTCACACCTGAATATTCGCAACCATTTTTTTAATTAATTTTAGAGTCAATTTTCCAATCAGAAAATAAATTTTAACATAAAATCTCCTACCTTTCATTAATTTGAAAAAATAAATCCGTCACTTTCATCGGTTAATCATTGATCAAAACGAAATTGGGAGAATTCGGGGTGGGAAAAAATCGATTTAATATGAGCAACTACCCACGACTGCACATACATTTAGCTGCTTTATCAGTCTCGGACAGAGAAGACCCCGTCATGCCGAAGCTATTTATTGATGAAGAGTATCCAATACTGAAAACACAAGGAGTGACCTAAATTTCGTTTATTTTTACTAATAAAAGATCTTTTAAGCTGGTTTAAAACCAGCTTTCAAAGTTTTACCGTTAAAAGCTAGGGATAGGTTTTCGAAATAACTGGCCAGTTAAATTTGCACCGATTCAAGTTTTAACAGTTAATACCTGCCCAAAATCACTGTTATTCATATTTTCCTTATAATGGAAAATATAAGGTGTATAAGCTCATTCAATCATTCTCATTATTTTAATTGCTGGCACCAACAGCTTTATTACAACGCGTGTCAGTGTTCTATCATCCATTTAATTTATTATTTTTTTATTTTAACCATGAAATATAAAGAAAAAAAACAAGTGTTACTACCCAAGAATTGTCTTGCAATAAGGCTTTGGACAATAATGCATTTTAGAATGTGGAGTTCCTCTATAATTTCCTTAGTTTAAAGAACTACGGTTGCTATTTTTAACATAAGAAATGAACCCGAAATATTCCATCAAAATAATATTTTAGAATTTTGAAATGTCACACTATTAGTTGGTTGAAATGGTTTAAAAATTAAAGAAAATATTTTTTACAATAATTACAAATTTAAGATGTTGTAAATATGAAGGCATTTGTCGTTTAAGAAAAATTCAGGGGAAAAAGAGAGGAAAAATGAATATTGCAAACTAGGAGCTTGAGATGATACATCGTTAAAAAGAAATCTGATGGTTTTCCTTGCTAAAGATACTTTTAGTAAAAAAGAAGATGGAAGATAAACGAATTAAGTGGTTTTGAAAATAGATACTATCTACCAAGCGGATGATGATGATGGGTGACATAATGAGATAATATCGTCCTTGGAAGAGACGATTTATAGAGGAAAAAAAGAATATACGAAACACTGCGCAAGAAGATAGATGTGTTAAGATCCACAAGAATATTCATCTTCTCATTTCTTTAAAAGTAAACGCCAACTCATCCATAAAACTTGTGGAATTTCTATTTTTGGTACAATAGATGTTTTTTCAGTGGTCTGCGTTGTTTTCAAGGTCAAATATATAATATCTGATTTCCGTTCAGTTTTTTGCACTGAATCTGAAAATCATGCTCATTTTATACAATCAGGTCAGGTTTTTGAAATATGAACACATACCATTGGTCTTGATAGCGTTCCTCCATGACACGGATGTCTTGGTGAAAGCGCTCACCCTGTTCTTCACTGAGGTTTCCGCAATTTTCTGGAAAATAGTCCAAATGAGACCGAATAAAGTGCATTTTCACTGACATACGCGCACCAAGTTTGCGGAAATTCTCCATTATCTCATCCACCATCTTCTGGTACTGAGGATTTCTTTGGTTACCAAGGAAGTTTGCAATGACGAACTTAATGGACAGCCAGGCGAAGAGTTCAGTAGGATTTAATGAATCATCAAAACTAGTCTTTTATGAGTTCTCCTGCCTTAGGTTCTCGATGCTGATTCGTTTGAACCTGTGGTGGAGGAATGCAAATCCTCCACTTTTCCTTTCCAGTGCTTTTACAAAGTTCTTCATTAGGCGGAGTTTGATGTGTAGGGGTGGAAATAACACCTTGGTCTGTTCAACTAGAGGGTGGGACAGAACATTGTGCGACCCGGTTCTAATCCTTGTCTTGATGGCCACTCTGGTCTGACATAATGCTGGTCGTCAGCCCGACTATCCCACAAGCACAAAAAGCATGGATACTTTGTTTACCCACCTTGAAGTCCTAGGATGAGTCCAACAACTTTAAGATCTCCATAAATCAACCATTTATGTTCCAGATAATTAAGAGCAGACAACAGACGTTCCATGATGTTGTGGGATTCTTTCATTTCAGCCGAGTGTCCAACACGGATTGATGAAACCTTATTTCCGTTATTCAGAAGAACTGCCTTGAGAATTCTGCTAGACGAGTCAATAAAAAGTCTTCATTCCATGGCAACATACTTCATACCCATTAATTTCATCAGTTCAGGAATATTGTTACAGTAGATCAGTGAAGACGCTTCATGGAACATAAAGAATTTTCTGAATTTGCTCTCGCGTTCCCGATACCAATAGAACGTTGTTCCTGCGGAAAGTAGATATTTCTTTCGAAGAAGAGAACCCAGCAGCTGGGCAGACTCCTTAGATAGGTTCAGGTCTCGTGTGAAGTCGTTAAATTCGACTTGGGTCAATGGCACCGATAGGTCGTCCTCTTCTGGCTCGTATGGACCACACTCACCTGTATCAGTCATGTCAGTAGATTCGAAATCAGAGCTATATTCCATGATGACATCCGGCTCAGGAACAGCAACATCTGTTCCATGGCGGATTGGCTTTATGGAAGAAGGAACATCAGGGTATTGAACATGGTGCTTGTTCTTGCGATTGATACCTTTTAAATTTGTCATGCAGAAGTAGCAGTCGGTAACGTAATCTTTTCCTTCCCTTCACATCTTTGGGACACCAAATGGCATACTCTTTATTTTTCTATTCCTTGAATCCCGTAAGTTCTCCACACATGTTTTGCAGCAGATATGAGGAGCAAATGGCTTATCCTGGTTTCCTAGTTTGACCCCAAAATAATCGTAGCACGCCTTCTTTACAAAATCCGTGATTTTCGCTTGATGGTCTGGAAGAACCACGTGTCCGCAGATGAAAAAAAATTTGTTAGGAAGGTTCCTCCACTTCCGATCCATCATACTGCACAACTAGACCTGAAAAGAGAAAGAATAACTACTTATTTAAGGTAACCCATGACCAGCTGTGGCAAAAACAAAGCCCATATGCGCTTTGATGACAGCGCCATTTGGGAAAAAAATGCTGTAATAAAAATCGAGTGTATCTTAGAAACCAGACCTGAAAAATGAAATGAATGGTATTTTTTAATTCAGCACGCAATAAGGATCCTAATTCAGTTAGAAAACCCTTAAACTTTTAAAAAAAGTTTTGAAATGCAGGCCAGTGTTATTGGAGAAAGGAAAAATTGCTTAAAGTACATTGAGAAGGAACAAAAATTAAATTTCTTAAGTGACAATATAAATCTATAAGTAGCACTGTAAGATTCTTGGTCCCAGTTATTACTAGGCTCTGCCATCTTTGCTAAAAGGGTAACGTTGGATGTCCTGCATTTGTAAACAGTTTCTGCTAGTCTAGGATTGTAATTTCTTCGTGTATGACAAACTTTAGGGAGCTTCTTTAAAGTACTTTCTTGGTTAAGAGCATCTGTTCTTTTAGTCAAGCGACTAAAAAAGCTGCTAATCCACTTAGTATCATAAAAAAGCCTTTCTTTCATTTACTTATTTTGAACCCTGATTGTGAAAGAACCAAATTTAATGTTTGAGCAAAACAGTGTTTGAAACTTGCATTTAGTTATACTTTATTTACTCGTGATTGAAGTCCATTCATTTCACTTACCATCACTACTGCCCCATCATAACTCTGAGCAATCAACTTTTTTTCACATTTAAGATTCTCCAATTGGTCTACTACTATCTTACAAATACTATCTGCCGTTCTATTACTATACAAATCTACAAATTCCATGAATCTGTCATGAATATTGTCGTTTAAAGAATAACGAATCATAAAAGATAGTTGACAAAATTAGCTACGACAGTAGTTTCATCGAGCATTTTTGCGATGAATTTTGCTTGTCTGTTTCTTCTTTATTTTATCAACTAAGACAAATGCGATGGAGTTCATGAGATCATTTTCTATCAAATTTAATAATCTAGAAAATGACCAAGCATTCTCCAAAAAGATTAATAAATTATCATCATATTTTTTGAGGAGCTATATTAATTCTACATAGTTACCTTTATTCGATGATGTATCCGATTTATCGTCTCCTCTAAATGTCAACTCAATTTTTCTCAAAAGAATTACGACATCTATATAATGCTTCCTTACATTTCTGTTCTTTTCAACAAGTTTATTATTTTGTTTAGCATTGTTCTTCCTTAGAATACTAAGTAAATAGCAAATTTTAACTTTTCCAGATGTTAAACGATTTTAAGACAAACTATGTATTTCAACAGCTTTATGTATATTACAAACATCGCAATAACCATGAAGATTCCAGACATTTTTCTCTTTTTCGAATAACAAACAAGGCCAATAACCAGTTAGCCAGTCAATGTCATTATACTCGTACACTTTATTATTAAATTTTCTATTACAACTTTTTCCAGTTAAAATGGGTGCCCCCCCTCCTCAAAAAAAAACCGGGCCCCAACTTTAGATAGGCCTCATTTCTTAATTTTCTGCAAGGATTGAAAGAAACTTTAATGATAACTAGTTATTGTGTTTAAAACATCATATCAAAGGATGAGAGTCTTTGGACATTTCTTCTTTATTCTAGAGCACGTGTTCGAGATGAGCTCCATTTACCTCTGTGCATTTCTTGAAGTGCAGCACAAAGATGTCCATGACGTCCTTACAAACTGACCGACCCTTGGCTCTGATCTTATCTCTGATGACCTCCTTGAGTTCCGTGATGGTCCTGGGTCTCTCTGCGTACACTCTGTCTTTAAGATAGAATCAGAGAAAGAAATCTGGATGGCTACGGTCTGGGCTGTCAGACGCCCACCCAAAATCAGTCTTGAAACTGATCAGACGGCCACCAACGTTCTCTTCAAGCCAATATCTGGACAGGTTTGAGGTGTGAGAGCTTGCTCCCTCTTGACGGAACCAGAACCTCCACATAAGCGACAGGAACAGGATCTGCAGCTCTCTCTTGAAGGTTTTGAGGACCTCAGCATAACGGTCCTTGGTGATTGTCACTGTCGCGCCAGATTCTTTGAAGAAGAATAGTCCGATGATGCCTCTAGTGTAGAGGCTTTTTCGCCACCTCATGTTTTTCTGGAGGCCCCCTAGAAGACATTTTTCTTCGAGTTTACCTTCCCTTCAAGATGGAAGTGAGCTTCAGCTGAGGTCCAAAGAAGGTTAAGGAAAGTTGGGGTCTCCTGAATGGCCTCCAGTATCTTGACTACCATAGCCTTTCTCTGCTCCTTGTATGAGGCATTAAGGGTCGGTTTCGTCTGTATTCTCTATGGGTAGGCCTCCACATCTATTACTAGCACTCACCCGCAACTCTAACGGGATATACCGAGTGACTGACTTTTGTGTGATGCTAAGAGTTCCCCAAAGAAATGGAGAGATGGGGTTAAGGTTCCATAAGCTGAGATACTCTACATACATAAATTCGGCTCTGACTCAATATCCCAAACTCCCTAAAGACTACAATTCTTTTGATCTTTTTAATTATATTTACGTCATAACTACCAAATAATCGTGCGTTAAATGCTTAAGACTTTCTAAAAAATATAATTTCAATGTTTATCAATTATTATATCACAAAACATAACAATTGTAATTTGTTATAGAATCCTCTTTTCTTATTCCTAAAATAATGATCATAAAACAATTGTAGTCTTATTCGACAAAACAGGACATTTGATGAACGAATTATCCTTTAGTCTCGGAATATTTTGAATTTCTCAACTCTCTTGACATTTGTAGGCTTATGAAAGGTCCTACACCACCCTTCAAATACAATTCTGGTCATTGCGTTTCATGTGACTGATCGATACATAAACCAAAATCACCATTACAAACTGACGAATCTCCTACAGCATCGTGATCAGTAAAATAGACCATAATTTTATTCGCCTATGTCATTCATCCATGTTTTTATTGGTACAAACTCAACTAAAAATCCTCACACTCAACGACAATGATATCTAGGAATTTGCTGAGAAATTTGGTGAGGGAAGAAAATGCAACTATTTTCATATCAACCAATTAACCAATCTTGTAATAATTAATATACGAATAATCAACCAGTCATTAATTCCTTCCTAAAAAACTAAAATGAATATTCATTTTATAATTTTAAGACATTAAACAAGAAAATTCAATCCATATTTGCAATATCAAATCCTTTTCTTCCTACTTTTTATTTTCTCCCACCCTTCTAATTTAAAGTTCGTTCATAAGCTAATATTACAATTGGCAATTCAATGTCTATGTTTATATCTTTATAATTTCTTTTTATTAATTTAAGTGGCACAAATAATTGTCGTAGGGTAATTGTTTTTACCCAATTCCTATATTCTTTCAATAACTTAACATTCTCTTTTTCGCAGGCAATTCCATTATATTTGAATTTTAACTTAATTTGGCCGATTAGAATTTTTATCTATTAATGGGATTGGTGAAATGTTGCCGCACACCTCGGCGCTGAGATATCATGAGTGGGATTTGCACCTCTGACAAGTATAGGGTACTAGAGCCACATAAATTAACCCGAGTTTATTTAAGTATACAGAACTAGCAAACTAAACATATTAAGAGATATTATTCGGATCAAAAGAGAGTGCGGGAAAATTAAAATATATATATTGTTAAGAATAGTTAACCCAATGTTCAGGGTTGGTTATTGGCACCATCTCTCAAAGTTTTCCTTCCGAACATAGTTCGTTAATACATAGCATTCTTCAGTCAACACATCCACACACAATTTTTGCTCAAAGCTGTGCATTTTATTCAGTTCATCGACGTACATATGATAATAATGCATTTTAATTAACGTCAAAAAAGACCAGTTTGTTTCCCCCAGTTAATCGCAAAATGAATAAATGGCGGCCCTTTTAAGCAATTATTCTTCCCGTTTTTCGTAAGTTCCATATGTGTGATTGCGCTTTGTGACGTAGATTCAAACAGCATATTTTCTTGGTTCAATAAATCGTTTTAATGGATTGGTGTAAGATAGTGTAAGAGTGATGTAAATGTAGCTTTTCAAGCATTGTCGGAGCAAATACCGCAGACATAGGGTATAGCGAAAAATTTTATGTAATATAGATATATTAATTCAGACACTAAATGCCCCGATTTGACATTATTAGATGTCGCTACAAATATTAACTTTTTAAACTACTCAATAATGAGGAGAAATGATATTTAATGTGTTTTCTACATCCTGCTTTGCATTATATTGATGTTTCAATTTGAGTTTCTTTTCGCAGATTTCAGTGGAATAATGAAGGTGTTTTAATTAATCAATTAATTATATGAAAGTGATTAAATGTGTGGTAGGTTTTCAGAAGTGTGAAAATGTTTACTAGTTTGCGCTGGTGTTAGGGCATCACTAGCATGCTTTCTTCTTGTTTGTTTAAAAATTATGTTTCCTCCGTCAATAATGTTGCTGACCGTCGATGACGGTCAGGTTCTTCCATTGTTATAAACGGGTTTCCATTAAGACGGATCGTAGTTAGCAGTAAATATACCTTGCAGCCAAATATATATTGAGTTTTCTACCTCTTTCAACACTAATTTCAATCATTAATATATTGATGAGTGAAATTAGTGTTGAAAGAGGCAGAAAACTTAATATCTATTTGGCTGCAATGTATATTTACTGCTAACTCCGATCCGTCTTAATGAAACACCCTTTATATATATATATATATATATATATATATATATATATATATATATATATATATATATATATATATATTTATTTAATTTCATTAATAACCTCCTCCGTCGTGGCTTTTAAGCCTTTTAATTCGTTTTATTCTGCTAATTATCTCTTGTTTCATATGGGCATTTTTGCATCTTTTATTCATACTTTGTTATCTATTCTTCTTTGTTTCTTTTAATTTAAATTATAGTTACCTTATTGTTATTGTATTTAGTTATTCATTTATTATTTTTAGTTTAAATCTTAGTCTGGGCACTTCGCCTCTTTTCGTTTATGTTAATCTATCTTCCTTTTCTTGTAATTATTTAGTTAATTTTGTTGAGTATTTATTCCTGTTCACTTCTTTTTATTTGTTAGATTTTAATTTGGGCACTTGGCCTCTTTTTTTAAAAGTTTATTGTCTTTTATACTTCTTCTCTTCTTTTGTGTCAGTTAAATTTTGATTTGAATTTGGGCACTTCGCCTTTTTTTATCAAACTGAAATTTTTCTTTTGTATATTTTTAGGTGTAAATGGGTATTATATTCTCTCTTGCATAGGTTCTTTCGCTGGGGATAGAAATGACCTTTCTAATTCGCGTATTCTGTGTTCCGTTATGTCTAAATTGTTGTTAATAGTTGGCAGGATTTCGTGGTCTACCTTGTTCCAAGTCTTCCAACCTAGCCTTTGAATCTCCATATTGATCAGTTTTAGTCCGATTTTATCATGTAGAACCTATTGTAGAATATGGTCGATCCTTTTCGTGCCAGTTATAAGCAGTGTGGCTTTATTCTGTACCCTCTGCATCGTCTTGTGAGAGGTACAGCTTGCCATCTGCGTGATCACAGCTGGGCACACCAGGGGGGAGCGTACCAGGGCCATGTATAGTTTTTTTCTTATTTGGCACGTTGAGGCTTCGGAAACGGTTCAGTTTCTTCAGCTCTCTTTTGGCTACGGAGACTCTGTTTTTTAGATGGACCTTGTATCCTGATTTATAAAGTCGTAAGCCTAGGACCTTTGCCTTGTTAGTACGGATAAATTTTCATTGTTCACGAGGACGTCGTCTAATTTCCGGCGGTTGATTGTAATTATAGTGAACTTCTGGCGGTTAGTCTTTATTTTCCACTT
Organism: Ceratothoa steindachneri; assembly: GCA_963969495.1. Taxonomy (NCBI): domain Eukaryota; kingdom Metazoa; phylum Arthropoda; class Malacostraca; order Isopoda; family Cymothoidae; genus Ceratothoa; species Ceratothoa steindachneri. Next base: position 73,354,758 of record OZ018334.1, read on the forward strand.
TTTTCATAACAATTGATGTTATCAATCTCGGCAGCTGTCGCCCTTGCTTGACTTCCAGCGTTCTTGAATGGACTTGAGACGATTTATTTGATGCCATCAGCGTATTGCGGATACATTGAATCGTACATCACAGGGGCAGGGAGGTCAATTGTGTACACGAGGTACAACAAAGGACTCAGACAGCTGCCTTGTAGAACTCCCGCTTGAGTTTGAATTCGGGTCCTTTGCAGCCCTCGATCGCGATTTGGGCTTTCCTATCCTTGACATAGTTACAAAGGACCCTTTCCAGGATTGCGTTTAGCTGTAGGTTGAGTATCTTGAATTGTAGCCCTCTCAGCGATACATTATCAAAGGCCTTCTTTATATCCCGCAGCACCACGTCTACTTACTTTCTCTAAGCTTTTCTGCATGCAAGTTTTTCCGTTAGGAGGGTGAGGGCGGTTTCCGTTCCTCGTCCCGTGTGGACCCCGTGCTGCTGAGGATTGTGAGCTCCTAGCTCGGCTAGTTGTTCTTGAAACCTGTCAGCTAGGAGCTTCTCATAGACTTTAGCAACGAATTCCAACATGGCAATTGGCCTGTAATTGACCAGTTTATCAAGGAGTTTACCTCCTTTGGGTAGTAAGATTATTTTAGCGATCTTAAAACCCTCAGGGAAGTAACCCGTATTCAGGGAAGCGTTGTAAACGTTTGTAATTCCCTAAATGATCTGCTGTGGGGAATTTAACAAGTTGTTTCTGGTGATGCCCGTCCAGCCTTGTGCCCTTTGTTCAAAGGTTCCTACAGAGGTCATGAACTCCTCTGGTGTTATGGGACGGCCATGGTCCGCCATCTCCCTGCCTTCCTCTACTTGGTATTGTGGGAGCTTGCGGTGCCTAATCTGATTCAGTTCTTCGATCAGTTAGAATTCGAATTCCAGGTTAAACTCTTCATTGTCTTCTGGGGTGATTCTGAAGACGTTTTTCTAAAGATTCCTTAATCTGTCTTCTAGAACCACTGGGTCCTCTCCTTTATCTTTTATTCGAGCCTTAGTTCTTCCGGTTAGTCCCTTTAGGTTCTTGTCTTGATGCCAGAATTTAGCTGGGTTGAGCTCGCTATCAATTTTGGATATCAGCCTGTTCCATATTTCCTCGTATTGGAGGTTGATAGCCTCTTTTAGCTCGGTGCTTAGATGCCGAAGGAGCGAGCTTCTTTCCCGGTTAGGACCTACCCGTCTTATCTATTCGTACACTTCCCTGTGAATACGAGCGATCTCTCTCATCTCATCTGTCCATCTGGGCTGAGGAGTGTTTAATACCCAGTCTTGGGTATGCACTCGCGGTCCACTTCTAGTATTGACGTAGTTATCCTCTCCATCTCCTCGTTTGAAGGTGTTTCAACTTGAGCTTCTGTTTAAAAGCCACGAAGCAGCATTAGCAGGATTTCCGAGATGAAATAATAGTGCTTAATATGAGCTTTACGTGAAATTTAACTTGTCAAACTTTATTCTTTTTTATTGTGGTCTATGTTATTTAGGGTTTAGTTGAGAAAAGTAACGAAATGTTAAATTGCACAGATAATTGAACTTACTTTTTTTTTTTGCTTACTATGTGCTCAGAGTTTCTTTTACCATTAATGCCAAATAGATTATTTAATTCGTTCAGAATTTACGTCTTATCTTCTGTATTACGATTAGGTAAAAAGGGAAATTTAGCACGCTATCTAAATATAAACATAAAGAGATAGACTTTTACATGCTGATGTGAGAGTCATCGCGTGTTTGTCGTGTAAGACTATTACTTTTTTTAATGACCCTACCGCAGTGAGATCTGTCTTATATGAGTTAAACATATTACACTTCGTCCACATTCACCTTTAAATACAAATCTCTGGAGGAGATACCCTCCTTGGTTTCGCCTAATAGTTTTATGCAAAAATTAGTAGTTTAATTTTGAGGGTAGGAAAGCTTAGGCCATCAAAGTATTTCTTATTAAGTTTCAACCCATTTAATGGTTTTAATTAGACACGATGGTCTAGATATATGAAGAGAGCCCTAGACATAAACGAGGGCTAATATACACGTGGCAGCGCTGGGTAGAAGAGACTGCTTTGAATTTAACTCCTTTTTCTGGCCTAATATTTTACAGCTTTCATCATGCTATGAAGTTTAGTAATATTTTGACTTTGATATCAGTAAAATTTTAAATAAATGGTTTAAGGTTAATGCGACGCCTAAAATGACAATCAAGGGGCCTCTGTCAAGAAACACTTACAAATGTTTACACCGTCTTTCTTACAAAGTGAAGTGGTAATTTCTGCTATTATCTAAAAAATACTTTTCAGACATTAGGTTTACGCTGTTAGTTTCAAATACAGTAGAATAGGTAAAAAAAACAAGACCAAGACATACAAATGACTCTTCTCGCCCTACGTTGCATGACTGTTGGCTATTTTGGAGGATAGATGCTGACCGACATTCATCAATACATCCCTGATTTATGCTGGGGACGGGAATTACTCCCATTTTCTTAATCTCGAGCAAGATAGGGAAGTTTTTAGCAGGCTTACATTCTTCTGAACCCTTTCTTTTTCTGCTGCCATATCTTTCTTTTTTATTTTATTTTTATCCCTGTCTCTGGGCGGCGATTGAGTAGGCGACGTTGATACTGAAAGGGAGACAGTAGAAATAAGAAGATTATTTAATCTGATATCTATTACTGTCGTGCTATAGGAAGGACCAAGTGATAGCGTTCGTATGTCTGAGTTGATTACGTACTACAAAGCTCTTTGATTAAGTTTTTTTCTCTAAGGGTGCTATATTCAATTTTTATATTAATTATAATTATTACATTAATCTTTGAGGGTTCCTATGCCTTGCTCAACGTTTCGAGGATTGAATAAAAAAATGTTTCTACGAAAACTTGAGCTTTAATTAAAAACATGAACCAAGATTGAAATTTAACACACAAACTACACAGAAATGAATTAAACAAATTTAAGTTAAGCTTAGTAAATTACACAATAGAATTTACAATAATGGTTGACCCACAGCTCACTTCAATATTAAATGCTTACTGCCCTTCAACGAAACAGCTACCGGGAATTTAAATACCTTTCAAGATTCCTACTAGAATCTGGTTTGAGTCTGACCTTGAACTCAATTGTTATGTCACCTCAAGAATGTTGTTTCCAAGCGGACGCGTGGATCGGCGGTTACAAATGCTTTAAAGCCACATAGGACTTAGTAGCGTATGGCAGATGGAGAGACACACGCCTTCTAGAGGAAATAATCACACCACGGAAAAAGGAAAGAATTTTTTATACCCTTCGGGTTATTCTGGGAATAATTCGCACTGTGAGCGATGAGTTAATGCGTGAATCCTTTGACTCAGGGAAGTGCTTGAGGAAGTTTGCTTTGGGGTATTCCTCAAGGGCCAGGACTATCTATGTGTTTTGGGATACACCATGATGGGGGGTTCCTCTGACGAGAGTTAGTTAAACTTGCTTTTTTAATCAAGTTAACTTAAAGTTCGGTGTGACCACCAGGAACTGGCTCGAGGGTGAACTTCTTCTAAGTTCCTCTCGTTGATTTGCCGGGCACTTATGCCTATCTTCGATGTCTAGATCTCTCTAACGATGTACCTCTGACAGGCTTTTAAATTCGGTGTAACCACCAGGAACTGGCTCAGGATGAGCTTCTTCTAAGTCCCTTTTGTTGGTAGTCGGGCCTCTCGCCGTCTTATTCGTCCTGAAGACTAACGTAATCTACCTCATTTTTCCAAAGTTATTTGATTTTTATACTTCGCCACAACACTGGGGGTAGGGGAAGGAGGAGGAGATGCAAGGACAGGCTGTATTAAGTCTCCTCCTCCAACAGTTTTTCTCAGGGCGTCTCTCAGCTAACCCTAAAGGGGTGCTTCTAGCTTTAGGACGAAGCTCCTCTAATTTCGCATATGCGGTGAAATTAAACATATCAAATCTTAGGGGAAATCTTGCTGTTTTAATCCATGTTAGGCTCACCGTGGTCCGTTTTGTGATGATTAGTGCATTATGTAGTCTTGGGCCACCTTTCAGCTTCTCTTCGAGACCAGGGGAGAGATTAGGGGAGGTTAAGTCGTCGGGCTACACCGCCCCCAATGCCAGGACGTTGTGGTTAAAGACCAGTGGCTCAATTGTAAGGTTATGGTATCGATTTCCCTACAATTACTATTTCATATTTATTTGCACATTTTATGGGATGCGTAAGAAGACTTCCGGAACGTCCATGAAAATGTATGCCGTTTAGAACACAATAAATTATCCGTAAGAACTTAGTAACGCTTGGTTCATTAGTTTGGTCAGATTATCGGCACAATGTTCTGTGGGAAACGGCCACACTCGGGGATGTTAGTGAGATCCAGGTAAAACACCCGCCGGTATTATGTCTTTAACTTTACCCTTGCTATAAAAACTGCTTTGGCGGAATCTCTTTGGTTTAGTCGTTTAAGAAAGAAATGACTGATCTATTGATTCCACTGATTTCGTTTCTCATATAAATAGCTGTTTCTTCTACATCTTGGGTTGGCTGCAGCGATACAGACATGTCTTTACTGAGTTAAAACTTCTTTTATTTTCCTAAATTCGAACATTGGAATTAATTAAGGGGCAACTTCTTTATTCATCGAAAAAGTACCTCAAATTTCTCTCTTAGCCAAATCTCGCAGGGAAATAATGAGCAAACTTTCTCAATTTGAAACTCTTCGTTGTCTGTACTTTTTATCTTTTTCCTCCACCAGGTAAAAAAAAAAACAATCTCCTAAGAGAACAAAGTGAAGTCTTATGAGTCGAGCAGACAAGAAGAAATCCATCTTCAAAGGGAAACTCTCCTTAGGGTCGCGTTTCCTCAAAGTTTAGGATAACATGAGTTATTTGGGAACTTGTTTATGTATAAAAAGAGCCACAGAAGAAGTTCACACGATCAAACAAACAAATTCGCATTCCTATGAATTTTATCCAGCCGGTTACCTACCACCTTCGAGGATAGTGTACTTCGATAATAATTCAATATTTGTGGTGAATAAACCTTTACCAACGGAAAGTAGCCACTTAAGATTCTCAGAGTTGAAGATTGCTTATTTTTAAAATATAAAATTGCTTCTAATAATAGCATACTGAAAATTAAGCTTTCTTGAATGCAAATTAAGCGATGCATCATAATATACAAATAGGAATATCTTGAGACACATATTTTGTTTTTTATGTTATAATCATCATCATCACTAACTCTATAATTTAAGAAGGGGATTTTTTGAGTATTTGAATAATAATTTCATCTTAGTTTGGTTATGACTTATGTTTTTTATCAAAGTTATTTCTAATAATTCTTTTATAATATCAAAAACAAAATGGTGAAGTTCAGAAATAAATATAAGTATCGTAATTCTGTAATTTTTTTAAAACCCAAAGAATAACAAATGGTGAAGTTCAGAAAATTTGTTTTTATATATCTTCTTCTATAACTATATTTTAACAACGTAATATTTTGAAAGGAGTGAAATCTAGTTTGGGTTTTCTTTTTAAAATTATTATAATTGGTGAAGTTCAGGAAATTTATTTAAATTTAACCTGGTTTCTTTTTTTTAGATTTTAAATTTTATCTTAGTAGCGAAGCCATTTCCTGGTTTCATTATGAAATTATTCTCTTATTTGATTCAATTTTCCATTTAAAAAAGAAAGTAAATCCGAAAGTGTACTGATATAATAAAAGTGAATAATTATAAAAGATTTAATTCAAGACGAAAGATTTGTTTGAATCAACAAGTAATTCTCGCCATTTTATTAATTTTATACATCTTGATTACTTAAAATATTCAGTAAGAGCGATTTGCCATGTTATCATTATTATTAGGTTTGGAAGTGATGAGGTGAAATTAAAAGTGAAAATACATATACACTATACTACAAGGTAAAAAGTTCCAACAAAATAGCTTGCTGATATTGTATATAATTTCGTGTTAATTTGGAGTGGAGTGAATGAAGTGTTTGTGTTTATAAATATTATGTTGCCTCGTTTGTTCAGCAATGCAGTGATATCTGCTTTTAAAATAGAAATCACCTTTATTTTGCAGTTTCGTTGAAAAATGTAAGGATGGTTATATTCTCTTTTTAATTCTAGAAGACTTTCATAGTTATTTCAGATGCTACAACTATTCAATTGTAGGAAGCTTGGCGATCGATTATGTCGGTTGGCCTTGAAATTTATTTAGTGATTTTTTTCGCCTAGCATTTTTCGAAGACGCTACATTTTAGAACGCTTTTTTTTTTTTTACTTTCGATGAAATTGTTAAAATAATTGCTAATAGTTTTTTAGGTAGAATCGTTTGTGGTTAGTTACTTAATGAGTACTTGGAGTCGCTGCCATTATGGTTTCATTAGACAAGATTTCTTCATCTGTATGAATCTATACGATTTTAGTTGTTTCGATTGTTCTTTTGCGACAGATATCCTTGGTTATCATTTGTTCCGCAGCTGTTAAATTTATTGGCGGTGGAGCTCGTGTTTGTTGCTATTTTAAATTTTCTTTCGGGCGTTGTATGGCCGAGATCTGAAGTACGTACTGGTATTACCTTTATTTGAATGTAATTGTCTCTGCCTTTTCTTCTTTCTTCTTCTTTTTCTTTGTTATATATATATATATATATATATATATATATATATATATATATATATATATATATATATATATATATATATATATATATATATATATATCAGCTGTGAATCCTCTAGTGTTGTTTTTTCCTTGCGAACACTTAAGCATTTTTTTCGGACATTTTGGTCGATCTGTGTTTGGGGGAGCTTGTCGAAATAGACTTATAGTTATCTAGTTTTGGCCTACTTATGGTGGATCGCAGCTACTAACGATTTGAGGTGAAGGAGAGGGAGACGATTCTCATGTGGCTAAATAGTTGTGGTCTGGCATAGCATCGCTAAAGTGAGGTGTTCCAGTGAGACTCCTTCCTCTACCATATCTTGAACTACCTGGCGATAGCTAAAGCCAAATTGTAGTTTGCATAATCGTATGTTTCGTTTATAGAGAAGTTGTTATCATGGTGATTAGCGTGGTGATCTTCTCCACAGTTGTGGCATGCTTCTTATTGGGTGCCATTCCGATGTGCAATACTTACTTGGATTTTCAAAGCGAAGATATTTGCGGCACTGCATTATAGGAAGTTCTTTCTTTATTGGAATTATGGTCCCTGCAAATGGGATGCTTTGTTGTATTAGTTGCTGTTTGAATACGAATTTAACTATTTTTAATGCCCTTGTGTTATTTGATCTCATTTTATTAAGTAGGGCGGCGCTCTCCATCTTGCAGCCGTCTTTTTTTAATAACTGTATGATTCCACGAAAAATTAATTCGTTTGAACTTTTAGGGCATGATATGAAGCAGCTGCTGAGTAAGGTGACGACCTTCTTTTTGACAGTTTTTATCTGTTCTGTTTAGTTTATTTTTCCTAAAGATTTTGAGTGTTAATAGTATTTTAGAGATAGCTTCAGTTCTGGTTTTTACTATTGCCTGTGTTTTATCTGGGTAACATTCCTGATGTCCATATATGAGATCCAGAGCACAATATCTTTCTTTGTATGTTTGAATTGTGAAGTATAATGCAAGCAACATGTTTTACATTTTAAAGCCATGTTGTTTAATTGTGTGTGCGTTATTTTTAGGTATTTTATTTTAAAGATTCCTGAGGCCTAATACAATGAATTCGCGTCCCCAAACCCTTGCCGTGGCGGCGCACAGTCAAACAAACTAAAGAAAGGCACTACTAGGCACCTATAGATTGCCCCAGGTCGCTATCACTGGGTCTTGTGGAATACGCTATATCCGTCACCCTGCGGGAACCCATGACCAGACAGACACATGGCAGGGTAGGTTGTGACAAATCCAGGTTAGTGAATATCTTAAAAGCATTTAGGGTGACACCGCCGAACACCGGATCCAAAGAGCAAACAAAATATGTGTAGTATAGTTATTCTGTGTTGCCGTGTCCTGGTAAAGGTGTTGCATATGTAATAGAAGAAAGAGCCAACGATAGTGTAGAGTAAGGGACGGTTGTAGTGAAAATGGGACATTAAAGATAAGGGGACTACACTAGTTCCCCTACCTCAGGTCTGATATTAACTCATCCTGAGTTGTATGATGAATTCAGGCAAGTGAACGCAATCACAACTACTGTTGTATCTTTTTCCACATGCCTCGACTTCGTAGTCTCCAGTGCAGCAGTAATTGTTACGTCTTAAACCATATACAGTTTCAGATAACGTAACGGAAAATTTTGATACCCGGCGTAAATCAACATCAACAGGGTAAAAAATCTTTTCCATTATTTCTGATTGCTATTAGCTCTTCTTTTGAGCTAACTTATTCCTAATTAAAATCTTAGCCTATATGCAAAGACGATGTTAGGTTGATACTAGCTTTTCTATGCAAATCTCCCTCACAGATCTAAGGTTCTATGGGTTTATCTTTCGGGTTGCAGCCTTCAATATTTTTCACAAATTCTCATAGGATTAAGGACTGGAATGAAGTTTATTTTTCTCTTATTAAACCATTCTTGAGTTAGCTTTTCTCTGCTTAGCATCGTTGTACTGTTAAAATATCTATTTATGTCGGTTAGTAGAGTTCTTTCAAAATTTGAGCAGCTTTTCCTATAATATCTTTCGATACTTATCACCATTCATTTTTCCATCAAGTATGTGAAGTGCTCCTTTTTCATGTACCTTAAAGCAGCTCAAAACATGAGATTAGTTAATCTATGTTTCATCTTTGTGATCAAATGCTCAGCTTCATAATCAGTTCCTTTTTCCCCCAAAGGTGACGAACATTATTTTGGCAGAAAAGTTCTATTTCAGTCTCACCTGACGATATAACATTCTTCCGAAATCACAGCACCTTTCAAGATGCTCTCTAGCACACTTTTAACTGTTCATTACATGCTTTTTTATCAGGAAAGGGAGTTTTCTAGACCGTGAAAGAATGCCGATTATTACGATTTGCATCTGTACTAATAGATATTTTACTCACTTTAGTCACCGAAAATTGCTAATCGCTTTGCAGATCTTCTTTCATTGAAAATTTCCTTAGCTTTCGATGTATTTAACGTCAATACCGAAGGTTAATCTTGCAAAGAGCACCGGCTTTTGGCAAATAAGAGGTGATTCTAAAGTGCTTTTATTTTCATTTATAGAACCTAAAGCTACATAAAGTACTTTAACTATCTTAGAACTAATCATATAGGATAATACATCTAAATATAGTTTAATTATTTGCTGTAGAAGGATTGGAAAAATTTCTTTGACCTTCAGCATTGCTAAACCACACATCCTTCTTCTATGTATTTTTATCAATGAATAACATTGCAAATATTCTGCATTTTAGATTAGTTTCCTTTCGAGAAATTTTTCAAATCTTCACTCTTCCCTCTTCATCGAATTTTTTTTTAGTAACATAATTCTCTCATGTATTTTTTCAAAGTGGTTAAACATTTTTGTGGCCTGCCAAATTTTGTTTATTAGCAAATGTGAAATAAAAATAAAATGGGTCTTATCTGTATTTTTCTGTTAAATATAAGTTCACTGAGAGTTTTGTTACTTTTATAATCAGATGAAAGAAATATTGCAAAGGATGATGAGCGTCCTCAGGGGTGATCGTAGATTGCAGGTTTCCATATTATTATTGTTATATATATATATATATATATATATATATATATATATATATATATATATATATATATAAGATTGGACAACTAATCTTGCTCCAATACAAGCAGTTGTATCCCAAAATCCAGTTGAAGCACTAAGTATAACGGACGATTCTAGACATTGTAATGCATCAATCAGATGGCACTGAGACAGAAAGCTAAATGTATCAATGAAATAAAATTTACATTACCTAACACCATATCCTTTAATAAACAAAAGCTATAGCACAAAGGACAATTAGAAGAGCCAAAAATATATCACTACAAAAATTTCTTTCTAATATAAACTTTAGAACAACAATTCAACATTTTTGGTTCTATTTTTAAAGAATCAGAGGCACCTACAGTAAAAGAACCTTTTCTCTTATTCAAAATGATAATCTAGTGTTAAATGACAGAGAAAAGCAAATACTTTTGGCCAAAATTTTGCAGATCTTATAAATTCAGATCCAGGAATTTTATATGAGCAAGAAAAAAAAATGATCAATGAAGCTATAAAAAACTTATCAGAAGACTATAACAAAAAATTTCCTTGGGAAGAATATATTGAGAGTTTTATCAGAATTTTAGAAAAAGGAGGAAAAACCATGGCATCTGACTTAATCCTTAAATCTTTTCTAATAAACTTGCCACCGGAATATAAAAAGAAAATCTTAAAAATACTTAATGTGTGCTGGTTACAAGGCAAATTTCCATCCTCATGGAAAGAAACATAATTGATACCCATAAAAAAAGCAGATCAAGATCCTACAAATTCAGGTTCATATAGAATAATCTCTTTACTCTCTATTTTACGCAAATGCTTTGAGAAAATAATTTAAAATAGATTTTATTGGTTTCTTGAAAGAAATAATATAATAAAATCCTTCTAATGTGGTTTTCAAAAGAAACAGCTCAATTGACCAACTAGTGAAATTAGAAAATTTTATTAGGATAAACCTAAAATAAAAGGAGCATATTATTGCACTATTTCTTGACATAAAAAGCGTTTGATCTGGTGCCACATCAGGCTCTAAGGTACAAACTTTCAGAATCTGACCTATCAGGAAGATTATCAGCTATTTTAGTCAATTACCTATAAAGCCTCTCATTTAAAATTTCCATTGTAGAATTCTTATCTGATAGTTTTAATTTTGTTAGAGGAATACCACAAGTTTCATTATTGTTAGCTATTCTATATATAATTTTCAATAATGACATGCCTCAATCAGTAAATTGCAATATATCTTGTTTTGCAGAGGATCAGCCAATATAAGAACATAAGAAAAGAAGGAGACTGCAAAAGACCATTCATGGCCTACACTTGGCAGTAGGAATACTCTACAGGAAGCTGAAGAAACTTTTCAGAGGGCACTTAATAAAATAAGAGACTATTGTGAAACATGGGAAACTACAATTAATATTGAGAAAACTAAACTAATGCATTTCACAAATAAAAGAATATTAGGAACACCAACTACATCAATTAATAACCAAAGAATAGACGATGTTAAAGAAAATAAGTTCTTAGGTCTCTTCATTTGCTTTTAATTGAAAGAAACTTCTTTTTTATGTTGAAAGTCCGCTTTATAAGTTGAAAGTAAACACGTTTAATATGAAATCCAAGTATTTTATTTTGAAAGTAAACTTTTTAAATTATAATTTCAACTTTTTTAATTTGAATGTCAACATTTTTAATTTGAAGTTCAATTTTTTTTAATATGAAAGGCAGTTTTTTGATTCGAAATTCATTTTTTCTAATTTGCCGGTGAAAAGAAATAACTAATTGCCACAAATCCTAAGAACATGCAGATGATACTCTATGGGGCACGTGATTATTACATGGGTAGCATAAAGGTATACACACAAACAAAAGAACTTAACTACCCTGCTACCACAAGAGTCGCATAGGAACCTCACACAAAGATACTCGGCGCAACATTTGACAAACATCTACGTTTTCACCTGCACCAGAACAACACACAAGCAAGAGAAAAGAATACAAACAAAATGCTGCGAAGGTTTTACTCTATTAGCCGTGAACCACTGCTATTGTTAGATAAAACACTAGTTCGACCAGTCCTAACATACGAACAAATTATACTCACAGAAGCGAGTCACATATGAAAGAGGAAAGCAGAGCCCATTCAAAGCTTTGCTGTCAAGTTCCCATCACCTGCAGAACATACACATATACATACAAACCAGCCTTTAAATAACCATCCCCACCATGAATTACAAACAAGGTTCCAACGAAGATAGTAAGGGAAACATTTGAAAAATAACTACGCTTTCACCTACACCATAACATCACACTAACTAGAGCAGAGAAAAACAAAATGATGGGTAGGTTTTACCTGTCAGCAGTAGACTAGAAATACAATTAGAAAACACACTAGCTCGACCACTCTTAACATACGTACCAATTATACTCATAGCTGCAAGTAACATATGGAAAAGGAAAGTAGAGCGAACATCCTAAAACATTTTTTTTTTAGGAGCCCATCTGGCGACTTCCTACTAGGTCATAGGTCGCCGTACTCACTACAGCCTACGAATAGGCTGGATTAAAAAACAAATAACAAATAAATAACAAATAACAAGGATAAAATGTTCCTAAGCTCAAAACAAAAAAGAAAACAAAGCAAAAAGGTAAAAAGAAGGAAGCTTGCTCCAAAGTCAGGGGAAGGCCCGCCTCCCCCCAGTGCAATAACGTGTGACCCACAACAAACAGTCAAATAAATTAGAGGAGGCTGGCCTCCTCCAAAAAGTCATAGAGTCCACAAGTCAGTGTACATGAACCCGTCCAGAGCACAAAGGACAAGCGGTAGCGCCTTTGCTCGTCCCGGTACTGGGGCAGGTAAGGTGCGCGAAAATAGCCTAGATTGGGAGATTCAACAAGAATGCGCCGAACAGTCTGTGGGAGAACGCAGTCATCACAATAAGGCGCAGGCGAGCATCCCGCGATTGTGTCCAATTCGGAGTGGTCGAGCTAGTGGTTTTTTCTAATTGTATTTCTAGTCTACTTCTGACCGGAAAAACCTACGCATCATTTTGTTTTTCTCTGCTCTAGCTAGTGTGATGTTATGGTGTAGGTGAAAACGTAGTTATTTTTCAAATGTTTCCCCCACTATCTTCGTTGGAACCTTGTTTGTGATTCATGGTGGAGATGGGTATTTAGAGGCTGGTTTGTGTGTATATTTGGATGTTCTGCAGGTGATGCGAACTTGACAGCAAAGCTTTGAATGGGCTGTGCTTTCCTCTTCCATATGTGACTCGCTTTGTTTAAATTTGTGGGTACAAAAGGAGTATGCTCACTAAATTGTCTTAGATACCCACTACTTGTCGCTTGAGTTCCAAGTAATTTCCTAGTTTTCGTTAGTGTCATATTGTCACTTATTTACAATCTTAAATCAATATGGCCACCGCTTCTACGAATGCATCTTACAAATTTGAGATAAGCTCAGATACTTTTCTCTTAGAGTAATTATATAAATCAATTTAATCTTTGAAATTCCACACAAATGCCATTATCCGGCAGATTAAATGAGAATTTGAAACAAGTTTACCTCTAATGAGAAGAGAAATTAGACTTGAATCCTACTCTAAATCCCCTTCAAATCTTTCTTTGGTGTCCGAGATTTTAAGTTTTTGTTTTAGTAATATATTTTTCATGAGTTTTCAAAGTTGGAAAAGCCTATAAAACTTCACCTTAATAATAGCGTACCTTGAATTTCGCAATTCCCACTCTGGTGAAAATTTAACAAGAATTCATTAAATGATATCTTTTGGCCCCTGGTACCAATATAGCCTCCGATCTTAAGCTATTCAATTCACTAAGTGCTGCCTGGAATTGGAAAATATATTATCATGAATATTATCATGAATACATGTCAAATAAATCTAAAAAACTTCTCTGCTTTCGAAATTAAGAAGCCAACGTCGGGAAGAATGTTAAATAATGGACGGTAAATATATACGGGTTTTACTTATTGAAGACCAATCAGTAGCTTCCATTAGAAAAGTACGTAAAAAAATAGTTTATCTAACCGTTATAATTTTCACATAGAAACCATGAGCATAATAATTAATGTCATTTCCTTTAAGTTATGATAAGTATCTTTGGAAGCTTACATAGCAGATTATTATTACATAGATAATGCATACCTTTCTTCTCTTGAAGCAATATTCTCTCAACAATTTCCGAAATTTTATTACATACTTTTTAAATTTTACTAGCAGCTTAGTTATTAGAATGCTCTTCTAGAGATTAAACATTCATGTGAATCAATAAATATATAGTTTTGCTTTAGATTATTAAACGAATCGTTTATTAATAAATTTATTTATTAAATATAAAAATCCACATATCTCGGGATCTTTAATTGTAAATAATTTAAGTTTCAATTGCTACCATACTTCATCCTCTTTTTCTCCTTTCCTCTTTTCATCTCTGTTAGTCATTTGTCCCTTCTTCTACAGCAGCTTTGAAAGAGTAAGGTCGATTCTTTTATATGAAATTAATAAGATTAATTAAACCCCGGATCTATGATAACGCTAGATGTTGCTAACAGGAGCTTTGATGATTATAATGACGCACTCTTGCATTCCTTCGTTTCTTGGTCATATAGTTTTCCTTATCCGTCTGACATACATGAATATTAGGGAATGTACAGGATCAAAGCTTATAATATTCAATATTAGGGATTTAGAGGAAGAGACTTTTAAAGTAAATTAAATGCTTTTAATTCAGGACAAACAAAAGGCAACTAGTAAATTCATAAGGGGCATTTTTAATAAATGTACGAATGCTAAGGAAAGAGTCGAAATATAAAAATCTAAAGTAATGCATATTAAGAACAATATATAAAAGGTTAAAATGACATAGATAAACAAAATTAAATTAAAAAGTGAAGTATATTTATGAAGAACTTTGATACTATAGTAATTACCAGAAACAAAAAAAAACATAAACTTGAATAAAAGCACGGAATGATGCTTTTTACAGCTGTTTAAATTGCTCTAAATTTGATGCAAGCTCTTAAAATGCCTAGGCCCTTTTTGTGTAGACCTTTGGAAAGGTGCAAAATGTTGTTTGGTTGCCACGGAAACAATGTTTAGCACCTATAAATATGTCCTCATTTCTATTGGATCGAAATGTCCGTGAGCAATTTATGGACGTGTTCTCACACAAAAGATTGTTATGATTTAAATTTAATTTCATGTAATAAGAGTTATTCATTATGTGATCTTCAATAATATGCATCGCATACTAAAGACTTAAATATATGTTCAACACTTGCAACCACACCTAGTCTAAAATCTCAAGTGTGCTGCTACTCTCAATATCAAACTTGAAAGGAAAATATATCTATCTATCTAACCATTTCAGGCCGTTGGGAAGATGTATGCTACTGGAATCCGTATTAGACCGAGCGTGAATATATAAATATAAGCGAGATTTGTGAATAGAACCATAAAATATATGTAAACATCCTTTGTCGTGACCCGAGATATATCTACCTGCCGCAGAGATATTCAAAATATCTCCTTGAGCCAACAGAATAAGGGCTCATCTCAATGGAAAAACCTTACCCACCTTACATGAACATCTCTTAGCCTTAAAAAACTGCACAAAAACATGCCACTACCAAGAAACTTAAAGCAAGACAATATAGTCCGAGCACTTGATGAAAATAAGTTCAAATTGTCTTAAAAACATACAATGGAAATTATAACCCTGTGATAGAACGGTCTGATGCCGCTTAAATTTAGCCGCTATCACATGTTTAGAAACACATGCTACCCACGTGCATCTGCGAGAGAAAGCAGAGCGCGTTATCGCCCACCTTAGCTAATATTTAATCAAGGAGGTTCATTCCCCCGTATCGACTCCATACGTCGATCTTGCCAGATTGAGTTAGGCTTATGGGCAGATAAGGTATTTTCCCAGGCGCAAGCGGGGCATTTCCCCGAATTCCCCCACTCAATTATCCCCTACGCCATAGAGACGGCTCCGGTTACTTATACATAGCTTTTCCCGATTGAAGCAGATCAGATCCCGATTATCTTCGCGAGGCATCACGCCGATCCGGTCTTCCTTGTGCACATAGGAACTCTCTACCTCGAGAACCTCCTTATTGTCCAGAAGAGGACAATATCCCTTGAGTGCCAAGGTTCGTGCCTTCCAGACGCCAAGTCAACAAGGCCCCCCTGTTGTTCAGAAAGAGAACAACGTTAGAACAGCCATTGTTCTTTGAGCCTGTTTGACAAGAGACGGTTCTCACCCCCCCTGTTGTTCACACAGAGAATAACGTTAGAACAGCCATTGTTCTTTAAGCTCGTTCGTCAAGAAACGTTTCTCGTTCCCAAGACATCACGTCAGGATAATTTAATTCCCCCCTTTTTAACGTTCTTCAAGAGAACGCTTGGTTTCAACAATAACCTCCATTGTTCATCTAGAACATCCCCGATTTGCTTTCACAAAGATCGCTCGTACTTCCGAGCCCCCCTTCGCTCTCACTCTTCGAAGACAGTCCTTCCCCTTCGCTAAGGACAACCCCCCAAAGAACCCTTCTGCTGGAAATCGACAGTTGACCGAAGATTCCTTCGCATAGTCTTCCTCTGCACAACAACTTTGTAATTACGTAAGCTGAGCATTACCTTTAATCATCTAACCTTTTATCAACGCTAACCTGTGCTTTAAATGGTTTAGCGAACCATTCCCCCCCCCTTTAATTTTTATTTGTTTACCTTTTTAAATCCCTCCAAATCTTAATCCTCGGATTAGTCAGATATTCTCACAACCCTTTCCATTCTTAGTTTATGTAAACATTTGTTGTGTGTGTTGTTGACAGTTTAATTAATAAAACTCTATTATATTAATGATAGCCATATTATTATCCTTGTGCTTCGTTCCACTTCTTAAGCATATCAAAGATAAATAAGCCTCTCCAGCCCCCCCTCCCCTATTTGGACTATCCTCGGTCAATCAAATTACCACGCACTCGAAATATTAGAATAATTCCCTCAACGAATAGTTATATATGGTATATCGTCGAGAGCCTATTCTACGACAAACCCAACTAACCCCAATTTCAAAACTGTGAAAACAACAGAGACAGAAAGGAAAACTACACGACAAAATTCACAACAAGGAAAATAAAAAACCAATTAAGCAAAACTTACTGAAGTTATATACGGAAATGAGAAGCAAAAGATACAGAAAACTAAATATTCTGCTTGTGATAGATCGGTCTGAGGCTGCTTAAATTTAACAGCTATGACATGTTGTTTAGAAACACGATGCTACCCACGTGCATCTTCGCGTTAAAGCCGGGCGCCTTATCGCCACCTGAATCAAAATTTAACCAAGGAGGTTCATACCCCCTCCCCCCCGTTTTGCCCAATGCGTCGATCTCGCTAGATTCAGTTAGGCTTATGGGCAGATAAGGTATGTTCCAAGGCGCGGCTGGGGCAGTCCCTCGAAGCCCGCACTCCATTGTCCCCTACGCCAATGGGATGGCTCCAACTCTTTATATGGAAACTTTACCGATTAAATCAGATCAGATCCAGATTATCTTTGCGAGACATCACGCCGATCCGGTTTTACCTTGTGCACCAGGGGCCCTCTACCTCTAGATCCACTATTTTTGTCCAGAAGAGGACAATATCCCTTGAGTGCCAAGGTTCGAGCCTTCAAGACGCCAAGTTCACAAGGCCCCCCTGTTGGTCAGAAAGAGAACAACGTTAGAACAGCCATTGTTCTTTGAGCCGGTTGACAAGAAACGGTTCTCCCCCTCCCCCCCTGTTGTTCAGAAAGAGAACAACGTTAAAACAGGCATTGTTCTTTCAGCCCGTTGACAAGAGACGGTTCTCCCCCCCCGTCCTGTTGTTCAGAAACAGAACAAAGTTAGAACAGCCATTGTTCTTTGAGCCCGTAGGCCAGATACGGTTCTCACCCCCCCCCTCCCTGTTGTTCAGAAGAGAACAACATTAGAACAGCAATTGTTCTTCAAGCCCGTTCGTCAAGAAACGGTTCTCATTCCCAAGACTTCACGTCAGGATAATTTAATCTCCCCCCCCCCCCCTTCGGCTGGAACTCGCCAGCGGACCGAAGATTCCTTCGCATCGCCTTCTTCTGCACAACAACATGTAATTAAGGAAGCTGAGCATTACCTTCGAGTACCTAACCTTTCGTCAACCCTACCCTGTGCTTTAAATGGTTTAGCGATCCAGCCCATCCCTTTAATTTTTATTTGTTTACCTTTTTAAATCTCTCCCAAATCTTAATCCTCGGATGAGCCAGATATTCCCACGGCCCTTTTCATTCTCTGTTTATGTAAACATTTTCCGTTTTGTGTGTTGTTGATAGTTTAATTAATAAAACTCTATTTTATTAGTGATAGCCATATTATTATCCTTGAGCTCAGTTCCACTTCTTAAGCATATTGAAGATAAATAACATCGATCAACCAGATAACCACGCATTCGAAATATAAGAATAGTTCCCTCAACGAATAGTTATATATGGTATATCGTCGTGAGTCCATTCTACGACATATATATATACTATTTAAATTTGGTATCAAGTGTGTAAGGTTTAACGCTATATCTTTGCAAACACTGGTCTCAGTCGAGTAAAGCATAGTGTTATTCGTTATAAGAATAGAGTATAGTAATTCCCTTTTGCTTTAACGATTGTTATCCCCTCTGTGTAACTTAGGAAGCTGGAGTAGCTCAAGGAACTGTTATAATAATTTGTTTGTGTTTTTTTTTAGTTATTTTAGTCATTGGTTATCTAGATCGAGAAACCAATTACGAATAGGTCAGTGCCCATATTTAGGTAGGCTAACTCTCTAGAAAGCATAATTCTTATTGCAAGGAATTTAGTTAGTTGAATATTGCGCCCCCAAGTGCAAATATGACTCAGTTCGAAATCTTCAAAGCGCAAGGAGAATCCTTGTGACTTTCCGGAAGAGAATTGATTGAGTACGTTCAAGAGGAGCAACGAACGAAAAGAGAAAAGTTAAGAAAAGAAAGGCAAAGAGAAGGAGAAATCCAAAGAGAAGAAAGAGAGGAACGGAAAAGACTAGCTGAGCTTCGCCATCAGATTGAAATGGCTCGTGTAGAAGCTGAAATTCAATCAGCCGGTTAACGTTCAGGGATGGAGAGGATTTCGAAGCATTTTTAGCCCACTTCGAAAAGATCCTCGAGATCAATAACCTGGATCTGGAGGCTAAGGGTGTCGCAAGATTACTTCCCTTGTTAAATTGTAATTTGCGCGAGATTTTCATATCTTTACTATCGGAATGTACAATTAACTACAGCACCTTAAAAGCTGAGTTATTGGCCGCTCTTAATATGACTCCCGATTTCTACTGACAAGAATTTCGAGCAGGTCGTATTAAACCCGGACAGACGTTCCGTCAATTCGGATACATTCTTCAGAGGAATTTTAAATTCTGGTTAGAATCCTCAAAGGTTGATCCTAACTACGAGTCCATAACAGACTTCGTGTTGGGGGATTAATTTTTGGCGTCTCTTCCGACGGGGATCCGCACGTTCGTCAAGGATCGTCGGGGCCAGACCTTTAAAGAGTGTACCGAAGAAGTGGATGTCTATGCCGCAAGCCATAGTTTATACCCCAAGGAGAATTGAACTTCTCACCAATCCCCCTACCAGTAAAGAAAGAAGGATTCGCGCCCCTTTTCAGGAAAGCCGACGAAGTTTCTGAGCCCCGTAAAACCCGAAAACTTCTTTCCCCATAACCAACAACGGGATACCAATCCTCCCGTTAAGATTTCTCCTCCATCACTCTTCCCGAAGCGACCAATCATATGCTTCACCTGTGGTGTAGAAAACCACATGAGCTGGAATTTCCCCCCAAATTCTAGGCTTAAAAACGGACCAGCCCACCAAGTTTACCAGATTAATGCCACCCCGGCTTCCCCGGTGGTGCAGACCCAAGCAGCAACTTCTCTTCCTCCGTCAGGCCACCAGGTAGATTTTATTTTTGACAAAAGTTCACCGGGAACTTTGAAATTTAAGGAGGGCAGCGTGAACGGCTGCCGTGTATCTACTCTCGTCAGAAACACAGGGTGCACGTGTTTCATCGTGCCCAACGAGCTCCTCCCCCCAGTGGACCCTAACCACGAAAAATTTGCGGTGGTACATGACTACCTTGGGCGGGCGAACCAATTCCCCGTCGTTAGATGTTACCTGCAGTGTCAGTATTATGATAGCTGGGCTGAATTAATTTCAGCACCCATACAATTCTGTTCCGTACTTAGAGGACAGAGCCCTCAAGTAAGTTCCGACCTTGAGTCCCAGGCCGCCCTTCCTCGAGGCCGAGCTAAGAAAGAAGCCCAGGAGCCCGTCCTCCTCCGAACCCCGATACCGTCTGAATTCTCGGAGATCCTTAACCAGGACTTTAGGTCGCCACAAAAAGAGTGTGAAGTACTAACACCCTTATGGGATAAGGCCCAAAACAAGGACACGGAGACTGTCCGTTGACCTAAAGAAAAAAAGTACCCCTAACGCACCCATGGAGATACGTTCGTAGCACTGGACGAAACATCGGCGCTTGAAGAAGATTACCCCGCGGAGTCCCTTAATGTAATACAGTGTGCATCCAGCCTGATGCCGATTACCCTCTTCCTTTCCTGACAGGCGAGTCTTTTGAACCCTCTGACCTGGATATCGACGCGCAGCTGACACCACATCAAAAGAGTCAGCTACAAGAACTATTATGTCAGTTCCACGAGGTTATTTCAGAGAAGCCTGGATGCGCTACTAGTTTCGAGCATGATATAAGATTAACAACCTTAGAACCTGTCCGATCAAAACCCTATCCCATGCAGATTCATTTACGCCAAGCTTTCAACGCCAAAGTCGATAATTTAATTAGTTTAGACATAATAGAACCTTCTACCTCTAGTTATTGTTCCCCAATCGTCATGGTCAAGAAACCTGATGGCTCTTATCGGATGTGCATCGTCTTCCGGAAGTTAAATTCGGTAACTGTGTTCGACGCCGAGCCCATCCCGTTGGTAGACCAAAACCTCCACCTTTTTGAAAAGTCCAAGTTGATCTCAGAACTCGATTTGTGCAAGGCGTATTATCAAATTCCCCTCAGGCCCGAGGGGAAAGCATATACCGCCTTTGCAACGGAGAAAGGCTTAATGCAATTTAAGCGCCTTCCTTTTGGCCTCGTGACCGCTTATAGCAACTATAACCATCTCATGAGAAGGTTGTTAGATGGACTTGCAAATGTATCCTTTTACTTCGATAACGTCTACGTCGCTACTCGTGAATGGAGTCACCATTAACCACCCTATTAGCTCTCTTCGAGCAACTGCACGAAAATGGCCTCACCATTGGCCCCAGCAAATGCCATTATGCCCACGAAACCATAAAATACTTGGGTTTCAAAATAGGACAAAGCCAGTTAGGTCCCCAAGAGGACAAGATTAAGGCAATCGCCAACATGCCCCTCTCGAATACTAAAAAGCAATTAAGATCATTCCTAGGATCAGCTTCTTACT
Source organism: Ceratothoa steindachneri (assembly GCA_963969495.1). Taxonomy (NCBI): domain Eukaryota; kingdom Metazoa; phylum Arthropoda; class Malacostraca; order Isopoda; family Cymothoidae; genus Ceratothoa; species Ceratothoa steindachneri. The sequence goes on from OZ018334.1 coordinate 73,376,008, forward strand.
ATCGGCGATTTGTCCCGAATTTCGCTGCAATTTCGGCGCCCCTCAGCTCACTTTTGAAAAAGAATTCCCCCGTTCGTCTACGTTGGAATGATGTCGTTGTTTCCCATTTTAATCAGATTAAGAGTAAGCTCATTTCTGCCCCCATTTTAAAGTTGCCCAACCCGGAAAAATCCTTTGGGATTAAGACCAACGCGAGTAACGAGGGCATTGGAGGTGTACTCCTTCAATATGAGGATGACGGAACGAGTCACCCAGTTGCATATGCTAGTCACCAATTATTACCACGCGAAAAGAGATATGCCACTATAGAGAAGGAAGCTCTATCAATTATCTGGGTTATTGACAAATTTAAAATGTACTTGATAGTAAAAGAATTTCAGATAGAAACTGACCACCTTCCGTTGGCCTATATTCGGAATGTATGGCACTCCAACGGCCAAATTATGCGCTGGAGTTTACTCTTGCAAGACTACCAATTTAAGATAAATTATATAAAAGGTTCCGATAACCAGGTCGCTGACGCACTCAGTAGGAATGCGTTACCAAATAGTGTAGATTACTTGTATTCGTAGGATTAGGATCTCCATGTATGTATATACCGTCTTGTACGACTTAAATTAGATTCTCTTGTAATATAATTAGTTAATATATATGTCTGAATTTTGTGGCTCAATGTCTATTTTTTTTTCTCGTATGTATATATATTTGTACCCATTAAATTACGTATAAATTATTTTGTCCCATATGTAGTAATTATATATCATTTCATTGCTCCATGTCCCTTTTATGATTAAGTTTGTATTAAAGGTTAGTTTCCCCTATAACATAAAGGTACGGTCGGTAGGTACAAGAAAACGATTTCCCCACAACGGAGCTCTATCGTTGTCCCTTCTCTCTTTTTTTTCGAAGTGACAACTTCCCCCGGAATGGAGGGGTGTGATAGAACGGTTTGAGGCCGCTTAAATTCAACCGCTATCACATGTTGTTTAGAAACACGTTGCTACCCACGTGCCTCTTCGCGTCGAAGCCGGGCGCCTTATTACCACCTGAGTCAATATTTAACCAAGGAGGTTCATCCCCCCCCCCCCGTTTTCGCCCCATGCGTCGATCTCGCTAGATTCAGTTAGGCTCATGGGCAGATAAGGTATGTTCCAAGGCGCAGCTGGGGCAGTCCCTCGAAGCCCCCACTCCATTGTCCCCTACGCCGAGGGGATGGCTCCGACTATTTATATGGAAACTTTACCGATTAGATCAGATCAGATCCAGATTATCTTCGCGAGACATCACGCCGATGCGGTCTCACCTTGTGCACCATGGGCCCTCTACCTCGAGATCCACTATTTTTGTGCAGAAGAGGCCAATATTGCTTGAGTGCCAAGGTTCGAGCCTTCAAGACGCCAAGTTCACAAGGCCCCCCTGTTGTTCAGAAAGAGAACAACGTTAGAACAGCCATGGTTTTTTAAGCCCGTTGACAAGAACGGTTCTCACCCTTCCCCCCCTGTTGTTTAGAAAGAGAACAACTTTAGAACAGCCATTGTTCTTTGAGCCCGTAGGCAAGAGACGGTTCTCATTCCCAAGACTTCACGTCAGGATAATTTAATCCCCCCCCCCTTCGGCTGGAACTCGCCAGCGGACCGAAGGTTCTTTCGCGTCGCCTTCCTCTCCACAACAATTTGTAATTACGTAAGCTGAGCATTATCTTTGAGTACCTAACCTTTCGTCAACCCTACCCTGTGCTTTAAATGGTTTAGCGATCCATTCCATCCCTTTAATTTTTATTTGTTTACCTTTTTAAATCTCTCCTAAATCTTAATCCTCGGATTAGTAAGATATTCCCACGACCCTTTCCATTCTCTGTTTATGTAAACATTTTCCGTTTAGTGTGTTGTTGATAGTTTAATGAATAAAACTCTATTTTATTAATGCTAGCTATATTATTATCTTTGAGCTCAGTTCCACTTCTTAAGCATATTGAAGATAAATAACATCGGTCAACCAGATAACCGCGCACTCGAAATATAAGAATATTTCCCTCAACGAATAGTTATATATGGTATATCGTCGAGAGTCTATTTTACGACACTGCTAATAAATAGGAACCGATGGATCGATAAAGCATGAACAATTGGTAATAAAATAAGAAAGATCGATTTAGATATGTACTCATTTCGGACTATGAAATAAGAATGAAGAGAAAGTATTAAAAATTTATAATTCTACCGCCATAACTAACAACCCAACATAGTGAAGAAGTGACTGGGTGGCAATAGCAATTAAAAGAGGCATCAAATCCACCGAAATTCCAATTGAAGATGAAGCATACATACTCATTAAAAGAGAACTAGAAATTACTCCATTAACCCTAATCCACTCTCGTGGATAAGAGTTAAAATTATACATTATATATTTAATTATTTCTACCTTTATAAGTGACCTTGCGGTAGCAGATGCACTCGTTTTTTTTTCGTGGCATCTCCTGTAAACCTATTCCACAAGTGATTTCTTTTTTAGCAAGTTGGACATTTTGTACTTTTACCAATCTCCCCTGTGCTAGCCAAATATTATTGTTACACTCTTCACAAGAGGCCCTAAAACACCATTTTGCTTATCTTACACCTTCCCACCCGTGTAGAACTTGTTCGCTCCGCATTAGCTGCATGTAACTGGGTTGGGAGAAATCTTAAAAGCTCTGCAGCTTCTCTTGATGTTTGGGAAATTCTTTGCTTTTCCTTTTGAAATCAGGCTTCTGAATATGATCTTACAAGTATTTTTGTCAAGTTTTTCAGGAATACCTTCCTTTGATATTGGGGATTTCTTTGTCGGAAAATAAGGAAGGCATTTTGAACACTTACATTGATCATATTCTAAATTACTAGCAGAGGCCAGTGAAGAGTTTTCCTTCTTAATGTGAATTTTTCTATGTTTTGCTCGGATTGGTCAACTCCTTTTTTTCCAAAATTGTAATCTAAAATTAGAACGGGTTAATTAGCTTTCTCAAACAAACACTCATCTCCTTCATGACAATATGAGTAGTGGAATTGTAGGTGAAGAATCGAGTGCACACAAACTCCGCCTCCTATGAGAGTATCCAGATACGTACACATGCATATGAAGTAGCACTTAAGTCTTCTTAACTCCAACCACGCCCAACACCCCCACCCCACCCCTAGCCTTGGTCAGTACTAGCCTTGGTTTCATGCAGAGATAGTTAACTTTGATTGGCCCAAATGTTTTCCAATCGATAAATAAGGAGACAAATATTGCTTCTTTTTTTCTCTAAGAAGTCGAAGTGAAGTAAAGAGATAGCTATTTATCAAACTTTATTTTCCAACTTTGAACTCGCTCCATCATCCGACTTGAATAAACATATTTGTTTTTTCTCTAAGAGGTCACAATGAAGTAAAGAGATAGCTATCTTTTGTTTAAGCTTTTTCAACCCCTACCCCATTCCCCCTCCCTCCATTCGTAGAGATATAAAAAGGGCATTCTATACCTTCTTCATTTAATTATTATAGATCACAGCTTGTTGGAAAGAAGCTTTTACCCTCGTACGCTATTTTAATTTTTTTTAACTAAGTGTAAGAAAATGAAAGACTGACAGAAGATGAATGGAAATCTTATAGGGATATTTGTGACTTTCTTGAATATTTCAGCGTTTGTCAGTGTTCAGCTCCTTAACAGAGTAAGTGATTTTCTTCTCATTATTTTAATAGTTTTTTTTAAAAGTCTAGCTTGATATAATGATTTATTTTGCTTTTAAACTCAAATATACAGATTTATTTTACTTTTAAACAGAAATATGCATATATTTTCTCCAGATTAATAAGTTGAAAATAAATATTTAATTTATACTACCCAGGTTACATAATATATATATATACAATTTGTCAATAGGACACAATTCATTTAATTGAGTGTACAGGATAAATGCTTTTTCTTTAAATTCTATTAAAAGTATTCTTTACAACGATTTCTTTATTTCTCTGATCATTATATAAATCAAATTGCTCAATAAAAGATCGATATGATTTACCGTTTGTCAGCAGCTGAATAAAATAGACACAAAACAAGCCACATGAGTTTGAAAGTAACTCTGAACTCTGAATGGATTGACGATAATAGTTTTATTCACTTTTACTAAGTTTTTACGAATATAAACATCATTCTGGAACCCTGTCAAAATAATACAAACCTTTTTTGTTAACAAACAAAGCGATCCAATGCAAACCGGGTCGATGGCTGCTGTCCAGATTAATTATCTAAGCTGCTGGCAGTTTTAAAGGTAAACATAGATTAGTGTCCCACAAAACATCCATAAAAAACTCGTTTGTAGTTTTATCTCGATACATTAGTTCTTCTATTTCTACTGCATTCATTTTATTAAGAATAAACTAATACTTTCTTAGACTTATATATCTCAATTACAGACTGAAACTCTGTATATATAACAAGGGAGACCGGTTCTATTAATGGAGATATAAACTGTAACTGTACTGACAATATTCCCTGTTGTATAGGATCGGAGCATTCTCCAAGACAAGTAGTACTCTTGACCTGATTTAGGTTAATACATAAATATTTTTACTTTTATAAATTGTTCATAAGTAAGTCCAATACTCTTCCCACCTCCAATACACCCTATACAGTTATATAAGGAGTAAAAAGCCCTTGACGCAAATGTATCTGTATCGTCCGAATAGTCTAATTCAAATGGTCTTTCCACTTCATTACCGTTTATATCGATAGTGATGCAATTCACATTATAAGGTTTAAATTCAAACGGTGATGCATCAAAACTACCGTAAAATGCAGAATAATCAACCATTCCTATAACCATGCGTATAGGTATTCCCCCATGAAGATATCTTCCACACTCCTCATTGATATTCCACTCACAATTGTAAAATTTGGCATGTGAACTTGTGTGATAGGGTACTTAGCGTTTTATTTAAGCAACCTATTTTCCTTCTCTAGATAAGCTGATGCTGAAAGAGGGGCTTTTCTAATGTAAAGAAAACTCTCTCTTAATTCGATTTTAGCTTCTAAACCGGTTTAGCTTCTAAATAGTGTAAATGAATGTGGTGCTCTGGATAACTTTATCTTTATTGAGACTTCATTAATTAACAGCTTATGTTGTGAGAAGAAATCAGTGTGTAGTTTTCCATATACATCAATAAGTTTTTTCTCAGATCTGCTTTATTTCTTTTCTATACTTTCTTTACTAAAGTAATATCGTGCAGTGAAAGAAAAGGAGATTTTTCTTTTTTAGTATAGTTCAACAGGGTCTCTAAATATGCACGATGGGGGTAATTCTTTCCGATCAAATTTACAGATGTTTCATTTAAATGAATATCAACATTGCTGAACAAAGTGTGAAGAATATTATTTTCAGGTAAAACATTCCTCCCATCTAGAAGTTAGCTTCCATTTGACTTCGCTATTTTTGCTTTAATATAAAGATAAACCTCACTAGGGTCTGCATAATACCATCCGTTACCAGATACATAATATTCAACCGGTGTGAGGTTGCAAGAGATATTGCTTTCAACGATGGAAGTTTGGGTTGGTTGAACAGTAAACAAATCAAGTTCTGTCTTGGAACAGATATCACTTGTTGGATGAAGAGCATTCATTTTACACGTGTAAGATTTACATCCGTTGATATCTTTATGAGAACATCTATGAAATGTCTGATGGTTTATATTATGAGAAAATACATCCCTAGCCTCATTATCATCATCTATTTTCAACTTACTTCTATTCTTAAACTTCTGATTCATCCATTTTCGCTTATTAATTACACCTATTTTTTCTGATTTCCTCTCATTATTCCTCTCAGATTTTAACTTTCTTCTAATATACTGTCTAGTATTTTGTATCTTTAGTGATATTATTTTTTAGCCTTTCCAGCTGGTCTCTCAGTGCTTGCTTCTCACTCTTTCCATGCACAATATCTTGAACAGTATGGAAACCGGCTGAAATAGCCTTTTTTCCTAAATAACGAGCACCACTCTTTAGATATGGTGCTGCATTTCGGAATAGGAAGGAGAATAGAGATCCAAAACCATGTTCTCTATGAGCTTTTAACCCTTTAAACACCCGTGGGCCATTCAACATTTTTAAGATTATTTTTTTTAATATCTAGTCCTAATGTGTAGTTTTATCATCAAATGACCAAGAAAGAATGAAAAGTTTTTACTTTTAACCATTCTTATATAGATATAAATTGATCTAAAGCCCCCAGAGCTTAGATTCAGATAGTGTGTATTAACAAATGTTATACTGAATGAACCATCATTGAAAGGAAGATGAATAATTCTCATCAGCCTCGACTGTGTCCCGCCTACTAACTGATAGTCTACAAGGTTAGAGTAAATGTAAAATCTATATTGAACGCTATACAATGATTTCATTTTGGGATATCATCTCTGATAGATCTTTTTATTATAGTGGAAAATTCTTTTGATACATGAATTAATATATTTTCTTTCATTTTCACATTGAGCAATGAACCTGAAGTGAGCATTAACATATAATCAGTAGGCATTTTCCGTTGCTCTCTGTCAGATTGAAACATTAAATCTTGAGATGATAATTTCTGTTTCATTTTTACATTCATTTTCTCTATGAGTGCTTTTTAATTTTCGTAATGTACAGCGTCTATCCATATCTCATAATAAATATAGTCAATTCCTTATATTTTTTGTTACCTTTCCTCTTGCCAATATAGTATTTGATGCATAGTTGTTTACTTCCGCAATTTTGCGATAGATTGTGAATGCGTGTGTAGACTTAGTAACATTATAGTTATTCCCTGTAAATTGAAACTCACAAAGACCTACTTTATACTGCCTTTGGTTTGTTATTATGGATTTGTGCAACTCGATTCTATAGTCAGACATGGAATTTTGAGGTTAACCATCCAGGGAGGATGAGGAAGAAAGGGTGACATAAAATCTCTTTAGGTCCATCTTTACAACTGATATAAAACCTTCCACATCCGCCACCTTTATATAATTTTATGAATGTATTTGCTCAAGATTTTATGGGGATATAACATGCCTTGATATATGAGTTAAAAGATTCTGGGTACCCTCACCATTTTAGTAAATATAGCTTGTTTTTTTCCATGCCCTTTCGCTTTAGCTATCCTCTCCTCTACATATTTCTTACGGGAGTCAAATTTTACTTCCTGTAGTTCTTCTTCATTAACCCCACCTTCAGTATGTTCTCTATTTAAATCTTTAATATAATATAAGGCTAATACATTTGAGATTTTATATATCTTATAGATTTCCTCACTCCAGCCTATTTCGTACGCTTTTTTTTAATTTCATGGAAACGCGTGAGATTCGAACATAATCACCGATTTTTTATAGAAACCTCTTTATTTTACCTTCAGCTCTCTGATTCGGTATAGCAACATCGTGTATAACTTTGAACGGTGTGTTTCCAATCATCCTATGTCTATAATTATAATAAGCCTTTGTAAAATCATCTAATACGTCGATGTATTTCCAGGTATTTTTAAAAGTAAAGTATCTGAAAAGTCTTTCATTAATTGTTCTTTGTACACTCTCTACAAGACTAGCTTTGTTTAGAGGGTGAACATGATAAATGACGATATTAAATTCACTTAATAAACGTTTCATCTTATTTCCTTCAAACTCTCCTCCATCATCAGAACATATATACTCGTAACTTGGAATCCCTCCGGATTCTTCCATGAAATTTATTGCAGCATTTGACACTACCCGGTCCCTCTTCTTCTTTAAAGGACTTAACCAGAGATATCTAGAATATACGTCAATTACAAAGAGTATGTAGCGTACACTATAATTAAAACTTTCACATTTGTACATCACAGTTAAATCTAGTTGCCAAATCTCGTTAGAGCCTTGTGCTTTTACGTGTTTGGTCTTGAATCTTTTTTGAACGACTTTATGTAATGTATAGCTATCCAAAGCTGAGAGAAAGCTTCCCACATCAGATTTTTGTGTGATCTTTTTTACAGATTGGTGTAGTCGATTTATCCTACCAAAATATGTTGGTAGACGCAAGGATATATATAAGCGTAACAATCGACAGTTCATTTCTAACTGAATATCTGACTAGCTTACCTTAAAATCCATTTTTATTTTACATCTAGATTAAAAGACATAATTTCAATTAGAATTTCATGGATGCTCGCAACCTTATCACTTTGTACACATTTACTCATTCTCTGAATCAAAAGAGCTGGATTAATCGAATCGGGAAAACGGTATTCGATATGTAACGTGTAAAATGATCAATGTTTATTTTTAATCCAACCCTATATTTTTTCAAATTAATATCAGAAGGTTTTTTTTATATGATCCAGTATTTGAATAAACATATTTGTTAAAGAATTGTGCTCTGATAAAATATTATTTCTATCTTGAGTAAAATGAAACTTTCTTCTTGCAAGTTTTGATGACGCAGTCTGGTGACACTCCACCCTCTGGACTTTCATCGTGAGACTGGTTGATAAATAGATATTCTATTAAATTCTCTTTACACGTAATGGTTACGTAGTCGTGAAGATCCCTGAGGAAATTTTTTTTCAAAAGTTCGATACTGTTCCCCCTCTTGTTGAGAAAAGAGTGGGACTCATCAAACGAGATATTTTTTATATACTGAACTTTTGTGATGGTGGGTTAAACCCACCTTCACCATCAGTTTTCGCCATTCATCAAATCTATCGTTGAATGTAAGATTACAGACATCAGCCGCATTCTGTAAGCATTTCATTTGACGAAAACTTTGATAAAACTTGTCTTCAAGATTTGGAAAAGTGTTAACCTAATACTCATTGCACAGCGCATTTTTAAATCGTGTAGAAATAAACTCTTCATCCTCTTTCCAGTAAATACCGAAATAGATACTTGGAAATAGACTGCTAAGGTTAGTCTCCACTAAACACTTTAACTGCTTTACACCTTAGGCCTTCACTAAACGATCAACATAAGATCAACTTTCCTGTTTTAACCCGTATATGCAGCAAACACAAGCCAAAACTCATCCTCACTAAGGAATAATTTATTGTTATAGCGGGTACTTCCATAGGTATTTTGAAAGATCCCTCTAACATAAACGAATTTTGTTCTAGTAATCTTCAAAAGGCTAAATACATTTATTTTATATTCTGTTATATAACTTGTTTCACCTGGAATCGAGATATAGCTTCTTACGCGTGAGTATTCGTGTGAATTTGGACAGACAGTGAGACAAAAGTCATTAGGATAGGGTTTCTCTGACGCGGTTTGAATTTTCATTTTTTTTTTCTTGTATTAACATAACAGTGGAGTTGCCAAACCCTTGAGTTTGAAGTAGAAGAAGTTAATGCATAAGTAATATTTTCTAATTCTTTTCGCCGTTGCGAATTTTTTAAAATAGATTTCGAGAAATTGGAAGATATTAACTTTGCTCTTATTTCTTCCCAGAAGAGGGGTGGTTGTCTTTTCCACGTTGTATTTAAATCATTAAAGAGGTTAATAATGTTAGATTGTGGGAGTCTTTTACCGTCGATTGTAATGACCTCATTATTATCTCAACTAAATCCTTCTGTATTTTTTTGAAGTATGATAAATTAATCTACTCCTTTCACAAACATTAGGATCCAGTGTTCCTAGTACTTCATCTGCATATTCATTTATTCCATCTCTATCATTCTGGTTAACATTAGCAGGAGGTGAGTTTACAACCTTATCATACTGTTTTAAATAATTTTCCAAATTGTTCTGATAAAGTATAATACGTTTATCTGGTGGTATGTGTGAATTATTGAGTATAGTAGTCAATTCTCTCTCCAAAGATAGAAGTCTTTCTTGAGATGGTATCAAGTTTGAGGGTAGCTCTCTCTCTTTCTCGGTATAGACAATAATATTTTCATCTTGGAAGCTTTGAGAAAAGAGGTGTTAGAACTCAGAATAGGATTTGTAGAAACGATCCTCCATGCTGACTTATTATTTTTTTTCTTTTGACGTATATGAATGGGCTTCCGAGCTAACATACGTATCAACCGTTTGAATCGGGATATGTTTTGTTTTGCGCTGCTGTCATCGGAACATTACCTTTTATTAGATTAAGACACATTTCACATACAGATTTGACAGAATCACTATCCATGCTTCTATAATTGATTTTTTTATCATTTTAGAAAGTGCAGGGAACGCATGGAAGAGATACGTGTATCTTTTCATTTTATGGTTCATTCTAAAATATATACGCTTTTGATTTCATTTGGAAATATACCCGTCCGTAAGGTAAATCGTACAGTGTTTCTCGCACTAAAGTCGCAGAGCAAGTAGCAATAAGGTTTTGAGACTGCTTCTTTATATATCTTCATGAAGCTCTTACGTTCACCACGCATTATTTTTCCAGCAAATGTATATATATATATATATATATATATATATATATATATATATATATATATATATATATATATATATATATATATATCTGGGATATGTCCCTCCTCTGGTTAAATCAAACTATATTGTGACAATTTAGGTCTAAATCGCGCATATAAGAATATTTTTATAAAATAGATTTTGAGCCAAGAGGAATATTAAGATATTCATATGGTGGGAGGAAACTGTAAATATCTCTGATATATTTACATCTATCTTCTGCATTAAGTCATCTAAAATAAGGTGTGTATCATTTTTTTCATCTAGAGATGAAACATCGTACACACTCATGAAACATCACTTTGTTTTTAAATTCTCCATAATCTTTCTGCCATACAGTATAACACCAGATGATTCTATCAACACGTTGAGTAAACATTTTATCTCTATTCCGGAGTAAACGATATAGGAAGTAGAGTTTTCCGCTAGAAGTCGCCCCAATGATCGATGAAGTATATGGGGTTATAAATTTAAATTTGTTCACACTTCTTTACTTATACTTTTCTTATGTACAATGAATGATACAGCTTCTTCCGGATAACTATATACAAATCCTCTCTCTAAAAAAAAAACTTTCATACCTCCTTCACTCATGATTTTCTTTTGTATAAGGAATGGCCAACATCTTTAAGATAACTATAGACAAAATGTTTTTTTTCTTTATAAATCATCAGAAACGATGTTTACTCTCCCTGCAAAAAGGCGAAAGATCCACCAAAACGATCCGACCTTCACCTATTTATCCAACCTCTCATCGAAAGAAGGTGTCATCGGGGTGGACTCCGAGTACGTATTTGTCACTCATGCTTTCTTTCTGTATAATGAATACGTAAACTTCTTTTAGATAAATATATACATCATTTTTCCCTCTCTTTAGATTATCAAAAGAACATCAGAGAGAAAATCGTTCTTGTGCAAAAATTACGCCAATAAGTGAAAACAGATATGAAAATCTTCTGATTATTATTTATCGTGTAATCGCGGAGAATCCAGAAGAAGCTGGTCTTGCTATAGTAGTTGCGTGATGATTATGGTGTAAATATTTATATGTTTTCAAATTATGGATGTATTCGGTGATACAATCTATTTACACATTCCATTCTTTCAACTACGTTAGTCGACACTATTCGGTTATATCATGAGACGATTCGAGAGAGCATTCCAATCTGCGAACACAATCGAGATTAGTACCTTTAATCTCACAGTTAGCGTTTACAGAATTTCTGCAGGGCATGCTGTAATACCATCCAATGTCAGATTTGATGGACATAATATATATATAGAGGTCATATAAATTCTACAGGCTGCGCATTTGTTTCCTCAGTCCACGCGAAAAAAATGGAGGAGAATGTTTGCGCAAAAACCTTTAGCTTGCAACAATAATAAAAGAGTCTCAAGAGTTGGCAAGAAGATGTAATCTTGTGTAGGAAGAGTCTGTCAATGTAGATCAATTCTCCTTAATAGAACTAGAGCATAGATGCAGGTTCCTCATATTTATGGCTAAAGCCGATGAACGTAAATTCAAATTACTTCATCGACCAACTTATCCTGAAAAAAACAGCTTCACTCCTATTAATTGGCCTTGAAGGTAAAACTTACTATCCATTTCGCCACCTTAGTGATACATTGAATTGCCTTTTTTAATAAAAGAATTTTTAATCACGGGATGTGTTTTTCTTACTATACGTTCCATGACAACGTAACAGTCCAGCTAAAACATTGTAAAGGGGTATGCAGTCAGTGTCTTGGGCATTGTGATGGGGAAAGAATTCGAGGGATTTTATGTGATTAGTTTAATCGCTTATTCTACAGCCAATCCTGTTTTGATACGCACAAAAAGCTTCATACTTGTGTGAATATTAGCATGTGTCTTAGATGTAACCATATAATCATGCAGGGTGCAAATTGCATGAGACGACACGAGTATGAGAATTAGTTCTGCTCTAAATGTTATGTATACTATAAAGCAGATGGAGTAGGGCATACATGCTGGATAAAGAGATCGAAGTAGTCGATGGTTAAGAAATGAAATGCCGTATATTATGATATTGAAACCTATAAAGAAGTGGGATCATTTATACTTTCTACATATACATTGGTTATGCAAATAAGCTTTGAACTCTGTTCTGATAATGAGAATGATACATATGATAAATGTAAAAACTGTGGTCTACGAACAATGATTTTTCAAAGAGATGGTAAAAACTCTCCTTGTAAACCCTTTATAGAAGAGCTAATACGAATAAGAGGATCGGGAAAAAATGTGAAAACATATGTGATGGCACATAGCAATGCCAAATTTGATGCCCAATTTATCTATGATGAACTACTTCAATGAAGCGGGAACGAAATATTTTTATAATAGAGCTCGTTCGGGACATAATTTTTAAGAACACACTCCTATTTAGGCCTTTGCTGAAAAAACTGCCCAAAATAATGGGAATCCCCGAAATGGAAAAAGGTTATTTTCCTCACGATTTTATTTCAGAGGAAACTTTCAACAACGAGGAGAAATTTCACTTTGTCAGTAATTTTTATTCGAATTTCCAGAAAGAAGTATACAATATTAGTACAGAATGTTTTAAATATTGCATTTAAGATGTTTCTATCCTTCGCCTGTATTTTGAGAAGTTTAGGTGTTCGTTCATCAGAAGATTTAACATTGATCCGATGCAGTCTTGCATCACAATAGCCTCATTGTGTTACAAGGTAAAATATAGATGTCTTCTTACGAGAAAATTCTATTGCACTCATCGACAGGAAGAAATTCAAAGCTTTTTCTTATAAGTCTATACGTTGGCTTATGCTTGAAAAACGTTTTAGAGAAATCCCGATTTTCCATGCAAGAAACGGTGGTGAGGGGAGCCTTTCTGTTGGTGGAAGATTATTTTTCCTGACGTGTTTCCATCTTCAGGATGAGTAACTGTTTCTCTTTCATGGGTGCTATTGGCATGGATGCCAGAAAAAACTGTGATATAAAACAGGATGTTTCCATTGGTGGACGTGGGTCGTTGGACCGATATTATCACACTTTTTGGTGGTAGATGTAACCCATTTATATTATACTCCCCCCTAACCGAAGGTATGAAAATCCATTATGTTGATTTTTGCTCCTTATATCCGTACTGTATGAAAATTAATCCCTATCCCGTAGGATCACCTAGACGTTGCGTATCTGTGCGAGAATTTACTCAGTGTGTGAATGAAGCATATTTCGGTATCGTGAAATTTGGTGTTTCCCCTCCTAATGATCTGTATATTCCAGTTCTCCCTCAATCCGTAGATGGTAAACTTACTTTCATAATCTGCACTACATGCGCTAAGCAAAACTCACACGCATGTGAACACTCTGAAAAGCAACGTATGATTTCCGGAGTGTACACAACCCTTGAACTGAAACTTGTACTGGAAAAAAATGTATAAGATCAAGAAAATCTACGAGATTTGGGAGTTTGAAAAGAGAGATGGTTTGTTCGCAGAGTATATAAAAACTTTTCTAGAAGAAAAAGTAGAAGCTTCTGGCTTCTCACAAGAAGTAATTGGTGAGAATGAAAAAATAGAATACGTGAAAAGGGTGAATCATGTTGAGAGGATAAACATCCAAATAAACAACATCGAAAGGAATCCTGGAAAGCGTTTTAAAGCGAACTTCTGCCTAAACAGGTAAGGATTTCTTCCGGGATTAGATTTTTTTTTGTGTTGATATATTACTTTCAAGATGTGATTTATAAAGGTTAAGACATTATACAACTAATATAAAGTCAATAATTTCTAAACTTAAGGCGATAATACTACTATAATAATAAATCAAAAATCATCCCATTAATCCTGATCATACTTATCTCTTTTACAGTCTCTGGGGAAAATTCGCCCAGAGGATTCGCGGAATGCAAACGGTCATCTGTGGTTCGGTCCATGATGTAATCGACCTGATCAAAAACGACGATTACATTCTGAACTCGTTGGATGTATTTGGTAATGCATACATTGCAAAAGTGGAGAATGCTGAACATGTAGAAGTAAGTTGACTCCCACGCAACGAACCTTCCAATTGCAGCATTCACAACCACCTATGCTCGAATTAAGCTCTATGGCCTCTTAGACCCGTTAAGTGAAAGGTTGTTGTACCTCAACTCGAAGAATTCCTAGGTAATCTCACTGATGAGATCAAGGATGTGTACGGTACTAATGCGTATGGAGATTGATTCTGCTCTACGGGTCCCAAATCCTATTCAGGACGTATCCAAACGCTGAGTGTGGTGAAGTATATACTTCGTGTTAAAGGATTAACCATTAACACTCACACGAAGGATATAATAACCTACGATACTATAAAACGCATAGTATGAATGATGATAGAAATATCCGCGTACCATTTATTGGTTTCCGAGCCGAGGAACAGAGTGGAGTGAAAGAGGTAAGAGGGGAAAAGGTTTTGAGAAAGACTTTTCGGAAACGTGTTGAGCTCCCAGGGAGTTACCGAACAATACCTTTTGGTTTCAAAGGGACCTTACAAGATATTTAAAAAAAAATCCATTGAATACCTGACAGCTATTATTAGCTTTTTTTATGAGCATATATATTTTTTTCAATTAATAATAATATTCTCTGATTTACATGAATAAAATAAAGATGAAATAATACGCGTTATGCTACCAATGTTTTATTTTGTCTAAAAAATAACTCATCACATTCTCTTGCCCGTGTGAGAAGGGGAATTCTTTCATCCTTGCCTCTTCAATCTTGGTTTTCATCGTATCGGTGAGCTTATGGGAATACCATGAGAGAAATCTAAATAAAAAGGGTTTTATGTCAAATATGGCGATGTTCACTACTTTCTCCCCATCATTCACAATGTTAGGATACAATATGCAGAAAAACCTAGCCACCCATGTATTGCGACGATCGGATAGACCTCCTACATAGAAAAATTATCCATAAACTCGTTTTTTAATTTTTCATCCATGATAAGATCTTCTAAATCCATAAACTAGAGATTTTCAATCATTTCATTTCCGTTATTATAGTTTACAGGTAATTGGACTGACCCACTATAGAGAAATTCAATCCAATCAATTGGGTGATTATGAATAAGTCACAGAAGATGATCATAGAAATCAGCCGTAGATAAATAGTCTGTGCAAAATTTATAATCCGATCCACACACATCTTCATTTGAAAATATTTACTAAGTCTAGGTGTGGTACAGTGTGGATGGAGGATCATTTATGAACGTGTGACACACAAAGAGGTTTAACGACAAATGATTTAAACGAAGGGCAATTGGAGGAACCAATCATATAATTGTAAAAGGTTAAATGGCAACTCCACGGTTATGTTAATACAAGAAAAAACCTGGAAATTGAAAACGCTTTCAAGTGTGTGTGTGTGTGTGTGTTGCGTGTGTACGCATCTGGATACGCTCATAGGAGGTCGAGTTGAATCGTTAGAAAAATCTTAGTGGAGTGGATATGTGGAGGGGGGATAAGGAGATTTGAGGGCGAGTCCACTTTTTTAGAAAGATCCAGTGTGTATGTGTGTGTGCGTGTAGACTCTGAATCCTTAGAAAAAGGAGTAAGTGACCAAAGTATTAGGGGGAGGGGACACCTGCATGTCACCAAGGCTGGTAGTGATTAATGCTAGTGCTGGGGTGGGCTGGGAGGAAGGGAGGGTTGGGGGGTAGGGAGCCTTGAGTTCAAGTCCATGTGAGTGTGTACGTATCTTGATACGCTCATAGTAAGCCGAGTTTGTGTACACTCAACCCTTCACCTACAATACTATTAACATGATGTTACTTTGATGGGCATATGCAAACGCATTTGATTGCACTGATCCTTTGATCCGCCTTAGGGGTTGAGGAATCTGTTATCTGTTTGACCTGATTGTTCCCAACAAAGTAAGATACTTTTCTAATAATGCAATAATGCAACAGCTAAACGATGCGACGTAAAGAAGTTGTCTGTAATGATCTCACGTTCAGCTTTTTCGTAGGGTGTGTATAATTCGAGCACAACATCCTTTGCAAGATTCCGACGTACTCCTTCTCTTTTGCATTCAGCGCATAACCACTCTTTGCTTCACATAACTGCAAGATTTTTAGCCTATATTTTCTTGGTTTTGTTGGAATGTAGGTCTTTCCGGGAATTAGTCCTCGGTAGCTAAACAGTTGTTCATCCACAGTTAGTGTATCATCAGGAATCTAAAATTGAGAAATACTTTCTTTAAAGGCATTTCAGATCTCGCTGATTGCAGCTAACCTGTCTTTTTGCAGACGTACCTACCGACTTTTGTGATTATCGAACCTTATTGCTCTCAGGAAAAAAACGTAAACGTTCCTTTGATAATATAGCTCGATAAATTTGACTCGCATCCACTAAATTCCATAAATTATCAATAGAAGTAAAATTATGTCCATCAGCTCCTGCATATAAAATGAGCCCAAAGACGCGCTTGAATGTCCACGACTGTATATTCCATCATGTTAGTGTACACATCCTTTGCATTAGCTCTCAGATTTTAAATATTGTCTCTCACTTTTCTGTTTGTATATCTGAATATGGGGTAACATGTCATTTGTAATGAAAAGAATGAATGCTTCTTTTTCACTGTCTGGGCTAGCTAAAGTTCGAGGTTTATGTTTGTTCACATTTCTGCTTCGTCTACGTGATAAAAATGGAGTAGAGGAAAATAGGCTTAAGCCACCCTCCATTTGCATTCCATCTTGTGTACATTTTTGATCGTCTTTCTCCTTGGATGAAACTTCCTCTCTAGATATTTCTTTAAAGATTGGAAGCTGATGTATCTGTCTTTCTTCATCTTGCCCTTCTCTTTTTTGAGAGTCATTCTATCACAACTGGTATCTTCTTCTATCGGTTCGTATTCCAT
The DNA here is from genome assembly GCA_963969495.1 of Ceratothoa steindachneri. Lineage (NCBI taxonomy): Eukaryota > Metazoa > Arthropoda > Malacostraca > Isopoda > Cymothoidae > Ceratothoa > Ceratothoa steindachneri. The sequence continues at coordinate 73,393,329 of OZ018334.1, forward strand.
ATCAAAGGAACCTGCTCCCAATTTATCTTTACTAGGACCTTCATCACACGCAAGTGTTGAATTATATTTTCTTCCGATGAAACTATACACCATACACACTTCATGACTACGAAATAACTGGATTGTTATTTGTTACCGTCTTCGTGCATAAAGCCAGAGTGTACGACACGTTCCGTAAAGATTGATTCCCAAGAGTAAGAGGACCAAAATGTATTGTAACAAAATGTAACACATGAGAGGTTTAAATTAATTTTAAGTATTTCATTCATAAGTAAATTAATATTGTAAAGAAGATTTTTTTTCAATATTATTATTCCACATTGCCATCATATTGTACCCACGTCCCGAAGACTATATTATTTTCAAATATGAATCCAACTATTTTCGAAATTGTCATAAAAGGTTTCACATGAGTAGATGAGTGTTAATAATATCGAGGGGATACCAAACACCACGGAGAAATTTCTTACCATTACATAATTTCATTACAATATCCGGAGAAGGTCACCAAAAAATTGTCATAGTTGACAAAAATGCAAGATACCATGAAATTGGATACAGAACAACGAATAATACTGACAGAAATCTAGAATTGATGTTAGAAAGAAACTTTTTTTAAAATAATGGGTCCAGATTACCCCACATATTTTACAACAAATACAGCTACACACCGCTACATAGTCCTAAGCAGCTGTGCTATGCCATTAAACTTTCATATTGAAACGGTAGCAATTTATAGCAGCAAACATGTAGGAACACTGCCAAAAATGAATCAAAATCTGATACAGATACCTGCATTTAAATAGAAACAATATCATACAGTATATTGGAGGAAGTACGAGGGGCGGTCAATAAGTTTTGCGAATCGGTAGGGCAAAACAGAGGAAGGGGGATGGCTGTTTGTGGGAGTGTTAGGACAAGTTATGACAAGTCAGGACCTGCAGCCACACGCTCCTGCCTCGTCTTTTTAAGAAGCAGTAGCTGATCGCAGATCGTCAGTCACAAATTTTTGAAGGAAGGCAAAAATGCAAAAGAGATCCATGAACGCATGGTTGCAGTGTACACCGACACCTCCCCTTCCTATGCAACCATCACTCGCTGGAATAGGGAGTTCCCCCATAGTCGTGAGTCCCTTGAAGATGACACCCATCCAGGACGCCCGTCAGACGTGACCAACGAGGACATTGTGGCCCGTGTGTAGAAGATCATCTTCGAAAATCGACGGGTGAAAGTCGAATAAATCGAGCGAGAACTTGGAATATCACATGGAAACGTTATCAACATCATCCACGACAATTTGGCCATGAGCAAGGTCTCTGCCTGTTGGGTCCCTAGAAACCTCACGCCCCATTATCGACTTCAACGTCGTCAAAGTTCGGAGGCCAGAGTTGCACAAGCTGCCCTGCGCGAGTGCGGATTTGAGGAGCTTAACCATACCCCTACAATCCAGATCTGGCCCCTAGCGACATCTTTTTATTCCGCCAGATCAAGGCTGCACTGCGTGGACGCCGGCTTGGTGACTATGAAGATGTCCAGCTCGCCGTCTAGGAGTGGATTGAACAGCACTTTTACTCATATTTCGTTTCCTTATATCCAAATTGCGAAATTTATTGACTCCCCTAGTATAAGCAAGGATTAAATAGATATATTGCCAAAGTCATGCCAGACGCTTCACTCATGGGGGGTGATGAAGAGATGAAGCTCTGGTGGCCACAGACTCGAAAAAAGTCCTAAAATCAAGTTAGCGAATTAAACCCGAGCACCAGTGGACCACCGAGATGATAAATAAAAACAAACAAATTAAATGTGCATACAATTCATTATGGCTAGGGGGACCTAGCTCTGACAAATTATAACTAATTGTGCTAATTGAAAACAGAAATGATCTACTTAATAGGTGAACAGCAGGACAAAAGCAGGTATAAACTTATTAGGCAGATAGATTTGAACAAAACACATAAAGAAAATTGGAGAGCAATTAACAGAAAAAAAAGAGTGAAAATAAAACTGAAGGACGAGAAGGGTAACATAATCCAAGAATATCAGGAAATAGAATAAAACTTCCGTCAGCACTGGGAGTCAGTTTTCTCAATTTTACCTCAAGAAAATGAAGACTTATTTGCCTACGCAATAAAATCAACAGGATTAATCCAGGCCAATCGGTAGACCTTAAAAAGGAAAAGACAACTACGGAGCAATAATAAGCGTAATTTACCCATTTAAACAGAAAACGACAGGACCATCATGTCTAATAAAGATTATATTCGCTATCGCTTCAAATAGCATCACCTCTTTAATGGTTGCTTTCCTCACGCAGTACAAACAGCGAAAATATTGCTCTTCCAAAAACCAGGCAAACCTTCAAACCTACTGAAAAGTTTCACGCATATATCTTTATTAGATTTTATCGATAAAATATTTGAAAAAGTAATGACAAGAAGATTAATAGAATATATTAGAGAAAATAATCTATATAATAATTACTAGCTTGGATTCAGGAAGAACAAGGATAGCACCAAAACCTTTAGTCCTAAGAGACGTAGATAAAGCAAGTAAAACAATTTGAAGAGAATTCTCTGCAAATATATGAGGAAAAGAAACGCTAAAATCGTGATAAATGGATATGACAGATCAGAATTTTAAATGGAAGCCAGATTGCAGTATATTCAGTATATACAGCAAACCTGCAGCATCCAAAATTCTAGAGACGCTGAAAATTCAGTTTCCATATAATATCATCCAATGTATGACATCCCTAAGCAGAAATGAAAGACGTCATATACGATTAACGACAATAGAAATCGGTAACATTAATAGATTTGAAATACTATGGAAAATACAGACGAACCCAGCAAAACTTATCGCAATTTCTATTGCAAGAAGGAAAACAGCCGCTATGATACATAAAGGTGAAATGCACAATTATAAATATGAATGTAAAGCTTGGGTTTAAAAATACCATGAAAAAGTTATATAAGTCATCAACGAGAAAGGATACAACGAACAATCCTAACTTTACAATTACTATATTCAATCAGAGGAATCTCTATAAAGAACAAGAGAAAATATATATATAGCAGTGGGCAGGGCAACACTAATTTATCCCCCATTACCATTGCATACGATGTCACAATCAAGTAAAAAGGATATACAAAGACAAAAGAATAAGGCTGTATGATTAATAACGAAAACCAAGAGGATAAAATTGAGCTAGCTACAGGAAGAGGGCATTATACATACCAGCAATAAATAAAGCTCGCAGAAAAAGGACAGGAGATCTATGGGAGAAAATCAATAATCTCCAACAAAGATTTGTATAAAATATCTACACCCCAAAAATCAACGCACTCAACTTCATTTCCAAAGCTCAACACAACTGAAGAGAAAAAAAGCGCCCATATATACTTGATAAGGTGTAGAATAGCAAAAGGGATAAACAAATTCGCTGATGAGAAAAAATTAAGGAAAACCGAATATGATAAATAATACCGAACAGAGATAAATTATCCTATTCTAATAATATCGAGAACCTAAATAAGACAACCGTAACAGAAACTGGACAAAAAAAAACAACCGAAGAAGGAAACAACATTAAATAGATAAAAGAATGAATTAAATGTAAGTCCATTATGGTGACTCGGAATGCACATTAATCAGAAGGTCCTCCATGTAATTTGGGGATGGGATTTATTCCTTTTTCACCTATGACTACCGAGGTTTCTTAACCCGCCTCTACACTTTATTTCAATTATTTTTGATTTTCCATCTTCCTCAATAAACTCTCAACGTAACCTGTCTCCGGACTTCATACCAAGCACGTTCTCCTTTGTTCACTTGAGCTAAGGATCAGAAATGTAGGAAGTTTTTCCAGGAGCAAGTTCGCCGCAAGCCTCCTTCTCTTCTGTCGCCAATGATCGTGGGTGGGAGACAGATGGAAAGACAATAAAAAACAACATAATTTAATCTTCAAATCCATGTAAAATTTTTACTTTATCGAATTACTACGGTTACTTCGCCCTGGCCACCAATATTGGTTTGGGACCCGTTAGTGTGCTTACCTACTCCTGACATTCCTAGGCTCGATTTAACTGGTAGGATTTTTTTTCCTTTTCCAAAAGAATTAAATTAATATAGAATCTAAATTCAGGTTGAGGGTATTTTTGAGGTAACCATTTGATATTTTCCATGTTTTTCATAATATCTGTTAAGCTGTTTTTAATCTCCGTTTTGAATTTTGGGGGGGTTTTGTTAACTATTATAACTATTCGGCCGATTCTAACGAAATTTGAAACTGTTATATTGCCTAGGTCATCCCAAGGTTAGTCCAATAATTATTTTGTTTTGGTAATAAGATCATAACTATTCGGTCGATTATAATGAAATCTGAAATCCTTATGTAGTTTTACATTATATTTCGAATGATAAAATTGCCAATGTCCTTTCAAGATTAATCCTGGAATTATTAAAAGATTTGAATGACGTAAGTGAGACCACGTGATTTTTGGTCAGCTGACATTGTTTAATTTCTCGAAAGGTTTACTTTGTGATGAAAAGGTTGCGTCAAACTTATAGCTCTATTTTTTAGCATTCGTTAGTAAAACGTCTTTTCCATTGTGTGCAAATGTGTCAAAATGCAAGTGAAAAGAATTTAGATCTCTGTTCTCTTGCGCACGGGTCACAGCATGTTTGATATCACCAATTGGATCAACGTTAGCCGGATGAACGTCCACGGCATCACAGAGAGGCCCAAGAACGGGGAAGACCTCAAAGATCTATCTCGTTCAGGCAGACATCAAATTTCAACAGTTTGGGTTTGAGAAAGACCCTCTAAAGGGCTCAAAAGCTCCAAATTATTGTGCTCGAGAAAAAGATTTGGGTGGTTGGCAAAAACTTGAGGTGCGTAGAAATGCCTTATTTCCTGAACGTATGCAAGAACACGACAGGAGCGCTGTCGCCGGTTTCTCAACGACTTGAAGTGTCATAGCAATCGGAATTTCATTTTTTTTCGATGAGAAAAACTTCAAGGTCATTCTGGTCATCAACAAGCCAGAGGGCGGAGTGGTAACTTTAATCAGGCCGTCTCCGAGGTCTGCTACGTTCCCATGACCAAGCGTCCAGCCTCAGTAATGAAGCTCGGCATTATGGGTTTAAATAGCGAGAAGATACAGTCACTATGGTTCGCAGCCAGTTACAGACTCAGCGCGGCCAATTGGATAAACATCTTTGCCAGGAGATTCTTGCCCCGGATGCAAAGATGACAACGAATAAAAAAGGAATGAAGGGAGAAGTGGAAAGACAGACAATAACAAGGTCTGCTGAACAAAAAGTCGCATGCTATCACTTTTTCTGATTTACGACCTTACCACCTTCAAAACTCTCAATTGGCAATTATACCATTCGAGAGAAAATGTCAAACAACATAAGGGGTTAAAAAAACGTTAGAATCGGCCAAATAGTTATGATGTTATTGCCCCCCAAAAAAATTCCCGGCCTAACCTTGGAAGGATATGGCAATTACTTTATTTGGAATATAATATAAAATAACACAATAATTTCAAATTCCATTAGAATTGGACGAAAGGTTATGTTGTTATTGCGAAACAAAATAATTCTCCGGATAACCTTGGGAGGACCTTGTCGGTTATATCATTTAAAGAAGAATGTAAAACAATATAAGGCTTTCAAATTTTGTTAGAATCGGTTGAATTGTTATGATGTTTTTGCCAAAACAAAATAATGTCTAGGCTAAAATTGAGAACTTTGGCAATTATATGATTCTAAAGAGAATATAAAACGACCTACTACTAATTCCAGGAGATGAAGGTCACCTTCTTTAGTTTAGTGTGGCTTCCTTAAGTTATAATCCACGACATATGTTCTGATCCGGCCGCAAAGTGTTTTCCGAGAGGCTTCCCCTTCCATAGAACACATTTTGCTATAGCAAATTCCGATTGAATAAAGCTTTTCCTGCATACGAGATGGTAACATGGTGGCTCTCCTCAGAATTCTAAACAAATCTTCAATTCCGCATACCTATTTTGTTTTGCTACAGGCTTACAGAATAAGCGCAGGGTGTCCACAACATCACTTTAGTGATGCGGAAGATGTTCTCACAACAAAGGACCATTTTAATTTATCGATCTCGCTTGGTGCGGTTGAGTTTTCTACTCTGGAGTGAAACCAAAGCGTTTTCAGTTTCTTTGTTAAGGAGAAGGGTAGGGAGTTTAGCCGTCGCCGGTTGCACCAACTAAACAAGCCCTGTTCCTAAATTGATCTCGCCTAGCCGTGATGGACTCACGATTTTTCTTTGGTCTTATTTTCAACCGACACCTCACCTGGGTTACCTGCATTCAAAGCTATTACGGTTCTTGTGCCCATTTAATGGGATTCTTCGTTCTCTCGCTTTTATCGAATGGTTTGCTGATAGTGATAACTCAATCCCCCTTTTTCACTTATTTGTTCCCCCCAAAATTGAGTCTTTTGCAATAATTACATACTCTTCTGCACTTTAACGTTCATTGTAGATGGTTTATTCAATTTACTTTCCTGGTTTCTGGTTGGTTACTGTTGCCCTCCGCATGTCCTGGATAGAGAGCCTTGTTTTCGACCCAGGAAAAATGCCACTCAGTTTATGTCGTACATGGCGCATGATGCGCTTTTACACTGGGGTTCAGCGTCTGTCCTACGAGCGAGATGCTTTTATTTCATCTACTGTTGATCTAGATGCAGGCTAGAAAACGCCTTCGGACCGTTTGTGCAGATTATTATTCTTAATAAGCTAATTTAAAAGATACTAACATTGAACGTTTATAGCCACGCTTCTATTCCTCAAACTCCCGACCACTAGGAGTATTGTATTCATGCTTTATGGAGCAGACGTTATGTCCCATTGGAGACGTGCTGGAGTACATAGATATCTCTAAGTTAGAATTAGGAGTTGTCTTTGAAGTTAGTTCTCCCCTAATTGAAGCTGGCGAGGTTCTTGTCTGTCTTCATCGCCTAATTGATCGCAATATACTGCTCAGTATGATTGATTACGAGCTTTGCCTAATTATAATGACTTTTTGTATTCAATATCTTCAGACACAGCGTGCTAGGGTCCTGTGATGCATTATAGTACCTGCAACTGCTTGCTTGTAATATATGTAATCACACGTCTGCTACACCTCGGTCTGATTACGAAAATGGCTCCTGCTGAATCCATGGTTATATAATATATAAAATTTGCTTGAAATGAGCGCGCTGATAAATGAGGTAGCTTGCCTGCACATACATTACTACTAAACTGGCTTTTTCCTCTTCACTGAGTAGCTGGCAAGCTCAAGATAGTTAATTTGGAGCCATGATAAAGAATATGGCACTTGGGTATTTATAGCTACCTGCCATCTCACCCATCAAACTTCTTGTCGAGGATCTATTCCTCTTCCTAGATGTTATCAAATTATTTTGTTGGGTTTTAATCTGCCAAACTTTGCGGGACACGGGACGATTGGATCGGGCGCTCCCCTGAAACCTTCACCGAAGTTTGTAAAGTTCACCTGACTGTAGGATTGTTTCTCTTAGTCGAGAGTCATATTCTTGGAGAGTTCGTCCAACTGGGACGTTGGGAATCACTACCGCCTGTCTCTTTTTGCATGACAGGAGCTCTTGCGTGCGGGATGTGGTGTAATAGATTTATTCGTTTAGGTTAACCTCCTTCGCACCACCTAATATTTATATTGTTGGTTGTACTATTTGTCATCTTAGGATACCAGAAGTTAGCTTGTAGTTGTTGCTTTCCTTTTTCTCTCGTTGTTGATATTTTTTATATTATTTAGTATTTTAATTTATATTATTGTTTAATATTTTCCTTTTTGTCTCAGCGGCCGCAAGAGGAATGAATTAAATTTTAAAAATTAAAAAAAAAAATTATTTCCTTAACTCAACTTTAAACTCTCGCAGGTTGCTAGACTGTAGATGACCGCAAGCTACAGTTGAGTTTATCTATTGGATTATTTAAGAAATCCAAATAATTAGGCGATTTTTGTGACCTAGTGGTCAAAAACAAAATTACATCCTGGACGACTCTTGGTCATATTTATTCTTAAACTAATTTTATAAGATGGATTTCTGGTGATGATTATTAGGTAAAGATGATAGAGGCGATATTTGGAGTCACCGTTTGTCGACATTCTCTACCACGGAAATAGATATTCGCTTTAAATTGTCCCATAACCTAAATATGCTTTGTTCAAAAGTGCTCAATTGAGATATTAATTAAATAGCATGCCTCGTATCAAAATTGGAATCGGAAAACTAATTGTTTTCACCCGAACTTGATCGAACTTTCCTTTATCTAAATTGCCTATTCTTAAACCACCATAAAAAAGAGGAAAATGTTCGGATCTGAAGAGATGACCTCAGTCACATCTTTAAAAAAGAAGCCAGAAAGAACTATAGAACAATAATGACGATAATATCAAGGAATTAGTACTCGAATCTTGCATAATTCCTAGCCAGGTACTTTGATTAATAACACAGGCCTGCGTTTGAAAAAATTTTTATGTTCTCCAGGATTTCTTTATGGTTTCTTAATGAATCCAACCTCCTGAGCTCAAAAATGAATGTATATTTGTTCAATCAGGTCAGATTTTCTCAGTACAGCATACACCATTTTCATTGAGATTACCTCATTTTTTCTGAATTTAAAAAAAAAAAAAACTTTCTCTATCTAATAATGCATTATTACTGTTATATCATATAAACAGAAATACACGTATGTAAACTATAATTCTTTTAATAAACAAAAAATAAAAGAATGCAACATAATAAAGAAAATAATTATAATTTCGAAGAACAGACGCCCTTGACGATTTTCGTTTGTGCATGTCATCTGGTGCATCACGCTTCAAACACCAACAGTAGTCAGCAAGCATGTTTCCGTTCCATTTACACTTGTACCTGGATTTCATTGTTTTTATGTCCTGCTGGAATCTTTGCCCCTGTTCTTTACTGTAATCCCCGCAGTTTTCGGAAAAATAATCCAGATGGGACTGTAAAAAGTGTATCTTTATAGAAATTCGAGCTCCCAAATGTTTGAGACTTATTAAGAGCTGATTGACCAGGGCAACATATTCTTTTAGGTTTCTTTTATTGCCTAGAAAATTGTTAACTAGAGCTTTGAAAGCTTTCCAGGCATCTTTTATTCTTCTTATTTATACCTGTGGAAAATATAATTGCATATTACATAAAGGAATTGATTTGGAGTTGCAGATAGTACATAAATGTTTGGTAAAGGATATGTTCATGCTGAATTGAACTATGTTAGTTTTTAATTTTATGCTTAGTCTTTGCATAATAAGGACATTTTCAGGAGCCAGTATAATACAGAAAGCTTAAATACTTGATACAATGCTCACCTTTAAGATTTGTCATGCAAAAGTAGCAGTCCGTAGTGTGGTCCTTGCCATCTCTCCACACCGTGGGAACACCAAAAGAGAGGGACTTCTGTTCGCCCTGACTCCAGCGTCTTAAACTTATGTAGCATCCCTTGCAGCAGATATGTGGTGCAAAACTTTTATCTTGATCTCTTAGCCTTACTCCAAAATATGCATGATACAAAGATTTAATTACAGGAGGGATTGTACTTTGCTGCTCGGGAAAAGTCACTTTGCCGCAAACATAGCAAAATCTGTCGGAGCTATTCTTACATTTTCTGTTCATTTTTAACTCAACTACTATTATTATTATTCTTATTATTATTATTATAATGCTAAGCAATTTTTAACCTGCAAAATATAAACCTATTTGCATAATTACTTAAAATGTACACAAAATTTACTGCGAATAGAGCAGTGCAAAAACTATTGAAATTTGATGTAATATAGGAGATGTATAAACTATAAAATTATTATCACCCCCTGTATCGCAAAAAACTGGAGGTGATAGAGAAAAACGGATGACAGATTCGGATTTAGGAGGTCAATTTTATTAAGAAACACTATAGAAAACCTAAGGTACATTTTTTGACGCAGACCAGTGTAATTCATATCCCCATAGAGGATATCCCCATAGAGGAGACTATAGAATCAGGCCATATAGGAAGGCGCAACTTCTATGTAAACAATCACTTCTTAAAATAATTCAATATTAACGGATCAATCACTCAAATTTTCATTATAATTGCAGTAAACCAAGTATTTTTCTGACTCCATGTTATTGAACAATACTAGGAATAATAATCATTTATGTAAATCACGTTCCTGTCTTTCAATTTTTTCGTATGAGCTTAGGTATTCGTAATTAGGGCGGAAGGATTAGTTTTAACAATTTAAGGCTACATTTTATTTATATATCTGAAATCAAATATAAAAAAATGCAGAGAGAATTCTTTAGCTAATTTCTCTATTACACTGGGTAGCAAACATTCATAAAACTTTTGTTTCTCTTATTTCTTTGATTTTTCTTAGTGCAGAATCTTGCGTTGATTCCAAATATGTCCTGATTCCAAATATGTCCTTTTTTCTACCATCGATAGTTTGAAAGATATAACAAATTATGTTAATATAAAGAAATGTATGGGAAACGTGTAAAGCACACTTACATTTGTCTCTACTTTATTTATTTCTTTTTTCAGGATTATTTGATAAATATTGACTTTAATGATTATGGCTACAAGGGGATGCATAAATTCGCCAGATTCGTTCTGTTTTGTGTGTGGTTTCTATGTTGGAGCTAAGCATGTATCACATAAAATTGTGAAGAGGCAAAGTACTGGATTGCTTATAGACTGTACTGCGGAATGAGTATGTATGACCAAGAAAAACCATGGGACAATCATGTGATATGTGAAAGTTGTCGATCAAATTTAGATGCATGATTGAGAGGTGCAAGGAAAGCACTGCCATTCGCTGTTCCGAGAGTTTGGCGAGAGCCAAAAAATCATCACGATGATTGATATTTTTGCATGATTGACATATCAAAGTCCAGAAAAGTTAAGAGAAAAAATCCCTTCCATATTCCAACATTTCATCCTATATTGCACCTGTGCTACATGATGATACCTTAGTGGTTCCACGGCCGCCAGAAAATTTAAGTGAATCCTATCAAATTGTAAGCTATATTTTTTGTAACAGATTCAATACGGAAATATTCTAAACATTTAGCATTTCGAAATATATTTAATGGATTCCTTGGTAAAAATAACGCCCCGAACTAAAAACAGCTGATAGCAAGACTTTTAGAAAGTTATAGGAATTTAGGATGTAGAATGGCACTAAAGGTGCACTTTGAGCATTCACATTTGGAGTTTTTTCGTGAAAATTTGAAGAAGTGAGTGAGGAGATGGTGAGCAGTTCCATCACAACATTGCTGAAATGGGGAAAAGATACCAAAGAAGATGAGACACTGCTATGACGGGGGACTATATATGGTCACTGGCGCGTAAAGATCAAGGATCTCACAGTAATAGAGCACGTTCTTCAATGCACATTTAGTATGTTATCTCTTATAATCACATTTTCTCATTAGTTTAAAAAGGAATTTAAGGACAAAATATTATTAGCTATTATTCATGTAAAGTGTGAATATGCTAAATAAAGTGAACTGTCGCAGCTATTTATGGTTAGTTTTATATACAAAATTCCAATTATCTCCAAAAATACCGATGTTATGCAATTTTCAATGGTACCTTTGGAATCAGGAGGTAAAACCACCCTAGAAACACTAAAAACATTTAAAGAAACAAAACTAGTGTTACTCAATGTTATCGAGGATCATGATAAAATTTTCTGTAGGCTGCAAATGAGTTATATAGAAAGAAGTAAGACTTTTCAGGCAGGGGAAATTAAATCGAATTTATATTCTTTAGAAATCGGGCGGCCTTAAAATTTGCTTTCAAAATCCATTTATGAATTTGTTTTTGTTATAGCAAAGTTTTGGAAAACTTGAGCGAAGATTTTTTAGCAGAATAATTAATCTTCAGGGCAAAATGTTAGTTGGCCTCCATCGGATTCTGTTGTATGGGTGATTGAATGCATTTCCACGTATCTCCCACGTTGTATGTTAGCAGTGTCTCTTTTAAACGTAGTCAGAATCATATACCTTAAGGATGAGTGGTTCTTGGCAATGAATACTAAACTAAACCTTGATTATTTGCAATCTATGTATATATATCGGAGATTTATGGTAAAAATCCATTTAAACCTAGGACGTGGGTGTATGAACCTAGACCAGTATTTACACATTTGGGGAGAACAAGAGAGGTGTGCACGACGCTGTGTAAAATTAATCCGTGGATCAATGAGGTCAAGGAAAAGATATATTCATTGAAATATAGGGAGGAACGAGTATGAAACTTCCGTGGAATTATTTCTAAAAAGTCTTCATAAGGAAATGGTAAAGTTAGGAGAAGTGAAAGCTTTTCAGAAAGGACAAAACCTTAAGTGATTAGAAGGCGTGCTAAGTTCATTACTGATGGTTCACTTTGTGACTGACGTTCCTGCAGACAGTACCTCATCTTGAATTTCCTTACGGGTCATCATAGGCGCAGCTCTAAACTTCCTGAGAATTACATACGAAGCTTTGGAGGAAATCTTCCGAGATGCACCTGAACGTTGAAGGTTATCTATGGTTCCGACCATTTTCCACTTCAGAATGGCTGAGCCAATAGTGTTGAAAGATATTTTCGCACCGTCATAGCTAATAGTATGACTCTCATGTACTTTTAAAATTGAATTTCGTTAGTTTTTTTCTGTTCGAATACTTTTTTCACCCCTGTTTTCATTAATTTTAAGTTTACTGGATATGAATTCTGAATACTGCCTTTTTATGCGCAGAACTTTTAACTTTATATTAAGATACATCTATTGTGTAAATTTCATGAAGTTTGATGTGTTGGAAGACAATTAAAATGGAATTTTGAAGGTGTACGAATCTAGTTACTTTAAATAGGTATCTATCACCGCCGTCAAATTTCGAGTTCTCTTTAATGTGTTTCATTTAGAGCTTCAAAAATGCAGTTCTTTTAAAGGGATCTCTATTAACGTTGTCATATTTTCAGTCTGTCTCAATTGGCCTATATCCCCACAGTCAAATATCCAGTTCATTTCAATAAATCCCTATCGCTTCAATCATAAATCCAGTTAATTTAAATGAGTCTACCTCGGCCATTAAATGAGTGTCTATGATGATTTCCTGAATAATGTTCTATAAATGGGTCTCTCCTCTATCTATACTGTCATAATTACAGATGTTTAAGTGGGTCGCCACCGTCATATATCAAGTTCAATTAAATGGGTCTCTACCAGTTTAATCGTGCAATTCTTTCTCGTCTTTTATTGCCAACTTATGATTATAAAAGTCAGAAAAATAAATAAAGTTGACCCGTCATCAAACTAGGCTTAAGCTATTTCACTGACAGTTTTAGATCTCAAATTGAAACCGAAAGGCTGGCACGTTTGTGGCCCTGATTTCTGGTTCCGCTACCCTTCTCTATAACAAATTTGCTGTTATGGCTGTAAAATATTGTGAAGATGAAGCTTCAGTTGCTGATTACGGGGAATCTCTGCTAGAAGACATCGGAATAGAAAACGCACCTTCATTCCTGGAGATGTCATAAACAACATTAAAGCATCAGTTGTAGATGAAATCGCCGAAGATGCAAAATGTAACATCTTATCGACGACTATTTTAGCTTCATTAAATGCTTTTATGTCGTCTATGTCGCCTCCCGGAATGAAGATGCGTCTTCTCTTGCGATGTATTCTAGCGCAGAATTCTTCATTAAGGTAGGGCTCATGTTTGCGACTGGAAAAAAATTGAAACGCGAAAGCCTTAGAAATTCTTACTAAGTACAAATTTCTACTATAGAACTTAATAGATAGGCCCTCTGAATATTAGTATTGATTAGGAAAAAGTTAAAGAAGTGAATGTATATCATATCTTACATAATTTTCGTTCTCTACATGTTAATTTCGTTTATGTTCGGTTTAATTTTATTAATCAAAGAAACCAATAGGAAAGTCATTAGGTTCATCTGACAATATTGTAATGAAACGATGGATAGGTTCATAGAAACGAGTTTAAAAAGATGTCCTATAATTTTACTGGTATAAACTCAGGCACTAGAGATCAAGAAGAAATTCAGTTAAAAAGCTAATATAACATGTATAATTGCAATTATGGGAGCATCTGAAATAATTTTATTTAATTAAATCTACTTATTGGTAAATATCATTACCTCATCATATATATTACTTGAAGAGTGATTTAAGATTTTAGGCGTTAAATCACGAACAGGCAGACCGTCGGGCTAAAAATCTATAATAAAAATGAATAAATATTTTTTTATAGTAACAAAAAATGTATTTATAATGCACTTTACATTGAATGAACAACCTTAACCCATTTCTGAAGTATAAAAAATATAGAAACATATACAGAAGATACCTGCCAAAGGACCAAAACATATTCAGTAAAGCCCTAGGAAAAGGCCTTTTTAGAAATGGGTTTTAAGGCCTTTTTTAAATGCAACAACAGTCACTGGTGCTCTCAGATTGTCAGGAGGCACATTCCACAGGCTGGAGGCAACAGAGTAAAATGCCAGGTTACCCATGGTTCAGAGCTTGGTCTTCGGGTGCTGGAGGAGATTGGCCTGTCCGAACCGGAGGAGTCGTGTGGAGACATGAGATGAGATCATCCATTTTGGGAAATTATGTAATTCTGTATCTTATATTGTCTCCGCTTGATAGTCCATTAGAAAAAAACTTTAATTAATAAACGATAATAATTTTACTATAAATTCAAAGAATGTATATATTATATGTAAAATGGATTATTAAGCTTTCTACACTCAAGAAGAGAGCAAACGACTGATCTAAACAAGGTAAGGCTTAAGTGCTGTGCTATAAAGAAATAAAATATTAGTATGGAGAGAAAATGTCAACATAAAATTGTGAATGATATATAATTACTTCGTTTATATTTACATGTTATACCTCACTTATAACTAAGACAATTTACACTTTGAATACCTTTGCCCTAGTAAAATTGGCAACTAACTTCCCAAACGGGTAACTGGTATTAAAAAGAAGCTTTATAAGGTGTGCACAATCAGTAAACAAAATACCAAGGCTATAGAGCGAGAGTTCTGATAGAACAATGCTCATGGCGGAAGCGAAATCTAAATTTTTCGTATAAGATGTGCAAAAAATAGGTTTTCTACCTTCACAAACGAAGGATATAAAAACATTATAATAATGTTACATATTAGGAAATTTTTCATCTTAAATTGAGAATATAAGTCAAATTAAATGTAAGAAATTATAGAGATTGCAATGGTGGTAAATGCAAAACATGGAATTGGTTGCCAAAAATGTTCGTGCACAACTTTTTATCAAAAGTTTATTAATTTATAGATTTATATTTATATATTTATTTAAAAGTTTATTTATTTTTAGATTTATATAGGATATACTACTTGTTAATGTGTAGTGGCGTAGTCATTCCTAGACCTTACTTGAAAGAGCACAGTGAATCCTTAGTGGGTACTTATCCATTGACTACAAGAACTGATAGAGGCCGCTTAAATGCGAATGCTAGGAAGAGGACCCCATGCCACCAGGCAGACTATTCCAAAGCTTAGGTGAGAGCATGTAAAGAGGCGTTGCGTTGTTTATGATTTTAAATATGAGAAAGAGAATTTAAAAGTAATTCGAAGTTTAATGGGCAGCCAGTGCATTCTCAGAGTGGGGCTGTAGCACGAGAGAACCGTTTCCGACGGAGGAAAAATCGAGCCGCAAAGTTCTGCACAATTTAAAGGGGAGGAATATTAGTGTTGGGGGATCCAGTGACAAGAGAGTTACATTATTCATGGCGAGCGGTAACAAAAAGATAGAGGTTATCTAGAACCTGTATCGGTCAAAGTGTGATCGGGTACGATTAAGGTTACGGAGAAAGCAGAGAAACACATGAAAGGGGCAGGTATTTTTCGATGAGCGAAATATTGAGGCGAGCTCTTCAGCCGAGAATGGGGTGAAGGAGATTGGGAGGTGCAGTAAGGAGGTTTACAGTTTGTTTTTTGCAAGCATTTTACCAATATGGGCATCGCTGGAAGATTGCAAGAGGGTTATGTACGCATGAGTTGCAATGTTATAGATTACAGAAGGTTGTTTCGTCCCCTTGCATCAGATGCGACCGGAACGAAGGCTTTTCTCACATGCTAGTCTATGTTTATTTTTCATCTAGTTGCATGTTAGAGAACCAAAAGGAGCAGGATCTGCGTGCGGAGGTAGAACGAAGGAAAGTGTGGTTGTCTAAGCAGGATGAGGGTGACTGAAAAAAGGAGTGGAAGGATATGTTGAATGTTTTTTGGAATAAATACAACTTTTTATCTCGCATACTTTCTTAATTTTGTGAGCAAAGCAAACCAGCACTGCAGGTCCAGCAAAAAACGCCCGTAGGGCGGAATTTTGTTCATAGATAAAAGAAGTTAAAATAAAGGTAACTCTATATGAATTATTTATAAATTAATATTTAATAATTTTAAAAAATATATATTTTTGTCCCAGTTAATTGGAAAGTAGCTTATGTCATCCCAATATATAAAAAGGATAAACGTTATCAAATATAAATTTATCAACCTAGGAAGATTAATTTTATTACTAAGCCAACTTAGGGGCTTATTTTAAGTCATGAATCTACGTAATCATAAATAAAAAAAAAAAATTAAATCTACTTCTCTGGTCACTTTTTATGAAACTAAAAGTTGTCTATTGGGGTTTGTTACGATGTCTTTATCTATATTTTGTAAGGTGCCTTTTAGAAAATCCTTTTAAAATTAAAAACAATTCACATTTTTAAAAATAAACTAAATTTGAACAAATAGTGGTTAACTTATCACAAGCAGGGAGCACTTTTAAATGGAGTAACATGCGACTGGTTACCATTGTTAAAAACTTATGAGTTAAGATAGACATATTATTATATCTTTTCATTTTCTCACATTCAGAGACAAAGCAACATGATTAATACAAATATAATTCGCAGCGAGCCAATTTCCAAGAGGAGAGTAGATACTATATTCGAAGTATGCACTTCTTTAGTTGACCCTACCTTAGATTATGCCGCCTGCTTCTGGTACAGTGGAGTTAAATAACAATAATTAGCGTAATACAACCTCTAAGTTTCAAGGAAAAGCTGCTAAAAATCAAATAGTCTATTCCAGGACATAAAAAGAAACGGAGAGAAACAAATAGAAACAAAAATTATTGAGAAATTTGCCACTTACGGAAGAAATTTTCACGTTTTGCACACACGACAGCAACAAGAGTACATAGAAGAAACACAGAAAGTGGTAATTCAAAACCTAGAATCAAAATTTGCCTTAACAACTGCTTCATTCAAATGTGGAGCAAGAAGGAGTCAGTGATTTAACACCGATTTATTGAAAAATACCCTACATAGTTTTTAATATCTAAAAAATGTTAAATCAATATATTAATATCAAATTAAAACATTCATATTTAACAAGTAATAGACAAATGTTTAAATAACTATGTACATATATTACTATCAGGGGAAGCCTACTACCTTGTATGAGTAAGGTCTTTGTAGGTAAAAATAAATTTATTAATTAATTCGGAGGTTGATGCAGAAGCGGCAGTAGATAGGAGTAGAAAAAAATAGGGTTTAAAAGTTTTTACGAAGGAGACCCCAAACCCCTAAGATGGATAGAGTAAAATGACGACAATTAGGGTCGATACAGGATCGCTTATAGCTGTTCAAAAATAATGGCGGTAATGATAATATTTTGAAGGTGGAGGTACCGGTTCGAACCTTGAGGCACTCGTCAATGGTGAACAAGGGAGAACTAAATATCTAATCATTAAAAAAACGAAAACTAACGCGGGCATGTAGCCGAGGGAAAATTTTAAAAAGAGCTACATAAAAGGGTGAAATTAAGGTATGTTAAGGCAGTCACGCAACTCTCCAATTTGCCGATCTAGGGGAAGATAAATGAAAATTCAAAGAGTTGCCATTTTATTAGAAGTAAACGGAGGGAGGGGGTTGGGGGTGCGAAGCAATGGGGCCATTTTCTTTCGAGAGTTTGAGCAGAAGTTGGTGAAGAAATTGGTGAAGTTATGGGAAGTGAAAATGTGTAGAAGCTTTAAAAGTCGAATAAATTCTTAGCACAGCCGACCCTCTAGAACTTGTAACAATCTACGTGTATGGTAGTCCCTAGCTAAGGTTGGGGCCTTGAAGGCACGCAATCGACCAGAAGACTCCGGAGGTAAGGGCCACCTGGATACATCTGGTACTCCACTGCAGGTGGACAGTTGAGGAGGGTTCAAAGGGATGTGGATGGGGCGCCCCAATTCCACCGTATGGTCGGACGATTGTCGTGTGACCACCGAGGGGGACTTGGAGCCATTGATGGGGAATTGCAAGGGGGGGGGTCAGGCACAAAGCAGTATTCATGTCACATGGGTCCCATGAACAAATCGGGGGCAAGGAAAAGAGAAGGGTATGAAGAACCTCCCTAGATGCAAGATGAGACTCTTCTGAATCAATCTCACGTCATTTAGCGAATTCATAGGATTATTATACGATATGGGAGCCGGTTTCAAGCCTGAAGTTTCTCCTCATTTCACGACGCGACATCAAAATTGTTGTAGCCACAAAAGGTTCTTGAGCACCACGTTTCACTTGTGTGTAGTAAGAATATCCATAAAATACCTGAATAGCGAACTTATCGTAACTACTGACCCAAAGAAGAGACAGAAATATTTTCTTGTCTCTCATGCGATAATTTTTCGAGGTCGAGAACTTTTTTCCGAACAACTATGAACACTAGTATGTCGATGTAATTTTGTCCCCGAATCGGAACCTGGAACCCTGGGTCTGTACCTGGCCTTCCCCTCGAATTCTCATCGGTCGGGTGTGAACGCCATTAACGAAATCAGGGAGCAAATCTCCCGGTCGCCACCGGAAGGCTACAGCTGTCGATGCCTAATTACGTCCTGTCCAGAAGGCAAGTGAAAGTAAATCGCCGAATTATTCGACGTTTCACCTAATTTTAGCGGTAGGCCACGAAAAAAAAGAGGTAATTTCGCAAATATCTCCTGCAAGTGGCCGAATTATTGATATGTAATATTCCAAATGTTCTAAAGATGCGCATGTAGGGCTTGGTTAACCATTAAGCAAAATAGTCATTTACGTAGGGAATCAAGGGAAGGGAGCACTGGAGAAGAGATATATATATATATATATATATATATATATATATATATATATATATATATATATATATATTAGATATATGAACAATAACGTTAGTGTCAATGCGGCTTGTAATAGTAAGGGCAATAGTAATAAATCCGATAGAAGTCTCCTAGAATTCTTTAGCCCTTTTACTCACATGTACGCAATAATTGTAGAACACGACATTGCGTTGGTCTTTCTAAATGTAGACATTAGTTTTCGTATATATATATTAGCATTAATGTTACCAATTTGCTCAGCTCAACGCTCATTCTCTTAGTTGAAGTATGTATATTAAAAATCTCAACAGAACCTCTGCAACAAAGAGGGATGGAGGCCTTATTTCTATTGTTGCATAGAGGTTCTGTTGCGATTTTTAATATGGATTAAATATACATTTTACGCAAGACATCGGCTTTTATAATTATAAAAGCAGATGTCTTGCCTAAAATTTGTTTTGAGGATCTGATCAAAGTTTTGCAACTTAAAATAAGTACGTGAAGTAGTAAAAAATAACATTATTTTACATTTTACTGTAAGTTTGGTTTCATTTCGGATATTTACGTTTATTATTGTTTATAATTTGATTTTTTTTTAGGAATTGGGTAACCAAAATTTTTCAAGTGCATAGTGCTCTTAAAGTGTTACTCGAGTTTTGGCAGTTGTTATATACTAATGGTTGTTGTTTTGTTACTTCTTGTTGTTTTTGTGCCCCCTGCCAGAGGACCATAAAGTAAAATTGTAGGTAACTTTAATCTTTATACAAACAAAATTTAAGATTTATTTTCTTCGAGGAAATGCACTCAACTCGTCTCCTGTTTTGTTCAGGAAGTCAATATATATTCCGGACATCTTTACTTTCTGTCCCCCCAACTCTCTCGTTGAGGATGTCTTGCTAAACACTTGCTGATGGATGCAGCGACAATCATATGCTGAATCAACCAGTCGTTGGGATCCAATGATGAACTCTGAAATAGTTTTAGACGGTGCAACTCTTAAAATTAGCTCACAGAAAAACAGAACTCAAATAACGCAATAATTTCACAGTTATTTAAATAAATACAAATAAAGCTAATAATTCTGGAGCATTTGATCCCATCTGCCCACTAAATCTTATATCTGTCTCTCGTATCACCATTCACAGAAATAAGTACCTATTTAGAGAGAGGGCTCTAAAAAATGAGAGATCGCCTGAATTGTTGATTGAATGGAGCGCAGCAACACGGCGTTTGTTTTAAGGATGCAAAAAAAGGCCAAATTGAACCGATCTCACTAACAATTATCCCATACATCGATAGTTTCCTACTTATTTTCCTGGACTATTGGCTTTCCTCACACACACAATCCACCACCTCTTTGGCTCATGTTCCTCTTTTTTCTTCTCATGAAGAGGGATGAAGGTTTTGTGAAATATTCAAACTGGATCTGGATAAGGACGTTTCTAAAGAGGCACAAGATGCCCAATAATTCAACAACGCTCCCAAAAGATCGATAAATTGTTCGGATTTAATCGAACAAAGAAATATCTTTATATAAGAAGAAAGAAGTTTGGGCCGATCACTTCTTGAACGGAACTCGTGATTTTTTAAATTATTTATCGCATTTTTATTTCATTAGCAAAACTAATATTAAAAATCCTCTTTTTCTAATTGATATTATTTGGGAATTGTTTTTAGGTCCTATTTTCTTTTGTGTTAGATAATTAATTGTAACAGATATATAAGAGTAATTATAATGTTGAGAAAGAGTAGTTATAGACTCAGTCACATCAATTAATCATAGATGTTTTTATTGTTTTCTATTCAATTGTGCTTTGTACTACTTCATTATCCTTTAATCCGTTTTCATTATTTTTATTATTACATTTCCATTGGCATAGTCTTATTACTACAATTAAAATACAATTTACTCAAATCACTACTTTCGCTAGTTTTTCTTGGTAAAGTCGAGTAGAGATGGTCTCGTTGGTTTTCTACCATGGGCTTCTGTCGTTGCAATAAGACATTCTAATATACGAGGATAATAGGGACCTTATAGATATCCCCGCCTTAGCGTGCAACTTCCGCTTGGCTGAATTTTGTTCATTTATAACGAACTTATTCGTAGGCAATCTCACAACTGCACCCCCAATCCCAGAATCTTTAGATCCTTTGTAATGTTCGGCGATCCAGGGAAAAGCTCCGTTCGCTAAGATTCGCCTTTCAAATCGAACGTCAAAAGAAGCCTCAGATTTTACATTATGAAATTTGATTAGCGCGACGTAACTTGCAATCAAGAGGAAATTAGTGACTAATTTTAGCAGCGATATGACTCCATCGACGTATCTGGAGTCAATTTACCGGGGAAAGGGGCGGAATTATAGCAGAAATTCACAAGGGGAGCTGATTTTGTTACTGAACGGGAGACTTACCTACCATGTATGCAGGTGGAAACCACTAAATGGGGAAACACCCAGCGGGAAAACCACACATGGGAGAGAGAAAACACAAAGAGGGGGAAAACACGAAGATCGAAGAAATCAAACAGAGTGGAGGAACCACACATGAAGAAGAGAGACACAGAGGGGGAAAACCATGCAGAGAAAAAACACACAGATGGTGGCAATCACGCAGAAGGGGACCACACATGATGAGAAACGACATAGTGGATAAAACCACACAAAGAGAAAAAATACAGGGAAAACCATACAGGAGAGGCAAGTACACAAAAAGAAACACACATGAGGAAACCACAGCGGGAAACCAAGCAAGGGAAAACCACAGATGGAAACTGATACGGGGGAAACACACAAAAGGGCAAACATCCACACAGGGATTAAAACCAGATATGAGGAGAAAAACTTCACACAGTAGGGGGAAACTTCACAGGGAGAAAATCCCACAGGAAATGGGAAACCACAGGCCATTGAAATATCCCACAGGGAGGGGAAATCCCACCTCACAGGGGAATACCCCATACACCGGGAAAAATCACACAGAGCCGCCCAAAAATATAGGACAGAAAAAAATGTTCAGAAGAATCCCACAGGGTCAGTAATAACCCCACAACCAGAAAAATCAAACAAGCACAGAATTATACCCATTGGGCCAGAAAAAAAACAAAGAACATGAAAAAAGGGGGTAACCCATATAAGGAAGCCTTACAGTAGGGTGGTTCAAAAAACTGAAGATAATATTTCTTTCTGTCTACAGGGATAACTTTATTAAAGGTGAAATTTCTTCTCTCTATCTCATCATTTAAGGGTCGCCCCACTCTGCACTTTTTCTTAGTCAGGTTGGTCTTTGATGGTGTCGAGATGGCCATTCGGTATTCGCGAATGAGATGGAAGATGAATTACTTCTTATCCTCATCCTTCGTCAGCGTCGCATCGTACGCCTCTGCCAGGGCCACACCTCGTTCAACTGCTTCGTCCACCACTCTCAGGCCTTTGGCTCTGGCCTGAAAGTTTCCGTACAGCATGTCGTCCTTCCAATTGAAAGGATCCATCTGCATGGAAACCCTGTTGCTTCGCTTCCTAGGCCCCGCTTTTCTTCAGGACGTCGAAAACACGATGCGACCATTTGGTAAAGAAGTCATCAAAACGGATGTCACGTGTGTCTTCGATTTTTTCCCGGAGTGGGTAATCTTCGGTCGGAGTTTCTGTCTTCATCCAAATGACGCAGTCGTCCTTCATTTTGTCTGGAGCCTGATCGTCCAACAGAAAAAGGCTGACCAAGTCTTTCGCCAAATATGAGAGATGCCGTCGGAGGGCATTGTCGCAGTTGCAGCAACGTTCATCTGGTTCATGTACTCATGGAGTTTATTCAGCATCATGATGTCTTGGTATGGGGCGTAAGATGACAGGGGAACTTTGTGCCAAAAGCGGATGTACGCCAGTCCAATAAACAGCGCCATGCCAATTGAATTCCGCTCCTCTTGTTTCCTTGTCTTTAACTGGCGTCGGTACAGGATCATATTGAGGCAGTAGATGCCCATGGACATCCACCTTGAGTGGTGGATGGCAGCAGGGGCAGAAAACGATGGTTGAGTCGTTGTATCCCCTTCCGAGGAACAGGAAAGCGAGCTGCAGGAACTCGAAGTAGTCATCGCGCGGACACATTGTTGGATAAGCGATGGCAGATAACAGGTAACCCTTCATCTGAGAGCGGAGTTGCTCCAGATGTCCTTCGAAGAGGGTATCCTCACCCACCGTCTACTTTTGTTGGTTGATGATCGGCCACTCCTTCTGGAAACGCTTGAAAAGGGCGACTTCCGGACATACAGTGTGCCCAAAGACGTCTCGAAAGATGTGAGAGAGAACAATCTTTAACAAATGATGGTTGCACGCCAACATCGCCAACTCCCTTCCAAAACTTTCCTCGATCCGTATGCCCAAAGCATTGTGGAAGCCAGGGTTGCTGTCAGTTGTATCGAAGACCAATCTAATACTTCGTGGTGAATCTTCCTAGACTCGAGCAATTTTAGACAAGCTGAGACCTGAGCTTCTCCAGTACTTCGGGCAGCACTTGGAATACCCAGAAACATCTTGAATCCTTTACCAGTTGCGAGAGTCGCAACCCTCTCCATTGTATTCCCTCTCATCTCTCAACGCAAGAGAAGGTTACCAGCTGCTTGAAAGTTCTATCGCACTTCTTCCTCTTATATTTGGCGTCTGTAACGACGCGACCGCCATATCGAACTTTGGGACAACGTCAGATCAGAAATATAGTAGTCCAGGGCCTGTGCAGTAAAGAACGCCACACCACGAGCTGCGAGATTGACTCGATCCAAGGCGCTGACGACTTCAAGAGATTTGAAGATGTTCTTGGACCTCTTCGCGGGAGTACTAGATGTACAGGCTGAAGTTGAAGGTCGGTAGTACTCTTCAACCTGTGACTCCTCTAATGATGTGGAGTTGGAACTAAAGCCAGCAGCAGTCCCTTGAACTTTGGACTCTCGTTCGTCACATCTTCCCTTGAGAGTAGCTTCTTGGTCATTTGTATTCCCACGCCTGGCCTAGACTCCAGATTTCTTCACGTCGAACCCTGCAATTCTTCACGAGAAGATGTCCTCACGCTGCCACTTGAAGAATTCCTTGTCTTCTTCGTTGGTGATGTTCTGAAGGCATCGCTTGTGGCAACATGGAAGAGATCTTGAAGATCATCTAGGAATATCTCCTTGACACGGTCCGACTCTCGCTCACGGGTCTGGTGTTCTTTGAGTGCTTGGTATTCGTCGTGGAATCCTCGAAGTGTCCTGACACAAGCCTCCACCCGCCTCTTCTTTTCCACGACGTGATGGAACAGGTACAACGACAGCAAATTCCGCTTACTTGAAAAACGGCCACATGAAAGGGAATCAACAGGTTTTCCGAGAAGCTAACACTCGAGGCTCGAACGAATACTGATTGCAATAACCTGAAAATAAAAAAAAAAGAGAAAATATTAAAGTAGAGCGACCTTTAAACATCATTGAATTGTGATGAAATTTCGCACACAATGAGAGGAATGCAACATAAAGAAACGCAATGGTGTTAAGAAATGATTAGTGTACTTTGCAATTTTATCTCCGTATTTTGGACCAACCTACCTTACAGGGCAGGAGAAAGCCAACTCGAGGGTGAGAAGCCCAAATGACTGGAAAAACCAAATGATATGGAAAATCCTTAGAGAGGAGCAAAACCGCTATGTAGGGGAAATCCTACCGATAGGGAGGAATACACAACCATCGTGGAAACCCCATAGAGTGAGTGGAAAACCCCCATTGAGAGGAAAATCCCACATTGGGGATAAACACACAGAGGAGGAACCCCACAGAGGGGAAAAACTCAACAGGGCCCGAAAACCTCCTTTGGGCCAGAAAAGCACACAAGGTAGAGTGAAGGAAAAACTCTACAGATGGGTGAAACACCACAGCAGGGGGAAAACTCAGAAGGGGAAACCTCAAAAGAGATGGGAATTATTACCTACTGAGGAGAACTCCGCATAGGGGGTAAACCCATACCGAATAGCAGAAAAAACACACAAAATGGAAAGCACAGAGAGGGGGAAGTACACAGAGCAGGAATGTCACATAGAGTGGAATATCATATATAAAGGATAACCACAAAGAAAGCAAAACTACATAGTAGCGGAAAAACAACCAAAGGATAAAAAACACACCCAAGTGAATAAACATAAACACACACAAGCGGAACCCCGAAGGGAAGTGAAACCTATATGGTTGGCGACAACCCTAAGGAGGAACCCCACAGGGTGGGTAAAATCACCGCTCTGGTTCAGAAAACGACGACTCCACCCTAAAAAACGCAAAGAAGTAGAGAAAAAACACACAGGGAAAAACATAAAGAAGGAGGAAACAACACACAGAGGGGTAAAACCCTCACCGGCAGCCTCACAGATGGAACAAACACGCACAGGAAGAAAACCAAACAGAGCTAGGAAGACCACACATAGGGTGAAAAACCAATTACAGGAAAATTGAACACAGATGTGGAAAGACAGAAATGGGTGTAAACACCACAAAGGCGGAAAACTACACTTAGGGAGAAAAAATATACAAATGCGAGGAAAACCAGACAGGGTAAAACTAGTTAGAGGGGGAAAACGTCACAAGGATAAACCAGACAGAGGGGGAAAACCACATAGGGCAAACCACATAGGGCAAACCACCGAAGAGTGGGGTAAAACCACACTGGGGAAATCACAAATAGGAAAACCCCACAGAGGTTGAAAACCAAACACAATAGATACACCTCCAAGATGAGGAAAAGGAGACATAGAAAATCCACACAGCGGGAAATCACAGAAAAAAAATCACACCGAGGGGAAAACAACAGAGCGAAAATCAAAGTGAAAAACGCAGGGGAAAATGAAGACAGACCGTAAAATCCTACAGAGTAAAACCCTACAAGAGAAAAACCACATAAGTGTGTAAAACACACCGATGGGCAAAACGACACATATGTGAAATAATAACGAGGGGAAAACACAAATAAGGGGTACTACATAGATGGAAAAAATAGAAGAAAACACAGTGGAAATAACATAAGGTGGAAACCACACGAGAGGGTTTAACTCATATGGCGGGGGAATCCTGCACGGGATGGGGTAAAACCCCACGATCGGATCCTCACAGAAAAATACACAGAGGTGAAAAACAAGCCTAAAAAAGCGGAAATACCACAAATTCGGCATAAATTTCAGATGGGAAAACAAATAAAGTTAGGGATAACCCCACACAAAGAAAAACAGAAAAGGAAAAACACAGCTGAAAAACACACATAATGGAATAACCCAAACAGAAGCGGAACCATCACACTGTTAAAATACCCGCAGACAGGGGGGAAATCCATAGAGAGGGAGGAAAGACACAAAGAGAAGGGAAACTCCTAAATGACGAAGAAAACCCAACAAAGTGCGAACTGCCCAAAGGGTAAAATCTTTCAGAAAAGGAAAATCCTTATGATAAAAAGCTCACACATGGAGTAAACCAACACAGAGGGAACAGACACCTAGGGAAAACTCCAAACAGAATGCAGAAACCCCTCATATAAGGAGAAAACATACATAGGGTAAAGTTTAACCATACAAAGGAAAAAAACACGGAGACAAAACATCACAGTAAGGGGAAATCCACATAGTTGAAAACACACAGAGGAAAAAGCAAACAAAGCGAAAACACACATAGATTTGGTAAAACAAACATAGAGGTTGAAAGTCCAAACAAATGGGAAAGAATATACAGATTGGAAAAGCACACATAAGGGTTTTACCACTCAGAGGAAAACCAACCAAAAGCTAAAACTACACAGGGGATGAACATACAGACGAGAAAACACGAGGGGTGAAATCACACAGAGAAGCAAGATCACACAGGGGTAAACAATATAGGCGGAACCACTACATTAGGAGACAACGACACAAGGAAAAATACACAGAGGGATACATACATAGTCCTAAACACCCAGAGATAAAAACACACAGAGTGGATAACTCACAAAGGCAATTGCACAGATTGGAAAAGCACACATATGAGTAAAACCGCTCAGAGGAAAACCACCCAAAGCTAAAACTACACAGGGGGTAAACATACAGACGGGAAAACACGAGAGGCGAAATCACACAGAGAAGGAAGATCACACAGAGGGAAACAATATAGGCGGAACCACTACATTAGGAGACAACGACACGAGAAAAAATACACAGAGGGATACATACATAGTCTCAAACACCCAGAGTTAAAAACACAGAGTGGATAACTCACAAAGGCGATTGCACAGATTGGAAAAACACCAATGAGAAATTAACACAGAGATTGGAACGTCACAAAGGAAAACTCCCACAGGTGAAAAATCCGACAAGGGTGGAAAACAAACATGGAAAAACTACACAGAGGGAACCATAAAGAGAGTAATCACCACATAGTGGAGAAAATCACAGAGATGGGGAAAACCAAATAAAAGGAGAAACCACACAGAAGATTATAAGAACCCATAGGCGTGGGGAAACTCCAGATGGCGATAAAACCTCACAAGGAGAGGAGAACCACACACCGTCAAAATAATGCAACATAAATAAAACCCACAAGGCCAGAAAAAACTTATAGGGTATGATGAAATGAGCCAACAGAGCCATACAAACGATGGCAAGAAAAAAACCAGGAGGGAGGAACCCCACAAAGTAGCTAAACCCCAGAGTTCGGAAAACTCACTAGGCGGAGCAAATCTCCATAAGTGGGGAAACACTACAAAGGCGAAAAACCCACACAAAGGTGAAAACCCCACGGGGGACACTACTACAGAAAGAAAAACACATAGGGGAAATTCCAGAGAGGAAAAAACAACCAGGAAAACCTAGAGGGGAACAACACACTGGGAAAACCACAAATATGAAAACCACATAGAGGGAGAAAACACAAATGAACGATGCCCCACTTAGGTGAAACGCACACATAGGAAAAAGTAACACATTGAAAAAGACACATATGGAAAACCCACACAGAAGGGAAAGAAACATAGATGCAAAACTCCACAGGGTAATAACCACATGGGATAGAACATCCATAGATGGGGCAAACCCACAGACGAGGAAATCTCACAACGTGGGTAAACACAGATAGCAGGAATGCCGGCAGAGAGTGGGAAAATCACTACAGAGGTGGGAAAACCCACAAATGGAAAAAAGCCTACAATACCAATAGTGAAAAACATGGAAGGTAAAACCACACCTAGTAAGCAACCTGCAGAAGAAAACACATAAAATACACAGAGACGATAAAAATAACACCGAGGACAAGAAAAAACGACATAGTGGACGGAAAATTCATAGGGGGAGAAAAAAAACACAGAGGGGGCAAACCTCACATGGGAAAAGCCTACAGAGGAAAACCAACATAGGGAGAACCCCACGGAATTAAAGACAGGGGGAACCCAACAGGGGAAACCCCCATAGGGGAAATTATCAACACAAGGGGAAAACCAACCTAGAGGGGAAACCAAACAGGGAAGAATCTTAAGTAGGGGAAAACTCACACAATAGGGAAATATCAGTCTAGCTGTCATCACAAATTTAGTCTCCAGTAAATATTGACTACGCGCATCATTTGATTGTATCTATTAATAAAATGTATCTTGGCTCAAGTTATGTATATTTCACCTTCAAATTATGATAGAACGTTTTAATAGTTCTTTTCATTTTCTTACGGAAGGAGAAAATATATAGTGTCTTCAAAACTTTTGTCCATGGCTGTAAGTGTTAGATATTTTCCAGTTCGATTTCCACTCTATTTTTTACTGTCACATTAAAACTTTTTTTACTATTATGCGTTTGTAAAGACTTATCTTACTGTTTTGCCTGGTTTTATCATTAACCACTCGTATGAGAGCTTGCTTTGACTTAATAGAAACTTATTTTCATCAGTTACTCTGCTGTCTGCTATTATAGATGTCAGAGGTTTTTCTTCAGTTTTAGCCCAGGTAAAGGATTGAATAAATATGGAAGATGATAAGAAGGCTGCTTCATCTTCAATTGTTTCAAAAGTTTTGAAAATTATATCTTCTTAACATTGTCCTTTTAATTCATTCATTTATTCATATCACATATTAATTCATTCTTCATACAGTTTAATTCGGTTTAATAAATAAATATACTTGATGAATTTAGTAATTTTTCTATTTTGCCTACTAATTAGTGTGCTAAAAAGATATTCTCATTATTTCTGTCTTTAAAATTGAAAACTATCGGGAAACGTTAGATCGCTCCAGAAAATTTTGCAACAGATTTCCTTAAAATTTGATTTGCATTCTATTGCTTCTTAGATTTCATTAAGCTGCTTTTCATTGCGAATGAGTACTTTTAGATGGCCAGAAAAAATTATAAAATTAAATTAATTTTTATTGGAGGGTGTTTTCTGTTTGATTGCTATTAAGTTCATTTAGCCAAACCATTTAGGATCGTTTTAGAGAACGGAATTATGCACCAAGTCACAAGTACCACTCCCATAGCGTCTGGATGTAAAAATCCTAACGAATATTCAGAAATGGGAGAGCAAACTCGTAGTGAATAGACGTATGTATAGCGGACAGTGCAGTGAAGAGTATTAATAGGATACAAGATCACCAGAATAAAGTTGCCCGGTATAATGTGCGCAAGAGAGGTGACGAGATAAGCTATGAATTAGTGCAAGTTGCGAAAAGGTTCCAGGTTCTAGGCTAGGAAAGACGTGCGTTATTGGTGAATGAGAACTGATCCAAAGAAGAGAGTGCATCTGCCTTCCGAAGTTATCAACTTCAGTGTTTTAATTTGCAGCAGTGTGATAACAAACAAAGAAGTAGATATTAGAGGGATCTTTATGTTAATCCCTCTTCAGTTTGTGGACACAAAGAAATGGTAAGTGAAGTGACATTGAAACACACTTCATTTGGCCAGGCAAAGACCGGAAGCTGAGAATCGGGCAGTCAGCTGGCGCATGCTGATGACACCTTACTCGTAGCTCTACCAATTCACCTACAATGCATAATGCTACCATGGTGATTCGAAATCATTTAACATGTATATTGAAATGACAGGTGTGTTTAAGCGTTCATCGTCACAAAAGGAGAAGTATGCATTAATCCTGCTCATGGTCGACTCTAAGAACCATATTTTGTTCACATTTCTCCCGCTATATTCACATGAACGTCGATGAGAGGGAATTTCTGCTGATTCTACGTTGTAGGACGTATTTTGTAGTGCCGTGGAGTTTCGAATCTACATTAAACTGTAGGTCCTATTTTAGTCCTAGATATGCTTTCTCGTGGGTTTTGGAGGTAAAAATCTAAAAATATATCAAGAAACTCCTGCAAAAACATTAAATGTATTTAGAGAAATAATAAAGAGCCATACACATCCGTAACATTTTTAAACAAAGAAAAACATGAGTTCAGTAATAAAAACAGAACCCATTTTAAATAGAAGACTTCAGATGTGATCGAGTTAATTGGTGATTAGACGTCAGATAACACAAAAACAATGGAACCGTAAACGATAATGGGCTCCAAATTTCTTCGTAATTCCGGAGAATACACCTAATAAAATTATGCTAATGAAATTATTATGCAAATGCGGCTTCTCCCGAGACCAAAAACGGCCTTGAAAAAATTTCTGAATATGAAAAGGGTTTGTTGATTTTTAGCTCAGATCCGCATATTAAAAGGGAGCTAATTAGCTCAAATTCAAAATCGGGAACTCTTTGCTTGTTGTTGTGACTCTCATTTTCCTCTTCTTACAATTTAAAGTAATTTAAAAGACCTGATGACATCAGTCTGTTATTGTTACATCATAATTTCCGACTCTCATTCTAAAATGTTTCTCTTGATGTCCCCGCTGTTCTTCGTCTTTATTTTTTTATTTTTTCTTATTCAAAATTCAAATCTAAAACCAACGAGAGCAGAACCCGAAAAACAATGGAAAGAAGTAGGGGCCGGAAGGAAACGCGGTTCCAGGCGTTAGAGCCAGTAGATCACGCAATCTTCCAGATGTCAGCTTCAGCATATTTACATGTTATATCTGCCCTCGATCTGGTCGAAATCGCCGAAATCGCCGATAGACTACGCCATCGCTACTCAAGCCAGTGCGGGCAACTCGCATGCTCCTTGTCGGGGCCATATCCATCCTTGCATGAAGCTGATGAGTGGGAGAGGGGAGTGAGGGTGGGAAGATTCACGAAGCAAAATCCTTTCTTGAACCAGACCAAATTCTTATTTGGGGGGTCCAAGTTCGTGGCCGGGTTTTATAATCCCAGGCATAATATAGAACCTTCCTCATCGATCGCCTCCGCGCACTTATTGTCTCTCACCTTGGCCCAAATTTCTCTCGGCATTGTCCCATTTGTGCTATTCAGGCTGAGCGTCTCCCACACATTTATACTTCCCTTAACCTTACCACTTTCTTTAGACCTCTTTAAGAGCTTCCTGGCGTAAATGCAGAGTTGGTTTTCACTTTTTAGTTCTTAATAATCGAATCGTCCGGTCCCGCAAGGGGGTGGATCACGTATCACGCACAATACTCCTGCAACTAAGACAATGAGAGGTGGCTCCCTCTTTTCCGACCAACCCCAGTGGCCCAAGAGAAAGTGGGCCTCTCTCTCTCTGGTTATCATTTGCCACTCTTTTAAATCTTTCACTATCTTTTTCGCGCTTGCTTAGACCAAGAAAAGGTTGAAAGAAGGTGTTAAACGTCCTTAAAAATAATGCATCACAATCTGAAGATACGGTCATGAAGATGGAAGAGGAAGTTTGAAAATGAAGATTGAAGAGCTAAAGGAAAGGATGCATCGAGAGCGGAAAGAAATGGGAGAAACAGAGCTAATCCTTTGAAAGGCCGATAGGGAGTGACGTAGAAAGCGAAAGTGAAAGAGAGAAGCTTAACTAAATAGAGAAAAGTTAGGTAGAACAAGAGGGAAATATTGATGCTCAGACAGATCAGTGGTTAAACTATGGAAAGTAAAGGGTTTCAAAAGGTCTTCCTCCAAATTTAATCAAATCCATAAAAGACAACTCTGAAGATGATTTTTGACCCTCCAAATCATTCTTTCATCAACTAAAAAACAAAAATAAAATACAATATTTTTCCCATAATTTGTGTTTCCATTTTTATTTCTCGCTTTCAAAAATGAAAAATAACGGGAAGAATTGAAGCTAGATAAAGAAGGTGAAAGAAGAAGAGATATTTTTTTATATATATTTAAGAAAAAAGCGAAAAACAACGAGAGAACTTTGCCAAAAAGGTTATTAATAATATGATAGTGAAACCAGTGTATAGGAGCCAGAAGTTTAATTAACGAGACTAGATTCAGTGTGTAGTTTATCATACCCTCTTCAGGGGATATGATAAACTACATACTGAAACTAGTCTCATAAATTAAACTTTTGGCTCCTATACAGTGGTTTTACTATCATATACCATAACTCGCCATTGAGTCTTTTTACTTATTGATAATAGTTGTGAATAAAGGGATGATGTTAGAGAAGGTTCCCACCCCAGAAGATAAAGAGTGAAAAAAAATAGACTGATGGACGAAGGAATTTAAGGAGGTAATTAAGTCATTGAGAAAAAATGCGAACCCACCCCCTCCAATGGCTCATAGATGGTAAAGTAAATGAGCGGCGATGGGTGGGCACGAATGTATGCAGCAATTGGACGTGGATTAGCCCTGAGACACCGAAGGAGGGATAGTGGGTCAGATGATTCATCGTCGTCGATATTTCACTCCTGACACCAGTCGACCTTTTTTCCGCTCGAACGAAAGAAGAGAAATAAAGCGAACGGGAAAACGCGAGCAGAAAATTCATTCATATGGCCTTGTTTCGGTCTTTCTGTCTTCGTTTGCGAGTTTAACTACAAAGTAAAACAAAAAAAAAACGGGGGTCCCCTCCAGAAAATTGTTTGGTAATATGATCTAAATAAATGAGGTAAATATGGGTAGGTTAAAATGTATTAATGTAGTAGCCCGAATTACCAAAAGTGGATACTACTTATGGGCCATCCATACTGGGTGGTGGGAGGCTTATTCTGAATCTACCACTAATCCGAATATATTTCAATTTGCCTTTCCTTGAACAACAGGCGTAACTCAAGGGTGTCATCATTGTTAGGAAGAAAAACAACAAACTGTTCCTTGAAAATGATTGTAAGTTACATAGCCCGAGACGAGAAAAGTGGAGACTGCTAGGCGACCTCAAACCATTTGTGCGTAAATGGTCATGACGAGTTGAGCCTTAATTTCCTCACTTAAAACATTACGGAGAA
Organism: Ceratothoa steindachneri; assembly: GCA_963969495.1. Lineage (NCBI taxonomy): Eukaryota > Metazoa > Arthropoda > Malacostraca > Isopoda > Cymothoidae > Ceratothoa > Ceratothoa steindachneri. The sequence goes on from OZ018334.1 coordinate 73,426,835, forward strand.
TAACTTCAAGAATAAAATAGGTAAATCTTATTCAAAATATGATCTTGTACAAATAAACTATTGAAAAGAATTCCTTAGTCATCCGACCTACCACAAAGAAAGTCAACTAAATAGGAGGAGAAGGACAGCCTACCCAAAAATATCAGATAGTCCACAATCTGTGTACACGAACCCGTCCAGACTAAAAGGGTCCTTCACCTCTAACTTCTATCCTTTCCTCCTTTTCTTTAAAAGATCTCGAGTGCATTTTATAGTCTTTGCTGGTTCGTAATGGTCTAAATATTTTCCTTGGCTTCATCGATCTAGGGAGTGTTTCAAAACACCTTATATATTTTCTCCCCAAATTTTACCTCAGTTGTGTAAATACTGGTCTGGGCTCATAAGCCCCCTTTCCCTTCCCAACGTATAAGGTTAGCATTTTCTGTCGATAATGAATTCTATTTGGGTAAATTTAAATAGAATTACCTAAAAAAATAATATTTATTTTTAAATTAGTTCATTTTCCTTCACTTGTATTAAGATTTTTAGATATTTAAGAAAATTTATGCCTGCAATAAAATTAATTAATTTGGATACCATTAAAATGCCAGAATAGGGTAATAAATTTCATCCAATGCAAGAGCCTTGGATGGATGCTTGAGTGTTAAAGGGCGCCTTTAAATCTTCCTTAAAATTAAATGAGCTTTATTAAGTATTCCATAGAAAAACGCTGATTCCTTCCAGAAATAGTTTTTAATGACTTCCCTTTGTACCCTCGCAACTCTCCTTTTAGTGACTCGAATAACTTGATTTTCGAAGGATCGACCCCCTGCATATTTTGATGGGAAACACCTTGAAAATTTATTTTTGTATAAAATTAAATTTTATGAGGCGATTTTTCAAAATCGGGGGCATTTGTTCATTTGATATAAAATTCGTTATCTTTTATTTGTCAACATCCAACAAAATTGCAGTAGGATTTCTTTGTTATTTTATAATTTATTTTATGTTTAAATACAGCTCAAACTAGATATCTCAATTTATCATGTCTTTAGTGATATCTGAAAAATGTTCGATGTTACATAAGTTTACAATAGTACATTTCAGGTAGATCGATACAAAGTTGAAATTGTGTCTATGGGCCAATGATTTTACCAATTTAGGTTACTTGGCCTTAAACACACTCATACGAGTTTTGCTTTCATGCAAGTAAAGGCATGCGCGAGTCTTTCTGATAATCCCAACTTAAATCAAAAAATGGTACGCCATATACGCTGCACTCTGCGCCGCCAAAGGCGTGAAGGAGATTGTGAATTTGTTTAACTACCCGATAAACATCGTTTCCAAAGTGAAACGGAAGTATGGCGAGGTTGAAAATAAGAACAAAATTTATGACAAACTTGCCAAGAAGATGGTTTTGAGCAATGTAACTATCTATAGAACATTGCACGTGGACCCTAGCTATCCCTCTAACGTATAGAAACGGCACCAGCTTTTAACGCAAGCTACCAAGTAAAGCCGTAATTTGAAGGCAAATACACTATTTAAAGAAGTCATGCACGATGGTGGCAGCCTTCTTCGTTTCTTCTCCGACGAGAAAATTTCGGGCAGTCGAGGAAGGTGATTAGGCAAAAGGATCGCTGCCTTGGCGACAAAGTGCCTAAGGTCGTGCACACTAAAGTTTTTTTCCATTTTGATGGTTCTAAGTATAATCAGCATCAAGGGTCACGTTATACCTCTTCACCTCCTCCTCCATGGCCTCTGGGTCAATCTGGGCTCTACTCTCGCACACAAGATAAGAAAGCCACAATATCCAGCACCGCTGGTCTTCGACTGTCACCCCATCAATAATTTTCTTATGGCGTCTTGTTGAGAAGAATATCAACAGGCCAGCTTACAAAAATTTAGGATCTCTGAGAGATGCCATTGTGGAAGTAATTTCATTCATTGACAATAACTTCCTAACCAGGGCATGCAACCAGTTGATGTCCCTCCTGGAGAAAGTCGGGAAGGCAGACTTTGGCCATTTTAAATGATTTCGCAACTCTATATATCATTCTATTTGTCTGTAACTTCTCATTAAAATATATTGCTTCCTTTGCTACAATCGTTGTCATTACCCATTAAAAATTGGTATCTTTTACCTAAAAGCTAATGTAAATAGTACTACTAATAATACTACTCATAAATGAACGTCATTAGGCAAGAGTAATATAATATGAGGAATGTAAATTTCTGAATTTTTTTTATTTATTTTATTTATAGTTCGACTACTACAGTTGTTTTGTACAACCTTTAACCCTCACAATGATATCACCTCGATTCAATATTCGAGACTGGAGAGAAACTTTTAGTGGCTTTTAATAGTTTCGTTGGATTTAGTGACAGAAGTATCAATTAAAAGGACCGCGCTTTCCTATAACCCAAACCATATAGTTTCTAGTACTAGAAATTAGGGTGAATCTAAATATTCCTATAACGATCATTCTAATATTTAATAATTAATTTAGCGTATTCAAGGATGTAACTATTGTTAAAACTAATATAAGCAACTCCTTTTACCATCACTGGTAGATATATAAGACACTGTATATCTGAAGTGAGATATTTTAAGGATAAAATAGAATCTCACAAATGTAATGAAGAGAAAAGGTAAAATAGTCTAAAGATTCCTAACATAGATCTACCAGCAATTTATATTTACATTTAGAAACCTAAATGAACCATGGCGTCAAATTAACTTTTAACCATTTGGATTTTTTCCTTAGGGATTAGTTTATTCCTCATCTCCAATGGCCACTCATTATTATGGGACAAGGTATCAAACTACGTTCAAAATATACACCGCTAACGTATAACGTAGGAGATACGCGGAAATTCATTCAATCAGACATACAACAGAATCCTTGGAGGCTAAGTCTAATAGCTTTTTCCATGCAACTCACATCATGCCGTCAAGATTAATTCTAGTATTCATGAAAATTTTCAAACATTTCTCATAACAAATAAGAAACTTTGATTTGAAGTTTGGAAGATATGGAAAATATCGCTAAATTCCTAAATTTAAAAGTTCATTTTGCTTTGTCAAAAAAAAAACAATTTTCCTTCAATCTATGTCATCCAAATATACAACAATCAGAATGTTACATCATGATCCACATATAGGTTTTAAAAAAGGAAATATAAAAAGACTAAATAGTGATATTTTTTTACTTCCTGCCAAATAATTGAATGGTTTCTAATTATTAAAACGTAATTTTGCGTCCTACTCGTAAAGGGTGACCTTTCCTTCTATAGCCAGGATGGTGGGTAACCTTTTGTTGTTATTGTATTGTAAGAACTTTGGAATTTCATATAGAAACATGTAGTCCATTTAAACTTTTATGGAAATTTGCATTTATTGAATTTTAAATTAAAATTGTTGCTCATCCACTACTATTTTCCTACTTGGAGTAACATTTTTAGCATTCTTTAGATAGTAATAGTTCATTTATTAGAGTATTAAACTTGAAATTATTTCAGATTTGATTTCTTGATTCCTTGATATTATTTTTTCAACATTATGAACTTTTAGTCATTCAAATGTTCGCAAATGATAGATTCTTCCAGCAAATTATAATTTTTTTCTTTTTACAGCACCAAAATGATTTTTTTTCTCTATTTAACCTAATGGAGCAAAAATCTCTGAAAATTTGGTTACCCTTTTTACTGAAGCATGATTTTAAATGAAATTAAAAAAGGTCGATTTTTTATCAGTCAAATTCGGAAAATATTCCAGTAATCTTGTTTTATTCGCTTTAAGAAATATTGAGAAATCAACCACAGTTATTATAGTTTTAATTTTTTATTCGTTTAAACATACATGATTTTTGATTAACTTACACAAAGAGTAGTAGAGATTTATTGAATATGTGAAGAGAATTATCATCAGGCTTGGGACACTGATAAGGACGAATCCTGATTCAACTCGCCGTTTCAGCAACAGGCTGTTTCATCACCATAGTTTCAGTGCCAACCATTTTAAGCCTCAGGCCCTTTCAGCATGTCTTTTTCATCCCCACCCTAATTTCAAATCTAAAATCAATAAAATAGGAAGCCTAAGGATCGGTTAATCTAATAAAATTAAGTTTTGAATTAAATTGATTTATTTAAACAATTATTTCACTAATGTTTTTAGGCTTTTCTGTAATCAAAGTAATTTTGTGGAGGCTATTCTGTATTTCACTAATATTGTTGAGGCTTTTCTGTACCTCAGTAATTTTTGTTGAGCCGCCTGCCCAGGTTAAAGTTTCAGAAAGTATTCAGAACCTTTCTTTTTGCTTCGTTCGATAGCTTGATGAAGTTCTCTATGGATGGAGACAACATTTCCAGTTTGCTTTGTTATCGTCTCTTTGTTGCTTCAGGATGTTTAATGGTTCTGTCTTATCTTTATAATATTCTTTGCTACATGTTCCACATCTAGGTTAGATATAATGGTTGTCTTTTCCCAATCTCTCTTCGGTTTGTACGACAAACCAAATTAAAAGCCGAAACTTTTCCCAACAGGACTGTTGCAAGAGTATTCACGCAACAGTCACTGTCATTATTTGGCTAAAAAATATGAGCTGTTACTATTTTAGTATTAATCCATGAGATCGCTGATTTTTATCTGTTTTAGTAAATTTTTCTTTAAATGGAAGCCTTTGATTTCTACATCGTGAAAGTGGCCTTAATGATTGCGAAAGCAAAATGTTTAAAATCATATTTAATGGAATCAATTCGTGCATTTGCTACCATTTCCTTAATCGTTTTGATCATTTTCCTATAAGTTGTAAGAGTTTATATGTTGCGGGGTGCACGCCCTTATATTTCTTAACCATTATATTATAAGACTCGATAATATAAATGTAATGTTATCGTAAATTTTCTATCGTGGATCTTTTCCCAAGCCATCAGAAAAAAATGTCCTGTTTTTTGGTGAGGTGTTATACATTTTGTATTCATAATGCCATTTAAAGTCTTGAATGGTTTTGGCGTTATAAGGCAATTGATTGATTTCATTCCTTTTTCTCGAATATCTATTTGATAATTACTCCAGGAAGCTTGATACATATTCTCTATGCACCATTTAATAATAAAAGTTGGAGATTCAGACGTATTCTAAACACGAAAACTTTTTCTTCCTGTAACTCAACTGCACTTGGGAAATGGGTATCTTCTTTAATATTCTTAATTTTTTGTCTTCTCACAAATTAATTTTGGATTTGCATCTTCGATCTTCATGGCATCGCTAAAACTTAGCTCCATAAATGGTCTTACTTAATTTGCCCTACTAAATCTGCTCGGTACTGTTTACCGGCACTGAAATGATCTGGTGATGAAACAATGGCATTGAAACGACGGTGCTGAATGATACCCTACCCCATTGATACACTAATCTTTGGTTCCGAAATCGGCTAGGGTCATTTAGGTTCACTGGACTCAAACAAAACTTACGCATTTTTCTTTTTATCAACAAAACCAAGATTAAAAAATTGGAGAGAAAAAAATGCGCTATGGCCATGTATTAAATAAATTATTTTGTATTTATATCTCAAGTTTTACTATATTAAATTGTTTTTGTTTTGAACATCAATATTTCCCTATTTTTTATAAGAAATCTAATTGTTCTTTATGAATTTAAAAAATTATTATTATCGCTTTTCATATAAATAGGACTAAAAAACTGGCTGAGCATCTCGGAAGAAAGATGGATTGCATATGTATAGTAAAGATTTCACTCCAGTTACCCGACAAGGGAAATAGGGTGCCTTGTGTTTCCTTAATTGCTAAAGATTTTGACTAAAAATGAAAACATTCTTCCATACTTTCTGTTTTCATAAAGTTTTCAAAATTATTAATTAACCACTTTGATTAGAATTTTTTTTATTCTTCAACGCATCATTTATTAATTTATCAGAGTGGCTGATGATTTATTACTGATTTTTTTTACATTTTTTTAGATTCTAACACTATCCAAGGACGATAAATGAGAGTCGTTTTATATGTTCCTAACAAATTAATTAATAAACTTTTGTGTTCCTCCCAATTGGCAGAGACTGGGATGGAGATCTATGACAGAGATAAAGTGAGCTGTTTCACAAACTCAAATAGCCCGCAAACAGGCGGAAGTCCTGGGTGAAACTGAAACTGAATGAAGAGCCTGAATAAACAAGGAATAAAAGTCTTAGGAAATAAGGATATAAAACAGGCTGGATTAGATACTTGGATTAATATGGGACACATGGAATTAATTCTCTTGTCTGAGATTCAATGAGTATCGAATATAGTTGGTGAGACGTGAGCATTATTTATATCTCCAAACTCTAATAAAATGAGGGTATTTTGTTATTAATGAATATCTGGTTTAACTAACGATGAGGTTTGAACTGCACGAAAAATATGGAATATAAAGTCACAAATAATGAATAGGATATTTAAAGAACAGGAAATGTGAAAAGAGCGAAAAAGCATCAAAGATTGTAATATCGAATCACTTGAACCCTAATTATTGGTGAAAGGAAGGTATATTTCAAGATCAGGGAACAGGTATGTACAAGGAACATCTGTACTCTAATACCCGAACTTGGATTCCTCTCTATAATCAACCGAAGAGTGAGGAGAAAGAAATAGAGAGGCGGAAAAAGAAATGAAGAGCAAGGAAATAAAAAGAGGCTAAAAAACTTCTTCCATCATTAATTGGTAGCCCGCAGTCCAGCCTGGGGGGAGGGGTACAGGAGGGTACCACCGCTTAGTTTCTTGGTGGTATCCTTTGATAAAGTCCGGATTCCTGAACTTCAGAAACCCTCTTTCCTCGTTGGACCTTGGCATCGGATAGATCAGGACTTTCATTTTGCAATCGCATTCCAACCAATGTTTGTCGTTTATTAGCATAAAAATGGACTTCATTTTATAGCTGAAACATGGTTGAATATTTGTGTAATTTCCAAAATTCCTTTATGAGCAATAATAAATAGTATTAGTAGTATTAGTAAAGTGCTTCTTTCTTTTCCTACCCAAGAATGGGCAGTAGGCCATTATTGGGGGACAGGGTTCTTTATACGAATATTAAGAATTAGCTCTAAATGCAATTTGCATTTTTTTAGATTTTATTCGATTTATTTGGATAGACTTTTTTATCCCCGTCTATAAGAGAAGAGAGGAAATATTATTATCATTTATTCGATCAATTTTTTTTTATTTTCTCAAAATAAGCGTAACACTTGACAATTTAAAGAATTTTAGTAAGTGGGTTTATGATGTCGTTCTTAACTCCTCGGATAAATTTAATTTTCATTTTCATTCTATGAACAGAGAAGTGGATTTATAAACGATTGCTTCGGACAGTTTCTTTATCTTCAATGAAACTAATTACATCCGGAGAAAAAGGAATGAGGCTCAAAGTCTCTCGGATTAACAAAATATATTGCATTTATAATTTGCGCGTCACCTTTTGTGTCTCTTAGAATAGAAGGCAGAATAGGATTCTGAATCACATATATGAGTAATCAATTAATAATAATACTAATTTACTATCGCACGACTAATAATATGTCAGGTTCCAGAAAATTTTTATCTTTTGTGATTTATTTATTAGTGTTCTTTGATGCAGTAAATCCTTTTAAATGACAATAACTAGTTATCATTTCGCACATCGTAAAACCTAGACAGATAATAACTGTGGACCCGAAAACAGCGATGGAGGCGCTTGATAGGAGAAAAGAGCAAATAAAAATATCTAGTGTAGGAGGTTTAGCCCGCAAATTAAGCTACAAAAACGAACTCCAGGATGCAAGCGCCATCTGGTGGTGATGAAGTTAGTGAGAGTAGTATTCAAGATACTATGGCGAGCCAAACCAAGTGACAGTTTCACTCGCGGTTATATATCGTTGGTGATGTATAATTACAATACCAAGGGACAATATAATTTATAAAAAAGTCTTATACATTAGATAATTAATATTTAATTTAATATTTAATTTAATTGTTAATTTAATTTCTTAGGCCAAAGAGCGAGAAATCATTAAAATATATTCTCGGAACAAGGTTAAAAATAATTGATAAATTTAAGCCAATACTTACACATGAGTAATGGATTTCTGGGGACTCTATAGACTTTTGGATTCCATATTTCCAAAGAAAACAAACTTCATCACTGCCTCTCACTGGCAGGAAATTATCTTCGTCATTTGGGAACGTTTTAGAAATAAATTAGTGACATTTGCTGAAATATATGATGTTAAGAGCTGGATTTATTAAGAGAAGAAAAAGAAAAAAACGGGGAATTGTAAAGTAACTCTCAACTATGAACGGGGGAAAATAAATAAGTGTGAAAGAAATGAGCCGGCAAAGATTTATTAGTGAGAATGATATTAATATAGTAGTATAAATAGAATAAACTCAGATATAGAACCACCATGATAACATTTCTGGCTGAAGATGCCTCTTTCTCTCATTTTCCAATGGGTAAATCTATCTGTAAGGGGGGGGGGGGGAAATGAGCTAATCTGGTATAAAGAACTCATATTTTTAAACAAACAGAACTGTCAGTTCCGAAAATTGCGACCATGAGTACCAAACATTTTTACTTATATAATTATCTTCCTCAGACGGGTAAAAGGAATATAAATAATTATCTGATATTAAATGAGAAGCAATAGGGTCGGAGAAGAGGAAAACGGCATAAGTTGCAATACCATTAATTTTCAGAGATGGAAATGGTTTGCATCCAAGCGTGTCGATGAGAATTGATGGCAGCACAGTATCTATGCTGGTGGAAGAGACAAACCTCATTAATCATTCAATTTTTCACTGTTCTCCTCATACCTGTCTGGCTTGAAGTAATTGCCTTGGACTCTGTTAATTGGTAGGCGTTAATGAGGCTCGTTTCCTTCCTCGCGTTCTCACCTACCTGATTAACTTCAAGTAGCAATGCTGTGTCTTCTTTCCATAAATTAGCACCCCTGAGTAAATAAAAGGTTCACCAACCCAGCCCCTAATTACCGATGTGTATCTACGTGCACTTACATTATTATGTCTCCGTAATTATTTCGACGATAGAGTTCAGTATAATAATAAGGTCTTCCAAATATTAGACTACAAAGTTATTTTATTAAGGACCCTCTAATTAAATCAAGAAAGGTTATTATAATGATAGCAGTAATAACTAAACTCATGACAAATTCCTTAAATTATCCGTCAGTACATCGGATGCTGCCAAAAAAAATATATTTGAAGAAAGTCAAACCCTACCAACTAGTGTTAACTAACCTCAAAGTTTATTAGGCATAAAGTTACCAAGGCACAATATAGCATGACTGTGTTTATCAAGTCCAATGTACCAATTTTCAACAAAAACACATAGGCAAAACTACAGATCTTGAAAGAAGATAAACCAGCACAAAATGGATCATTTGGTAAGCTTACTACCACTGTTTTCCAACATTGGGGAAACTAGGATCATAATATCGCCAAAAGAATTAGACCCATAATAAATATTAAAGATGTTGACAGAAAGCAAATCGCTGATGCGTATTACATCATAAAAGAAAACTATTTATTAGCAACATGACCTCTTATAATTAAGATTAATTAACATTCAATATTATTAACCAATCTCAAATACTTAGACAGTTTCCTTTCGGCATCCTCTTCTGTTTGTGAGTAGGTAACCGTTTTGGTTGACTCAGTTAATCTTTCTCTCTGATGAGTCCGGAATTTTGCTTATTTTGTGTTTCTGTGCGGATTTTATGTCCATATGTATAAATATATATATATATATATATATATATATATATATATATATATATATATATATATATATATATATATATATATTGTCGAAGTATGGCCCAGTATACGGGAATATACGCACCCGTATAGTTAGCTGCAGCTGCGTGACCAAGGAATATTCCAAACACCACGACAAAAATAGATTTTAATACAGACTAAATAAAAGGCACAAAATAAATATGTATATATATATAGGTACATGAATAAGACGGGATTAGATTCCAAATACTAATTGGATAACCAGGGTTATTGAGTGAATATAATGAGAGATTTGGGGTAATGAACGATTTAGTTTCTTTCAACCTCGAAAGAAAAGCGGGACGAACTTGGGGAGGAGGTCTTGGTGACCCTGATTACTCACGGGGGTAGCCGAGAGCCCGAAGGGGGTGGTGTTAGTTTCTCCAAACTCCGATCGAGCGAGATGAGGGCCTCTTGTCCTTAAGAGGTCACCGGACGAACTTCGAAGGGGAAGCTTATTTCTCCAAACTCGGATCGAGAGAGCTATCAGGCCTCTTGTCCTAAAGAGGTCACCAGCAGAGTTTCGGTGTACGGCTTCTCCAATCCTTGATCCGAAGGCGGTTGAAAAAGGCTGGCGTTGCCTCAAGAGACTCTTCTCCCTGACCCGACGATACGAGTATGATGTCCATCTCTTCCGTGGCCTGCGACTGTTGCTAAACGCTTCTCGGGAGAGAGCGTCCTTGAATTGAACTTCTTTCGGGGAAGCGTCGTCTAAAAGAATCTGTGAGTAATCCTTGCGAGCGTGCATATATACCCTGAGTTCTCCAAAACAGGGAGAGAGAAAAAGCCCTTTTCGAAACTTCATTATCGGCTGGAACAACCGAGCGTGTCCTTGTGGGAAAGTGTAAGAGGCCGGGATCAGCGGGTCAGACGGAACAACCAGCGGCTGGGTCATAAAATTTGTTCCGGGCAAATCTACACAATAGATGCGTAATCTCCCGACCCGGGGGGAGGGGAGGTAGCCTCCAATTTCAGCGTCATGTTTCAGTGTGAATTTTTCAGTGACCTGGCGGCAAGTCCTAAAAGGGTGAAGTCGAAGTGGAGGATGGTAACGGCTCGCTTTCTCTCTCTAAGTAATATCTTAGGAGGTGGGGAAATACTACTGTTTAAGAGGATCCCTTTACATATATATATATATATATATCCAAAGTGACTCCAGGTCATTAGCGTCACTCGGGTTCTTCGCAGATTTTGCATAAGACACATGTATAAAAGAAGGTATGAGACGTAATGCACACCGCAGACTTCAATCTGTATGGACTGAAAATTTAACAATAAGAGAGAAATATTACGCTGACGTTTTATGTTGTTTGATCTCTTTTGCATTGGTGGCTCCGTTGTTATATAACCTGGCTGAGAATTTGGTGACCCTGGTTTAACTTTCGGCGCTGATTTTTTTATAATTTTCCTCCTTAGCGTTATTCTTGACTTTTCTGTATGGATTTTTAATTGTTTCATTTTCCCTTTGTTCTGCTTTTAATTTAATCTCGATTTCTCTTGCCTTTAAAACTCCCATTTCTTGTGTCATGCCCTCCTTCACACCTAATTCATTTCACTCACACGATCGAGGTGACTTGAACGCTTAGCCATTTTGGACTCATTCCTATCAAGACCATTTGTAAGCAATAATTAGCATGTAAACCTTTCCGCAAAGGATCCATAGGCATCATTTTAGGGCCCTTCAAAGTGTCTTCTGAGTGCTATTTTAAGCATTTGTTACAAAACATTATTCTTTTGTTTCAAGAACTTTGTTTTTGCATTTGTTTAAATAAATTGGTCTTTTATGCGGATTTTTCTGACTGCGGCAGCCGCTTTATTAGTAAATGATTATCATTACTATTACATTCTAAAGTAAACCATATTAAACATTACTTTTGAACTTTAAAAATGTCAAATTTACACACATGTATTAATAAGAGAATGAAAATTATATTTCTTGGTAATACACCACAAAAGAAGAATAGCCAAAACATCTTTCGCATTTCTTTCATTTAACAGAACGTTTCGACCTAGTACCCAAATTTGGGGGTATCTAAAGAATAAACACCATAATGCCTTTAAACAACCCACGTCACCACTCAGGACGATAATGGCAATAATAAACATAAACAAAGACTTTAATGCGACAGCAAAGCACCTAGTGATTCTCAAGCCACAGAAAAGGCCTCTAGTCCTGTCTGCAACAGAATGCATTGACCGTTTCAGCTTTAACACCTACTCTGAAACTCTTGGCAGCCAACAAAATAAAGAAGCACAAACACCCCCGTATCACTAGCAAACACATCAGTTCTCCTAAATAGAAACGTAGCGTGAATGGTATCAACTTTGGCTCAGCAATAATTTTATGCCACCAGGGGATCTTCATTGGCAGCACTGTTCGCTCACTTAGGGCTAGGGTCTGTTCTCATCTTGGTATTAGCTCTCGCACTGGCTCCACCTTGACCAATAAAGAAACTTCTCCCATTCGAGATCATTCAATTAAATGTAAGACAGAAATTTCCCACAAAAACATTCAAATTATAGGACATGCAAAGGACTCCACTTCCCTGCGCATTCTCGAATCATTATTTATAAAACAACTAAATCCCAGTTTAAATTCTGATTCAACTGCTTTTCCCCTTCTCATTTCATAAACCACTCAAAATATTTTCACAACCTACCAATCTCTAATCGGTTCCCTCTATAATCTTTCCTCAGTCTCTCCGTTTTTGCCGTCCACTAAAGGTGACTAATATTTTTGTGTACCAATTAATTGCCTCAATTAGTATATTTTTATATTTATCCATATTTATAGCATCTACATTTAGTGTAAAGTTTTTAAATGATTTTTTCACATTTTCAATTTATTAAATAATTTATTACTATTGCTGCTTCATTTAGTGACTAATATCTGTGTCAACCAATAACTGCATCAACTAGTGTTATATTTATGCATATTTAAAGTACCCATAATTGATCCATATCTAAATTTCAATAGTTTTCAAACGATTTGCCATAATTTCAATTAACTAAATAATTTATTTTCAATCTTTGTGTGAATTATAATTTTTGTAATTTTAAACGTGTTCTAAATCTCTTTTATAGACCAGAAGATGGGTAAGATACCCGAAACGTTGTACTTAATTAAATGAGAAATTTTACATGTCTCATTTTGGGATTTATCCTCAACCTCTATATATATATATATATATATATATATATATATATATATAAATGCATACGGGAAAATACAGGTAATTTAAATATAGGAAACTCTGACAGAAATAGATTAATGGGCATTGTGGGAACGTTAGTAACTCGTTAATCAGTTATTAAATGGAATATTACAAAAATCAGTTAGACGGAGGGAATATATAGTGGTAGAAAAGTGGATCGATTAACGGGAGATACAAGCAAGGGTCGTTTTACCTTAATGCGGTCAACTCGATGAAGGGGAATCCTTTTGCGAGTCGGCGCGGGAAAATAGAGAAGGCCAATGGACGTGACTCTCGGCCGAATATCATGACGGTGACGAGGATGAAGGGATAGGGGGGAGACCAGAAGACGAGTTCACGATCTTCCTTGATGACGGACGATGGCAACTCTGCTCCAGAGAAGTGCAACCTCCAATTATCGAGACTCTGACGCAGCTCGGCGCGGATTCTCACACGGTAAACTAGAGATCCTTGAGGGGGGTTCCTGATGGGACGAGAGGAATCCCAGCCAATCCTTCGTGGACGAAAATGATTCTAGGCTTGCTCTCTATAGAGTATGGCTTCAGAATAGAGATAGGTCTGCCTTGTGAGATCCAACCTTGATGGCATAAGCGAATACTAGAGACTTAAGTAAACAGACACACAATCTGAATCGAAGGCGACGGGTTCTCAAACTCAATTTGGAGATATTCGAAACCCCAGGGTATTTATATGACGGCCATATTTTGGGTTTCTCCTCTTTGGTAGACTCAGACGACTGGCTGAACACTTCCGGCGGCCAGATGGATTAGAGTTTGTCGGCTGACCCAAGTCTTAATGGCCGTAACGATGTGGGCGGGAAACTTTTGGCTAAAAGCTTTTAACACGCCCAACTTAATTAACTGTTCCTGTGAGGTAGCTGACGGGTATTAAAATTCTTTCTCTTTTTTTCTTTCGGTTCCGAGACTACTCCACGTTGAGTTATACTTAGAATACAGAGAAAAAATTAAGTGGATATTCTTCTTTGGCTTCCCTTTCCCTTACATGCCTCCCTTCTGAAGATGGAGTTTTTCCCGACACGAAGGGGAAGGAAAAATGGCATCTCCACTAAAACCCATCGGTACTAAAATTTCAGCCGACGCTGCGGCCGTCAAGGTAAAGGATTAACTTCGTTTGATCCCAGACGACGGATAAAATTTGCACATATATTTAGGTTAATGTATAATTAATTACACAATTAAAATATATATAGTTTCATGTAAAAGCAATACCACAATTTAGAATAAGGATTCAATCAAGTGGAGCGATTATCCAGGTAATAATAAAAAAAAATCAACAATAACAACACGTATATAAAAGCAATACACTAAAATATAGGCGTACGCACAAACGCGCAAAAATAAATTTTACATGGGCGAGCAACGAGCTCGAACATATACATGAACTTATAGGATGTATGGAGTTCTACCGTGAGGAAGGAGGGTCCTCTACTGGATTCTTACTAAGACTGTCTGGTACACAGTTTTCACTACCTTTTAAATACAAAATTCAAAATTGATATTCCATCAATAGCAGACTCCAGTGATTAAGCTTTCCGTTTTGGCTTTTGCAATTTCTTAAGTACGCCAGAGGACAGTGATCGGTGTCGATAACGACCTCCTGACCTATCAGATACATTCTAAACTTCCGAACACCAAAAACTATTGCCAGAGAGAGCCTTAAGTTCTATTACTTCATAGTTTCTCTAGTGCCGTAACAGCTTTTGGCTTGCATAAGCGATAGGATAGATATTCCCATCATCTTCCTACTGCAGGAACACGCAACCGATGCCATCGTTGCTGGCATCCGTACTGATTCCAAGCAATTTGTTCTGGTTCTAGATCCGCAATATGGGGGCAGATATTATCCTATCCTTAATCTGCTGGAAGTGGGAAATTTATTTGAGGCTCCAAACCAGAGAATCCTGGGAGGTTTTCTTAAGGAGAGAGTTCAGGGTGGACGCTAAGGTGGCAAAGTTGGGGACGAAGCGCCGGTAGAAGGAGGTTGTACCCAAGAAGGAACTTAGCTGCTTCTTAGTACGGGGAAGGGGCATATCTGAAATGGCCCTGACCTTTTCTTGCTGGGGCGTTATTTGATTTTCCTAAATGTGAAATCCAAGGTACTTGATAGTGTCTTAAGCAAAATGACACTTGGAAGGAACCATGGTCAGACCATGCTCTCGAAGCCTATTACAGAGGAAATAAAGGGAGATTAGATCTTCATCCCATGTGCGTGTAGCTACGTACACATTATCAAAATAGAATGACACATTGTGCAGATCATCTAAGATTCGGCGCCTCATTATGTTGTAATTACTGCAATCAGTGACTAAACCGAATGGGAGAAGCTTAAATTGCATAAGCGCTTTTTCTGTAGGGATGACAGTGTATTTCTTTGAAGGGAATTTGATAGTACGCCTTGCATTAATCTATCTTAGAAATAAATTTGGCATTCTCGAACAAATGTAGGCTTTGGTCTATCAACGGGATCGGTTCGGCACCGAAAACCGTTACGGCGTTAAGTTTTCGAAAGTCTACACAAATTCGAAAAGACTGGTGTCGTTTCCGAACCATAACAATGGAGGAACAGTAATCTGATGAGGAGGTTTAGAGTATTTCTAATTTTGGTAAATTTTTGACATCTGCATTAAATGCTGATCGCAAATAAATGGGCAGGGGGTAGGCCTTTAACAACTAAAATAACTGGGCTTTCTGAGCGGGCTCCAGGTGGGAAATTAGATCGATCTCCTGGGGGAGTCTTTATATGATCCGTGGAGCAACGGGAGTGGAAAGTTATTGTCAGATTCTACGCAAACTTTCTGGACTAGATTAATAGGTTCTGGGGGATAAGAGCCTTCCATCACGGCCTCTTCGTCCAGGGCAACTATATTGTTGATGCAGGCGCGGCGGTAGTAACTTTTGAGCATGTTGACGTGAAACAATTTGTTACCGCAGAGCGTTTGGATCAGGTAGTCTACGGCGCCACGGGCATCGAGGACTGAAAAGAGGCCTTTCCATTTGGAAAGAAGCTTATTTGTGGCCGTGGGCAGGAGAAACAGGACCTCGTCACCGGGCTTGGACCGTCTTTCTTTTGACTTAATGTCAAAATAGGTCCTGTCATTTTTCCAGATTCAAGGCCGGAATTATGTATGCAATGTCTGCGCATTCCTCCAGACGGTTCCGAAGGTCCAATATGTATGCGCATGAGGACTTGATCTCCTCATCAAGCCGGAGAGTGGAAAAGGATTCATTGAGAATGCTCATCCGGCCGCGAACATTTCGGCAGTAAAAGAGTTCAAAGGGAGTGAACCCCAGGGATCGGTGGGGAATTTCTCCCCAGGCGAAAAGGGCGACCGGCTGGGCATGGCACAGTTTCTTAAGGACGACCTTCAAAGTTCCATTTAATTTCTCACAGACGCCGTTGGTGGCGGGGTGGACTAATAGGAGTTTACCCACATACTCCATCAGCTCAGAGGTAAATTGTCTACCCCTATTTGATAAGATCTCCTTAGGGATGCTAACGCGGGAGAAGATGGGGATCAGGGCCTCCGCGCAAGTCACGCTCTCGATTTTTTTTAATTAGGACAGCGTCTGGAAATCCTGTCTCAAAATCCACGAGCGTTATGATATAAAATTCCCTTTACTCAACGGGAGGTGTATTGGGCCAATTTGGTCAATGGCCACTCTAAAAAAGGTTCTGACACAATTGGGGTCTTCTGTAGAGGAGCTGGAAGAATTCAGCCTTTCGCAGAAGTCTTTTGACAAATGTCACAAGATCTACAGAAATCGGCGATTTCTTTAGATGCGCCAGGCCAAAAGAAATGACGAAAGATTCGTTGGGCCTTCTTATCATAGCTAAAGGGGCCGGCTAACAACACATGGTGGGCAATTTTGAGTAGTTGTGGAACATAGGAACGGGGCATACATAGCAAGCGCGTAGCTGAATGGATAGGAACGCAGGTGGAACGGAACAACAGTTTACCCTCAATGAGGTAGGAGACCTCCTTGTTACCACGAACAGATTCACGCTCATTAGTCCTCGACTCTTTCCACAATGGCTGTAGGGAAAGACTCTCATTCTGGGCCTTTATAAAAGGCTCGTTGTTCAGGGGTTGCCTTGTTATTTCTGCCTTGGGCCCTCGTGATGGCAAGCTGAGTAACGGGACTAGCGGAGAGCAGCGGACTTTGGCTGACTTATATGGCGCAGAATTTAATAGGGGCTGCAACGACGTCAGCTCAACCGGTGAAATATTGGCATTCGATGTAACAACGGACCACTGGGGAGTGGTTGGCTCGTCCCAAGTAGTCCTGGACTATTGCAAACTTATAGTGGTCAGAGCTCACTAGGGGCCGCAACTTTTCTGATACGACGATGCACGTGCATCCCGTATCTCTGACCAGGATTGAAACCCGGCAACAATTAACCTATCCAGTTTCAAATTCGAGCCCAACGGGAGAGCTTTTGTTAAATAAAAAAAAAACATGAGATCCCGGGGGCTGTTCGCTAGTGGAGAAGCAGGCGTTTCGGGCGATCAAACGAAAGAGAAAGAGAGACGCTTACTTGACGGACTTGGAGGTTGAGAGCAGAACGAAATTGAGAATTTTGGGGACAGTTCGTCCCCACATGCCCGAGGGTTCCGCAAGGAAAACAGACGATAGGTCTTCTGGGGTAATCCGATGCAGGGGGATAAAAGACGGGTGGCTTAACATCCTTAAGTTTAGACGGGGGATGATATTTTGGTTTGGAGGGACCTGGGACCTTTACGAATTTGGGAGCGTTCTTCGGTTAAAATGTAGGGAAGTGTCCTTTACCCTTGGGAGAGAGAGGATGACTCTTCTTGGGATCTTTGGGATAGAGATTATGACTGGCCGCGTGCAAATCCGCTTCTTCGATGCATTCTTTAAAGGAAGCAACTCTTCGGTCATAGACGAATGTACGGATTTAGAGTCCAACCAAAACTACATACTTGTTCTGAAGGTGAATCCAAACTGGCGGTAAGTCGCGCCAGGTAGCAACCTTGCCTGACGAAACTTTGCCCCATAGAAGTCCAGATTTATGTTGATGGCAGCCAAGAGTTCGGACTTAAGGGTCGAATAGTCGAGGGTAGCCTCGGCGAGTAGCGAAATGAAAATATCTCGCAGCTGAGTATTAAGAAGAGGCAAGGGTCGGGCGACTCCATCAGTTTGGTTATGCCAGTGATTTACCTCAAAAATCTTTTCGAAATGAGTGAGGTAAGCACTGAATCTTAACCGTCCTTAAATGCTGGGAGCTTTAAAACGGGGATCTAGGGGATTCATTCCTGGAACTAACTGAGAGGGTTCAAAAGTTATTCCTATTTAATTCCCTTTCATAGTGCCTCATCCTTTTATTTCTCTTTCTTCAGCCTCTCTTCTTCTCTCCTCAGCTTCAGCTTTTCTTAGTGCTTTCTTCTCTGCTCTTTTGTTTCTCTCCTCATCCTCAATATATGCAACTAGCTCGTTACCGGCGAGACCAAGCATCTCCCCTGTTGCCTAAATCTCTCGAAGGACGTCATCTTTTTTTCTTACGCGAGCCTTAGCCACTCGACGCGTTCATGAATCTTACGGCAAAGAAAATGGGCTCTCGCAATAGTTTCCAAAAATTCGAAATGAAATCTTACTCTTGTGCTCACATACACGGATCAGCCAAGATAATAAATCTCAAGAATGAGTATGAAATCACGAGGAACTCAATCGGTCAAAATGGCCTACAAAGAGGTGGCCGTGCAAAGCTGCGATGAGTGAAGAACGAGCTGTTAAAAGAAATAAAAGTAGAAAGGAACAGAGGATGGGACCTTTTCGTGGAAGCCATGGACGAGGATTTCAACCCCACCAAAATATGGGAAAAAATCAACACAGCCAGAGGAAGGAGAAAACAGAGGCCAAAAATCAAACTTCGGAACGAGGATGGAGGGGAAAAGAAACCCCAGGAAGTTGAAGAGGCGTTCCGGAAACA
The DNA here is from genome assembly GCA_963969495.1 of Ceratothoa steindachneri. Lineage (NCBI taxonomy): Eukaryota > Metazoa > Arthropoda > Malacostraca > Isopoda > Cymothoidae > Ceratothoa > Ceratothoa steindachneri. Next base: position 73,445,827 of record OZ018334.1, read on the forward strand.
TTGGAGGAGGATATTTGATATCTCCCCCAATGAAAATGAGGATTTTCACGGTGACGACGAAACAAGAGTGGTAGAAGAACTGGAGTTAAACCGCCTAGAAATAGTACCCAACATAGCTGCTTCACCAACGCTATTAGTAGAGCAAGTAATCAAGCCAATAGAGACTACAAGAGATTCAAAGAACGCTAAAGAACACCACACAGAAGGCACCTGGGGCATCAGGTATAACGAAGGAGAATTTGATACGCGCACCAGTCAACTTTTTGTCGCGGAGAGCGGCATTTTTTAACGCCTCCCTAAGCGCAGGATACTTTCCGGATGCGCTAAAGAAGGAAAAAATTATTTTTCTACCAAAACCCGGCAAGCCACCAAACAACCCCGGAAACTTCAGGCCAATAACGCTCCTAGAAACAGTGGCAAAATTAATGGAGAGAGCGATTAATGACAGGCTCGTCAAGCACTTGGAAGAGAGGGCGCTGATTCCAAACCACAAACAGGGATTCAGCAAAAATAGGAACACCGAGACTGCCCTAGCCATTCTGGTAGAAGCACTTGCGAAGGCAAAGTATGAGTATAACTATACTGACATCGTACTTAGAGACGTCCAAAAGGCGTTTGATAAGGTATGGAGAGCTGGTCCAAAGTACAAGATCAAAAGACTAGAGCTACCCTCCACCCTAACAAAATGCCTTTGCGATTACGTCACCGATAGAACAGCGTTTATCTCAGTAGCAGGCTACGAGGGCTCAGAATTCGAAGTGCAACAAGGTGTCCCTCAAGGGGGATGTATAAGCAGAACTCTCTATAGTGTATATACAATGGATCTGCCAAGGCCAGTCCACTAAACCACAACCTATATACAATTCGCCGACGACATCACAATAGTAGCAAACAGCACTTACAGACTTCCCCCACCTATGGCCAGAATTACAGCTGCAAAAATTGACAACATCAATGAATTCGAGCGCAAATGGAAAATCCGAACAAATCCGGGAAAGTTCTCAATCATTCCCGTAGGGAGACGCCTGACTTCGAGGGTAGAGATTGAAGAGAAAAGATATCAATATGTGAAAGAATTAACAGTGCTCGGGCAAAAAATCACCCGAAATGGCTACTGCAAACATATTGCGAATAGAATAAACCAGGCCAAGGTACAAGTAGCAAAGCTATTTCAACTTAGGAATCTAAGCAGTAACAACCTGAGGAAAATATATAACGCCATCTGCAAAGCAACATTACTCTACCCAGCTATACCACTGAACCGCCTCTCAAAATCAAGTGCAATTAAACTACAACAGGTACAAAACTCAGCGGTGTATATTATTACTAATACGAGAAGGCGTGAACTCAGAAGAATGAGAGATTTTCACAATGAAATAGAGCTCCCAAGTACAAATGTGTCCCTACACAGAAGAGCAGTGAAGGTGTGGGACAAACTAGATCTCATAATGTCTGACGACGAAAAAAGAGCCATAGAAATTCCACAAAACCACAGAGAGAACAACAGAGGCAGTTTCTGAAGTGGTAGACCCGACTCGAGGGAGGAACCGCCCCCAAGGTACACTTCAAGGTAAGATTGCAGAATCAAGAAAAAATAGCATCAAAGGAAATCCGCCAGAAAAAATGAACCAAAAAATAAAAAACATCGACGAACAACAGAGGCGCGAGAGCCCCAACAAAGAACACTTAAGAATAGCAAGGAAAAATAAAGATTAAGAATCAAAGAGATGGCTGGTCCCTCAGTAACTAACTCTAACTCTTACTCATTCCTCTTCACCACTATATCCTAACTATCCTATCCACTACACTACGACTATTTACTTCAAATTTTTTTTATCTTTTTCAAGACGTAAGACGTAAGACGTACACGGACAAAAGCAAAATATTATAATAAATATACTACTTCCTATATTGGTACTTGATATAGGACCTCTTAATCCAGCACGGGGATTACAAGGAAGGGAGTTTGAAAAGTTTTCTCCCAAAACACACGCGGTTAAAATGGCTTGTTACTTAAATATGGCCTAACGGGCACCACAAAGACCGATTACTCAAAATAAAATAAAAACATGAGAAAAAAATTATATATATATATATATATATATATATATATATATATATACTAGGGGCGGTCAATAAGTTTTGCGAATCGGTAGGGCAAAACTGAGGAAGGGGAATGGCTGTTTGTGGGGGGGTATTAGGACAAGTTAGGACAAGTCAGGACCTGCAGCCGCACGCTCCTGCCTCGTCTATTTTAGGAAGTAGTTGCTGATCGCAGATCGTCAGTCACAAATTTTTCAACAATGGAGAAGGTTAAGCACCGCGCAGTGATCAAATAGAATTTAATTCCCCCCTTTTAACGTTCTTCGAGAGAACGCTTGGTTACCCCGATAACCTCAATTGTTCATCCATAACATCTCCGGTATCCTGTCTCAAGGATCGCTCGTACTTCCGAACCTCCCTTCTATCCCACTCCTCGAAGTCCCTCCTTCCCCCCTCGTTAAGAACAACCCCCTTAAAAAAACCCTCCTCCTGGGAAGGAAACCGCCAGTCAGACCGAAGCCTTTCCTTCAAATCGCCTTCATCCCCACGACGACCTTATAAATACGTAAGCTACGAATTGCATTCAACTATTTAACTTTGTGACAACGTAACTCCGTACTTTAACACGGATTTAGCCGACCATTTCCCTTCTTATTTGTTTTGTTATTTTAAATCCCTCCAAATCTTAATCCACCGCTTAGTCAAATTTATCCCATGACCTTTTTCATTTCATGTGTATCTCCCATTTTAATCCTAGGTCATGTAAATTTTTACATGTGTTTTTTTGTTAGATTAATTAATAAAATTCTATTTTATTAATGCTAGCAATATTATTTATCCTTGGGCTCCGTTCCACTTCTTAAGTATATTGAAGATAAATAAGCCCTCTCCAGGCCTATTTATTAACGTAGAGTCTTATTCGGCCATCTGATTAAACCTCGCACTCAAATATAGAATAATCCCCACAAAGAATAGATATATAGTATATCGTCGGGAGCCTTTTCTACCACAGTGTACTATGCGTCTCGTGGAAGGATTATCACAGGCCAATATTACGCCAAGGAACTGGCTTGGTTGAAGAAGTGCATCAGACAGAAGAGGCGCGGCAAGTTGACACACGGTGTCTTGCTCCTCCACGACAATGCCCCTGTCTACAAGGCCAGAGTTACACAAACTGCCCTGCGCGAGTGCGGATTCGGGAAGCTCAACTATCCCCTCTATAGTCTAGATCTGGCGTCTAGCGACTACTTTTTATTCTGCCAGCTCAAGGCTGCACTGAATATACGCTGGTTTGGGGACGATGAAGATGTTAAGCTCACCGTCTAGGAGTGGATTGAACAGCAGTCGGGAGATTTATGGTTGTCGGGTATTCTAAGCCTCAAAGAAAAGTGGCGCAAGTGCATTGAAGTCGAGGGTAGTTATATTGAAAAATAATAAAACACTTTTCCTTATATCCGAATTGCAAAACTTATTGACCGCTCCTCGTATTATATATATATATATATATATATATATATATATATATATATATATATATATATATATATATATATATATATATATATATAATGTGTTTTGTATATTTGAATAATAGTTTTTTTCTTTTTACATTTCTAATAAAATTCATTTTGTTGTTTTACAGGATGGTACAGAGGAGAAAAGAGAGCTATGGATTTCGCAATCCCACAAATTTGGAGAAAACCAACTGATCACTCAAGCAATTGTTTCTTTTGCATGGTGAACCCTCCCAAACGTCGATGGGCAAAAATGCGCGTTATCATGTATCCAAACTTTCAGTACTCTATTGCGTCAATAGTACACAGTTGTGACTCCCCGTACCGTCTTCCCAAAAGGGTGCAGAAATTTTTAGAAATAGAAAGCAGTTTAGAAGATTATGAAGGCATTGATCCAGATTACAGAGGTATAACTGAAGAAAGAAACCCATACTACCCCAACCAAACGATGGCAACGAGCTTGTTAGAGATCTTGGTCTCACCACGTCCAATGCAGAGCTTTTAAATTCGCTTGTCAAGAAGTGGGATTTTTTAGATTACAGTGTGCAAATATCAGGTCAGAGAAAGCGTCACCAGTGTTTTTCAAGTTTTTTTACACTTCAAGATGAGCTTTGCCTTTGTCATAATGTGACCGGTCTGTTTGAGGCAATTGGAATCGCCTTTGGCCCCAACGAGTGGCGCCTCTACATTGACAGCTCGTCCAGGAGCCTCAAAGTAGTGCTGCTTCGAAACGGGAACATGTATCCATCTCTTCCCCTTGCTCACTCTGTCCAGCTCAAAGAGTAATACAGCAGTATCAATATCTTGCTAGATGCATTGCAATATGATGAGTACGGTTGGGATGTCATTAGAGACTTCAAAATGGCGGCCTTCTTGATGGGTCTCCAAGGCGGCTTTAACAAGTTTCCTTGTTAGCTTTTCCTTTGGGACAGCAGGGACACCGTGGCACACTACCATCAGCGGGATTAGCCACAACGGACCGAGTTTAGTATGAGTATAAACAACGTCAAATGAAAGCTTGTGTTGGACCCAAAAAATCGGGCATTGGGAAACAATTCTTAAGAGCTCTAGAAGTGTGCAGCTTTCAAGTATTTCCAAGATTTCTTTCCTAAGCTCTCTGTGGCAAAGGTGGAAACCGGGGTCTTCGTCGGTCCACAAATAACAAAGATTATGGAGTGCCAGGAGTTTCATGCAAAAGAGATTCATGAACGCATGGTTGCTGTGTACACCGACACCGTCCCTGCCTATGCAACCATTGCTCGCTGAAATAGGGAGTTCCGCCATGGTCGTGAGTCCCTTGAAGATGACACCCGTCACACGTGACCAACGAGGACAATGTGGCCTGTGTGGAGAGGATGGTCCTCGAAAATCGACGGGTGAAGGTCGAAGAAATCGAGCGAGAACTTAAACAATATCACATTTAAGTGTTATCAACATCATCCACGACAATTTGTCAATGACCAAGGTCCCTAGAAACCTCACGCCCCATGATTGACTTTGAAGTCGTCAAAGTTCGGAGGAGCTGCTGCTCCTCTACAACCATGACCCGGCGGGATTCGAGTCACGCATAGTGGCAGGTGATGAAACGTGCGTCAGTCACTTGGATTCCGAGACCAAGCTCGAAAGCATGGCCTGGAAGCACAAGGGCTCTCCGACCCCCATCAAGTTCAGGACCCAACCCTCAACTGGAAAGATCATGGCCACCATCTTCTGAGATTCTGAGGGAGTGTTGGTGGTGGATGTAATAGAATTGCCTAAGGCCGCTACGCCTCGCTTCTATCAAATATTGATATCACGTCAGTGATAATTTACAATTGTTCAGAAGGGAACTACTATAGAACAGTCATTGTTCTTCGAGCCCGTTCGACAAGAAATGGTTCTCGCTCTCTTGATATCACGTCAGTGGTAATTTAATTCCCCCCTTTTAACGTTCTTCGAGAGAACGCTTGGTTACCCCGATAACCTCAATTGTTCATCCATAACATCTCCGGTATCCTGTCTCAAGGATCGCTCGTACTTCCGAACCTCCCTTCTATCCCACTCCTCGAAGTCCCTCCTTCCCCCCTCGTTAAGAACAACCCCCTTAAAAAAACCCTCCTCCTGGGAAGGAAACCGCCAGTCAGACCGAAGCCTTTCCTTCAAATCGCCTTCATCCCCACGACGACCTTATAAATACGTAAGCTACGAATTGCATTCAACTATTTAACTTTGTGACAACGTAACTCCGTACTTTAACACGGATTTAGCCGACCATTTCCCTTCTTATTTGTTTTGTTATTTTAAATCCCTCCAAATCTTAATCCACCGCTTAGTCAAATTTATCCCATGACCTTTTTCATTTCATGTGTATCTCCCATTTTAATCCTAGGTCATGTAAATTTTTACATGTGTTTTTTTGTTAGATTAATTAATAAAATTCTATTTTATTAATGCTAGCAATATTATTTATCCTTGGGCTCCGTTCCACTTCTTAAGTATATTGAAGATAAATAAGCCCTCTCCAGGCCTATTTATTAACGTAGAGTCTTATTCGGCCATCTGATTAAACCTCGCACTCAAATATAGAATAATCCCCACAAAGAATAGATATATAGTATATCGTCGGGAGCCTTTTCTACCACAGTGTACTATGCGTCTCGTGGAAGGATTATCACAGGCCAATATTACGCCAAGGAACTGGCTTGGTTGAAGAAGTGCATCAGACAGAAGAGGCGCGGCAAGTTGACACACGGTGTCTTGCTCCTCCACGACAATGCCCCTGTCTACAAGGCCAGAGTTACACAAACTGCCCTGCGCGAGTGCGGATTCGGGAAGCTCAACTATCCCCTCTATAGTCTAGATCTGGCGTCTAGCGACTACTTTTTATTCTGCCAGCTCAAGGCTGCACTGAATATACGCTGGTTTGGGGACGATGAAGATGTTAAGCTCACCGTCTAGGAGTGGATTGAACAGCAGTCGGGAGATTTATGGTTGTCGGGTATTCTAAGCCTCAAAGAAAAGTGGCGCAAGTGCATTGAAGTCGAGGGTAGTTATATTGAAAAATAATAAAACACTTTTCCTTATATCCGAATTGCAAAACTTATTGACCGCTCCTCGTATTATATATATATATATATATATATATATATATATATATATATATATATATATATATATAATGTGTTTTGTATATTTGAATAATAGTTTTTTCTTTTTACATTTCTAATAAAATTCATTTTGTTGTTTTACAGGATGGTACAGAGGAGAAAAGAGAGCTATGGATTTCGCAATCCCACAAATTTGGAGAAAACCAACTGATCACTCAAGCAATTGTTTCTTTTGCATGGTGAACCCTCCCAAACGTCGATGGGCAAAAATGCGCGTTATCATGTATCCAAACTTTCAGTACTCTATTGCGTCAATAGTACACAGTTGTGACTCCCCGTACCGTCTTCCCAAAAGGGTGCAGAAATTTTTAGAAATAGAAAGCAGTTTAGAAGATTATGAAGGCATTGATCCAGATTACAGAGGTATAACTGAAGAAAGAAACCCATACTACCCCAACCAAACGATGGCAACGAGCTTGTTAGAGATCTTGGTCTCACCACGTCCAATGCAGAGCTTTTAAATTCGCTTGTCAAGAAGTGGGATTTTTTAGATTACAGTGTGCAAATATCAGGTCAGAGAAAGCGTCACCAGTGTTTTTCAAGTTTTTTTACACTTCAAGATGAGCTTTGCCTTTGTCATAATGTGACCGGTCTGTTTGAGGCAATTGGAATCGCCTTTGGCCCCAACGAGTGGCGCCTCTACATTGACAGCTCGTCCAGGAGCCTCAAAGTAGTGCTGCTTCGAAACGGGAACATGTATCCATCTCTTCCCCTTGCTCACTCTGTCCAGCTCAAAGAGTAATACAGCAGTATCAATATCTTGCTAGATGCATTGCAATATGATGAGTACGGTTGGGATGTCATTAGAGACTTCAAAATGGCGGCCTTCTTGATGGGTCTCCAAGGCGGCTTTAACAAGTTTCCTTGTTAGCTTTTCCTTTGGGACAGCAGGGACACCGTGGCACACTACCATCAGCGGGATTAGCCACAACGGACCGAGTTTAGTATGAGTATAAACAACGTCAAATGAAAGCTTGTGTTGGACCCAAAAAATCGGGCATTGGGAAACAATTCTTAAGAGCTCTAGAAGTGTGCAGCTTTCAAGTATTTCCAAGATTTCTTTCCTAAGCTCTCTGTGGCAAAGGTGGAAACCGGGGTCTTCGTCGGTCCACAAATAACAAAGATTATGGAGTGCCAGGAGTTTCATGCAAAAGAGATTCATGAACGCATGGTTGCTGTGTACACCGACACCGTCCCTGCCTATGCAACCATTGCTCGCTGAAATAGGGAGTTCCGCCATGGTCGTGAGTCCCTTGAAGATGACACCCGTCACACGTGACCAACGAGGACAATGTGGCCTGTGTGGAGAGGATGGTCCTCGAAAATCGACGGGTGAAGGTCGAAGAAATCGAGCGAGAACTTAAACAATATCACATTTAAGTGTTATCAACATCATCCACGACAATTTGTCAATGACCAAGGTCCCTAGAAACCTCACGCCCCATGATTGACTTTGAAGTCGTCAAAGTTCGGAGGAGCTGCTGCTCCTCTACAACCATGACCCGGCGGGATTCGAGTCACGCATAGTGGCAGGTGATGAAACGTGCGTCAGTCACTTGGATTCCGAGACCAAGCTCGAAAGCATGGCCTGGAAGCACAAGGGCTCTCCGACCCCCATCAAGTTCAGGACCCAACCCTCAACTGGAAAGATCATGGCCACCATCTTCTGAGATTCTGAGGGAGTGTTGGTGGTGGATGTAATAGAATTGCCTAAGGCCGCTACGCCTCGCTTCTATCAAATATTGATATCACGTCAGTGATAATTTACAATTGTTCAGAAGGGAACTACTATAGAACAGTCATTGTTCTTCGAGCCCGTTCGACAAGAAATGGTTCTCGCTCTCTTGATATCACGTCAGTGGTAATTTAATTCCCCCCTTTTAACGTTCTTCGAGAGAACGCTTGGTTACCCCGATAACCTCAATTGTTCATCCATAACATCTCCGGTATCCTGTCTCAAGGATCGCTCGTACTTCCGAACCTCCCTTCTATCCCACTCCTCGAAGTCCCTCCTTCCCCCCTCGTTAAGAACAACCCCCTTAAAAAAACCCTCCTCCTGGGAAGGAAACCGCCAGTCAGACCGAAGCCTTTCCTTCAAATCGCCTTCATCCCCACGACGACCTTATAAATACGTAAGCTACGAATTGCATTCAACTATTTAACTTTGTGACAACGTAACTCCGTACTTTAACACGGATTTAGCCGACCATTTCCCTTCTTATTTGTTTTGTTATTTTAAATCCCTCCAAATCTTAATCCACCGCTTAGTCAAATTTATCCCATGACCTTTTTCATTTCATGTGTATCTCCCATTTTAATCCTAGGTCATGTAAATTTTTACATGTGTTTTTTTGTTAGATTAATTAATAAAATTCTATTTTATTAATGCTAGCAATATTATTTATCCTTGGGCTCCGTTCCACTTCTTAAGTATATTGAAGATAAATAAGCCCTCTCCAGGCCTATTTATTAACGTAGAGTCTTATTCGGCCATCTGATTAAACCTCGCACTCAAATATAGAATAATCCCCACAAAGAATAGATATATAGTATATCGTCGGGAGCCTTTTCTACCACAGTGTACTATGCGTCTCGTGGAAGGATTATCACAGGCCAATATTACGCCAAGGAACTGGCTTGGTTGAAGAAGTGCATCAGACAGAAGAGGCGCGGCAAGTTGACACACGGTGTCTTGCTCCTCCACGACAATGCCCCTGTCTACAAGGCCAGAGTTACACAAACTGCCCTGCGCGAGTGCGGATTCGGGAAGCTCAACTATCCCCTCTATAGTCTAGATCTGGCGTCTAGCGACTACTTTTTATTCTGCCAGCTCAAGGCTGCACTGAATATACGCTGGTTTGGGGACGATGAAGATGTTAAGCTCACCGTCTAGGAGTGGATTGAACAGCAGTCGGGAGATTTATGGTTGTCGGGTATTCTAAGCCTCAAAGAAAAGTGGCGCAAGTGCATTGAAGTCGAGGGTAGTTATATTGAAAAATAATAAAACACTTTTCCTTATATCCGAATTGCAAAACTTATTGACCGCTCCTCGTATTATATATATATATATATATATATATATATATATATATATATATATATATATATATATATATATATATATATATATAATGTGTTTTGTATATTTGAATAATAGTTTTTTTCTTTTTACATTTCTAATAAAATTCATTTTGTTGTTTTACAGGATGGTACAGAGGAGAAAAGAGAGCTATGGATTTCGCAATCCCACAAATTTGGAGAAAACCAACTGATCACTCAAGCAATTGTTTCTTTTGCATGGTGAACCCTCCCAAACGTCGATGGGCAAAAATGCGCGTTATCATGTATCCAAACTTTCAGTACTCTATTGCGTCAATAGTACACAGTTGTGACTCCCCGTACCGTCTTCCCAAAAGGGTGCAGAAATTTTTAGAAATAGAAAGCAGTTTAGAAGATTATGAAGGCATTGATCCAGATTACAGAGGTATAACTGAAGAAAGAAACCCATACTACCCCAACCAAACGATGGCAACGAGCTTGTTAGAGATCTTGGTCTCACCACGTCCAATGCAGAGCTTTTAAATTCGCTTGTCAAGAAGTGGGATTTTTTAGATTACAGTGTGCAAATATCAGGTCAGAGAAAGCGTCACCAGTGTTTTTCAAGTTTTTTTACACTTCAAGATGAGCTTTGCCTTTGTCATAATGTGACCGGTCTGTTTGAGGCAATTGGAATCGCCTTTGGCCCCAACGAGTGGCGCCTCTACATTGACAGCTCGTCCAGGAGCCTCAAAGTAGTGCTGCTTCGAAACGGGAACATGTATCCATCTCTTCCCCTTGCTCACTCTGTCCAGCTCAAAGAGTAATACAGCAGTATCAATATCTTGCTAGATGCATTGCAATATGATGAGTACGGTTGGGATGTCATTAGAGACTTCAAAATGGCGGCCTTCTTGATGGGTCTCCAAGGCGGCTTTAACAAGTTTCCTTGTTAGCTTTTCCTTTGGGACAGCAGGGACACCGTGGCACACTACCATCAGCGGGATTAGCCACAACGGACCGAGTTTAGTATGAGTATAAACAACGTCAAATGAAAGCTTGTGTTGGACCCAAAAAATCGGGCATTGGGAAACAATTCTTAAGAGCTCTAGAAGTGTGCAGCTTTCAAGTATTTCCAAGATTTCTTTCCTAAGCTCTCTGTGGCAAAGGTGGAAACCGGGGTCTTCGTCGGTCCACAAATAACAAAGATTATGGAGTGCCAGGAGTTTCATGAGAAGCTCAGTAGGACGGAAAAAGCAGCGTGGGACAGCTTTATCGCTGTGGTTCTGGGCTTCATAGGTAATTACAAAGCCGAAATGAGAACTTGGTGAGAAACTACGGCAAGATAGGTTGCGGGATGTTCCTGAAAGTCCATATTCTTTACGCTCATCTTGATAAATTTAAAGAGGACATGGGAGCGTACTCCAAGAAGCATGGCGAGCACTTTCAGTAGGATCCACTGGACTTTGAATGCCGCTATCAAGGATCGTATAATGAAAATCTGATTGGAGACTATATTTGTTGCTGAGTCGTGAAAGTAATTTACAGTATAAGCGTAAATCACGGAAAACTACTCATTTCTATCATTTTTATTCTCTTACTCATGTAATTCTAGACACGAGCAAATAGAAAATAACAGTTGCTACCCAAGGACAAAAATCATGTTACCCAGTGTTATCTTCCTGATTTCGAAAGTTAGCAATTTTAATATATTTTCACGCGATAATGAAATAAGAATTTACGAAAGTTTTAGGGATTATCTTTAACAATAGGGAGATTTAAATGATTGATGATTATAGAATAAAGGTGAGACTTAAATTTAAGTGAGAAAAATGTAAGTACAATCTTTAACAGTTATACCCTGCACATATCATATGGGTTAGAGTAAAATACTTCACTGACTATAAAGAAAATGCAAAGTTGTGTTCATTTGCATGTACGTTTTCTTAATTTCTCTGACTCTTATCTTTGTTATGTGCAATTTTTAGCAATTTTTTCTATCAACCATAAAGGATGATTCAAACTCTCATTCATCAAATTCTATTACATCAATTTTAACTTCACAAAGAAAGAAGGCCTAATAGAGAACCAGGTTAATTTCATACACACACAACAGACACATCTACAGTCCGTTTAGAGAGAAGTAAATAAATTAGGTCCAGAAATATGTGAGTACAAGAATAAATCCCATATTACTTCGACTCTCATCTCAATACCATTCCACTAAATACGCTTCAAGAGAAAACCACGTCGCCCAACCGGATCAATATCCCCACTTTTCCTAAATTGAAGCACTACTTACTCATGTCATGGTCAGACTCAGCACGCCCCTACAAACTTTATATTCCTGTTATAATTAGAAGCCCTTTTGAAATGTTCACTTGAGTAGAAGCTTCAGTTCCACTAATACTGCATAAGCCTTAGGTTCATTCCACATGAAGTGATACCTTCATTTGGCACGCCATTCTTCAACACCTATTTACACACTTCTTCATCACATAAATCAAGACAGGATACAATTGGCATAGTCATTTTTTTTAACTGACTATTTTGTCATATTAAATAAGCATATATTTTTCCAATAAACATAATATTAAACCTCTTTAATTTCCTATTACAAAAATAAGGTAAAAACTGGTTGTTAATATATCAATAAAAATTAGAGAATTCAGTTCGCCTGCATATCAGGGCTTATTTTGGAATCTATAGGAGGAAGGAAAGGAAATAATACTAATGTCAGCTGCCGTTAGCAATAAATTATAAGGCCTTTTGCTTTATTGTTGATCCTTAAAATTCCAACCGGTTTGAAAAATCTAGTTTCTATATTCGTTTTATCAGGCGCGGGAAGTTAAGCACAACCACTCGTAAGGCATTGGGGTCGTTTTGTTTGAAACTCTAAGGGTCAAAGGTTGTTAAGCGGAGAGAGTAGCTTGGTAGAAGACGGTTGCTATGAGAAATTTAGGAGATTTCCAGCCCTAGTAAACAGATGTAATTAATAAGGATTGTTTATAAGGACTAAAATCAGGAAGTGTTAATTCAAATCACATAAAAATGAATATGACACAACAATATTCTATATATATTCAAGAAAATAAAAATTAACTTTCTTGCCCTCCACTTAATTTGATGAAGTCCATGCTTGAAAATATACCAAAGAGAAAACAGAAGTGAAAAGCAGAGATGAGCATGAAGAAGGAAGATAAGGGATGGGGCCTTTAGGGTTTCACTTCCTTAAAATTTCACATAATGACAAAGTTTGTGAGTTTGGTTGGAAAAGATAGTTCGTAGAAAAGAAACAAAGTCTGCTGACCAAAGTCGCGTGCTCTCACTTATTCTGATTTATGACCTTACGACCTTGAAAACTTTCAATAATTCCAAGAATAACCTTGGGGGGGGACCTTGTCAAATTATATCATTCGAAATAGAATGCAAAACAACATAAGGGTTTCAAATTTCGTTAGAATCGGCTTAATAGTTATGATGTTATTGACAAAACAAAATAATTCCCGGGCTAACCTCGGGAAGGCTTTGGCATTATATCATTCAGAGGAGGATGTAAAACAACATAAGGGATTCAAATTTCGTTATAATCCGCCGATTAAAAAGAAACTCTTGATGAGAACATAAGCAGCGTATGAGGAAATCATGGCAAGAAACATAACTTCATCTCATCTTCTGTTTCTTTCAAAAGGTGTTTAATTGTTCATTTAGTTGTTCGGTAATTTACAAAGTCAAAGAAATTTAAAGACACACAAAGAAGTTGGCTTCCAACTTTAGAATTTTGTCCTTCATTATTCATTTCACCTTAAATTAGGATAATTGATTGTAATTTGTAGAAATTACTTTAATTTCTAATTTGTTAGAAAAATATTCCTACGTAGTTGAGAATTAAACCTATTGGTGCGGATGAAGAAGATAATTACTAGCAAATTCAAGTTAATCTTATTTTTTCACTGAAATAGTCTGTGAAATTGATAACTTTTTTATTTTTTTTAATTCTTTGATTTTATGCAATTATGAAATATGTTTGCTTATTTGATCTGATGAGTTGTTTAAAGAATTACACAAATGCCTTTATTTCCGTATCTGCTAACAATATACAACTGTAAAATTTGTCATTAGAAAATATAGTTCCTGTCGTCTTCTTTCCGAGTTGGTGGAGTAATTGGAAAAGTATTATGTTTTAAATAAATAAATGTGTTTTTCAGTTGACATAAAACATGCTTTTTAGAGATTTATTTTGTGAAAAATCGTATCCAAACTGTTTGAAGATAAGTTATTGCTACGGGAATTTAAAGGTTGTGAGAATGCCTAAGATTTATAAATCTGGGAAAATGAAGCGAAATCAGATCAAATATAATTTTAAATAACAACACTTCTTATGAACATCAGTGAACATTCTGTTGTATACTGATGAAATCAAAGTTATAATTAAATTAACAAGACTATTGTTTGCAACATTTTAGATAGCTTCTCAAAGATCATTTTGTTGCCAAATTATCTGCCATCTGCAAAAATATATTTTTTCAGGATCCTTTACGTTTTCTATCTAATTTTGGTCACATGTCTTTGGAGGCCAGTCCTTGATTGAGTCTCTTAAATATCCTTTAAATTCAAATTAATTTTTACAAAACATAGAGGGATGACTAGGAGTATTATCCTGCAGGGATTATATTAACTCACTCAATTTCAATGGCTGTCTCTTGAACCAAGGTAATAAGTTTTTATTTAAGGACTAGCAGGATGCTTTCGATCTATATTAACGTCACCATATACTTTGAAAGCTCTTACTAGATTTTCTATAACAATTCCAGACAATATCATGAATCCTCCTACTCTTTGTTGCCGCTTGCTAAACTGCTTCAGCTGAACTTCTTTGACAATCAAATATCTCTTGCCTAACAAACCGGACCTTCCAGAGAGATTCTTGATTCATATGTGAAGATAACTATGATAAGGTCAGTTTTCATGTATGCCTAGGCTCAGCAAAAGAAGTTTTTATTTATTCTTCTAGTTAGGATCTCTTATATGGTATGTTTCTTAATTGGAGAAAATTCTTCAGATCCATACATCTTGTTTCAGTCGAGGAAACGAGCCATAGCAGGAGCATAAAAAATTCGTTTTCTGCTCGGATAAGGTTTTTTTAAGCCAGTTTTGCTTTTGACTTGAGAAAGATTTGTGTATATAATAAGATCTCGAAATTTTGACTAAACTCTTTTCTTTCTTTATTTTCCCAGACCTTGCAACATATGATTACTGTCGTGGTACAACCACTCTATACCATACACTACTGCTATATTATGGGGAGGGGGGAGATTAATCAGCTACTGAAACGCGAAGCGTTGAAGGACTGTTCGCAGGTATTAACGACCGACTAGTAGGACATACTTGAGGTGTTGGGTTTCAAATCCCTAATAATCAAACAGAGTGCATAAATGGTTTGCGAGATTTACTTGAATAGGCCAAGAGTATTGTTCAAGGTTAGCTAAAGATGAAACAACAAAAAAATAATTTTATTTATGAAGATCAAAATAAGAATAATAATAGACAAAATCGAATTATTTAAATTGAAAGATTCTCTTGATAATTATTATGAGGATGGATTCTCAAATGGAATTGATTGATTAATGTAACTAGACTTAGATCAAATGGGGGAACTTGACAATACTAATAATGGAGGGGGTTTCAGTCTTACGTGTCGATGACTTCGAGGAAGGTCCTTCTTGCGATAAGGCTAGTGGGGAACGATCCTATGAGGCAAGTGGAGCATGATCCGAATGAGGCAGGTGGGGCACGATCCAAACTAACCTTCCGATGAAGATAGCCAAACTTCAAGGATGATGTTCGACGGGGAATGTGGGAATTATCGTAATTCCACTGAAAGAGGAATCTACTTTTTCATCAAAGGTAATAGATGGAGATTTTCTCCGGTTCGATTAAAGGAAGGGAGCTTGTTTCTTAAATTCAAAGGCTTGCCATTCACAGAAGCTACCAATTGACTTGGGTATAATTACGGCTGATTTAGTCTTGCTGTCTGACGAACGCTCACGGTACGAGACGATAAGGACGGCCTTGAGGTTCGGGCTGGACTCATCGAACTACAGAATAACCCAAGTATTTGTATGCCAGATTCTAAAGGGGAAGGGAGAATTTTGAGAAAGAGTCATAAGCTCCAGAGATCTTGTGTGTTTCATGTTAGGTTCCCTCGAACATTTACGATGTAAAAGCTCATCCATGACAAGGTATGAGACGGTTTTTCATTCTGGCGCGGGCAAAATCCTCGTTCCAGAGTGTCTCTATCTCCGCATCGACGGGTTTTTCTAAACGAACGGGTTCCAGGGAAGCCTTTGGCTGGCTTGGTACGGGTTACCACGGGTTGTGCGACCGAGGCACTTGTAACCTGGGGGCTCTGACCAATCAATACAGAGCAAAACTTAATTGGGGCTGCTACCACTTCGACTAACTCAATTAAATACTCACATTCGATGTGGCATTTTACAATAAGGAAACGATTCGATCGGCCGAGGTAATCATGGACCAAAGAGAACATTTGATGGGTGCATGTGCACCCAGTGTCACATACAAGGGTGGACACATGGCATCTGTTACGGCTCCATTTTCAAATTTCAACCCACTGGGGTAGCTCTTATTTAATCTTTTCTTAGAGAAAATTTACTTCGTGACCGGAATTCTTGGTCGACGAGAGAGACGTAGTGGTATCTTAAAGAGACGGGGGAGGAGCAAGAGTGGCATTAACTTGGTGAGCCTGATGGGAGGACACGCTTCGAAATTTCGAATTGTGAGGGCAGTTCGTGCGTACATGACCCTCTATTTCTCACGTGAAACAGTTTATCTGCCTTCTAGGGAATAACGACGCGGGGGGGAGTGATAATTATGGGCTAAATGTCTCTTAGTTCCGAACGAGAGAGGTTCCTGGGTTTCAACGGCCCTTGAACTTTCACGAGTCTAGGGGTATTTTTGGGAGGGGGCTTGGAGGTATTAATTTAAAACTTGGGAGGGGACGGGGGAGGCTTCTTATTAATCTTAGGATACAAGTTATGTCTGCTTGCGTAAACATCAGCCTCTTATAGGCATTCTTTAAACGTAGAGCAGCGCTTTTCCTTAACGAAGGCACGGATTTCGTGTGTCAGGGAAGGTAAAAATTGATCTATTAAGATGAAGTCCAGAATGGACTCGTACTTTTCAGGGACTTTACACGTATCTAACCAAAATTGGAGTTGTATCTGACTGGGATAGATCTCTACGTGACAGAAAAGGGCACGATAGAGGTGTGGGGTCATATTTACAGCAGGTAAGAGATCAGATTTGAGGGTAGAGTAGTCTAGAGTGGACTTTGAGGGAAGGCAAATGGATATGACTCTCAACCCTGGGGTTAGGAGGGGGATCAATTTGACGACACCCTCTACCTCGATGTCCCAATTCTTGATTTCAAAAATCTTGTCAAAATGCGTTAGATATGATCCAAAATCTTCTCTTTCTTTAAAGACAGGTAATCCTACTGACGGGGACTGTGGAGTTTCGGTCCGGCATTAATTGACATTGACTCCAATTGATTACGGCTTAATTTCAGTTCATGTTGCCTTGTTCTCTCACGTTATTCCATTTCTGCTCTTCTCTCTTCAGCTTCTCTGAGTTAGTGTTCCTTCGCTCTTGTCTCTTCTCTTTCATTTCTCTCTTCTTCCTGAATATAAGTTAATAATTATCGCCCCAGCAGGCCCAACGACTGTCGTTGACTCTCGAAACGGTCAAACGAAGAACACATTTTGTTGGCTTTCTAGGGGGAACGTAACACGCAAACGGATCTAATGATATAAGTCAAGCCTAGTTTTTCACAAAAATAAATATTCAAAAGTTATCACACTAAAAGAACACTAAAACTCTTCCTACACGGTTTGGACGGGTTAATCTTTCTAATCTGGCTGAGGATTAACTCAGATATTCCGGTAAATAGAATACACAAACACACAGAACGGGTCCCAACTAATAATCTATATTTGAAAATAGTTAAATAGACTAAGGTTCCACTGATCTAGATCTAACTTGAACATACTTCGGCCAAAAATAGAAAAGTAAATAAACTTCAATAATGAGAGGGAACTAGTAAGTAATATACCTCACACACTTGGCACCAGTTTTTTTAATATAGCAGTAATATATATATATATATATATATATATATATATATATATATAATATGCTGCGGTGCAACAACTCTATACCATACACTACTCCTATATTATATTGGGGGGGGGGACTTAATCACTTACTGCAACGCGAACCGTTGAAGAACTGTTCGCAGGGATTAATGACCGACTAGTAGGTCACACTTGAAGCGTTGGGTTTCCAAAAAATAATCAAACAGAGTGCATAACTGGTTGGCAAGATTTACTCGAATAGACAGAGTATCGTTCATGGTTAGTTTAAGATGAAACAACAAAATATAATTTTATTTGCACAGATCAAAATAAGAATAATACTAAGCAAAGGGGAATTATTTAACTTGAAAGAGTCTCTTGATAATTATCCTGAGAAGGGATTCCCAAATAGAATTAATTCCTTAATGTTACTAGGCTCAAATCAAAAGGGGGAACTTGACAATACTAATAATGGAGGGGGTTTCAGTCTTACGGGTTGATGACTTCGAGGAAGGTCCTTCTTGCGATGAGGCTAGTGGGGAACGATTCGATGAGGCAAGTGGGGCACGATCCGAATAAGGCAGGTGGGGTACGATCCAAACTAACCCTCTGATGAAGATAGCCAAATTTCAAATATGATGTTCGACATGGAATGTGGGAATTCTCGTAATTCCACTGAAAAAGGAATCTACTTTTTCATCAAAGGTAATCGATGGAGATTTTTTCGGTCCGATTAAATGAAGGGAGACTGTTGCGCAAATTCAAAAGCTTACCGTTCACAGAAGCTACCAATTGACTTGGGTAGAATCACGGCTGAAGAAGTCTTGCTGTCTGACGAACACTCACGGGACGAGACGATAAGGACGGACTTGAGGTGCGGGCTGGACTCATCGAACCTCAGAGTAACCCGAGTATTTGTATGCCAGATTCTAAAGGGGAAGGGAGAGTTTTGAGAAAGAGTCATGAGCTCCAGACATCTTAATCCGAAGGCGGAGTCGATTCATCATTTAGCAGCAAAGGCGAGACAGACCGGTTCTTTCACACCTCATCACCGGGGGAGGGGGGAGGCTTGAAAAGAGTTCGTAGGATTAAGAAATATTTATTAACGTGCTAAGGAGTCGAAACTTCGAGAATGTTCGAACAGGAAATGACATCGTCAATGACGTGATACCATAGCACGTGGTCTCCGATAAATGAAGAAGGAGGGAGGATCAGAGGTTGTTCTTTGACAATTACCTTTTAGTTAAGTCATTAAAACATAAGCTAACTGGCAATCTTTCCTTTAATATGAAGGAAACGGCAAAGGCCATCATATCATCTTTCTCATCAAAACCGAATCAATTTGTTAAGAAAGGAATCCAATGCTCAATTAAACAATGCGAGAGAGCATTGGCAAAAATGCTAGAAACTATGTACTTAGTTTATTAATTGTTTTTTGTATATTTCATTTATTTTTAGTTTACTTTTAAAAAACTCCAGTAATTTATTAGTAGATTCGACCCAAGAAATTTGGCCCAAGGAATATCTATCAAGTATTAATTTAAAAAAAAAATATTCGAAAAATATTAGAAATAACAATTTTATTGCAATCAAAATGAAAGAGATTATTTATGAAAATTGATTAATTGATTTGAATATGATACTTTGAGAAGAATTTTTTTTAGATTCTTTGCTCACTCTCCGAGCTTTGAAAAAAAAGTTACTCAGATAATTATTTACAATTTAACGGTCATGAAATTACCCTCAGTAAAATGCAAATGTTTTTTTCAATGAATTTCTCTTTAATTTGTAAACTATGAAAATGTTAGTTTTGTTGTTTTTTCCAGCTTATTTGCCTACTCACTTTAGATGTTTCTTCATCTTGCATATTGAATATCAGGCTGTGATATAAAAAAATAAACCAAATAAATCATATTTTGTCATCCAAGTATTTTTTTTTGCCTTCAAAACTTTATATCTTCTCTCACTATTAGGAAAATGCTTTTCCTCTGTGTCAATTGTAACGTCTACGTCGCTCTTTTCACAAAATTGTTGAGTGGTAGCTATCTGGTGATCTTGAGTTTTCGCTCCTTATCGTCTCGTTCAACATCGTAATCTTAACTTTGCGGCAAAACTCTTCACTATGCTCTTCTTACCTCCTCCCCTACAAGGTGGACGGGGCCCTGGTATTTTTTCATTGCATCTCATTGTCATTCTAATCTTTATATGAAATTCTTCATCTAAAAGAAGACTTCTTCCACATGGGCGGATGGCGCAATTAACTTCAAAATGGGAATTCTTTCTCTAAATGAACCAGAAGGGTTGACTTCCATCTTCGACGCAGGTTGAAGGTCGCCGGAGTTTATCTATGATCATTTCTCGCAGTTTCGATTCTCGAAACTAAACTGGAGGCAATTTGGCCTCGAAGACATGTAAAAGATGAGCTAAAATAACTTTTACGCAGGAAACTTTAATATGAATTGTCGTAGAATTCCCCCCCGTTTTGTTCTATTTTAAGAGTGCTAAGAGTGTCTAATATATATTTTGATATCTTAATATCTTAAAGAACAGAGCCGTTCCGAAACACGTAAGGATATATAAGAGAAACGAACATTAATCCCAAAATAAACTTATATTTTACCTTTATCAATTGAATACATAACATCTAAACATTTACTACAGCAATACTCTGAATATTATCCTCAAAAAGAATTAATTAAATTAGTTTACCCAAAAAAATTGGTTAATTTCTCTACACACAACAATAATATAAGAATTAGGCTTACGGACTCATGTGGAGTTTAAAAGCCTCAAGAATGTTATTGACTCTCGATGCGTGCCGCCGGCCAGATGTAGATGAGGGAAATCACACGGTTGTTTTGGCGAGGGTGGCAGCTGGGGGGTCCACACGTTCTTCCGGAGGGGGAGGGGGGTTCTTCAAGGACGAGAACCAATACGGTGCTTTATGCAACACCTAGGCAGTCGTGGTCTCTCTCGTGAGAGTGAGCTGAACTTGGTTCTTAAATCAAGTTAACTTGGAGTGCGGTGTGACCACCGAGTAACGAGCTCGAGGAGGAGCTTTCCTCCTTCGTTACTTATTTCCTTATGGACGAAGACTGAACTCGGGGAGGGTCTTCTTCAAGGGCGAGGATAACGGAGGGGGGTTTCTCTGGCGAGAATAATTTGAACTTAAAGTTCGGTGTGGCCACCGAGTAACGATCTCGAGGAGGAGCTTTTCGCCTTCGTTACTTATTTCCTCATGGACAAGGACTGAACTCGGGGAGGGTCTTCTTCAAGGGCGAGTATAACGGAGGGAGGTTTCTCTGACGAGAATAAGTTGAACTTGGTTTCTTACCAAGTTAACCTAGGAGTTCGGTGTGGCCACCGAGTAACGGGCTCGAGGGGGAGCCTTTTCCTTCTTCTTTTCTTAATTCCTCAAGGACGAGGAATACCCCTGGTGTTTAAGGTGCACAAGGATATGAGGAGTCTCTCTGGCGAGAGTAAGTTGAACTTAACAAGGTTAACTCAACGTTTGCTTTGATAACCAGGGACTTATCTCGAGGATGATGAGCTTCTTCTTATCCCTTTAAGGTAGGTAGCCCTGCCTCTGTTTCAGGGTACTTCTTGGTCTGGCGACCCAAGTAAACTACCTCTCTAGTCTCATTAGTTCGGTTTGATCCGAAGACTTCGTCACCTAGAGACTGACGTATACTACCTATCCAGTCTAGGTAGCTCGGTTTTAATCGAGGACTTTGTTACCTGGCCTGACGTATACTACCAATCCAGTCTAGGTAGCTCGGTTTTAATCGAGGACTTCGTCACCTTGCCTGACGTATACTACCAATCCAGTCTAGGTATCTCGGTTTCAATCGAAGACTTCGTCACCTGGCCTGACGTATACTACTTCGATTTTCCTCAGAGTTCCTCATTTATACCTCCTCACCTCACTGGGGGAGTGGTAAAGGGGGAAGGGGCTTGAGGACGACCCCAGGAGAGTTCTTTTTCCAAACGGTTTTTCACACGAAGTCAAACATCGGCTCCTCGTTATCTTTCAAGATTGGGAGAAACACGTCTCCAATTTCTTATTTGACGTAAAACTGGATATCACTCTCCTGGGGGAGATCTTTCAATTTGACCTTTAAGGTCTTTCATGGCACCAAAATAGGTGACGCTGCGGTTACGCAGTGGACCCGCTGATGCCTGGGGTGGATGTCTTTGCGGTAACCGCTTTGTGACTGCCCAGCGAGTGAACGGAGGAAGGGGGGAGTGACGATTCTCCTACATACACTTCCCATCGAAAAACTTAATGGAAGGTAGGCCCGGGGAACTCAAAACAACTTACTTAACATAGTCGAGATTTGCAAAGTTGTATTTCTTTGAGCCCTTTCTTACATTAAGTTTCCTTACACATGAGCGCCCTCGCGCGCGTTTACACAGGCAATGTGTCGAACTAGACCTACTCGCAATTCAATTTTACATAAAATTAAAAAACCTTAATTCGTCGATTACCCACAAAAAACAAAAAAAAACAAGCTAATTCCTTATATTTCTAAGTTTTTGAGAACTTAAATCCTACCGATAAATTTTAACACGAACAACAAATGAAAACGGTTTTACGCTCATTAGGTACTGAAATAACCCTCAATTGTATTTCGTCCCCGCCTATAGAGCAGCTGTACTTTATCGGCTCCTTTGATGTAGCTGATCCAAAATGGTGCTCTAATACCAATACTTAACCGCGCCTGAGTCGGCCGTTTGGGTTATTGAGTCTGCCCACGTATGTTACTAAATGGTAGCGGTATTTCAACCTACTCGAATTACCCTTCTTATGGTACTTGACTACCTTTAAATTGAACATTATGGCTAGAGCGGCCTGTTGCAGCGGGGCATAATTGATGGGAGCGTGG
Organism: Ceratothoa steindachneri; assembly: GCA_963969495.1. Taxonomy (NCBI): domain Eukaryota; kingdom Metazoa; phylum Arthropoda; class Malacostraca; order Isopoda; family Cymothoidae; genus Ceratothoa; species Ceratothoa steindachneri. The sequence goes on from OZ018334.1 coordinate 73,468,608, forward strand.
GTCCCATAGCTCTCCTTTAACCAGGTATACGGGAAGATCGTGTCTGGGTTCGATCTTTGGGGATCGAGAAAACTTTTCCCTGCGAGGTCGTTAATGGGCGTGGCGCTCACTACGACTTGGCGATTTAGCGGCAACTCTGTGGACGTTCCGTTTGGGGAGGAGACTACTAGGGGTAGGGGATACTCATCCAGGTCTACCATTTGATTAGTCTTACCTGGGTGTATCGCAATAGAACCTCTTTCCTCCTTTCTTTTCAACTCATTTAACTCACTTCTCTTAGTAGGTAGTTCTTCAGGTACACCTGCTCGTACCTCTACCCTACCTTCTACATCTTCCTTGATAACTTCATTTGTCTGGGTTCTCCTCGTAGGTTCTTCCTTAGGTACACATGCTGGTACCTCGTCCCTACTTCCTACTTCTTCTATCGTTACCCTATTTGGCTGGGTTTCCCTCGATGGTCCTTTCTTAGGTCCAGACCGAGCTACAACTTCCTCGGCCTCTATGAGATTCTCGATAGGTGCTCTTTCGAGTGCGAGCAATCTTTCCTTTTCTTCTCTCTCTTTTCTTTCAGCTTGAGTTGTTCTTTTTCCCTCTGTATTCTTCTTTCATCGATTTCTTTTTTAATCTTTATTCTCCTCTCTTTCGACTCTTTTTTCCTCTTCATTCTCCTTTCCTTGGCTTCTTCTTCTGCTTTCGCTATTTCTTTTTCCAGTCGAGTTCTTCTTTCTTCATCTTCCAGCTTTATCTCTAGTCTTCTTTCCTCATCTTTCCTTTCTATCCTTATTCTGAATTGCTGTGCTTCTCTTTTCAACAGTATTATTTTTTCGCTTGTTTTACCTCCTCTGAGCATTCTTCTTTCCTTTGTTTCTATTGTCCGTTGTATTTGGGAGTCTTCAATTTTCGGTTCCTCCGTATTTCCATTAATTCACATTCTCTTTTTTCGTCTCTTATTATATCCTTTGTTTCTCTATCCAACTTTATTAATTCTTGTTCTTCTTCTATATCCAAAACTCTTTCTTCTTCTTCACAATCTATTCTTAGTTCTGCCATGACGTAGACATGCATTTCTGTGCCTTCAAGTCCCAGACTTTTGACTTGTTGGTAAAATCTTTTGACTGGATCCATTTGGTGTGGTCCATCGATTTTTCCTTTCTTTATTCTCAGGTAATTATGATACCACTCACCAGGTAGCACTCAGCATAACTTACCCTTAATCCCACTACTATGTTGATTGAAATACCACTACCGACAACAAATTTACCACTTGACCTACCAATTACCTTAAGATTGTTACCACCCCTAACTCTACCAATTTTCCTCTCGTCAATTATTCTCTTATTCCTGATATGGTATTCCTTTACGTGTTGGCTCTTTCTTAATTAGACACTGCTGGGTTCTTTCTTATAACAACCTACAAACCTGACACCACTTTTATTTATGTCGTAGAATTCCCCCCCTTTTTGTTCTATTCTAAGAGTGCTAAGAGTGTATAATATATATTTTGATATCTTGATATCTTAAAGAACAGAGCCGTTCCGAAACACGTAAGGATATATAAGAGAAACGAACATTAATCCCAAAATAAACTTATATTTTACCTTTATCAATTGAATACATAACATCTAAACATTTACTACAGCAATACTTTGAATATTATCCTCAACAAGAATTAATTAAATTAGTTTACCCACAAAAATTGGTTAACGTTTTCTCTACACACAACAATAATATAAGAATGAGGCTTACGGACTCATCTGAGGTTTAAAAGGCCTCAATAATGTTATTGACTCTCGACGCGTGCCGCCAGCCAGATGTAGATGAGCGAAATCACACGGTTGTTTTGGCGAGGGTGGCAGCTGGGGGGTCCACACGTTCTTCCGGGGAGGGGGGGTTCTTCAAGGACGAGAACCAATCGGTGCTTTATGCAACACCTAGGCAGTCGTGGTTTCTCTGGCGTGAGTGAGTCTAACTTGGTTCTTAAATCAAGTTAACTTGGAGTGCGGTGTGACCACCGAGTAACGAGCTTGAGGAGGAGCTTTCCTCCTTCGTTACTTATTTCCTTATGGACAAGGACTTAACTCGGGGAGGGTCTTCTTTAAGGGCGAGGATAACGGAGGGGGGTTTCTCTGGCGAGAATAATTTGAACTTAAAGTTCGGTGTGGCCAGCGAGGAACGAGCTCGAGGAGGAGCTTTTCGCCTTCGTTACATATTTCCTCATGGACGAGGACTGAACTCGGGAGGGTCTTCTTTAAGGGCGAGTATAACGGAGGGGGGTTTCTCTGACGAGAATAAGTTGAACTTGGTTCCTTACCAAGTTAACTTAGGAGTTCGGTGTGGCCACCGAGTAACGGGCTCGAGGGGAAGCCTTTCCCTTCTTCTTTTCTTAATTCCTCAAGGACGAGGAATACCCCTGGTGTTTAAGGTGCACCAGGATATAAGGAGTCTCTCTAGGGAGAGTAAGTTGAACTTAACAAAGTTAACTTAACGTTTGCTTTGATAACCAGGGACTTAGCTCGAGGATGATGAGCTTCTTTTTAGCCCCTTAAGGTAGGTAGCCCTGCCTCTGTTGCAGGGTACTTCTTGGTCTGGCGACCCAAGTAAACTACCTCTCTAGTCTCGGTAGTTCGGTTTGATCCGAAGACTTCGTCACCTAGAGACTGACGTATACTACCTATCCAGTCTAGGTAGCTCGGTTTTAATCGAGGACTTCGTCACCTGGCCTGACGTATACTGCCAATCCAGTCTAGGTAGCTCGGTTTTAATCGAGGACTTCGTCACCTTGCCTGACGTATACTACCAATCCAGTCTAGGTAGCTTGGTTTTAATCGAGGACTTCGTCACCTGGCCTGACGTATACTACCCCGATTTTCCTCAGAGTTCCTCATTTATACCTCCTCACCCTACTGGGGGAGTGGTAAGGGGGAGAGGGGCTTGAGGACGGCCCTAGGAGAGTTCTTTTTCCAAACAGTTTTTCACACGAAGTCAAACATCGGCTCCTCGTTAGCTTTCAAGATTGGGAGAAACACGTCTCCAATTTCTTATTTACGTGAAACTGGATCTCGCTCTCCTGGGGGAGATCTTTCATTTTAACCTTTAAGGTCTTTCATGGCACCAAAATAGGCGAAGCTGCGGTTACGCAATGGACCCGCCGATGACTGGGGCGGATGTCTTTGCGGTAACCGCTTTGTGACTGCCCCGCGAGTGAATGGGGGGGAGGGGGGAGTGACGATTCCCCTACATAAATTATACATATATTCCTGCACAACTAATATTGTCTCCTTACAAATTTGATCTTTTTCTATTTGTTTATGGAAGCATAATGGTAAAATTAAAGAAGAAATGATCAGAGCCCAAACTCCAGCTACTAAATAAAGGTTAACTTAGTTTATATTGATTCGTTAATCATTAATACCTTTGACAAAGGGTTAGTGGTTTCCTTCCTCTTTGGCAGAAGAAAAGAGGCGTAAGAGGAAGAATCAAGAGCCGCAATAATTCTAGTAAAATTCTTATTAAAAAACGAGCTTCTGTTGTTGACAAGGCAAAGCATTCCTGAGAACTAGAGATGAGGCTCCCAGTCATGTCCCTTCCTAGAGTAATCAAGCGTCTTTTACTCTGTTGGACTGTCATTCACCTCAATGTTTAGATTCTTTGTCCAGCAAAAATAACCAACATTGCTAATCAATGGAAAATCCAGAATTGGAAATCCTGGTTCTTTTTCAGCAACTAAAACTAATAATTACTACATATCTTCAATCTAACTTGTGTTCACTGCATTCTAGTCATTTCTTGATGATTCTGTAAGATTTGAATTTAAACCCCTGCAAAACCCGTTAGCCAATCATCTTTAGACTGGCGCTGAATTTATTTAACAATTTAAATATATATTAGATATAATTGGTCCTCCCAAGATTTGGGTGAAAAATATGTGGTGAATCTTGTTTTTATTTCATGTATTTTGCGCAATCACCCAACCGAAACTCAGGTCACCTGAATTGCCTCTAAGCTTGCCTTCTCCATATGATAACGTGAAATGAACATTTTGTATCTTTAGAATAACTGTCTACCTCTATGCAAGTTATTAAAAAAGTCTTAAAATACTGCAAAAGTTAAGGAAAAAATTAAGATCGTTCAAGATTCTCTAACAAAAATGTTCAATGAATTAAGAATGCTAAACGAGAACTAAGAAAAGACTCAAACCAAGATTCAAAATATCTTTAGTTATTTGATATACGTAAAAACTCATAAATTAGTTTGTTCCTCAATCATTTAAAAATTTTAAAGAAAATTTAAATCATATCTTGTGTCTTAAAAATATATTGTAAAATATTATTGTGTAGCCTTGGAAAAAATGGTAATTAACGGGATCAAATGCAACAATTATGTACATCTCCTATTTATGTAAGCATAGTTCAGACTTTGCCTAATAACATTAAATAATGGTAGGATTCGGCCCTCCATTCAATCGAAATAGATCTGTTTGAATTTTTCTCTTTTCTGAAGATTGAAGACAGGTTAGTGCAATAGATGCCAGCATATACATATAATAGAGGCCTAACATATAAAGGTTTAACCGCAACTACTACCATTTTTCCTCTGTATTATCTAATCAGGTAAACGTCTTCGAACTGCTTACACTTTAAAATTTCATTCAAAAACTCCATCTGAACCTCCCTGTAGTTGAAGAAATAACAAATAATAACAAAAACAATTGTCAACCTACTAAAACATTTTTGGGAATGTTGCAACATGAGCACGAATGTCAATCACGATGGTGCGAAACATATTCCACAATTCTTGATTTTAGTTGCAACAAAATAAGTCTTTCCCACTAATATTTCCTCTAATCCATTAATTTTCTTTATGCATAGCTTCCAATTCATTGATTCTAATTAAATGAATGCAATTGTAACGATTACTGTCTTTTCTTTTACAGAATCAGGGATCCTTCTTCCAAGGCACAAATCTTTTAAAGTTTCTTTTAAAAACATATCTTTGTATTAGGTTATCCAGAATTTTTCTGCTGCTATGGAAAAATAAAATAAAAATATTTGTTTCTTAATTTAATCAAATATAAAGTACCAATTTGTCATATATTCTTTTCCTGTATATTGTTGGGAAAGGATCCTATTATTTGGCACTATTTGGAAACGAAACACAATACTTATAAAAATTCCGAATTACTCTAAAGAACCAAAAATGGGGTCTAGGCTAGATTAATTAGGTTATTAACTCGGACTTCACTAGCCTATTTAGGATGGTATAGGACAAGGCTACCATATTTATGCTATTAAATAGACCTAGGTTAGCCTATTTCAGCTACTAGATAGGAATTGGCTAGTCCTATTTAGGCGATAAGCCAGGAGTAGGCTAGCTTAATACCTGTAATATTTAATCAAGCTTTAAGAGGAACAAAGAGAATTAAATCCTGTTAACATACCAGTGATAGCCTAACTTGGATATCTAGTTTGCTCAAAATATTTTCTATATCGATTGTTATTTTTTCAAAATATTTGTTTCATTTTCAAAAAATAAAATAGAAAAGGGTCGTAAAATTAAATGTTAGTCATAAGTGATTAAAATTACTTAAAAATAATTTTTATTTTATTTTTCGCAGCGTATCAGCTAATATTTGCCATTTGTGGGATACGACATGTAAGAATTTATTTGATCATTGCTTGCCTTGCACATTCCTCCAGTATTTCAATTAATTTTGCAATGGCACAATCTGTATATTTCGATACGTGCAAAGACTCTAAAATGTATCAGAATTAGCTTTCAGGAAAGCCTCAATAATATCTGATAAATAGGATCCCCCTATTTTGTAATAAAAGGAAAATATATTCTCTGTCTCATAAATTATTTTTATAAGAATAGGAATAGTGAGATGTAAACAATAATGGCAGAGCCGCTTTTTATGTTTTGCTAAGTTGTATCTTTCCTTTATATGTGCAAAAAAACACCTAATTTGAAAGTATCAATAGAATTTTTTTATTGAATCTATGCTGATTTTTTTCCCAGTTTACAAATGTTTATATAAAAATGTTCTAGCCTTTCTTAATTTAATTCAGGACAAATTCTATAGTTTTTCCCGAAAGAAAATTGAATTAACTTTTTTCAGAGCTAACGTTCCATCTTCTTGCTTATAATGACTTAAACCATAGAAAAACTTTTTCTAAGACTGTGCAATTGACCCAAAGAGGAGAAGTATTGAGTTGTAAAAAGCGAAACAACGAAGGCCTTGTAGTTTATATATAAAAATAACTTACCTAAATTTATGGCTCATGTTTTGAAAGCCTGTTTCCAAAAAAAATAATTTAGACGCGCTCATTTGTTTTCGGATTAAAAGAATGGAGAGTATGAAATCAAATTTTATTCAAGAAAATGAAAATTAACCATAGTTCTGCAGGAAAAATAAACAAAACTTGGGTGCTTGTGGTTTAAGTGATGAGCTACTGTATTTATTAGGTAGGTAAATACCATTATATGTGCAACTCAGCCTTAGGAATTGTTCCTACTAGCAGTTTTAATCTCGGATCATCCCTGCATTTTTTCATGTACTGTATGGTACCGAAAAACAACAACTAAACACTTTAGCTACATTTTTTTCAAAATTAATATACTGCTTCCCATTTTATATACAAGCAACATGTATTCCTTCATATGTGAACTAACGTAAGCGAGCTTATGTTGACACTTCCAGCAATCACCAAAAATAAACAATTTGAAATCTAAAATCCATCTAAAATCAATTTTTCATATAGATTTTCACAGGACCTGGGAAGCAATAAGTTGAAATGATCCCAAATATCTGGTGTATTTTAAAATATTTGAGCCTAAGAATTTCTCTTGAGAAAACAACTCATCCAATTTGCAAATGGCACAAGTCTGGTTATTCATCTTTAACCTAAATGAAAAATCAATATATTTGTACACATATGACTAGTGAAGTTACTAGTGTTTTTTAATATGTTAGCTAATAGCTTACTAAACAGGAACATCTAAATAATGCTTAGTAATGCATTAACTAATGTTGATTAATTAATATACCCTAATTCTAAAGCGTTATCCAAGTTATTCAGGTAGCTACTCCTTTATATCTATAACTAACTGCTCCTCACGATCCATATTAGAGTTCTCGTTTTCCTCTGGTGTTATGTTAAATACATCCTTCGTTATCCTCTGAAGATTTGCAATTTTTCAAATTTTTCTTATAACACATCGTTACGACAAACATGTTAAGACTACGCCAAAATTTAGTATGATTACCGTTGCTGTCACCTATTTGGACTAACTCTTCCACATATATTTAATCTTTTCTCTAATGAGATCCCCGCATTTGTTAACTGTATATACATTAATTTAGAAATTATTAATCTCTATGCCATCAGCCTCCAGTTGAATAAATTTTGGGCTTCTTTTGAGATCATGAGGGTAGTTTGGTCAGCTCTAGGAAAATATCTTTAGTTAGCAGTGGCTAGGACATTAGTCCTTCTATTTAGTTGGCAATCCTTTACAATGTGATATTCGTCAATTCCTCAGGTAAGAAGTTTATCATCTTTAGAAAGTCTTCCCACTCTGCTTTGATATAACTTTTTACCTCTTCGAACAGCTTGAGCATAATGGATGATAACTTCACTCATATTGCTTCATTTATGTTCACTAAACATAAGCAGCTGCTCACAATCAGATGGCTTTTCTTTATCAACTGCCAGTTTCATTATCGCTAACAAATTCTCTATCGGATTAATATAGGATGAATTTCCGTGCTAAGCTCCCCAAAGTTTTGATGATATTTTCAGCCCAAAATTTTATTATTGCATTTGCTTTGTGGAAAAGTGCGCTTCATCCTGAAAGATGCAGTTATCTTTCCTAAATTCGTCTTTAACTGTCGGGAAAAGATGGTAATGAAACATAATTTGGTACCATTTTAAGTTCACGGAGTCTTCTTGAACAAAATTGTTTGTCCCACCTTTTCCTTAGATGAGAACCAGCCCCAGAGATGCAGAGTGTCCGAAAGTGTATACATTCGGCGCCACACATGACTTCATAAAGTGCTCCCTTTCTCCTTATTTTTCAAGGAACTGTCCGGAAGCTCGAAACAAGTGGAAAATAGCGGGAACAGAGAACTTTGCCTAACTCAGTCTTCAACAAACCATTTTTTTTTTTGTCTTACAAACCTGGAGCCTATTCTTAAGGTTCTTTTGGTAAGAATGACCTCTATTTATGACATTTTTCAGTATGTCTCCGCTTCACTGTGCTCATTGAATCTTTATCACCTGGCTCTTTCCAATCGTGAGCAAGCTTGGCCGTGAAGGCAACCCGATCTTTGAGCTGGTACTTTACCATGATGCGATCTTTACAGAAGTGTATTTAAAATTTTAAAGTCATTAATGATCCTAAGGAAGGTATTTCTAGATAAAATACCATTCACAACTCTCTCTTCCCATTTCAGGCCACTTTGGTGTTGCAACATTGGTTGCTAGACATTAAAGTGGCCTAAAATGCGAGGATAGAACAACTTCTAGAATTGAAGTTAGATTATAATTATATAAACTTATTTATTTAACCCATATTTATCTTTACCCATTTGATCCAATAGCAATGCTCCAGGGGTTGATACTTACCTTCTACAAGAACAGGACCAGAGAAGTTTTTTCTTATTATTTTTTAAATGTTGACTTTTTAATAATCATGGATTAATTTAAATATTAGAATAATTATTCACAACGCGAAAATTTTATAAACGAAATCGAAAATAATAACCAGACGAGTAGGGAACATTTATTTCTAGCCAACCTAACCTCGAAGGATATAGTTCATATTTTCCATGGCAAAAATAAATTAAAGAACTAGAAACAAAATTTACAATCCAAGAAGAACCTGAGACAAAAATATCCCCGACGAAAGACAAGGAATGAGGAAAGAATATCTCTACGCCCACAATTTAAGAAGAAACACAAGAAAAATGTATGCCAAACAATTAATTTTGGGATGATGAAACCGAATACTGTGAATATAAGCCCAAAGTGTAGTATGGCACAATGCTAAAAATTCTCTAAGGACGAGAAACTCGACGAGATAATGGGAGAAATGGAAAAGTAGGGTGCCGCTCTCCAACCAGATGAATCTGACCTAACAACAGAAAAAAAAAACCTAAATCTTAATATTTCCCGACACAACATTGTCCCCGAAAATAAATCTCGAAGAGATCCTGGACAGAATAGAGAGCGAGAGCTTCAAAGGGAAGTAGTCATCAGAATACGACGAGGACGAACTACAGGGCGATATTTTCCTAGGAGAAATACAGATCCACCCAACTAGAAGGTGTCTTAAAAACTGAGTTTCAGAAAACTTTCTAACGGAAAAAGAAATTGAATAGAAAATAAAAGACAAAAGAAAGAAAGACCACCAACACTATAACTATAAAGACAAAAATTTACAAAAGTTAAGAAAATATGTCATTTAACTCAATAATATAAAAGAAGAGATCAACAAACATAAAATGATTGGTCAGATCTCCTAGGACATGTAAACCTCAAGGCAACTCTAAAACTACCTCCGATTTTTACAACTATTTTCCATTATATTTCTATGTATTCTACTCTTATAACTATCTCACCACTTCTTTAAAAGCAAAACAAATACTATTTTATCATTGTTTTTGGACTGAAGATCAAAGGTCCTTACTTCCGAAATTAGTATTGTGGAAAAGGTTTTCAGAAAAACTGTGTCGCGTTTTCTCAGAATGAATGTCTTTGCCGTAAATGACCCTAGTAATTAAATTATGGATCGCACAAACTCATAAAACCTAATTAAACCAATTTTATTTGAAGACACTCTTCCAACTATAAATTTAATGGAGTTACTAATTAGCACAAGAATAATGCAAATATCTTGATCCGGTACATATTGGTTTTAAGACATCTCTTGTAAGAAATATAAAAATATGTTGTTCCTATGCAATTTTATGTGTACTTTTCAGATGTGCATACATTATGTGTAAATACATCCTTTTCGCATAATCGACTGAAGGTCCATCATAGGAATAGGAGGTATTTCAAGTAAAAGCAAGCTTCAGATCTGAAAAGTTAAAACAAAAATGCGTAAGAAAAACACATTTACAAACTCATTTAAAAGATCAAGAATCAGAAAGATACCTAACCTATCCTTACCTAACCTAACCTTACCTAACCTAACCTAACCTTACCTTACCTTAGCTTACCTAAACTAAATTTACTTAGCCTAAACTAACCTAATCTTACCTTCCCTAACCTTACCTTACAGTAACCTTACCCTAACGATATTTGCCTCAGCCTCTCGCTGAAACAAAGTTTTGCTTACAAAACAGTTTAGAAACAAGAGACTAGCACTTCTCGAATGTGGAAATTAGAAAGCCACGTACCCTTAAACGCACTAACCGAAAATTTGCATGTGGTTTTACTGTCTTTCGAATTATTTGCAATTATAATACAGTAAAAAAAAAATCGATCTTGCCAAATTTGCAATTTCTGTGCCATTTAGGGAATTTAATAACTCGCGGGATTATACTGTGACCCCTATATATTTCCAAAGCCGAAATATCGTCATCAAAGTATTAATGTAATATTTGGTATTATGACTTACACTAACCGCCTCGCCCCATTCTAATATATAAACAGAAGAGACAGCCATGCGTGAAGCGTCCAAAATATTACGAAGCATGGCATTGGCTAATCAATCAAAATACGTATGCGCAGATTGTCTGCAGATATACATAACATAATAGGCTATTGGCTAACTATTCAAGCCAAAAGTAGGCCAAAAATTTAAGGAAATACGGGTAGGGCGCGCAAAGATTAAAATTTAGCAAAATAATAACATATTTTCGCAAAATGAATAAATACGTTATTATTAAGTTTCGGAAGGTAAAATGACATCGGTGAACATCTTTTTAAGAATTAAGAACGTTTGTGTTTTTTAAAATTAAAATAGTATCCCTTGATCCTACAAGAATGTTTCAGGCATAAATGTGAAGAGAACGGATTAAGCAAGTTACTCTCCATTGCCCTGTTGAATGTTTGTTGCTCAGTATCAATTTGAGTAAATGAATGTTCGAGTTATTTGTCTAATAATGATTTTACTCTCTTTGTTTGAATATATGATAAATTCAAGAATTCAATTTTCTTTATCCTCTATGAATAGACATATTTTTGATGTAGTTCATATTTATCAGTTTATTTTAAGTCTGCGGACTTTAATACTTGAGTTCGGGTCTGCTTATCCTTAAAAGTCCAAAAAGAGCTATCGGGATGAAGTTGGCTAGCGAAAGTGTAATGTCTTCTTTAAAATCATTGTAGTGAGATCGAACGAGAGGTGCATTTTGGTAGAAAAGCCTAATTTGGTCAAAAGAAGTTAAAGGTCATCACTATAGACTTCTATCAGACACAAATTTTAACTAGTGAGTAACTTACAATAAAAAAATTGTAAATATTAGACTTAGGAATTAACATAAAACAAAGTATATTAGAAAATTCAAGGTATATGAAAACCCATGACTAATATATTGTGGTAGACAAAGGGACAAAGAATATAAAAAAGAAGAAACAATCCAGATGACTTATCTCTTAAGAATTCAATCCATCGGCAGAGCTTGATTTATGTTTGGACCCTATAATTCTATTCAATTTAATAACACATCAAAAGAAGGATTCCATATAGGAAACTTTATACAATATTGCGTTAAGTACTAGTCAAGGGTTATTATATACTCCCACGCCGTAGAGACTTAGCATCATGACATTATGACTTTCCCTCTTTAAATGTAAGTATATCTTCCTGAAATTGCTGAAAAATATTATTATGGAATATTTCCAAGATATTTTTCGAGTAGATAACAAGTACAATTCTAGTGTTGTTTTATGGTATCTCTCTAAGCAAATTACGATGCCGTAAAGTATTGCAACGAAAAAGAAAATTCATAAAACTTTTCCAACCATATTTAGATATCTGGATCCCGTACCATTTTTATATCTATATCGTGTTTTAACTAATTTATTAATGACCTAAAGGTCTGTTTGTTATTCATGCAAAGAGTATAATAAGTGTAGTTTGTTAAAGAACCAAAGAGTTGTTTGTTTGGTTTCATCTGATGGTAAATATTTAGACTAAAAATAATAGTTTGAGTCAGCTGAAAATAAGCTACCAACAAACCACTCGGAGTTACTTATTACCAGATGAAAATTATGGTGATTTTATTGGGTGAGGATATATGAAATTTTCTCTATCATAGCGGAGGTAACTTAGTGCAGGTTTATAAGTTTATAATTTAGTTTACAAAATAAAGCCTTGCAAAAAAAGACCCAATTACGACTCTTTTCTGACTATGAAAACACTCTGCTGCCACCTTTAACCAATGATCCACTTTATTCATTTGATTAAAGAAGAAAAACCCTAACAAACTATTTTAACCTTAGGTGTTGTTAAGGGAGGTTAAGTATGATTTTAGCTCTCTCTTTATTTAATGGTGTCATTTATCTTAATGTAAATTAACTTAGTTTCCTTTTAGTTAAGCTTACTAATAAATACGTTAATTATAAATGGGATGAGGGCAAATAGCCAAGGGAAAGTATGCAATACAAACAAACTCAAAACTGTTTCGAAAATCAATTTCTAGAATAAATTGGCCCCTTCGCACTTTTTTCACTTGATCCAATTATTAGAAAGAAGGAGCATCCCTATGCATATAGGACTAATTCCTCTCCTAATTAGTGTGTATTAGATTGGTGTTCCTTTATTTCGACCCTGTTCATTTCGTCTTTTTCGCGATTTACTTTCAGGCGTTCATTTTTGGCTTCTTCCGATTGTCTCTACTATATCAGATTATATATTTAGTCAATTTAATAACAATTCACGACCTTCATTTTTTAAAATTCAATATTGTCTATCTTTTGAATATATGTAAGTGAGATAAAAAAGAGAATACAAGGCGCAGGAAAAACTAGTTCAAAGCAGAACTTAAATGTTCAAGGAGTGCGAAAAATCTCTTGATTATGTTCAAGGTTCTTTAGGCTTAAGTTATTGTTGATTAGTATTTTCCTGTTGCTTGTTTGTTGGCGATGTTGAGTTGAATCCCGGTCCTGGTAGCTCCGATCAAAAGTGTCGAATTCCCTATAGTAACATTAAAGGATATATTCTAATCTTGATGAAATTCAAATTGCCTCTAGGGATTTTTATATTGTTCTGCCTTTTTGAAACTTTGGTGTCGGACAGACGAAGTATCTCTGAATTACTCTTACCCAATTTTAATAAACCTTATCTGCTCCTACGTGACTCTAGACCGCGAGTTCGTGGCTTAGCTCCTGATATCCGGTCAGGATTTTCAGCCACTGTTAGATCTGATTTTAAATGAGATTGTCATGAAGCTCAATTTGTTAAGGTTAGCAGCAAAATTAATAACTTTTATATATTTAGTCTATACCAAAACCTAGATTTGGATAGTAGGATATGTGATTGTCTCCATGCTTCTATGAATATAATTCAGGAGTCTGAATCTAAGTCAGCTTTTATTTTTGTCAGCGATCTGAATGTTCATCATAGAGAATGGCTCAATTCAGTCAGTGAGATTGATCAGTCTGGGGTAGCTGCACTTGAATTTGATAATTTGTCTGGATGTGAACAGCTTATTACTAAATCGATTCATCAAAGTGGAAATTGCCTGGATTTACTGTTTACAGATGTACCGGGTGTAGTTGACTCGGCTATTAAACTTCCTCTTGGTATGTCTTGGTATGTCTGAGATTCCTAAGATAAGTATATCTCGTAAAGTTGATGTTAAGTCTCGAGCAGATTAGCCTGGTGAATTCCATAACTTTGATAATATCCATTGGACTAATATACATATAAAAATCTCCTAATCCTATTGACGATTTAAATGCTGCCCTTGTTAATATAATTAACCATAGAATTTCTATTAAGTTTATAAGATATAGACTAAAAGACAAGGTGTGGTTCAAAGATGATTATAGAATGGTAATAAATCTAAATTGTTATGAGAACTATTCTTCCCAAATTCAATGTCATCCAGAAATATCAATGCAGGACAAACAACGAAGTTTATCATTTTCCCTCAGAATTAAAGTAATTTGCAATAATAAACATTAGTATTGAATAACATAATTTTCTGTGATGAATGTCACGTTTACCTGAAAGGCTGACCAAATAAACAGAATGATCGATGTTGTCACTAACTAAGTCAAATAATCACTTTCCAAAACGTTTTTATTCCCTAAAGATAACAGTATGGTGGGACTAAGTGAAAATAAGATTTATGGGCCCTTTTACTTTGAGGACCATGACAGGCTCAAAGGCATTTTCGCCAATAGCACATATACTGACGAATGGTTTCAGCAAGATGGCGCAACAGTCCATTCTGTATTTGCCACCATGAGATCGTTGAAGGCTCGATTTCCTTAACGACTAATGTCACATAGGACAAACTTCCCCTGGCCATCCATTTCACCTGACCTGTCACCTTTAGACTGCTTTCTATGGAGTTTTGTAAAAGAAATTCTATTTCGAGCTGAACGATCTAATATCGCAAAAATGAAGAATGAGTTTCGAGAAATTATTGCATCCATTAATGTCAATATTTGCCATAAGAAATTTTTCTAATCGTATTGAAAGGCCATAGAGTCAGGTGGTGGTCATTTTTGAATGCTAAAAAGCTAGTTAATATAATTTCTAACTTCAAGCTTTAATGGCTAATAAATTACAGGATTATAAACAAGGGGATACTTTTGCTGTCATTCGGTATAAGTTTGATTAAAGTAAGAGTGAGTGAAATCTTCAAAATTATTGCTTTTCCAAAGTTTCATTAATATTTATATTGCCACTGCCTTTAACTGTTTGAATTAGACTCTCTATATATAAAATATTATAACCTTTAAATAAATATATATTAAGAGTCAAAGTGGCTTTAAATTGTGGTTACACCATGGCACCACAGGCAGTTAAAGGGTTAAGGAAATATTGGTTCTTTAGTAATGTGTAAGACTTAACGATAGCGATTTTATTTTTTCTCTATGTTCAAAAAATATTAACCAAATAATTGGGATAACTGATGATCGAATTTTATCTTTTATTGGTTTCCACCCTTTAACACAATGGCATATCTCCATAATGCAATTTAATTAGTTGATAAAGAGAACCATTTCTAGATCCAGTGGGTTTTAATTGCTAGTAGATGTAATCAGTTATAAAAGATGCAGATTTAAACTTATTAAAGATTTATTACCTTTTTCTTCAGACAGAAGATTATTTTACTTAACGGGATATTTAGTGTGGCTGAAATATTGTGGTGTCTTTAAGGATATCTGAAATGTTACTATTAAAAGTATTTCACTTTAGTAAAACTTTTATATTATCTTTATCTAAGCTCTTATTTAACGAAAAAAATTTAAGCAAGGGGTTAGCAACCTTAGGTTTAAAGTGACTAAATGAATCTTAACTTTACTACCATTGAAATAACTTATAAATAAATATATACAGATTTATGAATGTCTTTGGCACCAAAGAACGATAGGAAAACAACCCGAGCAATTGATGTGTTCCTTATTGATATAGTTATTTGTTGAGGTAACAGAGAGGCGCCGCTGATCGACCCTTCATTTAACTTTCTGACCTCTCCAAAGCATCCAAAAGAGGGCGGAGAGTAGGATGGAAAGATTGATCGAATGGAATAACTCAATTTTTGAACCTACGGAATTTTTAGAGGATTTCAATTCACATATCCCTAAATTTCTTTGTTCTTTTTATTGATTTTAGCTCTTTTGTTCTGCATTTACTCGTTCATATTAACATAAATGCTGAGAGAGCCGCTGAATCTTTGTTTGATTGTATTTCCTCATTTATTCATGTGTTTATTGTGGCATTAATGCCGAAATGAGTATTTAAGCTATTTGAGTTTATATGGATTGGTGGTATTCCTCTTATGTTTTTTATTTTGTATTGTTTATTTGTAGTTATCAGTTTGTATTTTAATTTTACTCTCTCCATTTCAGTTCAATTCAAATTGAGTTTTTCCTTATCTTGATTATTCACATTTACCTAACCTCACTTAGTTTGGGGTTTATTATGTAATTATTTTTATTCACTTTGACATTTTTATATTATGTCTTTTTTATTTTTATCTTTTATTTTACACTTATCCATATATCTGATCAGTTATTTGATTTCTGGATCGTTTAAGTCTCTTTTTGCAGAACTTATTTGATCATCTTATCGGATGTTTTGTTGGATTCTCTTCTCTTGTGTTGTTTTGTGTCAGTTAGATGTTACCCCGTTCCGAGCTGATTTAGTTGCGATGTGGAGTTTTGTTATTGACTTCACTTTTAAATAAACAACGGTTTCTCATAATCTATCAGCTGATATCTTCCGCTGTAAAATCTACTGTTAATAGTGGTTTCTGAAATAATGTTTCTTCGCTCTGCAAATTTTGTAGAAAGTGAGTCCAATTGTTTGCCAATTTTTTTCCCTCCTTATCTTGATATTCATATTAAGCAGTTTCATCGTTGATCCTTTGAAAGCATCACTGGCTCTTTTTCTCTCTTCTGTTTTCTTCGTGTTTTTAATAATATAGAGAGCTTTATTTTGTACCTTCATAAGTTCTAGTTTTTTATAGCCCTGTGATTGCTTATATAATTCAAAGACTTTATCCTCCGAATGGTGTCTGTAGTTCTGGTCCTCTACTCCGAGCCCTGCTAACTTGTTCCTGGAGATTGGGACTATCATAAATTATATTCTGTTAGTTCTTCTTTTCCAGCCCCTTTCAAAGGCGATGATGTCATAAAGTACCCTACGTTTATCGATACTGGCAGCTCCGCTGCATAGATTCAGTACAGCGTGCAGGTGGAAGGTGTTTAAATTAGGGTTGTTTGTAATCACCGATTACTACAGATGCTTTTCTTTATGTAATCACAGATAATTAGTCCAGATTGCTGTTTAGCGGGATATTTCAGATTCTGCATTGTCTTCTATCTGACCAAGACTTTGTTAAAGACTTTCTCTTGAGCCTTGGATATTATTTTTATTTTATTCTGCGAATGGAATTGTGGTTTCAATTTTTTTACATATCTGAACTTTTGTAATCTTTATATATGTAGAATATTTTAATCGAGATATTCTTTACATCTTTAGGGAGGGTTTTTTAGATCACTTTTCCACTGAAATTTAATATCAATATTGTATACTAACTGTTGAGATGACTAGTTTTTTTACCACGTTTCGGAAAGAAAATCTTTTGGCTAGCCAGTAGCCAATTGATAAGTAACCGATGTTTACGCATGGGTTCTAGATGTTTTTTAATGTTTATCGAGGTTTCCTGGTGCCTTTGTGAGATTCAGTCTCGTTATTTCTGTGGATCTGGCATATTTTGCTTAAAAGAATAGATTGTGCTTTATATTTTTTTCGTTAGAATTTTGGCACCTTTATCAAGAATTTCTTTCCATTCTTGTATTGCTGTTGGTGCTGGAGATAGTTGGTTTTTTTTAATTATTTGGGAAGTGAGTTTGGATAATTTCATCTATATTTATACCGTAGTCTTCGTTTTCCTCAAATATCCAATAGGCACTATCGATTTTTGCTACTCTTCTCCTTCGCGATGGTTTGCGCATGTTTCTGTATACTCGTATTAATCCACATTTTTGGTTCTATTTTTTACTCCGTTGATCATTTCCTTTAGGCTATCCCATATTTGCCCCTTGCTGCTCTTCTATGAGATGCCTAGACTTGTTTTCCTCTACCTGGTGGCAGAAAATCTTTGTCTGATTGATCCACGGAGCTTTATTTGGTCGTATATTTCGCTTAGCTGTCTATTTTTCCTCTTCATCTCTTCCGTCTAATAAGAGTGGGAAAGAATATGTAATCTTGTCCTCAAGTTCTTCCTTTCGTTCTCCATATTTATTGCTCTATTTTATTTATTTATTTATTTTGCTCGTCGGTTTCTTTCATTTTGCATTAGAGAGAGTCTTTAGAATGAAGTCCCAGAGTTCTAAGCAACCTTTCCAGTTGGCTTTTCCGTATCCTTCCTTTCGCACTCTTCACTAACGTTTACCATGGCCACTACATGTTATATTGATAGGCTGCATAGAGATGTTTAATTAAATGTTGTAGATACTTAAATTGACACCTACATTTGTAGTCCTGTGTCATATTTCGGAATGTCTGGTCTTATTCTCTTGAAAATATTCCATTGAACATCCTTCCTGAATTTTCTTCTCTGAGGTTGTTTGCGCGGTATCTGTTTGCACTACACCTGACATAAAAGTCTACCATAATTATTTTAGTGAGATCTTTTCCACAGATTGTCATTCGTTTTTGATGGGGGAGATAGTTTTATTGGCGCTTGGTAGCCTGTAACAACTAGTATTGACATCATTTCTGTTTCAGTGCCACATCTTGTTTGTTAATCTCGGTGTATTTTAGGACTCCTCTGATTGCTATAACCGCCACTTCATGACGGTTCCCTAAATGGTTAGCTTTAATGAAGGTGTAATTGAGCAATTGCATATTTTTTCTTTTTAGATTCACTCCGTGTTTAGATATTACCATTAAATATATTTATATGTTTCTCTGAATGTGTTTCCTAGTGTTGTTTTGCCAATCCGGCCTTGTGTAATTAGTTGCAATAAGATGAGCTTTCTCCTCATTAAGGCATCAATTGCTTATTTAGTTTGAAGTAACTAGTTTTCCTTAGCATTCTGACCGATAGATAGTTCTTTGGCTTTGGATTTGTTTCTGAATTTGACACCAACATTGTTTGGGATTTTCTTTGGCCTTGATAGATGAGTAACTTCTCCTGTAGTCAAAATTATTCTCTCTTTTTTATATTGTTCCCCTGTTTTTTTCTTTAAGTGCATTCACATTGTCTTGTTTTTTCCTCAGTGGGAGCGGAAATCTTTCGTTCACGTATATATTCAATTTGAATTTTGGTATTTGTATGATCTTGTTTCACTTTTGAAATTCAATCGATTTTCCTGGAGTTTCTATGTGGTTTCTCAGTTCTCCCTCTTTGTTACCTTCCTGCGTAGTGACCTTTTTGATAATCCAGTTCATCTCCAACATAGTATTGAGTATTGTTGTGGAGATTTCGGGTTTTTCTAAGTTTATAACGTTTTAGTATAGGATGTAGAACATTGGTTAGGTTGATGTTCATTAATAGGTGAGTTTGTGATTTGTTTATTTGTCTGAAAGTGACTTTACTAGCGCTGCATATGTTGCGTTTCTTCTAATTTCCTGCTCGTCTTTTGATTTTTTCTCCTAACTTTCTATAATTTTTCTCTTTGTGAAGCCCTAACTGGCAATTGTACTGGATGGTCCCCTGCAGTTAATACATCTTTTGCTGCTCCTCTGAAAACTGCCCATTCATGATATTCTATCATCAATTTGAATATATTATGGCCGTAAGTTGCATGGTCCAGTTAGTTGATCCTCTATGTTATAAAATAAGAATATATTTTTAGGTTTGTATGCTTCTCGCTTTATATTTCTCGGGGGGTTATTTTCATGTTGAAAATGAAAGGTGAACTTTGGTTGATCTGTGGCACCTGAATTGAAAGGAAAGTAGGTCTGTGGCACTAAAACAATACTGAAATGACAAATCCAACCAGTTTTAGAGCCTATATTTTAGCTTTAATAAATTCTCTAATTAAAAATAAGGCAAAGAATTTTGAACCAGATCTCTAGCTACATTTTACACTCTTTTGTAAGCAACCCTTAACTTATTTGCCTTTTCTAGATGTATTCTCATTTCCGTATAAAATTTTCTCTGTTACTGATAGTTTTCTATCGTCTCTATCAGTTGAATTCATTCTTTGTTCGGTTCATCGAACTGCTGCTGAAAAAATATTCATTTGCCAGTTTGTACATTTGATCACTGTTTTACGGATTTGTTCCTTTAAATTTTACTTATGTCTTCCCCGTAGCAATAATTCCTAGTGTTTAAGTTTGAAAATTCAGTCCTGGGTTAATTTAACTATTGCTTTTATTTACATATACCCCATTTTTTCTTTAGTTGTATGCTCACTCTTTCATACTTATTATTCAGCGAAAGTGCCATTTATTGTACTTGAATTCTTAATTTTTCAATTAAAAAAATTACTCGCTCTGTTCTGCTGCCTGCTAACTTCCGGATGGCTTAAAAGATGCAGCGAAAAAGACTGAAAATTGAAACTGCAGCGAACTTTTCTTCTACAAGTTAAATTCGCCAACCGTGAAATTTCAGAAAACTGAATTGTCCATTGCAGTAGATTGTTCAGTTTTAATTAATGATCAGGTCAGAAATAGATCATTTATTTGGCTTGAAAACTTAGACACTGATATGATATTTGGTACAAAACTTCAGTTCAGCATCGACCACAATATTAAGTACATTGTTTTCAAATATGGCGAACTGTGAGGAAAAATTCCTTTACTAAAACCCTTTAAATTCCTTGGTACCAGTCTTGTTTTTTTGCTGTGTGTGAGGTTTCTCTAACTTGTTGAAGTGTTATACTAACATTTCTTATGGTGGCATCCACCCAGGGGATGACTTTCTCCTTCGACATGGCCAAATTAACATGTCGATTGATATTAACCCCAATTAACTTAGACTGAGTTTTGAGCCCATAGATTTTACGCCTGTCCACACTACCACTGATCTGGATTCTCGCTCTTAAAAAATATCTGCTTTTCAATCATAATCTTATTTTATTTTGTGGCCAAATACTATTATTCTGTGTGTTTTGGCTGGACACGAAAGTGAACAACTCATCCATCTGAGGAACTGGAGGCTAACCTCCAGTTCCTCAAACGGAGAAGGAGCTTTGCTGTTGTAATTCTCTTCTTTTTGGTAGCGTTAGAAAGCAGATGCCTTTTAACTATTGAGAATGGGCGAAATTTCAGAGCTTGTTTTAGCATTTTTTTTCATGAACACATGGCTTAGTTTGGGATCAAAACCAAGTTCTCTGATATGCCGTGTTCTTGATGTGGGCTAGGTTCCTCACCCATCGGGGGTGACTGTTATTCACTCTTGGAAAACAAATGCCTGTCTTTTTAAGCCGATAATTCTTTTATCACCCACATCTGATTGGCGATGGGTTCAACTTTCGAAAATATCGCCCGCTGTCTTCGTGCTTTTATAGAGGTTTTCGATTTCTTCACATTTTCCACAGATTTATTTATATAATTCTATTGAAATTTTCACCAGAAATATAAAAAATACGTAAAAAAGTTCCCATTCCCATTATGTTTTCTTTGTATATTCTATAGTGTCTATATTCAAAGTTGAGTATATCTTAAAAATAACGCTTTCCTTGCTCCTTAAACTATGGTTTTGCATCTTCCTTTAATGGTCAAGAAGGGAATCGAGGATTTTCACTGACAACGAGTCCTGCAGCCCATTTGACCATAGCTTTTCATTAAATTGTCAAGCATTTGCACATAATTGCCAGCCTTGTGGTTGCATACAAATCTCGAAAACACCGAAACATATCTCTTCCAGCCTTTTTTAGCCTATTTAGTAAGATTTACGGGAATTCTTAACAATATGATTTTCCTGCTTTCTGGTGTTGCAAATACCACCATTCGCCTTAACCTAAGAGATTTTGAAGTTAATTAAGGCTCAAACTCTTTGTTAAGAGCTATAACAAAGTGCTTCATGAAACCAAATTTATATGCAATAGAGGAAAAACACTTTTGAGGGATTATTAATTGCTCATGCTTGACATTGTGTCGTCCAAAGGAGAATTTAGTCCTTTTAGGCTACAGTTTCTTGTGGTAATGTAATGTGGTATCGATTCTGTTCTGAAATCCGAGATGACATGGAAATATGGTGAAACTGAACTGGAAACCCATCAAAAATGCTACCATTGTGAAATTTCAAATCAGTGTAGATATCTTAGAGTAGGAAAATGGGTAAAGAAAAATAAGGAAAGGAAGAAATGTAGCGAAACGAGTTTCGAACGCGCTTAATGCATCGCTGGACAGCCGTTAGCGAGTCTTAAACCACTCGGCCATCCTGAGTCCCAAGAAAGCATTTAAGCCGCTCGCCTGATGGATAGAGGAGAAGGGCGTCAGGAAATGTTATTCGAGGACTAATGTTCACCCTCCCCGGCCTTTCGGGTCTTGTCACCATTGTAGATAGCTTAGAGTAGGAAATGGGACAAAGAAAAATAAATAAAGAAAGAAAAGTAGCGAAACAACTTTCGAACGCACTTCCCACAGCGCTGGACAACCGTAAGCGAGAGTCTTAAACCACTCGGTCATCTTGATTCCCCTAAAAGAATCATTTAATCAAAGTATTTAAGCCGCTCGCCTGAACTTCTCGCACCCTACATCAATTCGCATCTCTACTTCTTATACTTCAAAGCCCGTAGCAGAAGAATGACACTGCTGAAGTTCTCTTTAAGATATAATGAATGAGCCAAGGGAATGGATGGATACATATTCCCATTATAGGGCAAGTACAGCATTAAAGCTCAATAAAGATGGTCACTGAAGAGCCTACAATCAGTTTGATTTCATGTAATTCAAAATGCATCAAAGAGAGCCAACACATTATTGCAAAAGCATAGCCAGTTTGAGAACTAAAGAAACTTGAGCAATGTTAATGACGTTTACTTTGGCTTGTCATTTGCACATTTTCATTTAGGAAATCCTATTCTCTGAGCCTGAAAATCAAAAGCCTCGGCATTTGACTTTGACATGACGAGATCTCCGACAAAGGCATTGAGTTCTCTTTGGCTTGGATAATATGGATTCCTATCAACATCTTCACAAATCTTTTAAGCATCTGAATTAGTCCTTTATTCCGAGGGTGGCTTATTCCTTGCATTAGAGGTAGGTACAGGAAGTCAGCTTTGTATGGTACTAGTGAAAGTGAGGAGAACGATCGGGATAGGAAAGCGCCAATGCATTTTTGCCAATTCGACGTTTTGAAGAGTCCAACAGGCAAAAGTAGCAGTTGCTTGAGTGATCAGTGGTTACACGCCAAATTCTGGGAATAGCAAATTCATGGTTCTTCTTAGCCCCTCTATACTCTCCCGTGAAAATAACCAATATACTTATTACTCTTATGGGTTACAAACAAACATAAACCTTATATACTTGTTACATTTAATATTTTACTCTTTACAACAAACAATTTTCTTGCCTTCTAGAGTTTTCTTGCAGTGTTCACAGGCAAAATGAAGTGCCAAGGGTTTACTTTGTTCTCCATTGGCATGGCAAGGGATGCTTGGTAAGCTTCACCCATTCTCATAGATGCAATGCACCGAACATTTTTACTCTTGTTTTGAGGAACTGTTCAGAGATACAACAGAATGCAGATGGAGAATGATTGTATCTTCTTGATGCCATTTCCCCTTTGCTACCCCTGATGGTTACGTCCATTCCCATATCTCCCGTAACTCTCGCGGTGGTGGAGTTGCTCCAATTTCACAGTGCCTCCTTCCCTCTGAATAATCTGCCCTCTCCCCCACTTCTTTCTTTTAAGGCGCTTATCAATGTCTCTGATTCCACCCCCTCTCTAACTATCTTAGTGCTCTACCGCCCCCCCAGCTCCTCCCTCGAGCTTTTTCTTGATGAATTTAGTAACCTCCTCGCTGGCCTCTGCTAATCCTCGGTGATTTCAACCTTCCTAGCCACAATCCTAATTTCAAAACCTTTTCTGAAATCCTTGATCTCTTCTTCCTCACACAACACGTTTCTTCCCCTACCCACTCTCACGGTAACATTTTAGACCTTGTAATCTCTGACTGTCTTATTTCCAACCTGACGACTACAAATTTGCCCAATGCTATATCCGATCACCTCCTTATCAACTTCAACTTCTCTATCCCATTCCATATACCTTCCCAGCTGTCTCATAATCCTAAGCCTTTCCGTCGACTAGCCTCTACTGATATTCCCTCCCTATCTAATGATGTGGCCTCCAAACTTCCTCCTCCCATTGATGCTTCTGCCTCTCCTGACCAGATTCTCTCTTCTTTGGAGCAACCCCTTCTTACTTGTCTTGATGCCCACTCTCCCCTTGTCACCCCTTCGAACTCCCGTTGTCACCGTGCCCCTTGGTACTCTATGGAACTCCTCCGTGCTAGGCAGTCCATGCCTGCCCATGAAAGAGTCCTTAGAAAGGCTCGCACCCGTGGCCAAGACATGACCCCTCTCGCTGGCGTTCCGACTTGATACAGCTTCCTACGTGGCAAAAATTAAAATCTGCTCGTGAAGCCTACTCACGTAATCTGCTTACTGATAATAGGTATGATCCCTGTATCGTCTTCCACCTGCTCTCCCGTCTTACTTTCCCAGCCCAGGTCTCCCCACCCATTAGCCCTGCTACTCTCTCGAATTTCTTCGCAAATAAGCTCACTAAGCTCCGTACCTCCCTCCCTCAGCCTTTTGTCCCGGCTCCTGCCATTTTCCCTGACTTCCCGCCTCAGACGCTTATCGTTTTCCCCGCTGTGACCGAGTTGGAGCTTACAGCCCTGCTCTCGCGTTCTAAGAAATCGGGCTCTCCAAAGGACATTTTACCACCTAAACTGTTATGTAATATTCTGCCTGCCTTCCTCTCAACGCTTCTTCACCTGTTCAACACTTCACTTGCAACTGGTCTTGTTCCCTCTTCCTTCAAACGTGCCCACATCCGTCCTATTCTTGAAAAGCCTCAACTGAACCCCACTGACCCTTCCAATTATCGCCCGATTCCTATCGAGTCGAGTCTCTTGGTGGGGCGGGATATCCATTGAACGCTGCTCCGAGATCCTGGCCGTTGTGAAGGGAACTAGTAGGAGTTTAGTAAGGGGCGTGCTTCGTTGTTGTTCACCTGGTGACAAATCGATGGCCCCTTCGGGGACCGTCAGTGCTGTATGGTTTGGAGCCACGGCACGCTGAGGCTTGACGACTCGGTCGGACGAACAGCAGCACATGGGGCGTGCCTTCTGGAAGACTCCGAAACGACTCCGATCAATAGGCTGGAGCGACTCATGCGGGGAGAACTTACCAACCCCCCTTTTTATCATTGATTGGTTGCAAAGTATTGAAAGAGAGAAATTGTTTAAAATTACCGGCAAGAAAGGACCAGGAGCTCTAAAATACACGTGCACAATATGCCACATAGATAAGTGGTGCGTGGACTTTCCGGAGGGGTGTTTTTCGAAATGCCACCCGGCTAGTTCCTGCACCGACTGTATTTTAAACGGCCAAATCAAGGAGCTAAAAGAAACATGCAGGGCTTCCGAGGAAAGATCCAGGAAGTTGGAGGAGAAAATAAACGGCCTCGAATTAGAACACCCCGGACTGATTTGCAGGCTAGAGGTCAGAATAGCAGAGCTAACTTCAAGCCCTGTACTAAACACTGCATCTGCAGTATTAACCCCAGAGCTAGGTCCGCATGCTACGTATAAACCTCCTAAGGAAAAGAAAAGAAAGGTAAAGAAACAGGAAGAAAAGAAAGTTGAAGCAGAAGACAAAGTAGAAGCTGAAAAAGAGAAAGTTGAAGCAGAGTAAGAAAAGATAAAAACAGAAGAGTATGTAACAAAGGAAGATAAGGGGGGAAAGATAAATAAGAAAAAGAAGAAGAAAAATAAGATGGAGAAGAAAGAGGGAACCGAGAGTTCGCTTCTGCAAAGAAAGCCTCAAACCTCTGCACGGAAATGTCCGAGGGTTACCCTTGTGGGCGATTCCCAAGCACAGGGTTTGCAGCCTTTGCTAGCGGCCCGCCTTCGCACTAGTGTGGAGGTATGCTGCCAGCCAGGACGGGAAAACCACCACATCAGGGTAGAGGCTGAGAAATCTCAGATCTTCGAGAATTCAGTCGTTGCCCTAATGGTGAGTGGAAATGACCTCTACCTCCGAGGAGGCAAAGTAGGCCCCAGCGAGAAAATTCTCAACACGGTCATGGGAGCCGTGGACGACTGCGGATTGACAACTCGCAAACGGGTCGTTGTAGGCTTGCTCCCAAGAAGAGGTCCTAGCCGGACAGCTCACTCAAGGAACGTAACCCTGAACCAGCTCCTATCCAACCTCTCTACGGCGGAAGGGGTCTTCTTTCTGGACCCTTACCGCACCTTTTACGGTCGAAACGACCTTTACCAAAGGGACGGAGTGCACCGAAGAGTGTGGTCCGAAGAGTGTGGTCCCATTCCTTAGCCGACGGATTCCTACTCAGGGGAAAAGCTGGAGGCAATGGACTTCACCGAAGGAGAAATAAAGAAAAAGATCGCTGACCTAAAGAAGAATAAGTCCCCTGGACCGGACGGGTTTCTACCCAAGGTGTTGATGGAAGTGTGCTATGAAGTATCACGACATCTGTTCGCTATCTTTAACATGTCAATCCGGACCGGATGCATTCCTAGAGACTGGCGTAAGGCGGAGGTGACTCCGATCTCCAAGAAAGAAGACCCCAGCTATCCGTCAAACTACCGACCTATCAGTCTGACTTCGATAGTCGGTAAACTCATGGAAAGCATAATGGTGGACAAAATGACGTCGTATTTAGAGTCAAACCTGCTACTGAGGAGTTCCCAGCACGGCTTCCGAAGGCAACGGTCATGCCTGACGAACCATGTGGAATTCTTCCACTTCGTGTTTAGTGAGCACGATCGGGACAAGGCGGTGGATGTGGTGTACTTAGACTTTCAGAAAGCCTTTGATAAGGTACCACACCGCCGCCTTCTTCGGAAAGTGCGAGCGCTGGGCATAGACGGAAAAGTAGCCGGCTTGATCGAGAACTGGCTAAGTGGCAGACGGCAACGGGTGGTGGTAAATGGACAGGCTTCTGAGTTGGTGCCCGTTACTAGCAGGGTGCCTCAAGGTTCTGTCCCGGGACCACTACTATTCATCATCTACGTCAACGACATGGACGGTGACATGTTTGCCAAGATTTCCAAATTTGCCGACGATACCAAGCTTTGGTATGAACGTTGCAAAGAATGGAAATACTGCCCACCTGCAGGAAGATCTTGGAAAGATTGGGGAGTGGTCAGACAAGTGGCAAATGCCTTTTAACGTGGGAAAATGCAAAGTAATGCATATCGGCCACAGAAACCCCCAATCTCAGTATATCCTTAAGGGCACTGCTCTTGAATTGAGTGACACTGAGAAGGACTTGGGTGTAACTATCACTAGCGCCCTCAAGTTCTCAAAACAGTGCATAGAGGCAGAGAAGAAAGCCCAAAGGATGTTAGGCTACATAAAGCGCCAGTTTGGATACCGCAACAAGCAGATAGTACTTTGTATGTACAACTCCCTCGTTCGGCCGCACCTGGAGTATGCCGTACAATTTTGGAGTCCTTCGTTTCGAAAGGACATCGCAAGGTTGGAACGCGTACAAGCTAGGGCAACCAAACTGATTCCCTCTATCCGACATAAAAGTTATGAGGATAGACTAAGGGAATTAGATCTGTTCTCGCTGGAAACCCGTAGACTGCGTGGTCAGCTCTTCGAAGTTTTCAAAATACTTCAAGGGTTCGACAATGTTGACTACCGGGATATTTTCACAGTGAGTAAGAACAGAACGCGCAATCACGGCTTCAAACTTGAACTGAAGCGTTACAACCACAATCTGTGTGGAAATCTTTTCACCTACAGAATCTGCGGTAAGTGGAACGCACTTCCAGTGGAAGTTGTCAACAGTAAATCTGTTGACCAGTTCAAGTCAAGAGTAGACAAAGTCTTGAAAAGTGGCCGTTTAGGGACGCAAAACAATTGAGCAGCTATGTGCTTGCTTGATTGCTAGTCGAAAAGTACCCTCTTTGAATGGACCGTAAGGTCTCCTAGGGTACTCTCTTTTCTTGTAACTCTCTAAGGTTCTGAAGAGAGTGGTTGCTTCACGCATCAACAGTCACATGGTGGCCTGTAACTTTGATGAAACCTATCAATCTGTTTTCAAGTCAGGTCACTCCACAGAAACTGCCCTCCTCAATGCGTCCGATTGCTTACGAAGAGCCGCGGACAGGGGTTTTGCCCCCATCCTCGTTCTACTCGACCTCTCTTCTGCCTTCGATGCTATTGACCATACCGTCCTACTTGATCGTCTCCACTCTTTCCTCGGCATATCAGGCACCGTGCTTGACTGGTTCCGCTCTTACCTCTCGTCTCGTACCTAATCCGTTGTGATTGATGACGTTTCATCGGACTTTACCCCCATTCGCTTTGGAGTGTCACAAGGCTCTATCCTTGGTCCTCTACTATTTCGTATCTACCTTCTCCCTCTTAGTTTCCTTCTCCGTAATCTCGGTCTATCCTTTCACCTCTATGCTGATTACACTCAAATTTTCGTTTCCTCATCCCCCACGTCTCTTGCTTACTCTATCACTGACCTCCTGGCTGCCTACTCCTTCATTTCAGACTGGCTCTCTACCATTTTCCTCAGGCTTAATCACTCCAAAACTGAGGTCCTCCTCGTCGGCACCCCTGCTCTTGTTAAAAAATCTAAATCTCTCTTTCCCTCGCTTACTCTGGGCGGTAATACTATCATTTTCTCTGACTGCGTTAGGAATCTGGGTGTTGTTTTTGATGAGCATCTCTCCTTTAAGCCTCATATCTGCAATGTCAGAAAATCCTCTCTATGTTTCCTTCGTAACTTCTCTCGCATTCGCTCTCACTTTTATCGCCAAAGTCTTGAGACTGCTGTTCATGCCTTCATCACCTTACGCCTTGACTACTGTAACTCTCTGCTTGTGAATCTGCCATCCTCCTCTCTCCGCCCCCTTCAACTTGTACAAAACTATGCCACCCGGCTTCTACTCCGTCGCCCTCACTTCTCTCCCTCGAAACCCTTGCTGCATGAACTGCACTGGCGCTCTGTTAGATCCCGTACTCACTTCAAGATACTTCTCTTCACATTTAAGGCCCTAAACAACAAGGCCCCGTCTTACCTCTCTTCTGTCCTCTCACCACGCCATGTCCCTCGGGCCCTTTGGTCATCACATGCACCTCTTTTGAATATTCCTCGTTCATCCCTCTGCTCAATGGGGGACTGCTCCTTCTCAATCTGCGCCCCTAAGTTGTGGAATGCTCTTCCTGCTGAAATCAGGTCTTCTCCCTCTCTTACCACATTTAAGCGTCTCCTGAAAACGCATCTTTTCAGTATTGCCTTCTCCCTCTCTTGAATTTCCATTGAATTTCTATTCAACCTGCGCTCTGGGAAGGCCTCAGGCCTTGAAGAGCGCATTACAAAAGACATTATTATTATTATTATTACGTTCAGTACTATAGCTAGAGCTGAAATGATAGTAGTTCTGACAATTTATGCATAAAAGTCTCTGATGTAATATTTTAGAATATTTTTGGATGTTCTGGAAGTTTCCAGGGGTGTGTAATAATACGTTCTGTAACAGAGATTAAACCTCATATATTCTAGTAAATTCTTAAAATTTCTCATTATATCTAAAATATTTTGGTATGATTTTTCAAAACAAATATTATTCTCAAAGATTCCAATATCTTCTAGAATTTAATAATAACCTAGCATTATTATCGCGTTGGTTAAATTTATAAATTCAGTCCCTTCCTACACAAAGTTTTGATAAAATTAGAATTTATCATTTAATTTAGTTTAGAACAACTGAAAAATTACACTTTTAACCTATGAATAAGAAATAAGTTAAATTTTGTCACATAGTGTAATTTTTATTCTCCCTATTGAACTCAAGTTCAAATTTAATGTATACAAATGTGAGACATCCATAATAATTTTGACATCTAATAATGTTTAAACATAATTCTCACAATAAACCGATTAACCAGTTTGTGAGTTTCAAATGTAAATAATAATTGTTTCCTAAATGTACACAGAAATCGATTATCACACAAAATTAGTTTTAATCACATGTTCCCCTACAATATCATTAAACTTTTCTTCGACCAAATCTGAACCACACAAAGGCGTAAAAGTGCATAAGATTAAATGCATTCACGAGGCTATATTTGGTTTATTCCTTGGATTTCACAAAAATCCACATTGATTAATTCGTACCTCATTACTTATGAAAAGTTTTACTATTTTCTACTAAAAAAACACCCCTTCGTCAGTAAGATATTAAATAGAGGTTCTCCAGTTCGCCTTAAAGGAAGTGATATACCTATGATAACCCAATTTCTAATCGTGGAATTTGGTAGTATTTATGGTATTATTATTAATCAGGCTTTATTGCCTAAATGTCTTCGTTACCTTCCTCCATGAGAGTAATCATATTTTGATGTTTCGTTACATATACGATTTTGCCTGCTCTTTGAGAAGTCACATTTATTTTTCTTGTAATTGCTAAGTCGGTGAGGTTTAAGCAATTTTATTTACATCTCATATGTAGTTTAATTCTAGGATAAAACGGCGTATTTTCAAAAAGATCAACTCTAATTGTATAGGAACAGTCTGCTGACAAAAGTCGCCTGCTCTCACTTATTCTGATTTATAACCATACGACATTCAACTTTCAATAATTCAGGAATTAACCTTGGGAAGACCTTGGAAAATATATCATTCGAAAAACAACATAAGGATTTTAAATCTCGTTAGAATCGACCGAATAGTTATGATATATTGCCAGAACAAAATAATTCCTTTGCAAACCTAGGGAGGACCTTGGTAATTAGATCATTCGAAAGAAGATGTAAAACAACATAAGGGATTCAAATTTCGTTAGAATCGGTCTTATTTCTTATCAACCTAATAGACAATGAGTGTTAGACGTTATATTAAATTTACGCAATGACGTACATATCTATAATTTCAAGCATTTTATAAAGTATTTGTTAAATATTATACCAGAAGTTGCATATACAGTTCTATTCTTTTTATGAAAACCTTAGCATTAACTCACTCATCATTTTTTTTATCCCTGTATGCCATAAATTGAATAGAATTACAAAAATATTATTAAAAATATTGTGAAGATTTATTATTTTGCACCCTAAAAAAGCTATATTATTTTAAGTCTAGTTTTTTTGCACCTACTATTCATAGAGCCAGGATGATCTTGCCATAATTTTCTCCTAAACAAAAATATTAATTTTGTTTATTGAATTTATTTGTCACTCTTTGTTTTCTTTAGAATACGGAAGAAATATCTAGAGTCGTTTCGAATGAATTTTCAGTACCATTTGATTTTCCAAGTCTAAAATAACCAAAATAACTGAACTTAATAGGTTGAGGAATAGGTTCTTGTAGTTTTATCAAATCAATTTATTACCATTAAAAATTTTAGAAATCCTTCATTTTCAATTAATAATAACATGCAATTTAATCAATAATGTATTCTCCGTTGTTATTTACGACTTCTTCCTGACGTTCAACTAGTTTTTCGATGCCTCTGCAATAAAAATCGCTGGATTTTGACTCGAAGAATTCGTCTAACCAGGTTCTTAATTCCACATCAGTATTGAACGAAACGCCGCGCAAATTCTTGGAGAGCGATCGGAACAGATGGAAATCCGATGGAGTCTAGTCTGGCGAATATGGAGAATGTGGCAGGATTTCCCAATTAAGCGTTTGGATGACGTCTTTTGTCATATTGGCAATGTGAGGACGAGCATTGTTGTGTTGCAGAAGGCCTCCATAACTTCAATGAGGTCGCTTTTCGCGAATAGCTTCGGCGAGTCAATACATTTGTTGAACGTAGAGTTCTGCATTGACAATCTCGTTGTTCGCAAAAAGCTCATAAAGAATGATGCCTTCACAATCCCACTACACACACAGCATCGTCTTTCGTGGATGAAGTCCTTGCTTTAATCGCGGAAGTGGTTTTTTATTGGGGCTAAGCCATTGTTTTCGATGGTTCATGTTGACATAAACACACCACTTTTCGTCCCCAGTAATGATGCAGTGAAGAAATATGTCTTTATATACACGAGTAGCTTTGTGACGAGTAAGCAAACCTGCGGCAATTGTGGAGCGTTGAAGTTTGTTGCTTTCGCTCAAAGCGTGCGGAACCCATGCACCGAGTTTTTTAACTTTCCCCATCGAATGAAGGTGATTCACTGCAGTTTTCTGATCACACGCTAATTGTACAGCCAATTCTCTAGTTGATTGACAAGGATTTTCGTGAAGAAGGTCGTTCAATCGATCTTCGTCCAACTTAATGGGGCCACCAGAAGGTTCTTCGTCATTAAGATTGAATTGACCGTTTTTGAAACGTGAAAACCACCATTGAGCTGTCCTTTCTGATAAAGCATTTTCTCCGTACACAGCACAAATATCGCGACGAGCTTTGGCTGCGTTTGCATTGTTCCCGTCTCGATTGAAAATGAATAACAAGGGCCAAAAATGCGCCTTTCCTTCGAATTGACATTCCATTTTGAGGTTATAGAACAAAAATTAAATTAACACAACTTTTAAATAAACCCCAATGACTTATTACTCAACTTCAAGACGTAGCCTAAGCAAAAGCCTAATAGTCTACGCTGTTAAGAGACGTAGCCTAACCTTTGCAAATTTTGCTCTTATTATTTATTATTGTTTCTTAATATGTGCACAAATCACGTCAACAAAACTTAAATCAACACAACATTAAAAAAACGCAAAAACTTATTCCTCAACCTAATAGAATATTTCTCCGACATTTAGCGAATGAAAATTTAATTCACCTAAAAAGAGGAATTAGAGAATTAGATAAAGATTGGATATAAAGACAAAAGAAATTTACGGTGTATAGAATCAGATCTTCCCATAACTCATATCCGAAAAACTGGTTACAGAAAAAATAACGCAATTGTTCTGGTTGATATAATTTATTCATTAATATAGCATTCAAAAAGTTGCTGTTTGTAATAATCGTTTGATTGAATGGCAGGAAATCAACGTTAATCCGTCTAACTGAATCCCAAACAAACTCTTACAAACTTTACATGACGAACTGATCATTTTTTTGTACTTTGTGATAGCGAAAATTATACCATATGTATTGATACTAAATTTCGATAGATAAGAAATTTCTTGATTTTCAGCTGAGCGGGAAAAAAAAGCAAGTACAGATATTTTTAATTAGAGATCATAAACCCAAGCTTGCTTAATTACAAGCATGTTTGAGGTTCCAATAATTTACTTTAGGATTAATGAGATGCAGCATTCCGAGTTTCGTTTAATAAAGGAACTGTTGCATTGCGATAAGCGTTGTTAAGCGGCTGGTGAAGTATTCTTCCCTTTGTGCCTAGACTTCAATTCTTGAAATTGGTTGATATCTTTTGTAAAATGGGAAGAATTCTTGCTCTTTTGCTTCTTTGTTAGGCACCGTTTTGGTGCGCATTATGCAAATTCTAGTTATATTCAACACCTTGTCTAGCTATCGCACTACATATAGTCTGCTGGTGTTATAGTGTGCAACGATTTGAAAGTTGGAACACCGTGCGCGGAGGCAGGCAAGAAAGCAAACAGAGTGTTCGGTTTTATATATAGAAATTTGGCCTACAAATCGGAAAATATAGTCATTCCCCTGTACAAATCTTTAATTCGACCTCATTTGGAGTACGCTTTTGAGTTTTGGAATCCATACTTGCGGAAAGATATAGAAATGATGGAGAGAGTGCAACATCGTGCTATAAAAATGATACCCAGACTACGTGAAAAATCCTACGAAGACAGACTTAAAGCACTCAACTTGCAATCACTTGAGACGAGAAGGTTAAGAGGAGAACTCATACAAGTCTTTAAAATCCTAAACAATTTTGATAAAGTAAAAATTGGAACCCTTTTCGAGTTGGACGTTTCCTCAAGAATCCGAAGCCATGGATACAAACTTAATAAACGAAGATTCGAAACAAATATAGCAAAGAATCTTTCCTCAGACAAGCTGGCTTCCTCGTAGAATGAGTTGCCAGAGATGGTTGTTAAATCAGCAACCATGAACATGTTTAAGAACCGCTTAGAGGCACACTTTAAGTGTATCGGCGTGGTTTGAAGGAGAGCTGGCCCAGAAGTGGATTAGACGGTCTTTGCCGGCTCTAACATCTTATACTCTTATAATTTACGTTAAAATCTGTTTGAGGTATAGACATGCAAACTGAGCATTTAGTTTCGATAATGATTTACTTGTAACGTACGCGTCTGAATGTAAAGGTTTAAAAAGCCGCGAATTGAAAGCAAAAGAAGATGAG
Source organism: Ceratothoa steindachneri (assembly GCA_963969495.1). Lineage (NCBI taxonomy): Eukaryota > Metazoa > Arthropoda > Malacostraca > Isopoda > Cymothoidae > Ceratothoa > Ceratothoa steindachneri. The sequence goes on from OZ018334.1 coordinate 73,502,709, forward strand.
CAACAAAAGGGGCGAGTTACACGATTCATGGGCTTAGCATAAATGACTTAAATCAGCCGTGGAGGCATCAGTTAATGTAACTGTGAGCCAAAAGGAGGCGGTTCATAAAAGGGCATTGCTTTGCTTCCAGGCGGATAAAGAGTTGGATTACACTATGAGGGGGCATTGAGCAGGTTGAAGTTGTCCTCACGGGTAACATCTGGGGTGGTTGGGTGGGAAGGATACTCCTGGTCTCGTGCAATGTATAAGGAATTGAATAAGATGTCCGTTTTATAGTCAGGTGCCAGTTGGAGGATGATTTAGATTGGCAAACTATAGATGTCAAAATGGTGGCAAAGAACTTGTTTGGTATTAATAAGGATGCAGTGGTGAGAAAATTTCAATTCACATTTTCTTGAGTTTAAATATGAAAATTAATGAGTTACAATGCTTGTTTTTATATTTTGGACCGAGTCTGCTACAAGCTGAATATTTGCTCAGAAAGAGTTTGCTTAGGGGGGAGTGGCTTCGCCACTTCCCCCTACGAGGCGAGTTTGCACTTCGCTATTAAGATTAAAATTTAAAATCTAAAAAAAAAGCAGCTATGGTTAAATTTTTATAAACTTTCTGAAGTTTGCCAATTATAATAATTTTCAAAAGGAACTAAAATATAGGGTTATAGAGTTATAGATAGAAAATATATAAAAATAAATTTTCTGAACTTCACCATTTGTAATTCTTTGGGTTTTAAAAATATCTTTGATAAAAAACATAAGTCATAACCAAACTAAGATGAAATTATTTTTCAAATACTCGAAAAATCCCCATCTTAAATTATAGAGTTTGTGCGAAGTGATAAAATATATTCAAATTATCTCATTATATATGCAGCTTATCGTTAATCACAGTACGCTTGTATTTTTTTTTTAAACAGGTGAACAAGCCCCCCAAAATAAAATTACCACCATAGTAGAGTCTAACTACCATATGAATGTTTGAGTAGTTATGTTTTACTTTTAATTCAGAAATACTATTTCTAGATATGTCTCTTTGCCTTTACTATGAAAGAATAGATTTACGAACTTTTATATTGCTGGTGATTTAGCTTTGGTAGCGATGCGTCATACAACGTCTGATATCTGTAAGCAAAGTTAGCTAAAATACTTGTGTCAAAAGCCTCTATTCTACAGTAGATATTACAGGTAGATAGGATAACATAATAGAATAAGAAAAAAAGACTGTACGGTATCTTGGTATCAATTTAATTTTTCTTTTGTTCGTATTTCTTTTACTGAAATTTTATATAAGTCATAATTAGTAGATGTGATAAAAGTTCTCCAGAACTTTCTTGCAATAAAATAAGTTGTAAAAAGTATTCAAACTACTAGTAGGTTTTTTTAAAATGTCCATTTGGTAATTCTGGGTTTTTTAAGAAAACTTTTTTGCCTCTTCGAAGAAAATAATTTTCCTTACATGATTTATATCAATCTCCAATTCCCTTTGCATTTATCCACAAAATTACTTGAAAACATATTTGTGAAAAAAACCCTCTTTTGCAGGTGGGAATATAAGTTAATTTTTAATATTTAAAAAACTCGAAAAATTTAAGTTTGAAATCTCAAGGAAAGTTTCTGCCAGAATATAACCATAGTAAACTTTATAATTCTATAATTCAAATGCTCTAATATAACAATTGTCCTCCTAAGATGTAGGAAAACACAACTTCCTATAGAGATTCCCAACTTCGTATGGTAAAATTTATTCCCAAATCACATAACCTTGTTGTGTTTTCTTCCATATTCTTTTCTTTTATTACACATAAATATGTTATACTCAAAAGTGACTTTATGTTTGCGGAAATATCATTTTTCCGTAAAGAAAAGTAGGAGAAAAGTGAAACAAACAGAACCAAAAAGGGAGAAAATGCTTATGGACAAAAAGAATTACATAAAAACTAAACCTTGTTAACACTGACTTACTATAAATTTAAATAGTGACAAGCAATGGAGAAATTTTCCTAGAATGATTGTGAAAAATATTTCTGCCGAATGTAGGGGAAGTAGATGTTTGAGTATATTGTGATTTAGATAGTCGGAGAAAAAGAGAAAACTACTTTGGGGGTTTTAGAATTGTATCAGTTTGTCCATCATTTTAACTACCATTACTTTCGCTACAAAGGCCAGACGCTTGGGGTGTTTAACCATAAAAATACTTAGACCGGAAATCTTATTATACAATGATAAACTATTTTCTACAGAAAAATTGCACTTTAGGAGACATTTCCAGAAGATATTATTCACCAAGTTTCTTTTCTTTTCATTATAACCGACATTAAATTATATAATTGCTGATGTAGCAGAAACAAATTTCACAAGGGCTCACTAATTGCTGCTTTTTATCAAGGGCAGTGATAAGAAAATGTAAGTTGAGGAATCGATATAATTTAATCAAGCTGTTCAGTTATTTTTCCTGCGCCTTCCTGTTCCTCCTCTACATAAACTTAATGAATCTTACTGCTTTGTTATTTAAGTACATTTCGATAAGAAAAAAATGGCATCATTCAACTCGACAATCAACGTGTAAGTACTCTTAACTACTTGCAGCCAAGGAAATATAAATAAATTAAAACTATTTGACTCAAGGCGGCTGATTCTAGCACTTATGCAGAGTAATTTAGTAAACAAACGAATTCCAAGATCGTGTTTCCTCGTCGGCGGTTGCTAGGACGGCCCAGGAATTTTTTTAAAATTACATTGATACTCCTAATTCTCTTAAGAACCTTATATAATCACTATCTTAAACTAGCCTATAGCTTAACGTCTGTTAATTATTAGATCAGTATAGTCTATCCTCTTTACAATTTATTTCCAAGAACTATAACTGAAAAGCTAAGGAAAGCTCTTCGTTTCGCAATCAAATTCCACGTTCGGTTTTACTTGACAGACACGTAAGGTAATCTCTGATCATTCCCTTTTCATTTGAAAGGTGGGGGTGGGGGAGCTTTTAGCAACTAGTCTCGCACTGAGGTTTGAGACTATTTTTGAGAATTTCCTCTGACCGTCGATTTTCAAGGAACCACATTTACTGTATCCCATTATGCGTCAGCTTTCTGTTTAGCTCTTTCGCAAAGGTCCCGGAGACGAGAGATTTGCAATGTGGGCATAATAGATAAAACACATAATTTTGGTCGAGTTATCATTCTCGACATGCAGGTATGTTTTAGTTTCCCGGAATTCCACAACAGTAGTTTGATCTACCTTGGCATAGGTGCTATTTGCTTTAGCCTCTTCAGCCTGTCTCTTTTCATTGGATTTCTTTTTGAGCAAATCTTTTTTGATCGGGCATGCCATGGAAAACGTCTTATTTATATGCCCCTTCGCAGTTCAAGCACTTTAAGGAGGTGCTATTGCAGCTCCTCCATGAATGACCATCTGCTAAGCATATGGAACAAACAAGGACGTTTCCTTTAGGGCAGTTGGTCATAATGTGCTTCTCGTATTTATAGCACTTAAAGCATATCTGATGATCGATAAACTACTTATGTTCGATCTACTTAGGGCAGAGGATGATGATAAAGAAGAATAAACCTACCTTCGCGGCCTTGTTAGCCATAGCCGTGTCACAAAAGATAATTTTGAATACATAATCTTAGCAAACTTCACCCGGGGGTGGAGGTTTTTCTACCTCCGCATGAATTTCTTCAGCGTAGTGCCCCCCAACCCATGGATCAAGGCAGTTAAGGATGATGCAGCGATCTGTCTGAATTTGAGGTAGTGTTTGTGGTTTTAGATTGATAGTCTATAAGCATTCCTTTGCTTTTGTGAAGGCTAATGTTTCGCAATTAGTCTCCTTGGTGCAGATAGCTGCATAGAAATTGTGAATGTCTATCAGGCAGACAAGTACTATGTTTAACTTCCCCTATATTTTTGCGAAGACCCTCCCATGATCAGGCTTGGGACCATCGGAGAGGGTCCTTAGTGTTATATGAAGGGTCTCTTTCATTTATTTTCCATCTGCTCGTTGTTGAGAATCAGAAAAATAAATTAATAAGAAAAAAACGCAGGGTGTGCGTGTATGTATGGAAGAGAAAAGGTATCACCAAGGTTAAAAGAAAGTTCCTTAGAAGAATTCCCATCCCAAGCCAAATAATTAGTTTTCACCAAGCACTTTACCTTACCGAAGGCCACATTTTATAGATCGACAAGGATGACGTCCGTCAGCGGGTGACTTGATGAAGAAAGAGGGGAAGGAAGTAACTTCAGTCCCCGCTACAAGCCTCAAAAGAGGGTGAAAATATTAATACTAATTAAAAATGCTTGAATAATGCTCACCCGAATTGTAAACACTATCACTCGCAATTTTAATCACTATGCTTCCAAGAAAAAGCCCAAGAAGTAAGAGCATACCGACTTATTTCAAGCAACATGAACATTTATGTTATGGCGAGGAAAGTTTTAATGGGTATTTATCAGTACAAGTATGAAGGTAAGGTCAAAGGGAACGGACCAATCAGGACGATGGAATTTTTAGAACAGTTTTAACGTTTGATTCCATCTTGTGGCTTGAGTGTTAAGGGTTGTTTTTTTCTTCATTGATTATGATGGCTTCTAAGATATTTATTCTTGATGGATTTCTCTCTTCTTTTTATCTTGGTATTCTCAACTAATATATCTCTTGTAAGGCTGGTTTTGTGAATGCACTCCATATATTTTTTAGCCGTTACGTTTTAAAAAAAATGATTGTTAATGCCTCGAAAGGGTAGTGGTTGCCATGATAACATGCTTAGAGTTATTATGAAGATTACAGTCTTCATATTGGGCAGTGGAACTCGTAGACTATGTTAGTTAACTTGAGTTTCGAGGATGGTTAGCAGACGTTATTTTATATAAGGAGATTGTTTACTTTTGTTGTTTCGTAATATATGATGAGTTGGATTTTGTTAGTTGAACCTGAACCTATGACTTTGGTATTATGATTAACGGTCTCTTTGTTGGTTCTTTCATCTACTTTGTAAGTCGTAGACATTTTGCTTCTATATAAGAGCTTGATGTTATTTTTTACTTCTTGGTTGTTGTCAATTGGATCTGTGACTTAGATTTGCTTTCGTAAAAATGTTTGAAGTTGGTGTTTTATCATTCTGTTTAGAAAACCGTTGTTTAGGAAGGTTTGTTTGACGCGGGAGATCTCGTGATGGAATAGTTTCCATGTGTAACAGCATTTGTATGCTAAGCGTATGTAGGAGCCGATTTCATTCTTTTTATATCTTTTGGAACATTCACCTTCTGCATTTTCCTATGTATGTACCCTTTTATACACTTTTGTGATATATTTTCCATTAACATTTTGTCCTTTGACATCCAGTTGTTCTTCGTTTTGGACGGTGATATAGATGTCGTCAACGTATTTGAAGTATGTTTGTGACTTATTTTCAATAGTGAATGTCAGACCAAGGGGCAATCTCATAGCCGTTCCATTGACTTGTGTGTATAGATATCCGTCTGGTGTCCTTAATGGAGCTTCTGATGTGCATAACTCCAGCATGTATTTTAAGATGTCTGGGTCTGGATTTGGTGGAGGTATCATTCATAGGATGGTGATATACGAGGCGCGTTCAATATGTTTTGCGAATCGGTAGGGCAAAACAAAGGAAGGGGGATGGCTGTTTGTGGGGGTGTTGGAAAAAGTTATGACAAGTCAGGACCTGCACTCGCACGCTCCTGCCTTGACTATTTAAGAAGCAGTAGCTGATCGCAGATCGTCAGTCACAAATTTTTCAACAATGGAGAAGGTTGAGCACCGCGCAGTGATCAAATTTTTTACCAACGAAGGCAAGAATGCAGAAGAGATCCATGAACGCATGGTTTCAGTATACACCGACACCGCCCCTTCCTATGCAACCATGGCTCGCTAGAATAGGGAGTTCCGCCATGGACGTGAGTCCCTTGAAGATGAACCCCATTCGAGACACCCGTCAGACGTGACCAACGAGGTCAATATAGCCCGTGTGGAGAGGATGATCCTCGAAAATCGACGAGTGAAGGTCAAAGAATTTGAGCGAGAACTTGGAATATCACATGGAAGTGTTATCAAAATTATCCACGACAATTTGGCCATGACTAAGGACTGTGCCCGTTGGGTCCCTAGAAACCTCACGCCCCATGATCGACTTCAACGTCGTCAAAGTTCGGAGGAGCTGCTGCTTCTGTCACGCATAGTGACAAGTGATGAAACGTGGGTCCATTACTGGGATCCCGAGACCAAGCTCAAAAGCATGGCCTGGAAGCACAGGGGCTCGACGACCCCCATCAAGTTCCGGACCCGACCCTCAGCCGGGAAGATCATGACCACCATCTTCTGGGATTCTGAGGGAGTGTTAATGGTGGACTATGCGCTTCGTGGAAGGACCATCACAGGCCAATATTACGCCGAGGAACTGGCTGGGTTGAAGAAGTGCATCCGTTAGAAGCGGAGTGGCAAGTTGAAACGCGGTGTCCTGCTACTCTACAAAAATGCCCCTGTCCACAAGGCCAGAGTTGCAAAAGCTGCCCGGCGCAAGTGCGGATTCGAGGAGCTCACCTATCCCCCCTATAGTTCAGCTCAAGGCTGCACTGCGTGGACGTCGGTTTAGGGACGATGAAGATGTCCAGCTCGCCGTCTAGGAATGGATTGAACAGCAGTCGGGATATTTCTGGTTGTCGGGAATTCGAAGCCTCAGGGACAAGTGGCGCAAGTGCATTTAAGTAAAGGGTAGTTATATTGAAAAATAATAAAACACTTTTCCTTATATCTCGTTTTCTTATACCCAATTTGCAAAACTTATTGACCGCCCCTCGTACATTTTGTATAATGATGTTGATGGTCTGGGAGGTAAGAACATTCGTAAAAAAGGATTCCACATCAAAGGATGTTATTAGGCCCTCCGGTCTTGTGGAGTAATTATATCAATAAACTCCTATTTAGATTTTATGCTGTACTTTGCAGGAATGTACGTTGTTATGATTTCATTTAGGGTTTTACCTAAACGTACGTTGATGCCGTGACTTGACAAATGATGGGCATCAATGGGTTGTGCTGTGTATGTATCTTGACATTTTTATAAATATACCCTGGTGTATAATTGCCTACAATTTATTGTCCATTAATTATTTCTCCATTAATTTATTGATGACACTGATTATGTTATTCTATTTACTTCTGTATTCTTCTTTGTCTAGAATCACGTACAGGTTAGATTTGTCAGCTTTTCCTATGACTATTGCTTTATTGTTTTTACAGAGTTGATGGTCGTTTGTTTCTCTGCTGTTATGAGTTTTGCTGGGTCCTTCCCAGCAAACTCTTAGATTTTTTCTTTCTTTTGATGGGTCTCTCTAACCACTAAGACACAACTCACATCCACAAAAAGAGATGCGTTTTGAAAGTAGTTAAGCAGAGGAGTGGAGCTTTATTTCATATAAATTCAGACAAAGGAAGAAAGATAAATCAAGTGCTGGCTCAAGGTACCGGCATCTCAGGCAGTTGTCCGGGGCGTGCGCCATGTTCTTAGGAGCGCCATCAAGGATCTTCCAAAAATAGAAAATGTGAAAATAATAAATAAAATATTTTTTTCAATATGACCCTTTTAGATAGTAAAAAGTCTGAGTAATAATATATTTATATATATATATATATATATATGTATATATATATATATATATATATATATATATATATATATATACATATATATATGGTGAGTGATACACAGATACAAGAGAGCAGGGATCTTACTGAAGATGTAGAGATGATTACCTCGAGAAGAGCGAAGAGAAACAATAATCACTCAGCTAAGATTGCTTTTTTCCATCCTAAAAACGTTAGATTGGACTTATATATATATATATATATATATATATATATATATATATATATATATATATATATATATGGTGAGTGATACACAGATACAAGAGAGCAGGGATCTTACTGAAGATGTAGAGATGATTACCTCGAGAAGAGCGAAGAGAAACAATAATCACTCAGCTAAGATTGCTTTTTTCCATCCTAAAAACGTTAGATTGGACTTATATATATATATATATATATATATATATATATATATATATATATATATATATATATATATATATATATATAGAAAGAAAGAGAGAGAGAGAGAGAGAGAGAGAGAGAGAGTGCGTGTGTCACCTAACGACAAGCAAAGACTCTCTTTTGCCACACCTCTAGTAAGTTCACGCTGCAACAAAGTATGTGTTCAGTGTCACGGAACTGTGACAGCTGTCAAATTTTCTTTTCTCTTATGGTTGTTCTTGTGTTTTTGTTTTTGCCATTCATAATGATATACACCAGGTCTAGACTACCCTTAGGCTACCTAAATAGTTTGGGCCTAAATGTTGCTGCCAAACTTAATAAAACTCTGACCTTTGCCAATAAAATTGGTTCTAGGTTAAGTTAGCCTAGCCTTCATAGGATAACAAAGTCCCTAATTTTCCAAAACATTATTATAGGCTTGCCTAATAATCAGATATGCTGCTAATTCAGCATATCCTTGATCATATCCTAAGCCTAGGTTATTTATTTAGCATAAATTCAAAACAAGTTCCTTCTAACAAAGTGGGTTAACTGTATTAAACAGACTGCTGTTCATTTCTAGATAAAATAGACCTAGTCACAATACCTCACCCCAAAGCTACTCTATAAAGAGGATGTGTCCCAAATTAGTCACAATCATCTCTTTATGATACTTTAACCTAGATTAAGAAGTTTTCCACAACTGGAAAATGTTGGCTGTTTGTACAGTCACTCCAGTTTTGGACGACGCCCCCCACATGTTATATAACCATTCCCGCTCTTAGAACCCGAAAATAGCGCTAAGAAAACTTCAATACAAGCGCAGAAAGACTATTTCAAGATCTTGATTAAATACTCTGATTAAAAGCTACGCATGGAATCAGGTGAATTGAAGGAGGGAGGCTAGTTGCTTGATCAGAGGTTAATTAGTTTTTCAATGGTCGAATCAAAGCTGGAATGGGTTTTCAAGTTCAATATAGCAGGCAAAGGAACAGCAGTTTATTGGCACCTAATTAGCTCTCAGAAATGAAAGTTTATAGTAAAATCGTCCTTGTTTGTTTCTTGGTTGAGTATTGTATTTTCTTTGTTTATTCAGCTCTCCTAACTTGCTCCTTACAGAATAACGAACCGCGAAAAGCCATATAATCCCCTTGATGGTACTCTAAGAGAAACAAAAGATGGAAGTCAGAGGTGAAGGAATGCTAAAATGAAGAATGGATATAAATAAAGAATTATTTTATGGATTCTTATCAATGGAAAATTATATTTTCAATTAAACATACTTTTAGAAGTTTTCTTAATAACCCTCTTAGGCAAGTTATTCCAAGTTAATGTTTTTTTCTAAACAAGAAATTTTGCGTTATTGCAATGTTAAAGATTATGTTTAATATCTTGAACCCGTTATTACTAGTGGCCACTTAGATGCCTATTTCAAATTTTCAGTAAAATTTATACTAGCGATCCCGTTTAGTATTTTATATATTTCAATATGTTGGCGATGAAAATACCGATCTCCCGGTGAAAGAAAATTTCTTTGCATGATTATTTTCTAATTTCATGAAATAATTTTGTCGCTCAACACTGAATGATTTCCTTACTACAATTGTACTTCCAAATGAGATCATCGAAGCGATTTAAATGTAAATGTCTATATAAAGTATATTTAACGTCTTTGGTGATGATTATGATGTATGTGAACTAATTATGTTACATTTGTTCACGTTAAATTGAATCTGCCATCTTTTATACTATTTGAATTATCTATCCCATTATTTTGCCACTTTTTCAGTCAATAGGATATGTTTTCCTAGCGTCTAATTTCATGAAATCTGCATATTTGAAATTTCACATAATACTTTCTAAGTCAAGGTTGCTTAGATGAAATAAAATAGAACGGTCTAAGAAGGGATCCCTCAGGTAGGCTGCTAGTGATTCATGCCCATGAGGAACCATTTCCATTGACAACAACTCTTTGCCTATTTTCTTCTAGCGAATCTTCACTACATTTTACTACACTTCATCAAGATCTTTATGAAAGGTGGAGTCGAAGGACTTTTTGAATCATGATAATCTACAATTACAGGTTAATCATGCTTTGACATATCCTGTACTGGAACGAACCAATTCGTGACAATCTTACACGATATTCTTGCTACATTCATCCAGGAGAATTTCCTAGCAGTTCTTGGAATGTTTTGAGATACCTCGCTTTTGAACTCTCTTCGAGTGTCTTTCAAACATTTTTAATCGGATTTAAGTCCCGAATCTGTGAAGGCCATTTCATAACATTTATGAACCAGTCGTTTAGGTTGGTCTTCACCATCTTGCATTAAATTAGAGGCTCACAGATGGGGATAAGCATGCCTTCGCAGAAATTACTTGTGCACTTGTCCATTTACCGTGCCCCCTAAGAGCTTAAGTGGCCTAGTGCTTTGTACTAAAAACCTACCCCTGAGCATAAGACTTCATCGACAAAACTTCACACTCGTTTTGGTGTAATTGACTGATTATAATCCTTTGAGTGCTCTCCGACGAACGATCCTCTTGCCATCGGATACGAACAATTTGCACTTAGATTCATTACAAAAGTGGACTTGGTTCCATTGGTGATCTGTTCTTCAGAATGATCAATTGCTTGATTGAGGGTGTTCGAATAAGAGATATCTATGGCCAGAATCTTAGTAATCTCTCGCTAATTTGCCTCAGCCATCTTGTAACTGTCCTTCTTCCTGATATAATAATGGCTCGTTTGTACCTTTTTCAGCTCTTCTTTGGCCTGCTGGTTGATTTGTCAGCCTTACATAAAATTATTTTGTCATAGGTTCTCAGAATATTACAGATATACCTTAAGAGTGCTTGACATTAACTCGAATGGATCCAACTGAAAGACCATCATGGTGTTACAGCTTTACGTTAAGAATGCGAAAGGGAAAGGAGTGACAGATTTCATAGGCATTGTACTTAGTCATCTCCACTAAACTCTTTGACTGGTGAATTATTTAAATGATATTTTGAATTGACTTTAGAATAATATTTACTTGTTCTGTTGGGGTACAAAGAAATACTTGTCATCAATGTCACTGGTCACCAGTGTCACTGTTTATTAGAACCATGCTTTTCGAATTATATATCACGTATGCCAAGGCATTCTAGCATTCACATTCACATATCAATGCATTACTATCATATTTATATTACATGATTCTAGGCAGACGATTTTGTGTCTCATTTCTACTTAATACGCCTGGGGCCACTTCAACACGTCGTTTTAAGCGCATGTATGATGTAATAAGGGCAAACTTACTGCGGATGAGATCTACAGAATTGGCTTGGCTCACCACTACGTCGTTAGACCTTTCTTAAATATAAGATTTGTCCATATTTGCTAATTTTGCCTACGTTTAAGTCACAATCATTGGGCACATGCTCAATTTGATATTCGCTGAGTGGGCACTTTCTTTTATAGTCTACATACAAATAAGAGACTCGTGGAGTCATTTTCGTCCATTTATCAAATCTTTTTTCCTCCAAGTTGCTAATTATCTCCAATATATGAAGAGATATTTCCCTCTCACCTTCTTCCTATCAAAAACCGTTAGGGGTGCATCACTTCCAAGATTAAATATACGGAATACTCCTTAAACCTGGTCATCCTCAAATGCATGGTTGTGGTCTACATGGTAAGAATTTAAGTGTAAATATTTCTTTCTCCCTTTAAAACATCAAATTTCGCACCGACTTAATGAACAAATCATTAGGAAACGATAATTTTAACGAAAGTTTCTTTGATATCAAAAGCCTATAAGTGGAATTAATTGTTCAAAATTTATAAACATAACATTAATGAATATAATTAGAATTAATAATTTTATGACAAAGTTTTAATTTATTTTTTGGTGGAAATCTTTTTACGGCCGAGCATACGATTTTTAAGCATTGTTGTTGTACCTTACGGATAAAGCATTTTTCAATCGCTTAGTAACGGACATTAAGCAACAGAGATGAAGAAAAACAGCCTACTTTGGAAGTCTTTTGGTGAATTTCGCTTCACTTTTTTAGAGATTAATACTATTTTCTTCACCGGAGATTTTTAATTCAATAAGGGCTTAAGCACCTGACTGCTCCCGTGCATCCTCCTGCCTGGGAGCTTGCCTCGGATGTCTCCCATTTATTAATTTCGTCTTACCTATGTCGGCCACTTGGATTGACATAATTAAGGACTTATGTGAAAACTGGTTTGAAGACTAGCCCACAGCGGAATCATAAGTCAGAAATTCTCCCTAAAATAGGACTTAACTTCAAATCTTGGGGGGATATCCCCATCACCCGGAGGACCCGGCTAGAATCATAGACGGAAGTAGCACCCGTCTCTATGCAGTTGGATGCAACTCAGGCGTAAGTACCCGGATGGGGGTGGCACCAAGGTAGCGGGAGTTGATTCGACCGCTACTTCCATCAAGTCCGGCATAAGTCATTCCTTTTGAGGTTCCCACTTGAGATCCATCCCATTTATCCATCATCACCATCATCCTGGCAACATCTGAGTGGACGACCAACTGAAAAATGGACTGGATTGTTGACCCAAATTTTCGAACCTTTTTCGACCAAACTTAACTTAACGGTTACCTTCTTTACCACCTCATCACTTCATTTTTTATATTCAAAACACAGTAATTACACTTTCAATACATAGAGAAAATAATAATTCAAGAAAGAAGAGGAAAAGGTCACAACAAGACCATGGAGACCCTCACTAAGAGGGTCCCCTTCCGGACCATACCTGTAATGAAGGCACCTGAAAAAAGCAAGTTTTGCGAGATGCTATTCACCGAATTAAGAGTAGCCCTCATTAAGCTAATCGAAGTTTCCACTGGCTTAATCGCCAAGAATTTCAATCCGCTCCTGTCCGAAGAGGGAGGCGAAGTTCTAAAATCCATAAACCTCGAAGCGAAGACACCCCCACAAGTGGCACTCAACCGCAGCATTAACCGCCGCAAAGTTGAAAGCTGGGTTGGTGAGCATTCTGCTGACGAACTGTAAAAAAGAAATCGAGAATCAACACTCATAGGCGAAGGTCAAAGAAGTACTCGAATTTCGCGACCACACGCATGTATTTAAAGTCACTTTTCTATCGAACGAAATGGCACACAATGCCACAACGGAAGGCCTTCTCTTTTAAACATGAGGATCTCTAGATGCAAAATTGAGCAGGAAAAGTTTCATAGCATCCAGATGTGCTTTGCGTGTTGCAAGTTGGAGACAGACACTACGATGAACTGCCCCGAAGAAGAAAAACTGTGGTGCAGCGAATGCGACACAGAAGGACACCATTACGACACTTGCAAAAGCACTGAGAAAAAATGTGTAAACTGCAATGACGGACATAGGACGATGGCCCTAAACTGCCCGAAGGGTAAAGATATTATAAAGAAAATGGAAGAAAAATAAAAGAAGAAAAAACTAAACACCTAAGCGAACACCGTGAAGAAAAGCGAAAGGACGCTACCAACCACTAATAACCTAAGTGCAAAAATCACTCATGCAAACGTGGCTAACGCGGTAAATACTGATGCTATAACCGGGTTATAAATGCGCTACTAAAGGCAAACAACCTGCCTACAGTCATTATGCCTGCAAGCCCTGAATGCTCCAAGGGCACAGTCATCATGTACAAAACGAAAGTGAAGTCTGGTGTAGAAGCTGCGATCGAAGCTCTCTCATCGGAGGAATTCATGGAGGAAGAAGAAGAAGACAAGAATAACAATGAACAAGAATATAATGACGAAACCACCTAAACGGATAGTGACGAGGGCCCATGAACTCGTACACGAGCTACACAAAGTAAATCAAAAACTTCTACTCGTCTACTGAATAATGAAATGCTTGGGCACACCAAGAGTGCCCCACAAGCCAATAGAAAAAGAAGAATAGGAGAAAATATAGGTAATTACGTCTCATCATGGAACTGAACGCAGTAAGAATTCTGAAAATCAACACCAACGGCTGGATGACAAAAAGGACTTTGTACAGGAACATATACAGAGAAATTGCTGCAGATGTCAACTTGATTTCAGAACATGGGATCGACACTCGTAATTCTGAAATGAAAATCTGAAATTACGATGCGTTAGTCACAAATCACTAACAAGAGTGGTACAAGGTGCCGCTATTGCCATCACAAAAGGGATCAGGTACAAGCAGATTTGAGAAACGAAGAATCTTATCTCGTGAATGAGGACGAATTCGACATTGGAAAGCTGGTCATCGTTGCCGGGTACCAGCTGCCAAGGAGAGAATATTTACCGATCCATTCTCTCGCTGGCTTATTTGGCAGAAAAGCCCTACCATATTAATGAGGGATCTGAACGCAAGATGTCGGGAATCCGGCTCGAGGACCTTTAATGGAATTGGAAGGTGCCGAGAAACTATGCTGGAAAGAAACATGGTCCAGCGGATAGGCACGGACTTTCCCACCTTTGTCCGAGGAAAAAGTGTTACAAAACCAGATATATGTCCAGCAAATCGTCAGCTACCGTTCAATTACTACATGGAACCAGTCCTGGTTACATGTACTGACAATATAGAAATTCTTCTCACCATCAACAAGAACCCTATATATGTAAGTCTCAGCTGTAGTTAGAAAAAAAACTACAGAAGAGCAGACTGGGCACGGTACGCGCACCTTCTCGAGGCCTACCACCCGCTCAACTTGGATGAGGCAATTCTCGAGGAGATCGACGAGGCACTTGATGACCTTAATAACCATCTCATCAACGCGGATAGAGCTTTTGTCTCCAAAACCCAGTATAAGTCCATCTCGACATACAGGTGAACTGAATACATGAAAGAACTATATCATGATTTGAAAGTAATAAATGAAATCAAATCAGAAATGCATTGATTGCCTCAGTACAATGAAGTAAATAGATCAAAGAAGAGCTCAACCAGTTGATTCTTGAACAACAGTGAAGATGCTGGCACGATGAGATCGAAAGCCTCGATCATGATGCATCTCCCTAAATTTGGGGAATAAAATCAAGCGTCTCAAAGGATCAACTAGGAAAAACAAGAAAATAGAAATATTAAAAGAAGACAGAACCATCGAAACAGAAAAAAGCAGAATAGAAGAATTATTCCGACGTTATTGGGAAAAACTCTTTGTATATCCGTAGAAGAAAACGAGCTTAATACACAAATCGAATACATAGGACGCATCCTCACCAGCAGGTGGATAGGCAACGCGACGGAGACGCCGAGATCACCAAAAAAGAACTACTCAGCGCGCTCAGCTCATTCCAACAGAAAGCCCCAGGACAATCTGGGTTTGCGAAGCTAAACTTCGAAAAGGCACCAGCCAACGGAGTGGGGGATAGAAGTTATCCCTACACCACGGAGTACACGGAATGAAAATTACTTCTTCCCGGTAGAGGAAGCACTTCGGTGATAGATTTTCTAAAGCCTTGGTCGCAGTCAGGACTCTGTATATGTTTAGAAATATACGTGAAGTCAACAAGAAAAAGATCTACCACGCTCTTGTTATATCTACGTTGATATGCCCCGCTGCTGCCCCCTTTTGTGTCTCTAAAACACAAAAGAGGACACTACAAACAGTGCAAAATAAATGCGTGTACTTAATTACGGGTACACGTAGTCGGGAAAGAAGATGCCAAGAAGAGCTGCACTGGGAAGCGGGGATAACACCCATTAACAAAGTCATAGAAGAAAGGACTCTGAAAATGCAAGAACTGGTTAATTAGGAGCTGAATGAGGATACCATTCAAATGATTAACCAGAACAGAAGAGCTATATGTTTCGCCAGATTTCCAAGCTCCGCTAACCAAGTGTCTGGCGGAGACGAAGTGCCTTTCTACGTATAAAGAGAATGTAAAATCCATCAAATATCTGACAGCAAACCGATAAAGACATAACTACCTCGATTCAAGAAAACATCACCGATTTTAACGAACGCACAACGAACAAGACTCGAATAACCATACGTGACGCAAAGAAAGAAGACAAAAAGAAACAAAGCCCAAATGTTAAGTAATATATCACAAAACAACATTAAATGCACATTAAATTTAAGATGATGGCTTGAACGGCATAAAAAAAAACTATAAGTAAAACAACAAAGCAAACACATGACAATAATATTTATAAAAGTAATAGGCCTGACCACGAGGTGCCTAGCATTTCTTTGTCCCTTACCACACTACTCTCTTTTTTCACCACCTGTCTATTTTTATCTATCAAACCACACACCGCTTTTTTGCCTCATAGACATACACATGCTTACAACAATTCGTAATAATTTTATGACGAACATTCTTTCTAGGTATTTTCAGATATTTCAACTTCAATAATTCCTTTTGTCGGATTTTGTAAAACCAAAATTCTAAGAAATTGGAAGAAAGTTTAACCACAAAGTTTAAAATTCCTCCCAAAAAATATACTCTAAAAGTACCGTGAAAATCTAATTGAAAATGTATTTCTAAAACTCGAGGAGTAGGAAGAATTTAACTTTACTAAAAGCCGTCGTTAATGCTATTTAACAGCGAGAATGTCTTTGAGACTTCTCCGCTGCTCATTTAGAGGAACGCACTACAATGTAGCTTTTTTCATAATTAAAGACCTCATTACACCTCTGGTTCCATAAGCTAACATTCTTGCTGGAAACTCTTAGCCTCAATAAAGAGCTAGAGTTCAAACTACTCTGATGTGGTAATACCCTTAAGAAGACCTCAATGGAAGCAAGACTCTGGCTTCTCCCCGCAATTTCCGGTTTCTTCTGAACATCTCGGCTAAGGGCCTGCCTTTGGGAATTATAGAGTTGTGGCCTTGATATTGAATGGGTCTTAAGATTATACACCTCCTTATGCTCATTAACTTTAACGTAGGTACTTATGTTTTGCATAAGCTGTCCAGCGAACGAAAGATACTTGACGAAATAAAGATACTGCAGATGTGGTTAGAAGTCCTTAGCGTGAAGTCTGCAGGTTTGGTGTTGCCAAGTTAATGGAGTGACGCAGAAGATGATTCAAGCTCTCTTTCTATGACTCAGTGACCAATTAGAGGAAGGCATAGATCACATCTTCTTAGAGGAATAGCATAGCAAAATGGTCCGTAAAAAATGTTTACATTAGCTAAAACAAGCGAATGACCTTTTTTCACCACGTTTCCCTATAACGAATAAAGAAACTTATTTTAGGGAGTGGAGATGTTTTCACTTTGATGGGATTTGGCTAGGGTGATTTGGGCGACTCTTTTGAAAGTCCCACATTCACCAAATTCAGACATTTTCTCTCCATTAAAATTGTTTCCTTTTTTTTACCTTTTATGTTTCTTAGTAGAGAGACCACGGCGTATTTTCTTAATTAGTCTTTTTGTTTAAACAAATGAATCATAGGTGTTACTCCTTTAAGGGTAAAGAAGAGAAAAAGGAAACGGGTGAATTGTGTGAAGGAAAAGAAAACAAGTTGGTCGATGTTGTGGGTGGAGAGCTCAGGTATGAAAGGATTTGTAAATGAACAATGGTTTATTGAAAGTTTTTCGTCTCTATTTTTTTTTAATAAAACAGCTTCTGGAGTTATTCTGAAGCATTTCGTTTAAATTATTTCTAAAACGGGAAACTCATAAGGAAACTCCAGCCAGAAACTATTGGGAAAACATTAAAGAAAGTGGAGACGTCAAAGGGAGTGAAAAAGTTTTGCATTTTCTATCATTGAAATTAATAAAATGTATTAGGTGATAAAGAATGAAAGTGTAGGTTATACATTTATGCTAAATCTAGGCGCATTCGTCACATTTATGTTGACACATCTCTTAATAACTTCACTTTCCTCCCACATAGCACACCATAACAACCCCATCTCTCTCCTCTCTTTCGTAAACAAACCAGTGTAGAACTAGTGTCACCTATAGTGCCACTCATTTGCATACCCCTGTGACATGGACACTTTCCATCCCCAAACGAAGACCGATCCCTTGTGATTTGGGTCTGACAAGTGATTTTCATTCTTATTTTTATGTACATGTATATTCTAGTAGTTGAAGCTCGTCCGTAGCGCAAGAGACGAATGGCGCTATATAAATATATATATATATATATATATATATATATATATATATATATATATATATATATATATATATATATATATATATATGCATATATATATATATATATATATATATATATATATATATATATATATATGCAAATTTTGTTGAAGACCATTGTGTATTTTGCCCTAATTAATTTCCTTTGGCAACTTTCTCTTCTTATAACTATCTTTTTTATTCTATTTGTAGATGGTGGATCACTTGTCCAGTATTCATCTCTTTTTTAAATGAATGTGTTTGGTAAAAACCAAAATAAATTGCTAAGCTTTCGATCTTATTCGATCATCTTCGGAGGGTTTTGAAATTATCTTGCCTCCTTTACCGATGTAAATAGTGGAGGGAGTATCTAACAAAGTGAAAGAAAACGATTTTTAAGGGGTATTTATTCTTACTTGGTTAAACGTAACGTTAAAGGAAATGGGCCACTCCTGTGAGTGAAATTTTAAAATAGTTTTAATGTGCGATTCCAGCTTGTCGCTTGACTGTTGATGGCCCGCTTATCCCCATTTATTAATATGGCTTCTAAGATGGTTAACCTTGCTTTATTGACCTCTTTTCTTTTATAATGGTGTTATCAACGAGCATATCTATCATTAGGTTAATATTATGGGATCTTCCCATATGATTCTTAGGTCCTCCGCTTTGTAGATGCATGGTTAAACGTCTCAAAAGTGTAGTGGTTGTCATGCCAATATATTTTGAGTTTTTATAAAGCTTACAGTCTTTATTGGGGCAGATGAACTCGTAAACTATGTTGGTTGACTTGAGATTCGAGGAGTTTAGGCAGATGCTGTTTTTCATCGGGAGGTTGCTGGCTTTTGTTGTTTTATAATAAGTGATAAGTTTGATTTTATCCGTTTGATTTTAACCTTAAGGTTACGCTTAATAATCTCCTTGATTTTTTTTTTCATCTATTTTATGGGCCGTGGACATCTGGTTTCTGTAATACACTTTGATATTGTTGACTTCTCCATAATTACATTCTTTTATCCACATGTTTGAAATGGTTATTTAAAAATTATTGGAATTGTTTGTCAATCATGTTGTTTGAGAAAGAATTATTCACGAGTATTTGTTTTACACGTGCAATCTCTTGGTGGAAAAGTTCCCACGTAAAGCAGCATTTATATGCTCGGCGGAGGTATGAGGCAATTACGCTTATTTTATACCTTTCAAGGTTTTTGCTCCCTGCATTGAGCCATCTTCCCATGTCCGTACTTTTCCTATGTACTTTAGTGATGTAGCTGCCATTGATGTTTTGAACCTCAACGTTATGAAAGGCAGTTTATTGCCCGTGCTCAAATCATAAGTGGATTTTAACACGTAGTTCTGCCCAAACTGCTGCTCGATGTTAACCAGATGTTCTTCGTTTTGAACGTTGATTTAGATGTCATCTACATGTTGGCAATATGTGTGTGGCATATTTTCCATGATTTCCAAAAATCCCTCCTAATGTTGACCCATGTAATAGTTGGCGAAGGACGGCCCTCATGGTGACCCCATAGCCACTCCATCCACTTGAGTGTATAGATTACCCTCCGATGTCCCGAACGGCGCCTCTGATGTTCATGAACGTAACATACCCCTTAAGATGTTTTGGTCAAGATTTAGACCAGACATTGTAGGATGGTGGTACACGTTTTTTTATAATGATGTTGATGGTCTGAGCGATAGGCACGTTCGTAAACAGGCTTTCTAAGTCAAGGGATGATATTAGTCCAGACGGTCTTGTAGCGTGGAGTATGTTGATAAATTCCTCCGCGGATTTTATGCTATATATATATATATATATATATATATATATATATATATATATATTCGTATAGTTGGGCAATAGTTTTTTTTCGTAACATGTTTTATTGAAGGCGACTCTCTTTATTTCTCTTATGTTCTGCTTTTGGTCTTGGCTTAACCCATATATTAGTTCACCAAAATTCATTTGAAAGTCGTGACGCACGAGGGCAGAAAACTGGTTCCCTAAGAAAAACGAAATTCTGTATTAGCCTGACGCATTTCGATATATACACATTATTTTCAAGGGCTACACAGTTGTGGCTAGGGAGTAAGATACAGGGCTATATATGTATATGTGGTAAGCTGCGTTAACATTTATAGGAAATGTGATTTCAATAAACACAAGATATACATGCAAATAGTTGAGACTCTAAAACGGTCTGGCGGACGGGAGGATAGTAAGATGAATTGCGAATTTGTTTGGATATTTAATTTCGGCCTCTTTTCTTTGATGTATATGGCTTCTATTGTAAGCAATTGTCGTCGGTTTGGGGAGTTTGCTAAGATTTCAGTATTCTCTTCAAGCGACTTCTGGTCCAAGCAGTTAAAGTGTAATGTAGAGTCCGAACCTGGTGCAATTTGCCCTTGGAATACACCGTCACATAAACGAGTCTTTCACTGTTTCGCATCTGAGTCAGAGATCTGAAGCCAGTTGCAGTACTGCTATACTGTTCGATTGACAAAGAAGAATGCTTCCCTATGAGGTCAGGCGGTATAAAGATATGCTGAGATACGGGGTTCTTTCCCGCTATAAAAGCAAGGGATTTATTTAGAGGTCACGGAAGAGCTGGTTTCTTTAGTAGTAGAAAAATACCAATAGAAAATTGCAACGCACGGAATTTATGCCATGAAATTCTCAACTGCGGCAGTTTTTAAAGTTAAACTTACCGAAAATATGATAACGGCAATATTTCAATAGATATAAAGGAATGAAGAACAAGAGAAAAGAAGAACCAATAAAACAAAGTCCTCAAAAAAGGAAACGACGAGAGTGAGATGGAGAAAAATTCAAATTCAGAAAAGGAAAATTTCGAATTCAGGAAAGCCAATTCACAGGAAAACAATCTCAATCCCTTCTGCCTCAACGAGTAGAGGCAGAACAGAATCAAGCACACAGAAGAATGTAAACGGAAAACGAAAAAACACACGAGAAAATATCGTCAAGAACAGACCTATCGAAAAGAAAAGGAATAGGTTATGGAAAAA
Source organism: Ceratothoa steindachneri (assembly GCA_963969495.1). NCBI lineage: Eukaryota > Metazoa > Arthropoda > Malacostraca > Isopoda > Cymothoidae > Ceratothoa > Ceratothoa steindachneri. The sequence continues at coordinate 73,523,877 of OZ018334.1, forward strand.
AGAATAGTAAAACTACTTCAACTCAACAAATAGCGATTGAAAGATATATAGACGACTTACGGAAATATATTCAGAATAATAGACTCATACGTAACACGAATATCCGGACACGGAATAAATCTAAATGAAAGTAGCATAAAAATTGGAAAGTGCAACAGAATAGCTAATGTTCTTACAGATGAAGCATAAGAAAGAGTAGCGATAGCAAATAAAATGACCTATACTAAAAATACAAACATGGGCTAACTGAAGTTTTCCTGGCTAGATAAATCAAGATGAAACTCATTGTGTTAATTGCAACCGAATTCCAAGCACCAAAGAGCAACAATTTACCACTAGACATCTTAACCAACAAATTCAATAACAGGCTTTCAATTATTTTTATGAGAGGCTTAAACACTTACTGCGAAAAATCAGGATACAGAAAGAATAAAACAGGAAACTACCTACGAACCATGATAATTTAGGGGAATTTACGAAAGATTATGACCGAAGTTTTTGAAATATAATAAAATTAGCTAGCAAACTTAAACCTACCGTTCAACTTTCACATTGAACCGAGTGATAACCTGTAGCGTCCATACGGGCATACTATTTAATATCAACCAACAGCCAATTTGGCCCCTAGCAGGAAAAGAAAAGCCTAACACTTAGAAAACTAGAAGGCTTATTAATGAAACTTACACAATACATACCTAAATAGCTAAACAAAGCCACATTATAGGAGATTGACTAAGAACTACAGATAATTCGTGAAGCCATGAAAAGAGCGAATGAAGATACAATACCTAAGGGAACGGTTTGAAAGATATAACAAATTAAATGGACAAAAGTTATGATACGCATAAACTAAAAGAGAAATTACAGAGAAAGAATACGAATAGAACAAAAAGAGAAAATTACACCAGGTTAAGGAAAAGAAGAAAAATTTCTAACTGTTCTCACCGATAAAGATAAAAAGGAATTGAACTTTCGAAAACATACAACAAAATATATGGGGAAACAAATCTAAAATATTCGAGAAAAAGATCAGCCAAATAAAAGATAAGCTTCTTTCATTTGGAGAATATTTCGTGAACATCGGAAAAAATATTAAAGATAAATAAAAAGAGAAATGAAATATAAGAATAGAAATGCGAAAAATAGAGGGACTAATCCAAAAAGTAGAAAGAGCACACACTCTTACCCTTTTATCGAACGAACAAAAGATACCAACGAGAGAATTGACGCTGTGGTTGAAGGAAATTATTTTAAGTTTCAAACTAAAAGCCCATTTAAAATCTGATATCGCGAGAAGAAATTATGTATGGAAGAAAGAATTAAAGCTGGCCTAAAAGAATATTTGTGCAAGAAATGGGAAAATTGCCCAAGCAGGTGAAAAACTGCAGAGCAATAATTCTTACTGAATTTCTTGGAAAAATTGAACGAAAAGGTAATCGATCGTGAGCACAATTGCCTAAACACCTGAAAATTCGGGTTTTTGAAAAATATAATAAATTTAAAGGAGAAATAGAGAACATACAAAGACAGTATGCAGAGATGTATCCAAAACTTTCGATAAAGTTTGGCATAGGGGAATACAATATAAAATAAATTGGGAAATGAAATAACAAAATTGAATGGATCTTATTCGACTATGTAATAGAAGGACACTTACATAGATTTGGACAATCACTAAGGAAGTTTATATTAGAAGCTGGCCTACTAAAACGTGGATGCCCTACATTATACTCTGTGGATCCTGCGAAATATCCGTTCTCCCAGAAATCAGAGCTACCTTAATATACAATTCTCAGATGACGTGAATGAGTTGCTGGTCTGACTATTTAATAAGAATTGACAAAAGAAGAAGAAATAATTACGAAGAAAAATGGAAATTTTTTCAGTATACAGGAACAAAATTATACACATATCTGCAGAAGAAAAAAGATACACATACAAAAGTGAATGCAAGTTATTAGGTGTTTTTTTTGTTGTTTTTTTTTAATAGCTCATCTGGCGACTGGCAAGTTATTAGGATGTAATGGAAAGAATCAATAAATGAAAGATGGGACTTAAACTTAGCAAGAAGTAAAAAAGTAAATTGTTCAAATCTCCGAAAACCTACGCCGTATTTTTTATGTTATAAAAGTACTCATACTCTTTTTAGGCATTCCAATCATCATATAGGGGCGCGTTTTGGCGCGGAAAGTAACATATTTTTTTAGATACTATGCATTGATGGTGTTAATATTAATATTAAAATAAGTCCACCATGCATTCTACTGGTGTGGCCAGAAACCATGAATTTCACCCATTGGTAACATTGAATTCGTACTTAATTCACACAGTGACAACCCTGGATACAAGTATTTACAAGAGCACCGCTTTCGATTTGCGCGCCAAAACCAACGTATAACGTTCTTAATGGAGTCAATGGTTCTAATAGACTTTTGTTAAAATTGTAGTCTCATTTTGAAGGCGAAGCGTTGCGACATGTGCGACTTGATTATAATATCCCCAGCATTAAATAGTAAATTTGTTTTGTCTTTTGATTCGAAGCTAATGCTAGACTTTCAAACTGTTAATAGTACTAGGGGTTTCAGATAAGATTTAGTTGTACTACTTGTTACTGAGGTGCGAGCGGAGAGAGGGGGGGGATATGGTGGGGCGGAGACCCCGTAATTGCAACCCGTAGCGCGGCTCAATAATGGCCTCCAGTAACCAAGCGCATATACGAATAATCTATAAATAAATAGTAAGTACATAAAAACAGTATTAATGGTGTTTATAGGCATTTTAGTGAGCATTCACGGCTTCATTTTCGCGCGGGAAACAGTTATTTTTAAGATAGTATCACTGCAAATAGAGTCGTACTGAGAGTGTTAGTATCTTAAAAATAAGTGCCGTTCGCGCCTAATCTAAGCCGTAAATGACAACTAAAATGCACTAAAACACCATCAGTTTTACCGAAAAAATATATTAATCCATAATCCAGTTGGCATTACTATACTCTACTATAACAATGTTTAACATCTAAAAAAAGAGCATACAAAAAGTAAAGTGAATCCCAAATAAAGTAATTTACTTAATAATAAATACGAGAAAGGCAAAACACAGAAACAAAACAATAATTGCATACAGATTCAAAGTTAAACACTTTAACAAAATTATATAAAAGCGACCGAAGAAAACAATGTAAAAGACACAAGAAGAGGTGAGAGAAGAACTTTCCATCTAGATAAAGTTTATAAAAGGTTGGAAATCTCATCGACCTTTCGCAAGTAATGCAACAATAATAGCGCGAAAAGAGGCAGAAAAGCTTACATAAATAGTAAAATACGCATTTGTAAAACAAAGTAACATGAGGAAAAATTATACTAACGAGTTTAACCCCATATCTTAAAATAAACCGAAAGGAATCAATACTAAAAAGATTGGCGAATCTTTTGTGAGGTCTTTAGGCACCACAACAGAAAAGCTCAATTGATTACTTGCACCACTCCATCTTTCGCCAGACATCAAATTTAACGTGGCATAGAGCATACTTCATGTGCCCTCCTCTCTTATATTAGCTGTGACCCTAACCACTACTATTGTGTTTAATAGACATAAGAGCCTTAATGCAAACCTACCTTTACATATAACCTTTTTGGTATACGCACACCTCAACTTATTTTGACACATACATATTACTTTGTTTCATCTGAGCAGGCTTTACATGAACCATTTTCTGCAGGCTATCATTAAAAATGGTCTCTCAAATCTTATGAATATTTGAAACTGATCTTATTACACAGTTCAATATATTGTTTAAATCTCCCTCTTCCTCATATATGTATGATCTATGGACCGAAAGACTCTCTCCATTCCCTTTATACAATGTAATGCTTGTATGGTTTCCTCATTAAGATCAACAGGACAATATTTCCCATTTTCTTAAAGCTTTCTATGCTTCATTTGCATCTCATTCTGTCCTATAGCTTTTCATTCCTCGCAGTGAATACACTACCTCTCTTCTCTCTAATTGTGTTATTCCTGTTCATTTGGTACACCATCATTTTTCTTCTCGTGAGTTTTCATCATACTCTATAGCATAGAAATATATATTTCTCAACTTAACCTACTACCTCGTAGATCCCGTCAAACTCCCAACACTCAGTCTAACAATTCTTTTGTCGCAGAGATAACACAATTTACCCATCTTGAAAATATTTTGGCAAGATTGCGGGCATTTACATAATCAATTTTATGTCATCTCTCTTTTTTTCTTTCTAGTATCCCTTTATTGTCAAACAACTCTTTTCTTCTTTTGACAAACGTTACCCCTTTTAAACTATAATATCGGAGCTTATATTTCATTCGTACATTTAGTTCTCTTCCTCTTCAATTCTTTTTCTTCATAAGCTTAATAAAATCGGATTTGAAGAATTTTACGTTTATTCTTCCTGCATTTCAATTCCCATTTCTTTTCTTTTTAGATATATACCACCACAATTTTATGTATTTATTATTGGTTTTAATCACCCCCATTTTGCGTCATTCCAATGAAGAGAAACTTCTTTGACAGAGAGAGAGAGAGAGGAACCGTGTCGCGCAGATAAAGATAAAAGAGTATCTCACGGCCGAAGAACCTTCCATCGGAACCTTTTGGTAAACTTTTGGAGCGATGTCAAAGTCAGACTGGAACCAGGACACCATTTAGCGATATTGCGCTAAAACCATCACTGCTGTGTCTTTGAGACAGAGTCGAGATCTCTTCCGTCGGCAAACAAAAGAGCTTCGCGGAGACGTATATTTTCCCTAGCCCGGGAATGATCAAATGAGTATTCTCAGAGCATTCGGGACTCGAGCTGTATCCACGCCGCTTTCACTCAAGCAAGATTTACGCAGTTCTCACGCAGTACTCCAAAAGTACTCAAGTAGCATCTTGAGAGGTCATTGGAATCATCTAAGGACGACGCAAAATTCTCGAGCGACATTCGGCACTCTTAGAACTTGCAGGCAGAAACCATTATTCGGAACGACGGAGGTCAAGGAGGAAGGACCCAGTTAAGAATAACGCGCTTAGCTACGCTTCTCCGAAAAGAAAACTCCCCCGAGTGACTACTCGAGGTCTCCTCCAGAAAATGTAAGCCATTACATTTTCTTTTTCATCGCCGAAGAGGCGTGACGCTCTCCGACCGCAAGGCTCACTTCGTAGTCTACTCCTGAACTCTCTCAGGTAATTATTGTGACTCATACTGCTTAGACACTATCATTATTTGAAAATTCATTTCAATTTTTAATTGCCGGAGGATTAACGTAATTTATAAGGTGTATCATTCTTGTTTATTTTGTTTCACTTGTTTATATCTTATAACCACCCGAATCCTGTTGAAACAGTATCCACGTCGCCCAATATTAGAACTTGCACTCGTCTGTATTTCCTATGTACTTAAAAGGGAGACAGTCCCTATATTTGTTTGTCGCCTCCCTCTCCCACGTCTAAGGAGGGTAGCCAAGGTCAAAAAGGACTACCTCAAAAGATCTTGTGGATACATCACAACTGTTCTACGCTCATATAGCTCATTATTTTGCGATATTTTATGGCGTACTTATATGTAGAAAGTTGATATCACGGCGTACGTTTTAAGGATTTAGAGTGAGCAATTTTGCTACATGACTTGAGAATTTTTCTCTATGAATGGTGTTTTTCTATTTTTTGGTGGTTTTCACTTTTTTCACAGGGTGCCATTTTTCTTTCTTCTCTCGGTTATAGTTTAGTTATCAAGTGTATTTTATTTTTAGGTGCTATGATTCTGTGGGAAGACAAATTTCATGGAGCCGGTGAAAATAGGAAAAATTGAAGAAAATTAAAGTTAAAAAGATTAATAATGGGTACTGAATAGACTTTTTAGAGATTTGGGGTGTTAACTGGAAGACAGATGCCTTTATGGCGAACCTTATATAGTACCCAAATGGAGTCAGGGGAAGTATTTGTGAGGGATGAAGAGAATTTAAATAATAGCTCCCCCTTTGCTTTAACACCAAGAAATTCTTGAAGGAATTAGAGCAGTAAGTTAGTGAGAAAAGATTTTCTTAAATCATTTTGTATTCAAACATACCTCATACAACCTAGGAGTCGACTATCAATAATTTTTTGGTATATTTGTTAACTTATGGAAAAGTTGTTTTTTGTCTATTTGGACAAGAATTCAATAACACTATATTCTATATTATATATTGTCAACTTAAATAGAAAGTATAATAAATTCAGCTATCATAGAGTGCAAATATACCAGATTATGACATGAAAACAGCTCCTTCAGCTTATTATTCATATCTGCTATTACAATACATCAAGTCTGTTATTACTCATAACACCCCTGATTAAACAAAATCTTTCCTGTTAAGAGAAAATCCTTTTCTTTGTACTCAGTTAATTTCTATGCAAATCTTTGCTTACTCCTCTTCCTAATCAATGGAACATTGCTTCAGTAAGATTATCACTGGTCAACAAAGTTTTTGTTGCATTGATATCAAATACTTGGTAATACCTAATTTCTTGCGCTGATTTCAGATCTGAAGATAGTTTTTTCCTCAGTCCTCTACTTTTTTTGCAATCAAGGTGTTTGAAAATCTCAAAATTTCGTCATCATCGCAGTGACGTTGTAGTCGATCAGGAAAAATATGTGATGAAATGTTATAAAACTTTTGAATATAGCTGGGTAATAAAAAATAAAAGGCAAAATAGTATAAATCTATTTAAGAGCACGATTTGAAACACATTCCCAAATAAACAATGGTTATAGTTTATATAAAACTGATCGATAGATAACACATTCGTTACTATGCAGTCTACTAAGGCATGAATTTCCTCTTGTAGCTCTTGCATTTGCGGACTGTCTCAGGGCATTCTCATTTAATGTTCCAGCAGTAATCTGCCATCATATGTTTGTTCCATCTCCCTTGGTAACGATCTTCCATGGTCTTCAGATCCAGATGGAACCTCTTGCCTTGCTCGTCACTTACTGTTCCTAGGTTCTCAGGGAATCTATCAAAGTGGCTGTACAGGTAATAATGTTTGACTCTCATGTTACACCCAAGATCCAGAAAAACTGACAACTTATTAGCTACGAACGTTTCTGAGTTGTCAGCCATTTTATTACCGAGAAAGTTTGCCATCACCGCCACCAATGAAAGCTCTGCAGTCCTTTCCTTGTCATTCATCTTTCTGGAAAATTCTTTATTACTTACAAGTGCCCGAATGGGTAATTCATAAAGCCACCAGCCTTGATTTTCTCAAAGGACAAACTGCTTCATATAACTCAGCTTGATATAGAGCGGAGAAATTATTAGTTTTTTTCGACTGACGATTGGATCGTTGACAATATTTGGCATATCTGCTTCAAAATAGTTTTAATGTTATTTTGTTCTTCCCGTAAATATACGGAATGTCCAGTTGTAACAGCTGCATAGACATTGCCATTATGAAGTAGAACACACTTTAATCTGCGCTTAGAGCTCTCTAGAAATAATCGCCAGTCATTTGGATTGTATACTATCCTCCCTAATTCCTGAAGAAGACCTGAGATATTATGACAATAAACAAAGTTATTCTGCTCTGTAAAAAAATGTATGGTATACAAAGCTGCTTCCAATTTCGGAAGTATGAAACTTTAGTTGTATAGCTCAGCTGATTCTTTGCTTGCACCCTGCAGGGCTAACACTTCAGCTGCATTTTGGGAGAGACTCAAATCACGCCCAAGGCCATTCAGCCCTGGTTGGCTAAACTGTTGAGGAGTTATTGACTCTGAGATCTCATATGAAGGATAGCCATATTTCGAAAGTATTTCTTGACTTTCATCAGCAGTCTCTTGCTCTTGGTCACTACCCACATCTTCAGATGGAAGAAATCCTTTAAAAACTGGGATTGGGATCTCAGCAGAGTGCAGAAAAGGTCGCATTGCTGAGGGGATACTAGAATATGAGATTTTGTGTCTGGTTATTTTTGCCAATGCCCTTTGTATTGACCAGACAAAAACAACAGTTAGTGGTGTGGTCCGTCGGTTCTTGCCAGGTCATGTGAATTCCGAAAGGTAAACCCTCAAGTTTCCCTTTTGTCCAGTCACGCAGCATTTCCTCGCAGTTATGATACACAGTATGTGGGGCACATGTCTTGTCTTTGTTATATTACGTTTTTGATGAATAAGTGTGAAGCATCCGCAAATATGATAAAAAGAGTCGGGCTTGTTCACAAATTGACGTCTCCTTGTAGCCATGATAGGATCTGGAAGAAAAACAAAACAATATTAATATATCTGTTGATAACATAAACGTGTAAGTAATTAATTTGACCACAAACGGCTAGAATGAAAAACTTAAAATTGCATGCAAACTAGATCATGTAGAGCTAAACCGTTTTCAGATTGGAATTTAGCAGATTAAATACAGTAAGAAGAGTAAAGAAATCTTATGCAACTGAGATTTCGAAAAAATTGATGACCTGTGAATTATTTATCAATCATTTCCAATTTCTCATCCAAATGTCCTACAATTCAAATCGAAAGTCATCAATCTTTCACTATGGAATTTGTATTTGATCCTTGATCACAGTGCTTAGGAAGCTTGTTTGTAGCATTTGATGCGGCTTGTGGGGTCCGACTCAGTTTACACAAGAATATCCAAAAAAATACCGAGAACCCAGCCAGTTAATTTTCTTATGAATAAAGACAATCCAAATGTTGATCTCTTAGACGATCAGAGAGGGAAGAAGTTTGGAAGAGGATGATCATTTTGGTCAAATCCAATTAGATTGGGAATTAATAACTTCACAAAATCATCAGAAATCCAACACTAGGAGGAATCAAAGCGTCAATTCAAGTATTCGGTCTCTTTGAAAACATAAATCCTCAAAAGAACCGAAAATTTTATTTCATGACAAACGACCACGAGTATTTTTATATGTAGTGCAGCTGTATACATTTATAGTCACGTATATATTGCAATAGGTGAAAAAATGTTAAGGAAAGTACGACCTATAGCCATGTGCGCATATTAACCTTTAGGATGTTATTTTTATTTTGGAAAGTGTAATATGGTGAGATTTGGCAGCCATCGTTTTCATAGCAATCCGAAAGAGAGATGAAAGATTGAACGAAAAATTAGCAAATTACTTAATCAAAAATAGTGAGGGATAGTGCATCATAAGCGTCCACATCATGCCCCACCCCGACAAATTACCCAACCATTTCCAACCGATGAACCAGAAAATAGCTCTGGGGAAACTTCAATACGAGCGCAGAAAGCCTATTTCAACACTTTGATTAAAAGCTACGTATGGCATCAGGTGAATTAGAGAAGTTGAAATTACTTCATTAGATGTTAATTAGTTTCTCTATGGACAGATTATGGCACGAATGTGATTCCCAGGTCGGAATGTGGCAGGCGAAGGAACGGTATTATATTGCACCTAATTGGCTCTCGACGATGAAATTTTATAGTATACTTGTCCTTGTTCATTTTTTGTTTGTTTTATATTGTGCTCAGTCACATTTCGATTTTTGCTCCTTACAGAACTACGAACCGGGAAAGGCCATAAAATACACTCTAGGGTAGTTTAAGAGAGTAGAGCAAGGAGGAACTCAGAGATAATGGAATGGTAAAATGACGAATGGATATGAATAAAGAATTAATTTAACGATTTTTATTTCTGTAAATTATATTTTCAAGTAATATTTATCTATGCGTTTCATAAACATATTTAGTGTAGTGCTCTTAACGACTTTCCTAGGTAAGTTATTCCAAGTTAGTGTTATTTTCTAAAGAAGAATTTTTGTGACACCTAAAATCTTTTCTATGTTTAAAATATTTAAAATTTCACCCAACATATTGAATCTTGTCAGTGATTAATTATGTGAATTAATTGCTTTACCTTTGTTCGCGTTAAATTGAATCTTTAATCTTTTCTACTATTTGAATAATCTCTCCGATTCCTTTTGCACCCCCACATTCACTATAATATTTTCCCCTACCGCCTAAGTTCATGAAATCTGCATATTTGAAACTTTACATAATACATTTATGTCAAGCTCGATTATTTATAAGAAAATAGCGCGGGTCTAAGAAGGGATCCCTGACAACAACTATCTTCTTACGGATTTTTAGCCAATCTCTTTACATTTTACTACCCTTTATCAATATCCTTAAGAGAAATGGTGCTTCAAGCCTTTTGGAATCATGATATTCTACATCTACAAGATTATCATGCTCACTGGTCGAAGAATTCGAGGAAATTACTGAGATATGAAAGTCCACGTTGAAAACCGCGATGCGATTCAGTTTTTATTGTATTTACATCATAATAATCCATGATCTTGTCTCTATCAATGGTCTACAACAGTTTAACAACCACAAAATAAATTGGAATGTAAGGAAAGATATCAGGATCAGATTTAATTTAGTGTATTTGAAAAGTGGTGTTATGTTTGCCTTATTATTTGAGTAAAATTTAGGTTCTGGCAGCACCATATAAGGAAAAGCTGTATACGTTTTTCGTAGGGCTAAATTTTTCTCCTTATTGAGTGGATTCCGGTATTCTTAGGATTGCGTAGTTTCTGGGTGTTTATGGAATTTTAAAATACTGTTTTACCAAGATTGTAATTAGGAAACGCAACAGTTTTAAATCTTCATTTCTTACAAAATAAATTAGAAATCTCCGTGGTAATTATGACTATTAAACATTTTATACAAAAAGAAATACTAAAAGGAATTACAAGCAATTGGATAAAACTTGACATGTAATCCAAATTCTGAATTACGGATAATTAACACAGTTCACTCCCTATTAGAGAAGATAGCTTAACGTTAAATTTAGTGCAACACTTCATTGGCTTATAGATTCTTTGAGAGAGAACACGAATAAGAAGGATAACGCTAACTCGCACGAAGAAGGGATACAAATGAAGTTGTTTATAGTTCTATTGATTAATGAATGTCTATAGCGTCGCACACTGACCCTATATATTATGGCTCACCATTAGGATAATTCACTTCGGATACCCTTTGCGAGGGCCTAAAGCGCATGGAACAAGTATGTTTCCTAATGCGAGCGATAGGTTCTCGGGCAAACAGCTACGCGATTGTATTAAATTTGTAGACCAGGTCGTCAAAGCCCCTCCTTCGTAAGGCCATTTAAGTGGGATATCCAGATGTTCCCTGGACTATACGTGGGGAAGTATATGTGATGATTGTATACCACATAATTACACCCCCAAATAGGTCTAATGTTTAGCGTTTTAGCACCGTCAACACGCACGCAAACTAAGAGTGCAGTAGGCAGTACCTTGGGTACGTAAGTTGCCCTCACCCACTTGTGCAAGGTTTGCATCGGCCTGAGTTGCCCTATGATGCCCTGGAGGGTGACTAGGATTTACGATTGTGCACCTAGAGCAGTTTCTCTGATAATGTGGTTACCTGGATTACAAAACAGGGTGCCAAAAATGAGTTCGACCTGGATTACTTCAAGTTCATCCTTTCGGGAATTTCTCAGGCCTATGAGGACAAAGGAGTAACCTTGACCTAGAGAACCGAGGCTATGGTCCTCAGGGCCCATTTAAGTTGCTTTTGAAGCCGTGCAAACAGGCCGTTCTATAATGGATGCTCTGAGGAGGTCCGATCTGCCTGGTACCAATAGCCCTATTAAGTGACTTCCATAAGGAGGACTTAATGCGACTTATGCCAATGGTGTACTTGGTGACTTCGCTCTATTTTTTGTCTACAAAGGTTATCTCAGAGAGGCTGAAGATGCAATTTACCGCAATAATGAGGTATCCGGCTTCCTGCAAGCGAAAAAAAAGTGTCCACATGTGGGAGACATGCTTTCCGGAGCTCAAAATTACGACTAGGATGTCCTCCATAAATACGAGAACAAATTATAATATATTGAAACCCCAAAGATGCCCACGTTGTTATTCGCTAAGTGGGTATTTAGATTTTTATATTCAACAAATAGGTGACTCGTGGAATCATTTATTTCTATTTATCAGAAGTTTTGTTCCACTCAAAGTGCTAATATATCTCTCTCGCCCCTCACCTCTTTCCCACCAAAAGTGGTTGGAATGCATCAATGCCTGCATTAACTTAATGGAACACCCGTTAATCCTGGTCATTTCTCAAAGTCGTATTTGTGGGTGACGGATTAAAGAATTAAGTAAGGCAACTGTCAAAATGGAAACGCTTATCATGGCTTCTTGGATACCTCTTAATCAGAACCGTTTACAAATATGGAATTTATGATCACCCATAAAGAGAGAGAATAGGCTGCTACCACCTTTTACAAGCAATTGAATTAAGGGGAAAAAAATTCTCCTTCCCCCTACATAATATAAATTTTCGCAACAAATTAATGAAAATATCATTTTAAAATGACCAGAAAATGGCTTCGCCACTACCCCTACGGAAGGAGCTTGCACTTGGCTACTAAGAATAAAATCTAAAATCTAAACAAAAGCAGCCATGGTTAAATTTTTATAATTTTTCGGAACTTCGCCAATTATAATAATTTTAAAAGGGAACTCTAAATTAAATTTCCCCCCTTTTTAAAATATCATGTTGCTAAAATATAAAGTTATAGATGATATATAAAAATAAATTTTCTTATTTCACCATTTGTAATTCTTTGTTTTTAAAAAATTCACCAAATTTAGATACTTATATTTATTTCTGAACTGCACCATTTTTTTTTTATATATTAAAAATAAAATTTTAGAAATAACTTTGTTAAAAAACATAAGTCATAACCAAACTAAGATGAAATTATTCTTCAAATACTCAAAAAATCCCCTTCTTAAATTACAGAGTTAGTGATACTCCAAAAAATCCCGTTCTTAAATTATAGAATTAGTGATGATGATGATGATAATTCGAACAGAATATTCTTTGATAATAATATCTTATAAATACAATTACTTACTCAAAATTGACGAAAATTTTACATTAACGAAACTAGTTTTGGTATGAAGTTTACCATACCCTCTTCAGTCAATAATGAGACTGGAATTAACAACACAAGTTAATAAATATCTCAAAATCTTAGCGCAAAAAAAAACAGAGAAAAAGGGTCATTAATCAGGAGGTGTGGTTCTAAGACCATTAACTAAACTCTTTATAATTAGGTTCTGGAAATAGGAGCTGCATTTAAATAGACCATCCGAAAGATTGAAACTGGGAATTTCTCCTATTAGTATTAATTCTACAATTTTTCTTTTACGGAAATCTTTAAAATTATTATACGACTGAAGAGGGTATGGTAAACTTCGTACCGAAACTAGTTTCGTTAATGTTTTAAATTCTTACAGTAAAAAATACTCATAAATAAATGTAAAAAACTAAGTGAAAATGAAATTCTAAAACTTGAGGAAGTGGGAATAATTAAACTTTATTAAAATCTGTCGTTAATGCTTCTTTTAACTGCGAAAACTTCTTTCTCTCTTCGTACTTTCAGACTTCTTTTCACCTCTAGCCTCCTTTCCAGGGTCATTCGAGGCATTATAAATAGCTAATATGAGAGATGTTTAGCTGGCAACTGCTGTAGAATGCGTCTGTTACAGGCAGATAACCAAATGAATATGCTTGCTGGAAACGTTTTTCCTTAGCTCAATACAGAGGTAGGGTTTAAACCACTGTGATTTGGTAATAACCTTAAACATACCTCGATGGAAACCAGACACTGCCGGCTCACGTCAAATACTGGCCACTTCTGAACGTCTCGGCAGAGGCCCTGCCTTTGGGAACTATAAGTTTGTGGCTATAATATAGATCAGATCTGAAGATTTTACGCCTACTTAACCAGATTACATTTAACGCAAGTACTTATGGTTTGCATAAGAGGTCCAGCGTACTAAGGATACTTGATGACGTGAACATGCTGTAGATGTTGTTACAAGTCCTTAGCTCGAATTCCGCACGTATGGTGGTTCAGAGTTAATGATTGTTCATAATCTGGAGTGAGACTGTAGATGTCACCAGCTTCTCGTTATGCAACTAAGCAACCAATTTGAGGAAGGTATAGCTCACTTCTTCTTAGAGGAATGCCAGAGCAAAATGGTGACTAAGCACTGGTTGCCTCACCCAAAACTGGGCAAGTGAACTTTTTATTGCCACGTTTCCCTATAACTGTGAGAGTTGGAATATTTGCACTAAGATGGAGTATGGGTATGCCGAACTTAGCTTCGCCAAGTAATCTACTTTTTGGTTTTCCCATGTTTACCACCTTTATTTATTTTATCAAACATTTATGTTTTCTAGTTGAGAGAACTTCGCCTATTTTCTACAAATATTCTTTCGGCTTTAAAAAAGGAATGAAAGACGTTGGTTTTTGGAGTGCCAAGAGTCGTCCCAGATTCACGAAATAAAGAGTTGCCTCCAGTTTCAGTAATATAAAGAGTTTTGGGGCCAAAATGGATGGCGGAGGCATCGTCTGGAGAAGGGGGCATAAAGCCGTAAAATGAGGCGGCATTATTTGTATAAAAATTAAAATATCGCAACTAAATTTTAAGTAGAACTGAAGAAAAACAGGTGAAATTTGTGAAGGAAAAGAATAGAAGCTAGTCAGTGTTGTGGGTGGAGAGTTGAGGTATGAAAGGACTTATAAAGAACAATGCTTCAGTGAAAACTTTTGGCCTTTATTCTCTTTTCCTAAAAGATTTTCTGGGGTTATTCTGACGCATTTCGTTTTATTTATTTCTAAATGGGGGAAACTCGCAAGAAAACCTCAGCCAGACAGTATTAGGAAAACTAAAGAAAGTGGAGACGTTAAGGGAAGTGGAAAAACTTTACACTTTTCAATCACGGAAGTCAACAGAATGTATTAAGTGATAAAGTATGGAAGAGGATAGTAGACATTTTTTTTTCTAAATCTAGGCCTCTTCCTCACAGTTATAACTTCTTTTCCTCCCCCTCCCTTATCACATCATAATCAGCACATCCCTTGCTCTGTTTCCGAAGCATGCCGATGCAATAATTTCATCGCCCATTGTGCATCCCATATACCACATGCCACATGCCTTCGGTGACCGATCTCTAGTGCCATTGTGCTTCCCATTGATTGTCTTTTGAAATTTATGTACATTTTCGTGTCCACTAGTGGAGGAAGCTCTTCCGTGGTTACAGAGAATAATAGGGCTATCTACATACCAAGGGGTCATGTAGGCAGCAGTTAGTGTGTGATGTATGTAGAGGCAGGACTTGGGGTAAGCTGCCTGTAAAACCCATTGCAACATAAACTAGATTCGTTACGGTTTCCCATTTGGCGTCGATGATTGCGGGAATCATGGAAAAAGAAGGAACTGATAAGTGTCTGTCCAAGTAGCTCTCAATTTACTACTTTGCTTATTGCTAATCCCATCACCAGTTCATTACTAAACACCAAAGAATTACTCAAATACAAACATTCAGGAAAATATTTTTTTCCACCTTTAACATTTTGATGCTTCCCGGAAAATTTGCGGCTGTTTTATTCTTTTATTTGATCTTTTTCGTCAAAATTTATGGATTCGATTCGAATTCGCTTTCTCATTACTGGGTTGTCTTCGGGCAAAATGTACATCAGATAGAGCTTTTTCTACAGCACCGGACTATACGTTTTTCTTGATCGTATTTCAGGCTACTCAGTCTCTCTCAACACTCGTTTCTTCTTTTCCAAATAGAGTACATAATATGAGTTTGTTCTATTTTTCATCTTTCTCACTTATGCAAATAATAACACTTCACTCAGTTGCACATCATGTATTTAAAACTGTTTCCTTATCTCTGCGAACACATTGCGTTTTTTCAGTAAATGTTCCAACGTTTCTTCTTCCCCTGTCTTACACAGTTGACACGTCACATCTTCTTCCATCCAAGCTATAATGTGTTGCTCTGTGCCCTATACATTAAGACAGATTTATAGGTATTATCATGAAAACTTTCTTCTTTAATATCTAATTTATGCTCCTTATATATACTTAAAGTACGTTTTTCTTCCAGCTCTTATAACCACATTGTCTTATGATATTCATATGCTCTTATTTCAATTCCAATTTAAGTTAATAACTTTATCTTGCCAATATTGGGTATATATTGGCAATTTATTTTTACATCATAATATAGTTTAAATAATTTAATTTTTGTTTCTTTCTCTTATAAACATTGTAGTTGCACCTATCTCTCTTCTTAACGTTATGGTCGGGGCATAACTCGAAGCACACGGACTTTGTCTAAAAACTGAGTTTTCTGTTCTTTGTAATATATCCATTTTCCGCTGATTTCATGTAGCTAGTGATGATCCCGTCAACACACAAGGCAGAACTACCGACTTCCCAAAAGTTTTGCAATTAATAATTTATTACACAATATTTCTGCATAAATGAATTTTTTCCTTCTTATGTTCTTTAAAACTTGATCATTTATAGTTATCCCCAGATATTTCATGCTTTTCGTAACCTTAAGATCACTTAGTTTTACAGGTTTATTTCCTTAATGAAAAATCATACATTTACTTATTTATTTATTAATGTTTAATCCAAAGTCTACTGCCACTCTCACCAAGACCCCTGCTGACTGCTCTATCTCTTAGATTGAGCTTGTCATCAACAAACCATCGTCAGCATAAAAAAGTACGAGCAGATAAACTGTCTCATTTTTGTAACTGATCCTTGTCTCACATATCATCTTTATGATTAAATTTGTCACAAGTATAAAAGCTGTGAGGAACTTGTACAGCCCTGACATATGCCACTAGTAACTGGTATTTGACAGATCTTATTTTTATTTAAATATAAAGATGTTTCATCACCACTATATAATTTTCATATATTGGTTGTTACATTAGGTTCACATTTATATTTAATTAGTGTTTGTACAAGTTTTCTCCTATTGACCGAGTCAAAAGCCTTTGTGAAGTCGATAGCTGTTAACACTAAATTAACTTTTCTTTTTTTTAGCATCTTTAATACAGTAATTTAACAAAGATAAATTGTCTCCCATGTTTCTTCCTTTTGTAAATCCTGCTTTAAATTCATTTACTTAATTATTGATTATTAAATGTTCAATAGTTTTTCTTTTAACAGACTCGTGTATAGTTAATAGCTTGTGTTTGTCAGGCAATCGGTCTAAAATCTTTTACTTTTGATTTATTTGTCTTTGGTATTAACATCGTTTTAGATTCTTTCCAATTTTGCGAAGGTTTTTCATACCAAAAGAATTTTATTCACGCTATTATGTTAGCACTCTTACCATGTTGTCACTCTTTATAAACCATTTTATCATTTGAGTTTTATGGCACATGTTTGTTATTCTTCATTTTTCTTAACTGTGCCTTAATTTCTTGTTCTCTGAATGTTATGGTTATCATTTTCCTTGTGCTCCTCTTTTCGATTTCTCCTCGTGTCATGTCAAAATGTTCCCTTAAAACTTCCGGAATTCTATGGTAAAGTCATTCCTCTTTGGCTACTTGTATTTTGATCCGTCTATGTGAAAGTTGTTCCATGTTGCCTTAAACAGCAACATAATGCTCCTTTAACATTTCTGGGAATACCATTGGATTGAGCTCATCAAAGTATATATTTATTTGAATATTTTCATTATTCAATATATTTGTTTCATATAGTCTTCTTACATCGTCATTCCATATTTCGTTTAATTCATATTAAGTGTTTTTGATAAATCTCTTCCCAGAATCTTCTTATTTCTTCTATTAACAATTTTCCTTCTAGTTCCTCATTATACTCATCATAGACTTTAATATTATTAGTTTTCAGATCTTTTTCTCTTAACTTATTTATATTTTCCATAGATTCCTTTCAGTGTTCCTTTTGTATTTTATTGCTGATGTTAATTTAATTTCATACTTTGTTATCGCTTCCTTTACTTTTTCCTGAGTTACTCTTTTCTGAGCTTCGTACAAAGATTTATAATGTTCGCCTTCTACTTTGTTCTTTGCCTTCCTCTTTTTCCTATTATAGTCTCTCCTCCTTTTAATACTGTCTCCACCTCTTTATTACACCAAATCGGCATCCTAAGAGGCTCTTCTTCAACTGTCTTTCTCAGCTTTTTTTTTAAGTGTTTGTTAGCATTTACATTAACATTTACATTAACTCCCTGATATTTTCCCTTCCTGGCCAATGCCATTAATCCTCCACTCTCTTTGTCTTTTTCTTTTCTCATGACTAATATCTCTTTCTGTTATACATAATAAATTTAAATTTGGTTCCTCTATTAATCTCTACTCCTTTTTGCTTTGTAAGGCCCTGTATATTAATCAATCCAACATAAAATCTTCCTTCTTGACATACCATCTCTCGTCTTACTTTCTTTAAAAATTTCTTTGCCATATTTTCCCTTGCTTTAAAAACAGGCCAGTCTCTCCCTCACTTCTCCTTCTCTTCAGTTCCTCTCTTAGTTCTTATCTTTTTCTCGTTACTTCTTAGTTAAATTTGGTTAAATACCAACTTTCATGTACTTTTTATTAGTTATCATTCTGAGATTCTTTGCATTCCTCAATATTTCCCACTTGACTTTTGCACTCTTCAGCCTCACTAACAACAGCCTTGGTCTTCTTTCACCTTGACTTATCCCAAGCAATCCCAGCCTTGCAGCCTCCTGTACGCCATCCCTCATTTGCAATTTCAATCCTTCTTGAAATATCTTCTCCTTTTTCCTTATCCTTCTCCTGTACCGTCTTACAGTTAGGTTCTTCTACATTATATGATTCAAGATTTGTAGCTCTTCGACTTTTATTCTCTTCTTCTCTCATTATCTCGACCATTTCGTCTTTTACTTCTGTCTTCCATTCCTCTTTAACCTGAACTAGTTTCTCTACATTCAGATCTGCTATACTTTTAACTTCCCAAATTAATTTTCCTTTGTACTGTTAGATACGTTGAAGGATTCACTAATTATCACTTGTCGAAATGAATTTCAAAGATCTGCCATTAATTGGTGGTGATTGTGTTCAACCTAATTTCTGATTTAGTGTAATTAAAATCTTATCTATTTGATGAGTAAAAGTAGAAATTGGAAGAAATTTGAAGATAATGACTAGCACATTGATTTCGTAGGGAATAAATGGTGTAACTAAAAGACTTAGTCTAGGTCTTTTTTATCGTGACTTCGAAGCATATATTTATCTAACTAAGTTAATTACGATAAATTCACAATCTCAATCCTACTCTATTATCTTTTGCGGCAACGATTACAAGATCTTTAGTTTTACTCAAGAAATTAAAGCACAAATGATGCTTTCCTACTGAGCAATTGGAGTCATTTTTAATACATACATCTCCATTTTCCCTGCAAATGTGACTCAATGAAATGATTGCAATAGAAACATTCTCGTAGTTGCTTTTATCATTGTAAATTACTAAAGCACTAAGAGTTTGTTCTCTTTGGCATAGAAAATTGAAGGTCTGAGGCCTTTGACATCATAAAATAGATGACCTAATAAAATGTTTTTTGAAAATGAAAAGTAATAGAAAGAGCAGTAAGGCAAAACAACCACAGGGTTGTAAAATGCCGTCTCATGAATCCTGGAATAAGATGCTAAGTGGGACTCAACTTGGGGATAAGAATAGGGGCGGCTTCTTCAAAACTATTAATTAGCCTTTTGCAAATTCTTATCATTAGTTAACGAATTGAGAAGGAAAAGAACTGAAGTTGATCGCTGGAGAGAATAGTGGATTGTAAAGCGTCCCGAAACAACACTAGCCTTAGTTTCAAAACGATTCCCCGTTTAATAAAGATAAAAGTAAGAAGCTCATAATGAAAATGGTGAAGTTAGTTGAAATAAAATAATGTAAAAGCTGCGTACTACGAAAAACAAGGATGTCCATCTTACCTAAACCTTGAATTTCATCCCTTTAACTTTAATGTTCTTTAAGAATTTTCAGCCTTCATTAAGAATTCAATATGTTTATAGCAAATTTAAATAAATAAATAGAAAATAATGACTTTAAAAAGTAAACGAAAAGTTGTGCAAAGATAAGAGATAACAGTAATTATTTGGGAGAGGGCCCAATCAATACCACAAGACACAAGTCAAAACCAAGTGAAAATCTATATTTTTTGACGGTTTTTTGGGGTGGGGAGATAGTCATAAAAATGTAAATTCTACCATTTTTTACACAATTTTAAAACGATGACTTGAAAAATAAAATTTACAGTTTCAAAGCTATCTCCCTTTCTAAATAAAATTAAAAACATGACACTTGATTTTGACTTGGATCCTAGGAAAAAAAACAACCTAACCTTGCTTATGGTTGTCCATCGTTGCGATGAAGACGTCTCGAGTCTCGTCTCTCGTGCGTTCTCATGTGACTTAGCAGAGCAGATCTTGAGATGAAGTTCCGACTACATCTGTCACACAGGAGGTCTCTAACCCGCCAAGGCCCTGCTGATAAAGGTTTCTTCTCTGCCGCCTCTCATCTCTGGTTCTCCTAGTGTTTTCCTCCAGATAGTCGACGCAGAGACAGCTCTTCTCAATTCCAATTTGTCTGCACTCATTGTTTAAACGGTGTCTGCGTCTATGTTCCATTTATTCACTATGTTCTTCAAGTGGTCTTTTTATCGCTTTTTCTGTCACCCGGATGTACGAGCACCTTGAGAGAGCTGGCTGAAGAGTACCCTGATGGCGAGTCGCTGATCGTTCATTCTCATAGTGTGTCCCATCCACCGAAGCATCCTCTCTGCAATATGTGTCTCTAGACTTACAGAACCTCATTATTTGTGACTTTTTATTCTCTTGCCATCCTTAATATTCTTCTGAAGCACTTCATGTGGAAAGCTTCATTAATTTTAAGGTATTTCGCGTACATCGTCCACGTTTCGGCTCCATACAGGAGGGTCGACACGCATACTGCCTCGTATACAGGTACCTTGGTCTGAATCCTCAGGTTGCCGTTCAGACAGATTCTCTCTTTAAATTTCCGAATGAGCTGCTCGCATTTTGTATCCTGTTTGTGACGTCTCCCTAGGCATCACTATTGGCCAAAATAATACTACCCATGTATTTGAAGTGCTCTGTTTTTTTAGAGGGTGTTCATCTAGGTACATCTGGACCGGTTCTCCATCGACCTCGACACGTTTCATTACCTCAGTCTTGCTGGCGTTAACACGTAGCTCCGCTCTGTTGTATGTTGTAGCAAGGTTTGCAGTGAATCCGGGATCTGGGTGATGATCGCTGCATCGTTCGCATATTGTACATAGATACCTGAGCGTTGACGTTTGCGTCCTTGTCAAAGCTTGAAATTTTCTAAGATTAAATATACCGCCGTCATTTCTGTACCTGATAGATATGCCATGATCAGCCTCATTTATCTCCTGTTGAACTGGCCAGGTAACCGCTACAAAGTAAATGTTTATTAGCACCGGTGCCATCACACACCCCTGATTCGCTCCCAAACGGAACTTAAAGGGTTCGGATACCACTCCTTCAGATACAACACTGGCAATTGTCTCGTTGTGAAAAGCTCTTATTAAAGCAACGAACTTTGGTGGGCAACCAAACCTCTCCATAATCCTGCATAAAAAGACTGCGGTTAATGGTGTCAAAAGCCTTTTCTAGATCAATAAAGGCAGCAGAGAGTGGTATGTCCTGTTTGACACGAAAAAAAACATATCTAAGGTGTTTCTGTCTCCTCTAAAACTACATTGGTATTCTGGCAAGACTCAATCCACCAAATGAACCAACAGTCTGTCCAACATAATCCAGCCCAGAATTTTACCTGCTACACCTGACAAAGCGATTCCTTTTTTGTTACTGCAGACCAATCTATTTCCTCTTCTCTCATAGACAGTTATCAGATGTGAGTGTTTCCACTACTGTGGTACGGTCTCCAAGTTCCAGAAAGCTTTTAAATACTCAAGCATAAAGTCAGTCAGTCGCTTTCCTCCATATTTGAGAACTTCGAGTGGTATACCGTCGGTGCAGATGTTTTATAGAGTTTTGAATTTCCTCTTCATTTGGTGGGTCATCCATCTCGGGTATTTTATCAAGTTCCGGAATTTCATTTATCACATTAAAATCCGTTTTATTGTCTGTGTTAACAAGAGAGTGAAAATACTCTGCCCATCTTGCCAATATTCCCGCCCCATCCTAATCAGGCTCGCTCCATCTCGCTCCACAGGTGTTGGATTGAGCTTTTCAGGGCCGCCAATCTGGTTTATAGCATCGTAAAAATCTTGTGATTTTCCATCGTCTGCATGTGTCTGTATTTCCGCTGCTCGTTCCATTCAACAATTGTTTCGGATCTCTCAGCCCTCAAGTTATGACATCTCTTCTTCAATAAAGTAGATGATGAATTAGCTAGGTAAGCATCATGGGCCCTTTTTTCATCGTTTAGAAGTCTGCAGATCTGCTCATTGTTCTCATCGAACCAGTTCTGTGCCGTCTTTTTTACAGATCCGATGGTGTCCAAGCATTCAGAGTACAACACCCTTGTCACGGTATCGAACTTGGTGTTCAGCTCTTCCGGTGTGATCACACCTTTGGGATGTTGCTTTCCAATACGCTCTAGTTCCTCACCAAGTCTGTCCTGCATCTCCGTTCTCTTTCCATCGTCTTTTAGAGCGGCCAAATTTATACGATTCTGTTTTCGTTGGTTATGTATGCCTTCTTGAGATGGGCCGCATGCTTATCAGCATCTCAGAACGTATTACTATATGGTCTGTCCAACATTCAGCTCTACTCATCACTCGTTTTCTCACTACATCAGCCCTATCGCGCTGCACCACTGCTATATAGTCCAGCATATGCAGTGCCCTGACCTCGGGTGAATCCACGTCGTTTTGTATTTCGTTTTTAGCCAAAACATTGTATTTGTTAAGTTCAATAGGTTTTCGGCACAGATGGAGACCACCCTTAGTCCATTCCTATTCCTAGCACCAACACATGTAGTCCAAGCCCCCCTCCCCTTCACACATTGGAATCTGATGCAACTCGTGCATTGGAGTCGCCTTACAGGAACAGTTTATCAATTCCGTAAACTGAGTGACCTATTCTATCCAGTTCCTCGTAAAATGCGTGTTTTTTATCCTCCGGTGCATCTAGAAATGGCACGTAGACAAGGATAAAAGTTGTATACATCCCTCTAGCTATTGTTATACAAACTTTCCTTTATTCTTTTAGTCTTCTTATCTAGATTATTGCAAAGCCCACCCCTCTGATACGTTGTTCTCTAGTGGTCACACATCTCTAGAAGAACGTAAATGCGTGCCCTTCCTCTTCCAAAGATTCCTCCTCCTCAAGTCTTGTATCCAACAGGGTAGCAACAGCCACATCGAACGTATGCAACTCTGCCGCCACCAGAGTTGCACGCCTTTCATACCTGTCACTCCCAGCCGGGTCCAGTAATGTTCTGACATTGCCTGACGCAATTTTTAACGTTTTCTTATTTCTCTTATTTTGACTGCATTTGGGGTGTACCTCTTGGCGTGGCAACCCAATGCGGTGTGTATGGGGATGGCATTTGTTTGTGGCGCATTTATTTTACCCCTCCCTCTATGTTGCTCAGTCACATAGAAAGGACGCAAAGGATTATCCGCCCCAAGTCCACAGCCTGACGACTATATATTCTGCACCACATCCGTCCAGGGTTCCACCTAAGTACTTTGAGTCACATCAGACCTGTCCCCGTAAGCAGTTTCCCGTCGCCGTGGAACTTGTCATAACCGGGAGATTCAACTGGAGAGAACCTACACGGCAGTTCTTTATAGTGTTGAAGGGCGTGTGAGCATCCCAACTGCACTGTCTTGGTTGCACGATGGTGTGTTCAGTGGCAAGAAAAGATCCAAATTACTGAACCCCGTACATTTACATTGAGCTGCTGTAATCACGGTTTGTTGTGATCCGCCTAAGGCCTGCCCAAATGACCTTGCTCTCTTCCGCCGTTTTTTTCGTGATGCCGTTGTTCATTTTGGTTGTGAATTCTTCACCATAACAGGAGATCGCTGTTGGGAACTTGTTCTCTGCATTTAGCCTTCAGTCGGGAATGATATTGTTCCTTGCTGAAGCTACTACTCACAGGTGTCTGTTTCACTGGTAAGCAGATCGGACCAACAGGGCTATGGACAACCTAACCTACTTTACTGTATATGTAGGTATATGTAACTGCTACTGTATATGTATATAAAACTAAAAATTAAAGTAAAGAACGATATTCAACTTTCATGACATCAAAATATTATTGGAACTTCAAAGTGAAATGTTGGCTATTTCTAGCTATTTTTAGATATATCTAGCTTTTGGGTCCTCTTGGGAATAATGATTTCGTTTTGGGTCCTCTGCGGAATATTAACCAAGATAACATAGAGGTCTTTGAGTCTTAATGCACATGGAGTCTTCCAAAATGGCAAGGAAAATGCAAAAAGAACAAAACAATAAACACTAAATTTGTATTCTTATCCAGAAAAGAGAAGCTCTTAAACCTATATTATTTTGTGTATAATATATAGTGATTGGCTGATTAGGATGTAAGACACAAGTTTAACTTAAGAGCTCTGTTTTAAAGATAAAGTTAGAACCTTCGATATTTTAAGAAAATAGTAGAAGAATACATTATTCATAACTGTTTATACGTTATTAATCGATTTTGGTGTTTGTAAATAATAAATACCACAATTGTTACGATTTATTGTCCTGTCACCAATAATGCTGATTTTTTTCTTTCCCCCACTCTCTTCTTTACACCATTGAAACTGAACAAAACTTTCATTAGAGGAAGTTAAAGAAATAGAAACGATTGAGCGGGCACTTTATCCATAGATAAAACAGAAAGGATAAAAGGAAGTCATAGCCAGAAACTTTGCATTCAACAAACTCTAGATTTATTTCCGAGAATTTTTTTTATTTTACAAAAGGATGAATTAGCTTCCAAGAGAATTCAAGCTATTTCCTCACCTATAAAAACATAAGATTGCTTTTAGTGACTCGAGATTTAGAGATGAAGTTCCGATTAGCATCCCATTCTACTTATCGAAGATAAGTTTGGGGAGCAAAATGTATTCGAAAGTTAACTCAAATAACCCTCTTTTACTCAACCCATACTGAAATAGTTAATATTCAGTTAGGAGTTCAATTTTAAATATACGCTACTCGTAGGGATTTTTAATTATTTATTTAAGTAATATTTCAATAATGTTTTTGATACAGAAAATGTTGCATATCAATCCAATCTAATGTGTTTCGCAAGTTTTTTCCAAAATTTTACTAAATCTCTCTTGTTCTTGGTCTTTCTGTGGAAGACGCCATCTTTTAATTCAAGCCAACTGTTTTGGAGCCCTTAAACCTTTACTTCACTAAAAGGGACGCATATTTTGTATCGAAGGTATACGGACACTAAAAGGAACTACCCAAGTTTAGGTTTCTTGCTAAAAAAGCTCGCAACATGGCTTCAGGAATCACAGAACGTGTTCAACAAATCTCCTAGAATCTTTTAATTATATCAATCAAATTTACGATGACGCTAGCTCAGTTGAAGATTGTATTTAGCCTTTTAAAAAGGTTTCGATAAGCTTTCACGCAAGAGTGAATATCTAAAATTGGAGCACTAGGATTTGTCGGAAAAAGAGCCAATTGGATCGAAAATTCGTTGGCCGAACGTAGAAAGAGCATCCGATTGTATATCTGTTACTAGCGGAGTTCCACAGGGTTTGGTCCTAGGCCCCTTGATATATGTATAGTATTTGCGTAAACGCTAGAGATATTAGTTTGGTGTCCGAAACTTCAAAATTTGCTGGTGAATATTAGTTAGGTAAGAGTACAATTCAACAAACTCAAATCCAAATTATTTTACAGAAAAATAATAATCATAGAAAAGGAAAAACAGCTTGTCATTTATGTTTCAAGCGCTCTTAAATTTTCACAGCTCTTCATATAGGTGGGAAAGAGGCTCTACAAATCTAAATTACATTTAAAGGCAATTCAGTTACACAAACGAGAAAATAGTTTTAAAAACGTATCAAACAGTGAGAAGACTCTAACTAGAGTAATATTCACAGATTTGTTCACTATATTTAAGACCAAATATGATACATTGGAAAAGTGGTCAGCTAAGGCTATAATATTAATTCCCTGTATAAGAAAACACAATTTTGAAACGCGGTTAGAAAAGTTAAATCTATTCAGCTTAGAAACTAGATATTTGAGCCGAATTAAATAAAGTTTTTAAATTAATGAGAGGAATACATAATGTGGACCGTTGAATCTTGTTGAAAATTAATCAAAATTTTTAACGTAGCAACGGTGTGAAAATTATTATTAATAAATTTAGAACAAGTTTATTTGGAAATGTTTCTCTCAAACAATGCTCAGCAATCAAGTGATTTGCGCTTCTTTATTGAGATTCACTGCGCCACTTTCGAAGAAATTGAGGGAATTCTCCTTTCCAAACGAATCATAATTTTTATTAATTTAAATCAGCTGCTGCTTTCATGGAAGCCAATGGCAAGCTTCACAATTTCACCTCAAATACCCCTTACACTAGTAAACTCGGGCTAAGAGTAAATAACTATATACTTCAGAGACCGATAGAGAAAAGTACTTGGACGAAGAACACTCGCCCGATATAATGCTAGAACTTTCTTTACAACAAAAGAACAAAGCCACAATCTCTTCTTTTAGCATAACCCAAACTTTTCTATCTCTTCTAATCGACAGTTGTTCTATTGCTAAGATTTTTATTATTTCTACCTCCTCTTATTTAGATTATACGTTACGTTATCGTTTTGCATTCAATGGACTCACAAATAATCCTACTATTCTTATCACCAAACGCGACAAATCTAGGACAGTATTCATTATAATTAAACATAATTTTAAAAAATCACCCAATTACCAAATTAATGCTCTATCTATGTGCATTTGCAAAGTGAATCCTTTAGAATAATTTAACAGTAATCTTTATCTGAAGTTTTGTTTTTTTTCTTAAACAATATCAAGATTAAATTTCTAAATTTAAATCTGTAAATGCTTCTTTCACTACCTTTATCTTTAGTGCTTTGTAGAAAGACAAGCCAAATTTCACTTTACACTCAATAGTTTGTGCCAGAGAGAGAGAGATGGGTAGGACGGAAAGAACCCGTGATCGGATTCTTTTGAGGTAACTTCCGTTTGATAACAGGAAATGGCGTGAAGGTATAAATTCACTCCCGGTGCCTCTATATAGATAAAGTAAAATCCACTTCCGGCGGCTCTGTATAAATAGTAAAGCATTGGCCTGGGTAAATTAGTATTGTGCTAAGAGAAGACGTCACATAAGCTTCTTTCTCTCGGCCTTCCTATACACCAAGAGCCAGAAGACATGAACAAAAAACCGAGAAAAGATCTCTCAATCCCAGCCTTATCCCTGGCAAATACTCCCTTGATCCCTACGTTCGAGACTGACTGTGGCTACTGGAATACAGGTTTTATTTTCCGTCAATACTTAGAACAGGCTAAGTACTAATCGGCCTTAAGTGCAAACCCGACCCGTGCTGTTGGAAAGTACTCGATCTCAATGCTTCTACCCCTCATGCTCCTCTCGAGCAGCCGAATCTTTGGCTGGCAGATCCACCTGGAACTGGAATCCCCTTTTGTCGGTCATGTGTGGCCGAGTATGTATACTTTGATTTTTCTTTGATGTCCATTATCTTATTTTTGATTTGTCTTTCATGTCCAGTATTTTATTTTTGTTTTTACAGTAGTGAAGTTTATTTTGTTTCGCCCAATTTGATAAACAGAACCCGCCAGATAGTTGAATGCATTCTGCCAAGTATAACTAGTCACTCTAAGAGAATTATTGAAACCCAAAGTTCAATTGCATTATTCGAGGCAGTTGCAGAGTTGCACTGTGAGCTATCTGCCAACCGTTCTGAGACACGGAAAGCACACGGAGGTCAACAGATCTAACCTGACATAAGACAGTTAGTCTGTGGGTTCTGTTTCATATGCTTTTTTGAATTGTTAATGATAAAGATTCCCCTATAAAACTAACTTTAAACGTCACCCTTGTTAGCTTCGATGTTTTTTGCCTGCTTTTTAAGGTTCCGGTTGATGATGTGTCAATTTATCAGAATGAAATTCTGCACTGTACCCCTAGTATATTTTAGAATAGGTTTCACTCTGCAATAAAGAATCTACCTCCTTTTTTCTTTCACTGGTAAATTCTTCTTGCTTTATCTAGCATATATATGGAATTTTTCAACCGTTAACTGCCTCTCTATTGTTGAGTTCCCTATTAGTAGGTTCATTACATTGATAATATTGTATGATTATTGACCAATTAGGAAAGTCTGGAACTTTTGTTCACAAACTTAAGTCGTTTATACCTTCCATTGAATTGAATCATGAACTAGAACAGATGGAAACACTTCCTTTTGAAGATTTTTATTATAACGCACTACTCCTGGTTTCAAATTCTCTGTCTACCATAAATCGAATAATTCCTTTTCATCTATCGATTTTTATTCCCTTCATTTAATAAAATTTGAAGGGTCTGTTTCTATTTCCATGCTTCCTTGTGCACTTCGCTTGGTTATTCCGAAATTCTTTAAGGCAGAAATTTCTAAATGATATAGATGCTTCAATCCGTCTCATCTGCTTGATAAATGTCTTTGATTTATCAAAAATGTTTTTTACCGGGTCTCACCTCATCCTACTTTTGATAACACGAATATTTTATTACTATCTTTTAATCTAGCATCTGCTACTCTTTCTAATATTTTAAAAACATTAGATATGTCTATTACCTTTAGTTTTTAAATACTTTTAGGTAGGAGCCAAACCAATGTCCTATTATCTATAATATGGTTATGATAGTATTTATTAAAGTAGTGCCTCTTTTTATCCTTTGGGAATGCTACAAAAGTACTGTAGACATTTATCGTTGAGATTATAAACTTGTTCGGTATTCACAATGTCCTCCCATCTAAAGATAACATTATAAATGTTTTATTCAATGCAATTATAAAAATATCAATGCATCTATAGCGAGAAAATCATCTCAGAGTTCTTATTTGGATGATGCAGGAAATGAGAGAAGTTCAGGAGGTGGTTTTCCTCTTTCCGATTTCGAATACAGTAAGCCCTTGATATAACGAACTATAGGGGGGAGGATCGTTTGTAAAAGCCGAAAGTTCGTTAAACCCGATGGTCATTAAAAGCGATGGAAATAACGATGGTTCGTTCTTTAATCTGTATACATAAATATGTATATAAAGACTGTATTGTATGGTTATGTAAGACGTATGCAATTACTAATTTACTAATAAAGTTAAGTGGACTACATTGGATTTAACGAACTTCGGTTCGTTAAACCTGATGGAGTTTGGCCAGGAAATTTGGTTCGTTATATCAGAAATTTGTTATATTGAGGTTCGTTATATCGAGGGTTTACTGTATTTGGAAGCTGTTGTCACAGCATATGCTTTTACAAATTCTAGGTAATAATTGTAATAGTTTTGGGGGGGGGAGGGGGATTTATTCAGTTGAGTGTTCTGGTTGCCTAAGTAAATATCATGGACAAACAGGTAAACAACTTTCTGTTCGCATAAATCAACATAAATATCATGTCCGAAGAGGGGAAGATAAAAGTGCTTTCTTTGTCCATATTTCAGATAAGGACCATCTAATTAACTGGAACTCGGCAAAATTTATTTATCTTTCCAATGACCATATAAAAAGGAATATCATTGAATGTGCTTTTATAAGCCAATGTGATAATTTTGACCTTTTTCCTGGCTTATATAAAATTGATGCTATAACTAAAAGACTAATACTTAAAGAAATAAGTTTTGACTTTTGTTTTTAGTTTTTTATATACAATCTTTAGTTATGTGGCCTAATTTATTTTTTTACTTTTTTTTAATTGTCACTGCTCTGTTATGTACATTGTATTTTCCCCACTTTTCGCTCCTCGTGTCTTATAATCTCCCTTGTTAGGCTATCTCGATTTCTTTTAATCTGTTACCCCTTCCGTCTTCTCAGTTCGACCTTACTATCTGCTTCTTGTAATTCTTAATGTGTTTCTTTACCTTCCCCCTTCCGTCTTCCTCATTGGTGATTTCTTATTTTTGAGGCGGGTTTTCATACTTTTCTTCCTTATATATACCTCTAATATAATATTATTTCTTGTAGTTATCCTTGATAAGGAACTTAATAAAGTTCGAAAGTACTTGGAAACACCTTTTCATTTTTTTCCTGCGGGACATTGCATTCATATATATATATATATATATATATATATATATATATATATATATATATATATATATATATATATATATATAAATGGGGACCAAATTATTCGCTAAAAATAGTAAATTGTGACAATTTATAATATGACAGAGTTAAGTGAGAGGAGCAAAATTAACGTTAACTTGAACAAGAAATATTAATTACGATTGACCGGGAGGTCAATTCAAAAGTGGATACGGGTGACGATTGACGAGGTGTAATCAGGGCTTACGACACAATATCGCTTTACCTTGAAGCATGGTGGTGATCTGAGGGGGTAAAAAACAACGGCACAGGTTTTCGAGAAGATACTTCGGGGAGTCCTAACGAAGAGGACTCGTAGATGGGGGTTTTAATTACTTCTCGTTGAAGAATGAGAGTTTTTTCTGCTCCAGAGAGATGTAATTTCCACTCAAGACGATTCTGCAGATCGGCAGGGAGTCTTAGACACAAATAAACTTGAATCTTGTAGGAGGTTTGAGATGAGGGGGGCCGCACAATTCCACGGGAAGAAGGAGGCTCGATAGTTTTCCTCTGAACAGGGGCCAAAGCTTCATGAAGGGAAATCTGCTGGTGAGATCTTACGACGAGGTACGACTCGAATAGGGGTAGCCAGACTTCGCTCTGGAAGAGACAAACGGTCTGAACGGATGGACTGGCGGACTCTAAATCTCCTGGAGGAATGGCGGGCTCAGGGTTAAATAGCCAGGTGGTTGGTCTGATAGATACCCCCAGGGCATGGCGTCCTTAGAGGATTCTCGACGTCAGTCTATGTAAACTTACTTCGAGATAACGATTCGGATCGGACAGCAAAATTTGCATCATGATATGGGGTAGGGTTATTACAACTGCTCTCGTCGGGGAATAGACATACCTAGTAAGCATGGGATGAGAACTCAGCGTTATCGCGGGGGAGGGGGGAGGGGGAAGCGAGGAGCGTCCGAAAGCAAATACAGGTGGGTTAAGTGACTCAGAGACGGACTGCTTCCTTCTCGAAGATTCTAAACTTCTCATGCCAAGGAGCACGTAGTTTAGAGCGAAGGGGCTGAAAGGGGTATTCTGAGGGTGGCTTTTTACGCTGGTCCTTCGAGGGCATCCCCTTACATTTTTTTAATATATATATATATATATATATATATATATATATATATATATATATATATATATATATATATATATATATTTATATATTTATATTTAGAAGAGATGAAATAAATAGCGCTTTATCTTTACATTGATCTGAAAATAACCTCCCCATTGACTGGAATTCTGAAAAATTCCTTTATCATTCCGCTGATTTCACAAAAAGAAATATTGTCGAGTGTTCCTTAATTGACATCTCACCAATATAAACATTTCTTTTGGCTTATTTAAACTCGTCCCTGTTTTGACAAAAAACTTGTCCCTAAATTAAATAACTTCATAATGCAGCCTGTTGTCACTCTTTATTAGTGTAATATCATTCGCATTGCCTTCCCTCTTACGTGTCTCTGCTATGATCGTGGATTAACTCTTAGCCCTAAATGTTTTCGTTCTAATGATAATCCTTTAAAATGTTTTTTTTCATCTAACCATATTCCATTCATATACACGGCCTTGTTGTGTGTCTATCGTTTTAGCGATGCATATCTCTGTTATTAGGTGCCTATTGTTCTTTTTATTGGTATTTTTCTGTCTTTTTTTTGTGTTTTTCCATTGGTTTGTACTATGTAATGGGCGTTCCCTTCGTATCTTTGTACCCTATATGAGGTTGTCTTCTCCATTTTCCTGCTATTCCTCGAAAGTGAACTTGCAAATATAGTTCGAAAGTGCTTGGATTCATCTTTTCATTTTCCTGTTGGTTAATTTTCATATTATTGCTTTCTTCAAGTGCTACTTTGCGAGTTTTTTCATTATATGTATATATATATATATATATATATATATATATATATATATATATATATATATATATATATATATGATGAAAATTAATGCAATATCGCAAGAAAAGATGAGGAATTAAACCGGAACTTTGGTTAACAAAGAGTTTACATCAAAGCTCACAAGTTTTCCATCCGGTAATTGCAGGTGGTTGAGGCGGTCACGAAATCTTGAGTGCCCTAAATTCTGAAAAATCTGACCAAATAAGTTTTCCCAAAAGATTTCAGATTGCGTTAAATAAACTTAAATTTAATAACAACATTGTTATAACCAAATCCGATAAAACGAATCAGTTAGTCATTTTGGACAAACATAGTTATAATGATAAACTTAATGAACTTCTTAACGATGTGAACACATATGAAAAGCTACAAAGTGACCCGCTCAATAACAAAACAAGCAATTTCAACAACAAATTGAAGAGAATATTGAAAAGCGCAGATTTAATCAAACAATTCAGGAGTACAAACCCTTCACTTTCCTATGTGTATGGGCTCCCAAAGACCCACAAAGAGGGATGTCATTTACGCCCAATCATTTCCAATATTAATTCTCCCACTTATAAGCTCTCCAAATTGCTCGCCAAGCATTTATCTTCAGCAGTTGGAAGAATCTCATCTGCACACATTATGAACACTCAAGATTTAGTTGACCGCCTCAACCACCTGCATTTACCGGATGGAAAACTTGTGAGCTTTGATGTAAACTCTTTGTTTACCAAAGTTCCGGTTGACCAAACAATGGGCCTTCTGCGGGGAATCATGCCTAGACTTAATTTGGATCTTCCCATTTCTACGAGTAAATTTATCGATTTAGTTGAATTATGTCTCTCTGACAATGTGTTTCGAGTAAATAATGAGTTTTATAGACAAATATTTGGCCTTAGCATGGAAAATAGTTTATCTCCGATATTGGCTTGTCTCTTCATGGAATATTTTGAGACTGAACTCCTTCCCACAATTTTTCCCCCTAACTTTTTATGGTTAAGTTACATTGACGATGTATTTTCTGTATGGCCTAATGGCCATGATTTTGATACCTTTTTTAATAATTTGAATAATTTGCATGTCTCCATCAAATTTAAATATGAATGGGAATATTATAATAGATTACCCTTTTTATGTAGATGTCCTCATTAATAAAGATCACCATGAATTAAAACTTGACGTTTATAGGAAACCAACCCACTCGAATGCCTATATACATTATTTTTCATTTCACGATAATACTGTTAAATAATCGGTAATTTCTAACCTTTTCCTTAGAGCATACAAAATATGTTATCCTTCCTATTTAGATGAAGAAATTGTCATTATCAGGACCATTTTTTCTAATTTGTATTACCCCAATTGGTTCATATCGTCTGCCCATTTTGCAGCTAGGAAATCATTCTATGATAATAAGCCTTCCCGCACTAATGACTTCAACAAATGTATAACATTACCATTTAATAATAAATTAAATAGTTTAAAGGACATATTTAGAAAAGCGGGTATTAATCTAGCCTTTAAATATAATAATTCCTTAAACCAATTGATGATTGCCAGGAAACCCACAGAACATCATAACATAGTAGTATATGCAATACCATGCAATGATTGCCATAAAGTTTATATAGGGGAAACGGGGAGAAATCTAGACAAGAGATTGTACGAACACAAAAGAGATATTAGAGTAGGCAGCCAAAGCAGTGGAATATTTTGCCATGTTAGAGACTTGAATCATTCGATCGATTTCAATGGAAGTAAAATGGTATTTAAATCGGCTAACTATGTTAAGAGAAGAATCGTAGAATCGAGCTTGATATCGTCAGTTCCTAATTTAAATCTATCTGAGAGTCAATTTTCTTTTAATCCTGTAATACGAAAGCAAATAAACAAAATAGTAAAATATCAGCCCTTCAATAATTTTAGGCCTAAACCCCCCTCTCCCTGGTTAGCCACAAGTAGAGGATTGGGGTAAAAAGAGAGGAACTTTCACGACCTGACCCCGTGTTATGTTTGTAAGCACTTTTCTAATATTTTCTATCCAGTGTCAGTTGAAAAAGGTTGTGAGATACACCGAAACTGTTCTGAATTAAATTGTCTTCGGAGAATGTGGTTTAAATCCTCATATATATATATATATATATATATATATATATATATATATATATATATATACATATATATATATACATATATATATATATATATATATATATATATATATATATGTATATATATATATATATATATATATATATGTATATATATATATACATATATATATATATATATATATATATATATATATATATATATATATATATATATCACTCTCTTGGTTTCCTCATCGGGTTTCGCATTTATGTTTGTATTATCGGTTTTCAGATTCGCTTTATTCTATTTCGGATTTTCCTTCTTGTTTGAGTTTACCTTTTCGTTAGTCATATTCGGGTTTTCTATTCTTATATGTATTTAGAAATCAGGCTGGTGTGTCTTATTCTTTTCCCGCTACTGTTGAATCGTTGCTTATATTTAATTCGATGGATTTCATCTGCCATCTCCAAGAAACATAATTCTAACACAAAGAACATTTTATAAGAATATATTCCAAAGAATTTCACCTCCTCGTAACCAGGCAACTATTGCCCGCAATGGAATCCACACACACAAAACACAGCCTGGCATCCACTCTATTGGTCCAGAACATTTCAGTAGCGCTGCTATATCAGATATCGAACAGGGATAAACATCCCAACCAAGTCACATGTAAGTCACGATGGGGCCCTAAAGAATGGAACTTAACCAAGCGAAAGTTAAGTACGTAAACAAGCATTGAATTCTCATACTTTGCATATCCCTCCTTTGCCAATGCAAAAGACAATATCCACACTCTAAAGCATTGCAAAGATGATAGGCCAGAAAAAAGCGCAAACTAAATGGCTAAAGAGAAAAGGAAGATAAAATATGAGATCTTCCTGTTTGTCTGTGAGTCTTTCTCTCCCTATTTTTACCGTTTCCATCTTTCTTCCTGGTGTGAGTTGATGTTGACTTGAGTCTTCCAGAATGACGAGGTATTTTCAAAAATCTGCACCATTTTTCCCCAAAGGTTTAAAAATGAATTGAATTTCTTTTCTCCCAATTTGTGTCTTATCGCGCTAATAAATACGTATCAAGTAAATTAACCATCAACATTTTATAATGGTGCGCAAATCAAAGGTACGTATTATTTGATAGAATCATCCAGCAAAGTAAAAGGTGCTAATATATTTAAAGCGAATCTTCTGTGTATTATTTAAGTCGTTTTCATTTCCATTTCATAATACGCCATTGCCAAGCCAGCAACAGCCCAATTTCACATTTCACCTCTTCGTAGAAAACAGAGTTAGCCTTTCCTATCATTTTACAGCACGTCGTAAACTCCGATCATATTAGTTAGGCTTTGCCCTCTTTTCCAATCATTAGCACTGTGCAGAATTTGTTAAAGCATTAAAAAAGGCGCTTAGAAATTGACCAAGGTGATAGAAGCAGAAACCCAAGCAATACCTCTACTACTACCTTTAATTCTCAGGCCCAATAAAATGGATATGATAGGCAACCTATAATATCAATAAGGAATGAGAAAAAAAGGAAAAACAAAGCTTTTATGCAATAAAATATTGGTAGAATTGTGAACTTAAAAATATTGGGCCATAAAACAAAACGATTCCTCGGTACAAACACGCTAAACACCCCCATTAAATTCTTAATTAATTAAGACTTCGGGCTCCCGGCACAGCAGTTACTACTAACACTGAATTTATTTATTCAATAATTAGGCGAAAAAAGGGACCGAGCTTAGAATTAGTAGTTATGAAAATATGAGAACTCAGATGTGTAAAAATAACAGGAAATTATGACCGCAACAATTTGACACTTTTGTTTCTTCCTATGTTATGAGGCGTGTCAAAATAATTATTCTTTGTTTAATTCATGTAAAATATTTTTTCGTGTGTAAAAATATCAAGAAATTCTGTCTGCAACTATTTTAGAGAATTTTATTACACCTAACGTTATGAGAGTTTCACAATCATTCTGATTGTGGTGTAATAATTCAATTTCTCTTTGTTTCTTGGAAAAGTATGTAGTTCGTTGAATAAAAAATAAGAATACATCAAAAAGAAAACAAAAATATAGAGACAAAAATCCAAGAATTCTTTGCACACATACTTTCTTCTTCTTCCGAAGAATAGTTATTTCCCAAACTATATCGTGGTCCTCAGCGGCACCATTTGATTCATTGGTCAACAATGGATCGTTTCTTTGCAAGAGCAGCTGCTGAATGCGATCTTTCTGCGTATATTGTGATTGGGTGAAATATAAAGCTGAAGCATAATACAAAAAGAACATACCATACATCGCAAAGCTTATATTGCATTAGACTATAAAACTAGGAAGGAGATTTGCATAATTATTCTGTAAGGCCGAAAAAATGCAACTAAGGACAGATTTGGCAGGTACCGTATATGTAGATGCTGCATACCCGTACATAAATTGAACACGAAGGACTTATTTTCTAACATTTAACCTAAGTTTTTATTTTTCAGTGTAGAAAGACTCTAGAATACGTAAATAAGAATCACTACTTACTGTAGTGATTAATTTATCTGAACTACGAAAGGTGAAGTTATAGTTGTAGCTATTAGGTGTGCTCAAATATAACGTATGGTTAGGGGAAGACTAGAAGGGTATATTTTGCTCAGACAATGCAGCATATTAGTCGAGTTAAAATGGAGACAAAGTGTTGATTCACCTACCTATCATATTTTCAAATACCGCATGCAAAGGCATTCTTTGATTAAAGGCAACTCGAGTCGAAGTAATTTCCATCTTTCTATTTTTGCAAAGGGATAAAAAAATAATGTTAACTTATGTTGTTTTCTAGCTTATTTAGGTAAGATTTTTGGCACGCATGATTTCTAATTCCCTCGCGAGTTTAGCAGAATTCCGTTCAAATTATGTAAATGATAATTCTAGCTTTCAAATTGTAAGGAAGGCGAGGGCGTATAGAACTTTCTGGAAAGTAAAGCTTTTACCATTTTGACAAACGCATAAAAGGAATTCATTTAAGAGCGAGCGGAAATTTGAGATGAAAATAAATTCTATCTTTCAAACAGATTTTATTAGCTCATTTAATTAACTTCAATCTTCATTTTTGATAACCTACTTATAGCGCAAAACAAGAAAATACGATATACCTAGAAGAAAAGATTAGTCTACGTAAGACTGAAGTAACATACCTAAAATCTAATTCAGCAATACGGACATCAAGAACAGAAATCTTATTAACTTTGAAATCCCGTGTTAATTTTATATTGGATTGCAGATGGTACTCGCGAAAGAACTCTGTTGTGATAGTAGAAGACAGGCCTGAACTCAGTGAAATAGTCATCGAGACACTTGCAATCCTTGTATTAATTGAAGGTATTTACAACAGAGGTAAGCCAATTCCAAAACAGGAATTTAAAACAACAGATATAAAACGGCGCTGATATATACTATATTAAGCTTAATATGTAAGTAATGGAAGAATAAAAATAAGACAAATTCAAATTTTAGCCTCTTCTGCTTTTCTCGATCATAATTTCTTTTATATCAATGTTAGTCACATAATATTTACGGGTTTTCAGAATTTTAGGTATTAACAAAACTATAAGAATTGGACATTGTCTATTTATTGCTCGTTAGGAGAAAAAAACACGGTTAGTATAAATTTTGGTTGTTAGATGAATGGATCTAAAGGGGACAAAAATGGGCCTTCAAGTGAATATATAAGCTAATTTTTGTACTTTATCGCTATAACATTCGTTTCTGCTATGTAAATCAATCACTTGATATATCCTACATTGTCTTTCCATTCATTGATATTAGAACATGTCATTCATGTCCATTCATTCTGATATATTGACTAGTTTCAGTAATTATAGTAGTGTAATTTGGTTTTTGCTTGTCTCCTAAAACAATTTTTTTAATCTTTTAGCAAATTGCTCGAATGGCAATGACGTCAAAACAGGATGAAACGTAAAGAGGCGTTTTGTGAGGGGGCGAAATGTCACAGATGGTGACGTAGCTGTGGCGTGTTATAAAGCGAAAGTGAAAACGGCGAAAATAAATTGCAGGTACGACACTATAAATATTTCTGTTCGATGATTCCATATATATATATATATATATATATATATATATATATATATATATATATATATATATATAGATCGTATAAGGCTAATTCTTTTCTCCTCTCTTCTAATGTAGTTGAGACTTCCATATTATTTAGGCTTCATAATAATGGTTTTATAATATATTATTAAAAATAGTAAAATGTTACATTTAATATTGAAATGCATTGCACTTTTAAATATATTTAGATATACAATACATGCGTTATATTTTGAATGAAACCAGCCCACACTTACTCAGTTTAGGTAGGTGTGTGGTATGATACGTTCGGTTTGGGGATGCTCCTGTTCACATATGGGATAAATATAAAGACGGAAAATCTATTACAAAATTCTTTTTTCCCTTTTGACATCTCAGCCCGGATTTACAAACCTACCGTCTCCGTTGATTAATTTATTTAGTTTTTTATAACTACCGATGAATATAATTTCTCACGTATTAATGACTCTACATTAATGTTATTTTCTCTTCTCGAAATCATCTACTTTCTTGCACCCTTTGCTACGACTTAACGCTCAATTCTTCGCTTTGTTAATCACCCTTTTCGTCTAGTTCCACTACGACTCCTTAAAATTCAGTGTGCCCTGTTTGTGTGAACACAAGCGGCTTCATACTTTAATTTTTTTCAAACGTCACTTAATTTTCGAATTTTCCAATATTTTCTTTTTAAAAAATTTGTTGATGTATTAGTTTGGGTTCGCAAAGCTTCTGTCAGCTTATTTTCCTTCTATCTTCACTGTATTAAATATTTATATTCTCAACTATCGTCTTTTCATAATACTAGTTATGCTGGTTTGTGGTGTTAATGTTGTACTCATTTACTTTACATAAATTATTGCTCAACTTCTCTTTTGCTTTAGGTTCACTTTTTTATCATATTCCATATTTTATTCCTCGACTGATTTATATATCATTAATAAGCGAAGTGAGCGATTTGTCCAAAATGTCGTCAATTACCTGCAGTGGAAAGAAAATATCCACATTTTTCGGTTCTTATACAGTTACCCGCATATCTATTGGAAACATTTCAAACTTTGTAATTTACGCATTTAATTATATTAGCCTAAAAGCAATATATTATAATGTATAAATGATAAAAAAGCAAATTATTAACATTAAACATATTTATTAGAAAAACACGACAAGCAAAAGTATTTTGGCAACGTTTACATAATACTGATTTAACAAATCAAATTATTAAAATTAGTGGTAAAGAATGTTCGAGAATGACTGAGGGAATATTCTAGACTAATCCAGGACAGTTGGTTACTTGCACGACTAACTTTTTGGGGTGTTCGAGAGTGGTAGTAGACACGACTGAAGAATCATCTATACAATAATTTTGAAATAACAACATGGTGAAGACACATTTAGACGCATATAGGAAGGGTATAATTGAGCTACGCAAGGAAATGGATAGAGAAAAAATTCGGCTAGTTTGATTATCCCAATTTCATCTGTAAGGAATATTATTCTAAAATTTAGGGCTGATGAGACTACTGTTAATCGTGTGCGGAAAGGGCGACCAAGAAAATTAACTGACAGAGATGTGCGTTCGTGTGTTCGAATTGTCAAAAAGAATCCAAATTCAGTTACAAGGAATTGAGAGCAAATCTGGCTACCAGTGCAACAATCGTGGACGTGTCACCAGCGCGACGTTATCTGAACCGTGAGGGTCTCCATCGACGTCTACCAAGAAGGAAACCACTGTTGAAGACGGTTCACTAAAAGAAACGTTTAGAGTTTGCCAGAGAACATCTTTATGACATTGAAGCAGAACTTAGTAAAATATTATGGTCAGACGAGACTGAGCTCGAGCTGTTTGTCATAAACGACCACCATTATTAGGTTTAGAGAAAATCTGGAGAAGCTCGGCTGGAAACGAACATTATACCTAATGTGAATCACGGTGGTGGTTCCATCATGTTGTGGGAGTGTTTTGGCTGCTGCAGGTACAGGCAAAATTTATGTGATAGAAGGTATTATGAATTGCGAGGGATATCAGCGAATTTTGGATGAACATGTGAAACAATGGGCGAGGAAACTTAGTCTTGGCAGAGGGTTCGTCCTCCAACAGGATAATGATCCCAAGCACACGAGCAAATCACGGCAGAAATATTTTGCCAATCAACGCTTGCAAGTGATGAAATGACCTTTTTAAAGTCCAGATTTAAATGCGATTTAAAATTTATGGAAAGATCTAAAGTCACGTGTTCATAAGAGGTCACCAAGCTGC
This sequence comes from Ceratothoa steindachneri, assembly GCA_963969495.1. Classification (NCBI taxonomy): domain Eukaryota; kingdom Metazoa; phylum Arthropoda; class Malacostraca; order Isopoda; family Cymothoidae; genus Ceratothoa; species Ceratothoa steindachneri. The sequence goes on from OZ018334.1 coordinate 73,564,444, forward strand.
ATCGCAGAGTTGAAAACTTTTGCAGTGGAAGAGTGAAGTAAAATTCCTACCTAAACTCCCCAAAACCTTGTTCATACTTACAAGAAACATCTGATTGCTGTGATTGCTGCTAAAGGAGCTCATACCAAGTATTAACTTATAGTTTCTAATAATATATATGTAATATTTATGAATGTTGCCAATACTTTTGCTCCTTGTGTTTTTCTAATAAACATGTTCAATGTTAATAATTTGTTTTAATTTCATTTATACATTAGAATATATTGCTTTTAGGCTAATATAATTAAATATAATAGAAATATGTATATTTGGAACTAATAACGTATAAAAATTCGTAAATTACAAAATTTGAGATGTGTGGCCAATAGATATGCGCGCAACTGTATCATCTGCTTAAATTGAAACTGTACGCAAATATATATTTATATAATGGCGTGAATGTAATTATGTGACATAGGAGAAAACTTTCTCAAAATTATCATTCCTGAACAAAATTATACTAGGAAGATTAATAATGAATAGTAATGAAAAGGTTAAATAATGGAGTAAAACGGCTGTTTAAAAGCTATTCAAAGACATTTTCTATTTCCAATACCAGACTCCTTCTAGATCGTACAGTTTAGATGAAATGCATTTTGTTTATAAATTACACCGTATTACAACACACATAGCATCTGGCATATTCAATTTACGTGGGGGCCTTATTTGACATTGATACGCATTGGAACCCCAACAATGTATTATATAATTGTATAATTTTGTTTTATATAGTCGTGTGCCACTCTACACCTCACTATGTTGGTCGGTCCCCTTTTTGCTTTTTATTGTTTTTGTAATAACATTGTAACTATTTGGCCGATTAAAACGAAATTTGAAACCCTTATGTTGTTTTACATTCTCTTTCGAAGGATATAATTTTCAAACTCCTCACAAGGATACCCCTGGAATTAATTTTTTGGCACTAACATCATAACTATTTGGCCCATTCTAACGAAATTTGATATCCTTATGTTGTTTTACATTCTCTTCGAATGATATAATTGACAAGGTCCTCCCAAGTTTAGCCTTGGAATTAATTGTTTTGGCAATAACATCATAACTATTTGGCAGATTCTAACGAAATTTGAAAACCTTATGTTGTTTTACATTCCCTTTCTAGTGATATAATTGCCAATGCCCCCTCTTCCCCCCCAGGTTAGCTCGGGATTACTTTGTTTTGGCAATAACATCATAACTCTTCGGCCAACTCTAACGAAACTTTAAACGCTTATGTTGCTTTACATTCTCTTTCGAAAGATATAATTGCCAAGGTTCTCTCAGAAGAAAATATTAAATATTTAAAGGCAAACTCTTAAAGAATTTATGACCTGATCATGGCAACAATCAATGATAGCATCGTTCCCTCCTTCAACACTCCCGCAAGACTTTCAAGAAAACCTATTTATGGAGAGAACTTATATTAAATAATAATACCATTTGGAGCTTTGCATTAAAAAATATACTAAATGTTGTGATAACGGTATGGAGAAATACTTTTTAAGAAGGAAATAAAGAATATAGTTTAAGAAGATAAGAATTCTATGTAAATTTCATGATTTGTCTCAGGTCATTAAGCTATAGAGAGATAAACTGAAAGTTGACTTACTGCTAAGATTTCGTTCGAATAAATTGACTCTTTAGAAATATTTGAGATGAAAATTTCACTCAATTATAAATTCACGGATATAAGGTAATTTTGAGGCAAGTTTTTTCTAACTGTCATCGATGCAGGTTAAATGAGATTTTTTACAAAGACTTGTTCCAGAAGATTCATCTTGGGGCTTGTTTCTACAAAAATACTAATTTCATACGATATTCTGGTTCTAATCTTTCATGGTTTATGCAGAGTGACCAACAAGTATCTCTTCCATAAACAGACAACTCAGTATTCGAAATGGATAAATTTAACGAATTGAAAATATTCGAAAAGTTTTGTGTTCAATACAACAAATGCATTTTGGGGTAATTAATATAATTATACTGATTTATGATATGAAATCATGGCCTCACCTAATCAATCCGTAATAAATAACCAGCATGGGTGATGATTATTGGCAATACTATTCACATCAGCGATATTAATCCGAATTCTGAACAAACAAAACAGACGCGGTTTAGACATTTTTCATCTATTCATTCTTCTGCTTAACATAAAAGTTTATACAAACGTTTTCTTCTTAAACTCATGAATTTAATAAATAAATATGCAATATTAAATACCTTTAATCTTGTTCATATAATAATCTTTCTACTAGAAAACTATGGAAACAAGTTTGATAAAGAAAGTAAATTAGATTAGGGAAAAATGTGTGTATTGCGCATAGCCGGTCTAGCTCAGTATTTCAGAGAAAAAAGTAACTAGAGTGCTTAGACCCAGGGGGGGGGCTACTGTTCTTTAGAACTTGTATCCCCTGATGAAAAGCACGTTTGTATACCGTGTTTGATATAGAATGTTTTTCACTGACATAGTGAGACCATTAACGGAAGTAAAAAAGAAAGCTCACGGTATTTTCTTTTAGGTTTGGAAGAAAATAATCAATTGTTCAGCAAGCCAGAAACACTTTTGTCACATAGTGGTAATAACGTGGTTACAAAACCGGAGATAAAGTATCTGATGCGACAAACAGTTTCCAAGATCATATATTTTAATCTGAGTCATGAACACAAACATTAAATGGATGATTTATACAAACACCGTAATAAATAGACGCCACTGCAATTAGGTTTCCATTCCTCTTTACTAGTTAAACGATGTATGACACGCATATATCGTTAATATAAACAGTACTGTTAATAAAAATAACAAAGATCGATTCTTTGGTATTCCTTAAAAAACTTTTCATTTTCATTTAATGATTTGCGTACATGTGTAGAATTGAGGTAAAAAAATATTATAACTTCAAATATTCCGGTTTAGAAAGGTAAATTGGAGAGAAAATTGTTCTTTTTACTGATAAATGGTGAAATCGAGTATGGAATAAATTAAATTTTTTTCGAATATAAGTGAGACAGATTGCAATACAAAGAATTTCCTTCACAAAATTTCGAAAGTTTTTTACGTGAATGAATCAATGGAAACCTTGAAAGGTCAGAGTAAATGATAAATCAAGGAACCTAATGCCAAAACAATGACACACAAACCCTTTGTTAATTCATCATTGGGAATGAAAGGCCATTTTTTAGTGCCAAAGAACTTATTTATTATTCATTATATCTTATATAACTCAGTTCGCTCCTCGGTTTGTTTTCTTATATTAGATGAAATTCGTGTGCATTTGGGAGAGAAAAACTCCGTTCAAATGGGTAAAACATTTTTATATTATTTTTTATGCGAGAGAGCAAAGAGCAAAACTTTTTCATCTAATCGATTGTATTTTTTCGGCGTAAAGATGTCAGGGACGAGTAGCAGCATATATATTTAACATTCACCTGACTTTCTCCTCCAGAAGTTCAATTAAACATTAATGATGAAATACCATCAAAAAAGGCTCTCCTATCATTTCATGCAGCAACTTTTCGGAAAAGACTCAACACCAGGATAAATAATTATATGGATTAAGACTTGCTCAATCGGACTCCTAGTTTAAGATCATAAAACTTGCAACCATGAAATATAGACATAAACATCAACGTGAAGATAGCGCACACATAGAAAGAGACAAAGATTTAAAGACATACAGGGGAGGGGGAGAGAGTACGACGAACTGAAAAGAAATATTGATCAAAAATACATACAAATATAATTTACATTTATACGGTTAATGAATGTTAAGTATAAGTATATCTTAGGTCGATATATATATAGGATTGGTTATATTCAACAGCATAAGAGGTATAGTTTCGCTTCTTAAGAACCTTTTAATTTCCATAAGTGACTCTTTCTTGGGGAGAAAAAGATTGTAAAAAATCATTTTAACTCATTATTTATTATTTGCCCGGGGCACCTTTTAACCAAAATGGTCATTTTCTGGGACTGCAGTAATAAATATGAAGAAATTCAGCTATACGTAGGTGAGTCAAAAAGTTCTCAGACAAATGCCAGATTATTGAAATGTTCGATTTTGTACAAGTAAATACAGGGTCAAACACGACTTTCATGTTTTCTGAACAATTCCTACAAAATTCGTCATTCAATTTGTCGAGACTCTTTGTATTAGATGTGCTTCAAAAAGGTTACTTTTTTGAACCCATAAAATGGCAAATTTTGAGATAAGAGCGAACATTAAATTCCTGACTAAACTTGATTGGAAGCCTGTTAAGATTATTGACGCTCTACAACAGGTTTATGGTGACTCTTCGCCATGTAGAGCGGTAGTTTACGACTGGATTAAGCGCTTCAAGGGGGGCAGAGAAGAAGTTGAAGATGATCCACGTGAAGGGAGACCCTCCACCTCCATTAACCCAGAAAATGTCGAGCTTGTGAGGAATCTAGTGGATAAAGATCGCCGTATTACTATTGATGAAGTTGCCAATGCATGTGAAATCTCTCATGGCTCAGCATTTGGAATTCTAACTGAAAATCTTGGCCTGAGCAAGCTTTCAGCACGTTGGGTCCCAAAAGCGTTGCGAGAAGACCAGCTGAATCATAGGGCCAACCTTTCTTTGGCTATTTTGACCAAGATTGAAGCAAACGAGGATAGTTTTTTTGAGCGCCTCGTAACGGGAGATGAAACTTGGGTGTATCAGTTTGATCCTGAAAGTAAAAATCAATCAAAAGAGTGGCACCCAAGGGGGGCAGCAGGGCCTATCAAGTTCAAGACAGAGAGGTCCGTTAAGAAGATAATGGCTACAGTTTTGGGGGATTCGGAGGGAATTATTTTAATAGACTTCTTAGAAGGACAAAAAACTGTTACATCCAGCTATTACGAAGGAGTTTTAAGGAAGCTGAAAACTTCAATAGCCAAAAAACGACGAGGAAAGCTCCACAAGCAAATCTTGTTCCACCATGACAATGCCCCTGCACATTCGTCCAAAGCTGTGAGATCTCAGCTACGGGAATTTCGATGGGAAACTCTTGCTCATCCCCCTTATAGCCCTGATTTAGCACCCTCTGACTTTTTTCTGTTTCCAAATTTAAAGGGACACCTAAAAGGAACCCAGTTTCAATCATTAGATGAAGCAAAAAAGCAGGTCATTACTTGGTGCCAGAGACAACCCCGTGAATTCTACAAAGATGGTCTTTACCGTTGGATTCATAGATTAAGAAAGTGTATAGATGTTAATGGAGCTTATGTAGAAAAATGATTACAGTATTATTACAAATAAAAATTTTATGCCATTTATCTGAGAACTTTTTGACTCCCCTACGTATAAATACAAAATATATGTAGATAATATACAAGCTCTCAGAGGAGCAACACTGAATAATTTTTTTAATATTAAAATATAAAAACTAGGCAATGGCTTCGCCACTCCCCCTTACGGGTGGATCTTGCGCTTCGGTAATAAAATTAAAATTTAAAATCTACAAAAAAGCAGCCATGGTTAAATTTTTATAAATTTTCTGAACTTCGCCAATTATGATAATTTTAAAATGGAACTCTAAACTAAATTGGTTCGCTTTCAAAAATAAATTTTCTGAACTTCACCATTTGTAATTCTTTGAGTTTTAAAAAATTCACCAAATTTCGATATATTTATTTCTAAATTTTGATAATAAAACTAAGTCATAACCCAATAAGGATGAAATTTTCATTTAAATATTCAAAAAATCCCCTTCTTAAATTATAGAGTTAGTGATGATGATGATGATGATGATGGTAAATTTGAAATTAAAATAAAAATATTTGTGTTTAAAATGAACATATTTTTAAGCTATATATTGTAGAAAAACCACAGGAAAAAACTTTAAAACTAACATCCAACTACATATAGTAAATAGTACCCGATCTCACGCCTATCTACCTAAGTACCAAAAAGGTCATTAATCAGGTGTGGTTCTGAGATCAGTAGCTATGCTGCTACATTTAATTAGGTCATCAGAATTTTTTTTAAGAGCTCCTCTGGCGACTACCTACTTGGGCATTAGTCACCGAATCAAAACTGGCCTAGTTCTAGGCCTCTTTAAATTAAAATTAAAGAGACGAAAAACACTCCAAAAACAAGGGAAAGGAAGCAAGTTCCTGTGAGGGGGGGAGGGCCCCCGGCGCAGGAGCGTGCAACCTAAAGGGAAAAAAAACAAAAGCAAAAACAAAACAAGCTTTTATAATAGGAAGAAGGCCGGCATCCCCCCAAAAGTCAACAAGTCCACCAGTCAATGTGCACGCACTCGTCCCGAGTACAAGGGATAGGCGGTAGCGACCCCGCCCAACTCGGTACCAGGACAGGTAACGTGCGCAAAGATCACCCAGACTAGGAAATTCGACAAGAAGGTGTCGAAAATTCTAGGGGCGACGCAGTCGTCGCAATAGGCAAGCGCTCTATCAAATAGCGATGCGTCACACGAGTGTGTCCGATTCGGAGACGGCAAAAAGCGACCTGAAGCCATCGCGGCATTGGGGGATAAGTCCATGGGAACAGTCGCGGCGCAATGGCACGCAATTTTAAGTTCCCTTCGACCGTCTCCCATCTTCTTTGCCAGGCAGTCCGAAGAGCTGCCCATATTCCGTCCATGTAGTCGGTGTAAGGAAGAGCGAAACGCTGGTCCGGTCGCAGAGTCCTCGCGGACTCATTGGCGCCCCCATCGGCGCGCTTATTCCTCGCAATTCCTACATGTCCAGGAACCCAGCAGAAGATAATCTCGACATCTGCCCAGCTCGCCAAAACCATGGCGTCACGAATATCGCGAACCAGAGGATGCGGAGATTCCAATGCCCCGAGAGCACTCAGGGCGGTTTGTGAGTCGTTATAGATCACAATCCCGTCTCCGAACCGGGCATGGCGCGTAATCTCCCGTACCGAGTGGTGTATTGCAACCAGCTCGGCCGTGAAGACAGACGCAGCGCCTGGCAGAGCCCCACTGACTTCAAACAGAGGGGATACGACGTGGAAGCCGACCCACTCTTGGGACTTGCAGCCATCCGTATACACTGGCACGGTTCCAGCGTGATACGAGGTGTGCTCCAAAAAGGTCGAACGCAATACTCCCGGCGCCATACAAGCTTTGGAAGCAGAGGCGTGGCGACAAATAGCCAAATGTGGTACCCTCCAGGGTAAAGTCCTTGTCAGAACCAGGAGCGCCACCGGCCCAAGAGCTATACCTAGCTCTCGAAGGAGTTTCCTGGTCCTAAACCCAAACTGCTTAGGGTATGACTGGCGTTTCTCGGTGGCATAGGCACCGTCGAGATCAGCTGCGGATGCAGTGAAAGTTGTTGGTGACTGAGGGAGGCTCCGGGCTTGCGCGTACAGGCGATTGATGCACTGCACGCGGCGCAGAGCGAGTGGCATCTCCCCAGCATCAACTAACAGGCTCTCAATGGCGAAAGTGCGGAAGGCACCGGTCGCAAGGCGAAAGCCAGTGTGGTGGATCGAATCCACCTTCCGCAGTAAATGCTTGGCTGCGGATGCATAAAACTCGCATCCGTATTTGAGCTTCCAACAAACAAAGGATCGATAAAAAAGTAGGGCAGTAGCCCTATCAGCGCCCCAAGCGCTGAACGTTACGGAACAGAGAATATTCATTGCGTGGGTACAAGAGACCCTAAAGCTGCGAATATGAGCCTCCCAGGTGAGGCGTCAGGCGAATACAAGACCAAGGAAACGGTGTGATTCCACCACATCCAGGCGCACCCAATTAAGAAACAAATCTGGGTCGGGGTGAAGCCGTGGATGGCTGCAGAAGTGCCCCATCCTAGTCTTGGCCAAAGAAAACCGAAACCTGTGCGCTTCGACATAGCGAGAAACGTGGTTCAATACCTGTTGGAGTCGACGTCCCAGAGTTGGCATCTGGGTGGCGCAAAATGAGATCGAAAGGTCGTCCACTTAGAGCGTAGCGAGAACATCTTCCGGCAGCACCGAGGTGATGCCGTTGATGCTCAGGGCAAAGAGTGTGACACTGAGGACACTTGCCTGTGGGACACCCTCTTCCTGCTCTTTTGGGCCAGGAAGGGCTCCCCCCACCCGTACGCGGAATCGACGATCTCGCAAAAATTCAAATATAAACATTGGGAGGCGTCCCCTCGCCCCCATCGTGTGGAGAGTCTCCATGATACCGTATCGCCATGCGGTATCATAGGCATTTTCCAGATCGAAAAACACCGTGGCGTAGTGCGTGCTGTCTAAGAAGGAAAGCCTCGCAGACGGCATTTTCCAGTGGGAACAGAGCATCCAACGTGGGGTCGAACTTTGAGGAAGCCGCACTGTGCAGTAGACAGATGGCCTCCGCTGTCCAGGAAAAAGGCTAATCTAACATTTACCAATTTCTCCATCAACTTGCATACGCAAGAGGTTAGAGAGATTGGGCGGAAACCGGTCGGAGTAGAGTGATCTCTCCACGGTTTGCGCAAGGTGAACACAGTAGTGATTCGCCAGGAGTTTGGGAAAAGACCCTCCACCCAAATCCTGTTAAACAAATCTAACAGAAAGGCCATGCCTCGCCCACCCAGGTGCCGAAGCATGGTGTACTGGACATCGCCCGGACCATGGTCGGTGTCCGCGCAAAAAGCGAGAGCAGAGCGCAACTCACTCACCGAAAACTTGTCGTTAAAGGGTTCTCCGCCTCTGGAGGTAAAGTCCAGCCGGCGGCCTTCCGAGACATGACGACGTGCATTGAATGCTGACGGAGCAGCATCCCGGCTAGAGAATTCGGAAAAAGGGGTCGCTAAGGATTCCGCCACGAACGCGGAATCCGAGATTGCGGTCTCATTCTCCTGGAGAACGGAAGGGGAGTCCTGCAAGAACTTGCCCCGAATCCTTTTGACTCGCTTCCACACCTCTGCTAAAGAAGTCTTCCAATTAAGTGAAGACACGTATGCCCGCCAAGAAGAGCAGTGGGTGTGCTTCGAAATATACCGGAACTTAGCCCTAGCCCGACGAAATTCAGCGACAGTGAAATCGTTCGGGGGGCGCTTATAGCACATGTAGGCATAACGCTTCTGTTTGAGGGGCGTCTTACACTCGGCTGACCACCAGCCGTCCTAGGAATAGTAGTCAGGCCCACGGCCTCATCTACCCACATATACTCCTCGACTGAGATAGAGAATTCAGTCATTTCCTGAAATGCAGGCCACCGCGCCCGCGTCAAGCACCACCGAGGTGGGCTCTCAAGCAGCAGTTGCCCTGAAAATGATATTTGAATGGGAAAGTGTTTACTACCATGGAGGTCATCGACCACCTCCCAATCAAAATTAGGCTGTGCATCCAAAGAGCACAAAGATAGATCAAGGCAAGAAATGAAGCGGTTTTCGGACAGTGATACGTAAACTCATCCACGTTTAGGACACCCATCTTAAGTTCTTCGATCAGATCGGCAAGGTCTTGTCCCCTGGGGTTTATGGAGTAATCACCGCAGAGAGGATGCCTGCCGTTCAGATCTCCAAGCAAGAGATAGGGCCTCGGCAACCGTGCCACGACGTGGCGGAAGTCCCCCGCGTCGAAGTCAGCTGAAGGTGGAATGTACGCAGAAATGATAGTATGCCTCCTATCCAGGTGCAGCTGCACAGCCACTGCCTGAAATGAGGTAACTAAAGAGAAAAAAAGAACGGAGACATCATACCGGGTGTAAACCGCGCATCCCCTAGCCCCGCCATCACGCGGTGTTGGGGTCGCAAGACCTTTATACCTCTGGGAGGGATGGCAGGGGGCACGCGCCTATCATGGTCTCCTACAAAAAGATAGCTGACGGGGAGCGCGAAGAGACGAGACTCCGCAGCTTCTCCCAGTTGGCCCGGAGTCTTCGGCAATTCCATTGAAGGAAAATGCACTCCAGGCCTAGCTCTGAGGAGACGCGGTGGCCATCCTCGAACAGAAGACCCTCACGGGAATGGCCGTGCGCTTCCCGGGGGCAGAACCCCGGGCGCTGTTGGCCGGACAAAGCGCTGAAGACGCGGTCGCCTTCGAAGACTTATTGGGGGAGGTTGGGCTCGCCATGCGAGTCTTTTCCTCCCTCCACCTCGAAACCTTTGGCGAGCTTGCGGCTTGGGAGGCGGGGTCCCTCTTTTAGAGGAACCACCGTCTACAAGACACTCAGCCCACCACTAGGCGTGGGCGAAGGAGCCGAAGCTTCTTTTTTGCTGTCCTCCTTTCGGAGGATAGCTTTAGGAACCCCGGAAGATGGCCTAGTGACCATCTTCAGGGGTGTTGCTTACTGTGAGTCTAACGTCTCGGTGGAGGCGCGTGGCCGTTTCTCCTTTCGAGAAACGGTCACGCTTGGGTAAGAGAAGGCAGCCCTGGTTTTAGCCGGGGCTGAGTATGAACCCTTTTTGCCGCCAGCTTTACCAGGGGAGCACCCGGGTTAAGTAGAGCCCGCAGAAGGGCCCTGAATGGACGCGGAAACAACCGTGCTCGTTAGCCTGGATGGGTCAGGAGCAGAGGGTGCCTTTCTAACTATTGAGGCATATGACTTCCCAGGCAGTGTCGAGCGCGCCAGGACCAAGTCCTTAGCATCGCGGAATGAGAGTCGATCCTGGGCTTGAACAGCCAGGATTTCTTTCTTAAGGAGATATGCACCACATTGCTTTAAAGAAGTGGGGGGCGGTTCTCCGCAATTGACACAATTGGCCACACACGATTTGGACTTATCATGTGTGGCCTTGGAGTAATTTACACAAACTTTGGGTGACCCCAAATTTGCACGTCTACAAGAACGATTCGTATGGCCGAAGCGGTGACAGTAATAGCACCGCTGCGGCAGTGGCACGAATGCCTTCACGCGGTAGTGGTACCAACTGGCACGCACCGACTCAGGGAGCTTGTCACAGTCAAACGTGATGAAGAGTGTAGGGGTGGGTCTCAAGGCCCCTCCCTGTTTTCTCAAAACACGTTCGACCTTGACAGCCCAATGGTCGGCCAGCTCTAGGGTGATGTTCTCAATGGACATTATGCGAGTTCCCTCGCATAAACTACTCCTTTCACAAAGTTTATGGTAGAGTGTGGCGTCACACTCACCTGGGTGCCATAAGGTGTCCGAAGAGCACTTATCTTGGCCGCCTCGGCGGGATTCGCTGTATTCGCCAGAAGGCTCCCGTCCAAGAAACGGGTCACCTTTGGCTCTCTACCAATTGCACTAGCTAATCCTCTCATCTGATGGATCATGTTGCCCTTGGTCAACATGGTGCCATCAGTGGAACGAATAACAAGGAAGCGTTTGAAGCCAGCGGGCTCGAAAACGCTAGGTAACCTCTGAATCAGAGGCCCCGATGTCATCGAGGCTCGACCCTGTGCACTTTTAGTCTTAGTCAGGGGCTCTGCAACCGGAGGGGCAGAGGATCCGGATGTGCCGATCTTGGCTTGGTTGCTTGCCAAAGTGGCAGCAGACCCATCCGTCCCCGTATTCTCCGCGGATGGAGAGGAGCCCCGAGTCTTTTTTTGTCTTTTTAGTCTTTTTCTTTTTCTTTTTTGGAGAGGAGGGCGGGGAATGAACCCGCTTCTAGCCTCCGCCGGAAGGAGCCCCTAGGCCAGATGGAACGAGCTCAGCCAGGTCCTTCTCCAAAATGGAGAAGGTCCTGGTAGTCGTGGGGGCACCTGTCGGAGGAGATCCCTCCCCTCCTTGTACTGCTTCGGAAACCCTAGCCGTTTGAGGAGGACCTTGCATAGGAGCGGATTCGGGTTCGGTGCTTGGAACCGAGCCGGAATTTCCACCCCCATGGAAGGCCCTACCGTCTGAGGCTGGGTTTCTTCAAGGACCATGTCTATCTCAGGAGGGGCCTCCAGTTGGCCATCCACCCTCCAAGAAATTGCAGGTTCCGTTGGCAGTATTTTCACTAGTCTTTTGTGGGAAGGCACATGCCTTGACCCCGGCATTTTCAATATTCTTGCCAGCAAGTCTTTTGAGGGAAGTGACCGAAGGGACCTGGCTTCCCTCTCTCTCCTAAGGGGGTTTTCCCTACCGAGCCGCTTCGATGTGGAGCGGCTGGCCAAGGGTTGCCTGCTGGCTTTCTTGGCAGTCCCCTTCAAAAGAACAGAGGGGACTGCCGCTGGAAGAAGGGAGGTGCCCGAAAGCACCTCTAGAGAAGGGGGTGAGGGGGAGTCCCCTACACCCGTAAGCGAAGGAGAGGAGTAAGCCTCCTCTCCGGCAAGAGAGATATGGAGGGTCCCCTGCGCAAGCACTTTCGGGGGAACCTCCATTTTTTTCTGTGGAGCTGCCGGAGGGTGGCTCCGTTTGTGACACAGGGGGAATTAAGGGGAGATTTTTATATTTCTTATCATTGGGCATGGTGACCCTATTTGTTTCACGGGATGCAATCGCTCATCACCTCTTGCAGTTGGCTGCACTGCAAGAGGTGCTTACAAACCTGGCAGAGCCAGGCGCCGCCATTTGGGACCACCCCTCCCGCCTGGTGGCCTGGCAGTCCATCGGCATGGCGGCTCCACTTTGGACACGGCGTCAAAAAGATAGATTGTAGAGAGGAGAGGAAATGGGATGTGAGGAAGGTATGGGTGGGGATGAAGCAGGTTGTTAAAAACTAACCACCCCAGCCCGGAGCTCAGGGGTTAGGGAACATTGTCCCCTCCCCCCCCTCAGCCCCGATCCGGGACTGTTGCTCAGAAGAAGGTCAGCATCTACCCTGTGAAATTAAAGGCTGACCAGAGAAAGTTGTGAGAGAGGTTGTATGAAAAGCAAGGAAACAAATGTTTTGAAAGAAGGAGAAAAGGCTGAGTCCCGTCAGCACGGCGACCATGATGGCAAATCGCCGTGCCCCTTACGGGGTAGGCCATCAGAAAGATTCACATTGGGAACTTCTCTTATTAGTGTCGCTTTTGCAACTTTTCTTTTATAGAAATCTTTACAATTGTATATTATTTTGGAATTTGAATAATCTATTTGGTGGTTGTTCGTTTATTTGAATATTGGCCATGTCATGTGATATTGGCCATGTTGTTAAAGCGACATCTGGCAACCTCACTGTGAACTGTTCAGTAGTACTTGGCAACTCACACGCGTTGAACAGCGTGTGCAAATCATCAAATGTTATTATCAAAATCAGTGCTCCGGTCGACAAACGTCCCGGGCATTACGTAATTTCTATCCTCGCCACAATCGTCCTGCCGAGTCCACTGTTCGACGCTTGCTAGCCAAATTCGAGGCAAAATGGTCGGTTAACAATTAGCTAACACCCGTACGTTGCCGAAACGCAAGGTCTGCTGAAAACATCGCTGCTGTAAATGATAGTGTACGAGAAAATCCGAGGCAGTCAATTTCTCGTCGTTCACAAGAACTTGGCCTTTCGGCGACTTCAGTTTGGCGAATTATGCGAAGGGACTTGGGTCTGCACCCGTACAAAATCCAACTTACCCAGGAACTTAAGGTAAACGACCATAGACAACGCCGTGTGTTCGCTGATTGGGCTCTAGAGCAGTTGGAAGTTGCCCCAAATTTCCCCAAAAAATTATCTTCAGCGACGAGGCCCATTTTTGGATGAATGAATTTGTGAACAAGCAAAATTGTCGATGTTGGGACGAAAACAATCCACATTAGATACACCAGCACCAATTGCACCCTAACAAAGTCACTGTTTGGTGCGGATTTTCGTCTAACAGAATCATCGGTCCGTATTTTTTTGAGAACGAAGATGGGATTGTCATAACCGTCAACGGCGAGACCTACAGATCGATGATAACCTACTTCTTCTGGCCTTAACGGGATTATATGCCTGATATGGATACTGACGACATGTGCTTCCAATAGGACGGCGCTACGTGCCACACTGCGCACGCCACGATAGACATTTTGCACCAGCGATTTCAGGGCAGGGTCATCTTGCGCGCGGCAACGTCAACTGGCCACCGAGATCATGCGATTTAACGCCATTAGACTACTTTATTTGGGGCTACCTTAAATTTCAGGTCTATGCGAATAATTCTCAAACAGTTGATGTCCTCAAAGTCAACATAACGAACACCATCCAGCAAATTCAGCCAGATTTATGCGACAAAGTCATCGAAAATTGGACCTCCCGAATACGTTCCACCAAGCAAAGCCGCGGCGGTCATTTGAACGACCTTATATTCCACCCTTATTGCCATAAAATTTACTTTCAAATTTAAAATAAAATGAGTACAAATATCACACACAACTTGTTTTATTTACTCTTAAAAATTGAGCGGCCTTATTGAAAGACCCTTTATAACTGCCTCGCCTGAAATCACCTTTATGTTCATATATTCGTTTTTATAATGTTCTCCTAGTCTCTCCTATATAGATCGATGGAGTGTTAGTGTATGCACAAGGGATTACATATATTCATGCCTCATTTGGCTAATCCATGGTTCTATTAATGGGAAATTGTGGTTCGACCTGGAGAAATAACGCTGTTTACTCCTTTCATTAGGGGTGAAAATGGGAGCGGTACTATATAGATTTAGCTTTAGATAAGTCATGATGTAAATGAAGTAGGTGGAAGAGTTAGAATGGGTCGGTTTACGATACAAACTGGAGCTAATTTAGTCAATGACTCTTACAATTTTGACATCGAAACGCCTATACAATTTTCTTTTTCCAATTCCCCTTTAAAATTGATGGTGAGATGGAGGCCGTTGAGATTTATAAGGAATTTACCAGTTTATAGTCCAAATCAATATGACATCGTCTACATACCTAAAACACAAAATTTTGATGTGGAATAACAGAAGGGAGGAGTAACATTTTGAAGTTACCTTACCTTCTCCTGTTATTCCACCATCATATAATTATAATCTTCCTGAACCTGATTCTTGATTTCTTTCATAAAATATTACTTTTCCATACTGTCACCAGAACATTTGGTACATTTTTTATTGCAAAGTTCCAAATTCTATTATCAATTCATATAAATTCGGTCGATAAAATACCCCATATTTTATTGAAATTTCTATTCAAGATCTTGGAATTTCAAAGGAAAATGAAAATTACCAACCACTTTGATCTACTATTCTTTATTTTATTTCCCACAAAGTTTTTTTCCCTTACCAAAAACAAGTTTCTAAAAGATATCTTTCTTTTACCCACTTCTTTATAAGATTGAGAATAATTAACTGTATTTAGACTTTTCGTATCTAATGTTGGGATTTTATTGAAATAAAAATGTAATTCAAATTTAATCCCGAAACTTAGATAACAGCGTAGTTTAATCTTAACTTAATGTAATTAGACCTGCCAGATAATCTTTTATCCTCTAGGTATCGTTGAGACCCGCTCCTAAATAATTGAGCAAATTAGGAAAAGATTTATTATAGATATGCGACTGCTTTTGTCTAGAATATTATTAAATGGTACACAAAAATTTTATTTTCCGTTAGTTTCAATACATTTTACACAGTCAAATATTTAAGGGAACTTCATCTTCAAATAATGTTTATATAAAAAATATTCCCTTAACTCAGAGCTGCAGAGATTCGCCATTAAAACAGCTTAGTTATGTGACTTTATTTAACCATCTTTATCTCGTGAAAAATTAGTTTTGAACACTTTCTCAACCAGTAACATAATATTAATAAGTATATAAAGTATAAGTTCTTTCTTTCAATACACCTAAACATGGGAGGCAGCTATATTTTTACCTACAGCAATATTCGGCTTGAAAATATCAAATTTGTAAACAAACCCAGCTTTAAGATAATTGAAATTCTTTTCTTTATATAATTTTAATTTAGAATTGCACGAAGAACTTTTCTTATGTCAGTAAAAAGTATAAAAAGTAATTACATTGTTAAAGGCATAAAAGATACTTTTATTTCCTTATATTTAAGTATTTTTTCGTCAGTTGATTTCTAATAAAAAGGTCATAGTTTGTCTTCGTCCTTCATTTACATTTCAAAAATTAAGAGCACAAAAAAAATTTAAACAACTTTAATGATGAAAATAAAAGATGAAAAGAGGTTCCTCAGTGTGCAAAAAAGCCTCAGGAGATAAAAAAAAACATAAGAAATCTAAATTAGAAATAAAGCTTTAAAAAGATAGCGGCATCGGCGATTGTATTTGGATAAAAAAATGACGTCAAAATGAATAAAGGATATTGAAGAGTTGATTTACACAGGGTTTTTTAAGCAATTCACGAGAAATCGAAAATAAAAATAAAGATAACAAGGGAATAGATACGTACAATGAAAAAAATAGAAGGATGAACATAAATAGCACAGGGAACTGATTTAGAGAAAGTTACAAACCTATTGGTCCGGTTTGGAGGAAGGACTAAGAAAAAGAGTCCGTAAAAACATACGAAGTAATCCACACTTACATAATAATTCTTTAAAGTTTTGCGGTAATGTTAAGCAGGACAATGCCATCGTTGTCCTAAATTCTTTAGAAGTCTGCCTAGAAATATTTAATAGTTTCTTTAGGAATTTCATAAAAACAAAAACAAAAGTAGAAAAATAATATTTGAAAAATTATATAATATTGGCGGGGTTCCAACGCGTACTAATGTCAAATAAGGACCCACGTAAATTGATAGGCCAGATGCTACGTGTGTTTTATACAAAATACAAAATGTATTTCATGTAAACGGTAGGATTGAGAATGAGTCTCGTATTGGAAATGAAAAATGTTTTTGAATAGCTTTTAAACAGCCGTTTTATTCAATTATTGAAACTATTCATTACTAATCTTCTTAGTATAATTTTCTTCCTGAATAATAATTTTGAGAAACTTTCTCCAATATGTAATTATTATATTCACTCCAAATATAAATATATATTTGCATACAGTTTCAATTAAAGCAGATGATATAAGAAGGGACCAAAAATGGATATTTTCCGTCCACTCTATGTAATTGAGGATATTTTGGACAAATCGCTCCCTTCTCACATTAGTGAGGAATAAAGTAGGGAATATGATAAAAAAGTGAACCTAAAGCAAGAGAGAAGTTGAGCAATAATTTATGTAAAGTAAATGAGTACAACATTAACACCACAAACAAGCATAACTAGTATTATGAAAAGACGATAGTTGAGAATATAAATATTTAATACAGTGAAGATAAAAGGAAAATAAGCTGACAGAAACTTTGCGAACCCAAACTAATACATCAACAAACTTTTTAAAAAGAAAATATTGGAAAATTCTGAAATTAAGTGACGTTTAAATAAAATTAAAGTATGAAGCCGCTTGTGTTCACACAAACAGGGCACACTGAATTTTAAGGAGTCGTAGTGGAACTAGACGAAAAGGGTGATTAACAAAGCGAAGAATTGAGCGTTAAGTCGTAGCAAAGGGTGCAAGAAAGTAGATGATTTCGAGAAGAGAAAATAACATTAATGTAGAGTCATTAATACGTGAGAAATTATATTCATCGGTAGTTATAAAAAAATAAATAAATTAATCAACGGAGACGGTAGGTTTGTAAATCCGGGCTGAGATGTCAAAAGGGAAAAAAGAATTTTGTAATAGATTTTCCGTCTTTATATTTATCCCATATGTGAACAGGAGCAACCCCAAACCGAACGTATCATACCACACACCTACCTAAACTGAGTAAGTGTGGGCTGGTTTCATTCAAAATATAACGCATGTATTGTATGTCAAAATATATTTAAAAGTGCTATGCATTTTAACATTAAATGTAACATTTTACTATTTTTTATAATATTTTATAGCACTATTATTATGAAGCTTAAGGAATATTGAAATCTCAACTACATTAGAAGAGAGGAAAAAATTAACCTTATCAAATAGGCTCTCCACCTAATTACTGTTTAGTGCATAGTGTCCTACTCTACCTAATCTCTAAGTCACTCTGCACTTTCAATCGAGGCCTGCAAAAAGAATAGGCCACTATACATTCATTATTTTTACACCCTGTACAAATCTATAAATAAATAAACTTTTAAATAAATAAATAAACTTTTAAAAGGGGTTGTGCGGAAACTTTGTTTCAAACCTAATTTAATATATTATAACACATTTATTATAAATATTAAGGAATGTTGAAATCCTAACTACAATAGGCGAGAGGAAAAAAATAACCTTCTATAATTCGATATATCTTTATTGAACCAAAGAAGAGTAGTAGAGACAACAAACATGAAAGACGGCCGTCAAGTTTTACTCAGTACTCAATGAAATATAAATTACTTTTAGCACTTTTAAAAAAACTCCTAAATAAAAAGAATAAAATTTCTTTCAATAATGATTGATACAAAAATAATACAAAAACTAGTGTTACTGTTTAATATTTTATAACCATTATTGTAACTGAGTTTGGTTCTGCATGGAATTAGTGCTTTATATTAATCTGTGATAAAATATAATGTCTATTACTTGTAATACTTGTTAAAGTTTTAAGTATTTAAAAGAATGTAATTGACAGCGTAAATTAGATGTTATTTACAATGACTCATAATGGCCATTTTGAATTAAATAAAATCTTATTTGATTTAAAACTTGTAGAATGAAGAAGTTTTGGGAGATAGTTCTTAACCTTTTCGCAACACTTTAAGGATAAATTGATTTTATTTTCTTCCATTTAGGTTTCTTCCGCTAAGAATTTCGAGGCTGGCAAAAGAACCACCTAAATTCTGTATTTGACAGAATCATCGAACACAAAGATTTGGAGGAAAGCTTCTCCGAGTTATTTTGTCAGCTTTCATTTTCACTTCATAACACGCCACAGCTACGTCAGCGACAGTGGCTTTTCATATTTCACACCCACATGAAACGTAGAGAATTGGACTTTCATACCATTTCGTGTGAAAGCGTCACCTCAAGGTGCTTCATCCTGTCTCGACGTTGTTGCCACTCTGGCATTTTTATAAACATTTACAAAAGTGTTTTAGAAAAGTGGAACAAAGCAAATTACACTACTAAACTATTAAAGCTTTACCTTATTTCATAATTAATGGGCAATGCCATGTTCTAATATCATAGAGTAGAACGACAATGTAGGTTATATATGTGCAGCATTAATTAAATAACAATTATTTCTTTCAAACCAGAGTCGAAATGTATCGTTTTAATTATTAATATTAAATAAACTTAACAAATGACATTCACAACTCAATTAATTGAGGATTTTATAAATGAAGCATTGAGGGCTATTTTCAATTTATACTACTTTATACTAATGATTATGTATTTTTCTTTTATTAAAACCTTTTAATATCTATGATTTAAGTGATAAAAATTAATGAAAATATTAATTCATCAAATTACTTAAAGCGTGATTTATTTCTCATGCCATTGCAAACTATATCTTAGATGAACACTTAAATCAAAGCAGCAATAATAAAATCATAGAACCTTCACTTTATTTTACTCTTTTTTTAATGGAGTTCAGATTAATTCATTATTTACGCCTTAGATTAAAAGTGTTATATTATTTAAATTTAAATAGTGATTGTCATATTTGATGTTAAAACATTTAATACGTGTGTTATGTTTTGTATGAAACAACCCCACACTTACTCAGGGCAGGTAGGTGTGTTTTAGGATACTGTCAGCTTGGAGCTGATCCTGATTACAACATATGAGATAATCGTGAAGACAGGGAAGATCATGTGGAAAAATCTTTTGTTCCTTTCGACATCTCTGCCTCAATTTACCAAACTACCCGTTTCCGTTAGTCATTTTCTAAATCTTATAACTGCAGTTTAATATAATTTCTGACGTATTTATGACACATACATTTAATGTATTTGCCCTCCTTTAAATCGTCATACCTTTTCCACCCTCGCTACCACTCAATATCCAATCCCTAGAAGAAGTGGTCGCTGATTTTTGAAATAGTTCTTACGGCATCTTTCTCTGCCTCTTCACTTCAATTTTTCTCCCTATCCTCCTCGCTTTAAAGTTTATGCTATCTACCAATTGACATCTATTTCTTTACAACTTCTCTCTTCATTTAATCTTCGTTCCAATACGATACATTAATATTAGGTGAAAAAAGTTTGCAAAGGGCACGCGAGTCAAAGTTATGCAGATATACCCAAAAAGGAAAGGTGAAAAAAGATTCCGAGCGCTTTCGTCTTTATACTTAAAGACCTTTTCAAGGAATGAACAGGAGGCTAGACATACATTGCCTTAAATAGTGGAAGAGGGGATTAGACTACCCACCCGAGAACATTAATTAGGGGGTAAAAAATCCTGAAACAACTTTATTTGGGATTTTCTCTATGTAGTGATAATGGGGTCAAGCATGAACAAACCAGGGCTAAGATTGAAATTTGCTGAACGGGTTAATGGAGATACATTCTAATATATTTTTCGAAATATAATTACTGAATATTATGACTGGTTTTGCACTATTCCAGTTAATGCTATGGTTAAGAATGTACATGTAAAAACAGCGCAGATTGTTCGCTGTGATTACGTACATGGGCTTGATGTTGCTTAACCCGATATCTAGTTCTTTTCCGGTTTGTTCATAATAACATTTTTGGCAGTTGTTGCAGCCTATTGAATAAACAATGCCAGGTCTGGGGGGTTGAATTTTTTACAGGGATGCAATAAATTATAGTCTCGTACTCAAAAATAACATTTATGTTCAGAGGCCTAAGTAAACGAGGTAATTTAATGAAAATATCGTTATAGGGTAAAAACCTATTAGTTTTACCCTATGACCATATTTTCATTAAATTACCTCTTTTACTTGAGCCTCTGAACATAAATGTGTGTTTTTTAAGTACGAGACTACAATTTTTCGCATCCTTGTCAAAGATTCCCCCCCCCCCCCTCCAGCCCAGAACTGGCATTTTTTATTCGATAGGCTGCAACAACGTCATTTTGTGAGCAAACAACGACATCATCGCTGCGGTAACACAAAATGGCCCCCAGTACTAACCGTTTGTGTTTATTTTCTAAATATGTTCAAGGTGTTTCCTTTATTTTCATTTTCCCATATAGTAAACCACTAAGTTAATCCTTTTTTATTAATTATAAGCTTATTTCTTCAATATGTCCGTATCTAACAATTTTATGGGAAGAACTCTTTGGTTAATCAGATTTTCTAAATCCTGTTTTATTTCCACTTTATTTATTTTTCTTTAAATCTTAGCTTAGTCGCTTCTGCATCCACTGTCTTTCTTCCGCCTCGATTTCGTATTTATATATTTTTCTTCTTCTTTCTTCAAATGCGTTACTCGCACCAGTTTTGGGCCATTTTCATCTTAGAAAAGCAGTTTTATTCCGCCTCATACTTTCATAACAGAGGATGTATCAATTTACCCCACTCTTTCATACGTTATAGTCAATTGAAATGGATGGCGCATTAAATTTACTTTACCATCGAAATAAGGGACTGTAGTGGTATTGTAAGGGCCGAGTGGTGGTATACGTACGTAGGTATGTCACGTACTTGAATAACTCCTTGATTACTTTTTCTCTAAGAGTGCTAGATTATTTGACGTTATTTTAATTTTTGAGGATTTCTAGTACTATGCTCAGCGTTTCGAGGATTGAACTTAATACTTAAAAAAATATATATTTAATTACAACAAAAAAAATTGAAATAAAAAAAACAAACAGTACAGCTATGAATTAAAGGATTTAATGATAGAATTACTAATTTAAACCAAATGAATATAAAGTAATGGTTGACCCAAAGCTCACTTTAATATTGGACTCTAATTGACACTCAAAAAAAATAA
The DNA here is from genome assembly GCA_963969495.1 of Ceratothoa steindachneri. NCBI lineage: Eukaryota > Metazoa > Arthropoda > Malacostraca > Isopoda > Cymothoidae > Ceratothoa > Ceratothoa steindachneri. Next base: position 73,586,137 of record OZ018334.1, read on the forward strand.
TTTACTTTCTTTACCTCTAAAGCAACCACAAGTGATTCTGACTGACGACTGACCTTGGCCTTGAATTTTATGTAGAATAACGTTTTTGCGGTCAGGCGCGTGTGCGTGTTCACAGACACCCAGCTGTTTAACTGGCGCGAAGACTGGCTTGAAGCAACAAGTGATTTCGGTGCGGACGACGGATGGCGTTAAGCACGTCGTCTTAGTCAGATGATTTAAACCATGGGACCGTGAAGGTATGCTCTTTCCAATCTTTGGGTTAATCTTTTAATGGTTCGCGCTGACGAGTGATGAGCAAACAAGTGAATCCTTTGACGAGTGGGAAGTGTTTGAGGGAGTTCATTTTGGGTTATTCTTCAATGGCGAGGAATATCTCTGGTTTTTGTTGTAAACCGGGATAGGAAGTTTCTCTGACGAGAGATGTATGAGCTTGATCCTCAATACAAAAGCTAATTTCGGTGTGACCACCAGAAACTGGCTCAGCGTGAGCTTCTCCTCTGTTCCTCTCTTTGATTGCCGGGCACTGCGCCGGACTTCGTCGTGTCGATCACTAACTCGATCTTTCTCAATTCTTCTCCAGTTATCTACCTATATTTTACTTGACTTTGGCTTTGAGTCAATGCAATAAAATTTCAAATCAAAAAAATATTTGCGAATAAATATAACATCCCACGTGAATTTAAAGCACTGTGCATATGAACAAGAGCTTTATGGTAGGCCAGCAAATATGTACTGTTTTAAAATAGAATCCTTCCACGTTCGGTAAAATAAAAGTCTCGTCTTTCTGAAAGGGAAGTGAATTTACGATTCTCACGTGTGCTCAGGATGAATAATTTTTGTATATAAAATATTTAAAAAAATGAACTCCCTTTAAATATTTAATATACAATTTAAATGTGTTATATTCTAGCCAAAGGCTACCGGGAAAAAATCTGAAATATTTTCGTAATTTGATCCATTCTAATATCAGTTATTTAGAAGGCCGCTACCAAGCCACATAGGAGAGGAAAGATTATCGTGAACTTTAGGGCTTTCGCCATGGTTGCACATTAAGGTTATATTATTTTATTTTTTTAAAAAGTGCAAAGCATAAGTTGGTATTTAAATATCAAAGTTTTATGCAGAAAACCTATCCAATATAATTTTAGCAGTGATTTCCTTTTGTCCTATTTACCTGTTTTGAATCAAATGATTGGAATTATCTCCGAATTTTTCGACCTTCCAAAACAGTAAAGTAAATAATTAAGTAAGATGAAAATTTTTAGTCGCGTGCGTGTCTAGTCGAGAGCGATTCTAATCTCACTATGTCGGTCGGTTGGTTCCTCGTTTTGCTTTTTTTTTGTTTTTGTGATAACAGCATAACATTCAGCCGATCCCTAACGAAATTTGAAACCTTATGTTGATTTACATTCTATTTCGAATGATATAATTTGCCAAAGTCTTTCCAAAGTTACCCCGGGAATTATTTTGTTTTGGCAATAACATCCTAACTATTGGGCCGATACTCTGCTATACTAGACTAGGCTACAATATGCTATAATCTGCTAGGCAAGCTCAGAATAGGCTATACTATGCTAAGCTATGCTAAAATATAATATACAATGGTAAGATATACTATGTTAATTTAGGCTATAAAATGCTATGGTAGGATAGCATATACATAGTATGTTAAGCTAGACAATACTAAGCTATGCTTGACTAGGGTATAATAGGATAATATAGGCTATACTTGTCTAGGATAATTAATCATAGGGTAGGGTATACTATGTTCTGATAGGCAAAGCTATCCTAAGCTATACTAGGCTACACAGGGCTATACTATGTTATGCTAGGGTAGGCTACAGTATAATAGGCTAGGAAGGGCTATGCTTTGCTCTGCTAGGATATGTTAGGCTACGATACGCTAAGCTAAGCTATGCAAGGTTATTCTAGTCTAGGCTATGGTATGCTATACTAGTCTAGGATATACTAGGCTAGGTTAAAATATGCTACGTTTGTTATATTATGTTAGGTGTGGTTATTCTAGGATAGGATATACCAAGCTAGCCTATAGTATGCTAGGCTAAACTATTGTATGCAAGGTATACTGGCTAGTTTATAGTAGACTATTCTAGCTTGGCTATACTAGGCAAGTTTAGGCTATATTCTGCAATGTTATGCTATGCTCTACTATGATATTCAATAATATTCTATAATATACTATGCTCTAATCTGCTATGGTATATTATGCTATACTATGGAATACTGTGCTATTAGTTTGTATCAATATTTTCAATGTTCTAATTACATAAATGAGGGGTGCTCAAAATTTACAGCCCTACTTATGAATTCTAGAGTTAATAATTTCATCTTTGTTTTGTTATGAGTTATGTTTTTTTTATCAAAGTTACTTCTATTAATTCTTTTATAATATCAAGAAACAAAATTGTGAAGTTTAGAAATAAATATAAGTATCGAAATTTTGTGAACTTTTTGAAACCCAAAGAATTACAAATGGTGAAGTTCAGAAAATTTATTTTTATATATCTTCTATTCTATCTATAACTCTATATTTTGAAAGGGGGAAAATTTAGTTTAGAGTTCCTTTTTAAAATTATTAGAATTGGCGAAGTTCAGAAAATTTATAAAAATTTAACCATGGCTGCTTTTTTTTAGATTTTAAATTTTAATCTTAGTAGCGAAGCGCAAACTTGCCCCCGTAGGGGGAAGGGGCGAAGCCATTGCCTGGTTTTAATATAATTTTTGTTCTACTTGGTTAACTACTTACAAGTTTTGACTTATTTTTGTCATCTTGGGAAATTAAATGACTATTATTATATTAATAATTATATATATTTCACTTTTTTGTTATTCACCATTTGAAACATATTAATCAGTGCGCTGAAGATTACGTGGCCTTTAGTACTACCATCCTACTAGTGGAATTTGACCTACAATTGCTTTTAAAATTAGGACAAGACTGGCGACATTCACACATTTGAACACCTAAATTGAGAATAGCAGAGTTGTTGCCATCTCAGTTCCAAACTCTGGTTGACGTTCTGAAATGTGGATGTGAGAAACTACCCAGTAGCCAATCTTGCAAAGGATATTTACCCTAAAGTGCTTGAAAAGTGGGAACGAGGGAACAGTTCTTTTCTAGCGCCCGTTGTAAATTCAAGAGTCACAATCTTAAACAGGCCAAAAACATATCTCCGTGGGGGAAGAGAGCTACAGGCCTAAGACACTTTCATTACAAAACTAGACAACCTGTTGATATCCTCAGGAGCAAGTGTAAAATTGTTTTTTGCTGTGAATTTGGCTGCCCTGGTTGCAAAAACGAAACTCAAATTAATTTAAATCCCCTAAAGAGATGAAGATCTCTGTGAAGGAACTTGCTTTCATTAAAGGTCAGAAAGAAATGATTACTTCTTTTGGACCATATCAAGTTTGCTTTCGAGATTAACTTAAGTAAAATAGACAGGTCAATAAGTAAAAGCGAAAAGAAGGTGAAGTAAGTAGGCCAATGTTTCACTGCCATCAAATAAAATAATTTTCTCTCCTGAAGAAAATGAGGAAAAAATAGCTGATGCTCAAGATGGAAATGATTAAATTTATGAAGTGACATTAACAATACCAATCACATCTTCGAATTCCATTAAAAGCCACCCGGGAATTATTGGAAGGGGGGATGGGAATAACATCATAACTATTCGGCTGATTATACGAAATTGGTAATCTTATATTGTTTTACATTCTCTTACAAATATTATAATTATCAAGGTGCTCTCAAGGTTAGCCTGGGAATTATTTTTTGGGGGGCAAGAACATCATAACTATTCGGACGATTCTAACGAAATATGAATGATAGAATTGCCAAGGTCCTCCCAAGTTTACTCAGGGAATTATTCAAAGTTTTTTTAGGTCGTAAGGTCATAAATCAGAATAAGTGAGAGTATGCGACATTTTGGTCAGCAGACCTTGTTTTTACAAATATTTTAGGTTAAAAGAAAAGTTGGTGGAAAATAAACAAAAGTGTAGCTAAGAGTTGTTGAGTTTTCAATTTCCTTTGAAGTGATTTGGCAGTTTCAGGATTTCAAGAAAATATGGAAAAATGGAACAGAAAGTTTGGAAAAAATGGACATAAATGTTTTTTCCAAAATAAAAACAACGACAATCGAGATTGCAAGATAGAAAAGATTCGGAGCTTTTAAATTTTCATAAAGTGCAATTTATCAACTAAAGAGACAAGCAGACCTCGAATAAGAAGTCAAAGCACGACTAGAAACTATTTTGTTGACAAATAATAAGTGATTTTAAGAGAAAATTCTGTTTTAGTATAAATCTATTTGATATTGAACCACTCAAATAAAGCAATTCATACAGAAAAGACAAGAATAACGCTAAGGGGTAAAATTCAAACAAATCAGGGCCTAGAGTCAAACCAGGTTCATCTAACTCCCAGTCATCAGGGTATCTAGTAACGGAGGTACCAGTGCAAAACAAACCAAACAACTTAAAACGCCACCCTAATTTTTCTCACTACGGATTGTATTCATTATACTGTGCTTTGCTCTGATCTTTCTGTCTTCCATTATTCATCTCTCTTCCCTTAAAAAAAACTCCTGTTTCTTGTCCTGTGTGCTCATTCAGCTAAATTTTCTCTTTCCTTTGTAATATGGTTAAATGGTCTGCAATACTCGGTTTCTGCATTTTTCTTTTAAGACATCAAAAGGTTTCTGAAAAGCAGAACTTAAAGAGGCGAAAGCCTTGTAGTTGTTATTAGTACCGGCTCTTTCTTTGTGTGTGTATATATATATATATATATATATATATATATATATATATATATATATATATATATATATATATTATGGTGGTCCAAAAGAAGGGGGTCAAATTTCATAGTGCACTAATACTTTCTCCACACTTCTATTTTTCGTGTCGCATTCCTCTATTTGTTTTCGAAATTTCATTATAATACAATGATATTTAAAGGTCGCCTTACTTTTAATCTTTTCTTTTTTCTTTTTATTTTCAAGATTGCCCTGGCAGAGGCGTACAATACAACGCTGACGAAGGATGCGGATCAGAAGTAATTCATCTTCCGTCTCATTCACGAACAGCGAATGGCCATTCCGACACCCTCAAAGACCAACCTGACGACGAAAAAGTGCTGAGTGGGGCAACTCTTAAATGGTGAGATAGAGAGACGAAATCTATGTGTAATTCCTTTTCATAAAGTGTAATAAAATAGACCTGTGGAGAGAAAGAAATATAATTTTCAGTTTAGGGGGACCACCATAATAAATATATATATATATATATATATATATATATATATATATATATATATATATGCAAAAAATCCCACAGCAAAGTGAAAGGCGGATTCCAACTACTTTCGAACTTGTTCAGTTCATTCTAAAGGAATGAACTGAACAAGTTCGAAAGTACTTTGAATCAGCCTTTCATTTTCCTGTGGGATTTTTGCATTTATTGATCTACTCACGCGCTAGTTTGTGAGCTTCCCATATATATATATATATATATATATATATATATATATATATATATATATATATATATATATATATGGTAAAAGAGAAAGAGAAATTTGACGTAAAAAAGACCACTGAGAGAAGAAACAGAAGGCAATCCAAACAAAGAAGACAGAAATAACGCCAGGAGATAAAGTTTTAATAATCTTGGCAGGGACTCAAATCCAATTATGCTGAATGCCAGTCAGATGCTAGACCTTTTAAGGTACCAAGCATAGTGACTCAAATCCCCTAAATATTACTCTCTCAAACCCATTATCACCGTAGGCTAGTGTGATAGAACGGTCTGAGGCCGCTTAATTTCAACCGCTATCACATGTTGTTCAGAAACACGTTGCTACCCACATGCGTCTTCGCCTCGAAGCCGGGCGCGTTATCGCCACCTGAGTCAATATTTAACCAAGGAGGTTCATCCCCCCAGCCCTAGTTTTGACCCATGCGCCAATCTCGCCAGATTGAGTTAGGCTTATGGGCAGATAAGGTATGTTCCCAGGCGGTGGCTGGGCCTTCCTTCGAAGCCTCCACTCCATTGTCCCCTACGCCAAGGGGATGACTCCGACTATTTATATGGAAACTTTACCGATTAGATCAGATTAGATCCAGATTATCTTCGCGAGACATCACGCCGATCCGGTCTCACCTTGTGCACCAGGGCCCTCTACCTCGTGATCCACCATTATTGTCCAGAAGAGGACAATATCCCTTGAGTGCCAAGGTTCGAGGCTTCAAGACGCCAAGTCCACAAGCCCCCCTTCCCTGTTGTTTAGAAGAGAACAACGTTAGAACAGCCATTGTTCTTTGAGCCCGTTGACAAGAGACGGTTTTTACCCTTCCCCCTCCCTGTTGTTCAGAAAGAGAACAACGTTAGAACAGCTATTGTTCTTTGAGCCCGTTGACAAGAGATGGTTTTCACCCTCCCCCTTGTTGTTCAGAAAGAGAACAACGTTAGAACAGCCATTGTTCTTTGAGCCCGTAGACAAGAGACGGTTCTCACCCCCCCCCCTCCCACCCCCTGTTGTTTAGAAGAGAACAACGTTACAAAAGCCATTGTTCATTCAAGCCCGTTCGTCAAAAAAACGATTCTTATTCCCAAGACGTCACGTTAGGATCATTTAATCCCCCCCTTCGGCTGGAACTCGCCAAGGAACCGAAGATTCCTTCGCGTCGCCTTCCTCTGCGCAACAACTTGTAATTACGTAAGCTGAGCATTACCTTTGAGTACTTAACCTTCTGTCAACCCTACCCTGTGCTTTAAATGGTTTAGCGATCCATCCCATCCCTTCAATTTCTATTTGTTTTACCTTTTTAAATCTCTCCAAAATCTTAATCCTCGGATTAGCCAGATATTCCCACGACCCTTTGTATTTCCTGTTTATGTAAACATTTTCCGTTTTGTGTGTTTTTGATAGTTTTATTAATAAAACTCTATTTTATTAATGATAGCCATATTATTATCCTTGAGCTCAGTTCCACTTCTTAAGCATATTGAAGATAAATAACATCGGTCAACCAGATAACCACGCACTCGAAATATAATTGAATTGTTCCTTCAACGAATAGTTATATATGGTATATCGTCGAGAGTCCATTCTACGACAGCTTGGAACCTCCAAGTTATTTTTTATGCCATATCTTCTTACCCGCTCACAATTTAAAGACAATTAAAAATATTAAACCGGTTTTAAGCAAAGGGTAGGCATCTTCATCTATCAATCTCAAACTCTCTTGGGGAAATTTGTTAGAATTTGTTCAACAGGATCTGGATAGAGGGTCTTCTTCCAGATTCCTGGCGAATTGCTACTGTGCTCGCCTTTCGCAAACCGCGGAGAGATCACTCTACTCCGGCAGGTTTGCGCCCAATTTTTCTAACCTCTTGCGTGTGCAAGCTAATGGAGAAATTGGTAAATGTTAGATTAGCCTTTTTCCTTAACAGTGGAGGCCATCTCTCTTCTGCACAGTGCGGCTTCCGCAAGTTCCACTTCACGTCGGATGCTCTGCTCCGACTGGAAAATGCCGTCTGCGAGGCCTTCCTTCGTAGATAGCAATACGCTACGGTGTTTTTTAATCTGAAGAAGGCTTATGATACCGCATGGCGATACGGTATCATGGAGACTCCACACGATGGGGGCGAGGGGAAGCCTCCCAATGTTTATATCTGAATTTTTGCGAGATCGTCGATTCCGCGTACGGGTGGGGGGAGCCATCTCCGGCCCAAAGGAGCAGGAAGAGGGTGTCCCGCAGGGAAGTGTCCTCAGTGTCACACTCTTTGCCTTGAGCATCAGCGGCTTCACTTTGGTGCTGCCGGAAGATGTTTTCGCTACGCTCTACGTGGACGACCTTTATATCTCTTTTTGCGTGGCCCAGATGGCAACTCTGGAGCGTGGACTCCAACAGGCATTGAACCGCGTCGCTTGCTATGCCGAAGCGCACAGGTTTCCGTTTTCTTAGGCCAAGACAAAGGTTGTGCACTTATGCCACCATCAACTGCTCCACCCTGACCCAGATTCTTTCCTCAATGGGGTGCGTCTGGATGTGGTTGAATCGCACCGTTTCCTTGGTCTTGTATTCGACGAATGCCTCACCTGGTAGGCTCATATTCGCAGCTTTAGGTTCTCTTGTACCCATGCTATGAATATTCTCCGTTCCGTGATGTTCAGCGCTTGGGGCGCTTATAGGGCTACTGCCCTACTTTTTATCGATCTTTTGTTCGTTCGAAGCTCGAACACAGATTATGCATCCGCAGCCGAGCGTTTATTGTGGAAGTTGGACTTGATCCATCACACCGGCCCTCGCCTTCCGACCGGTGAATTCAGCACTTTCCCCATTGAGAGCCTGTTGGTCGATGCTTGGCCAATGCCACTCACCTGTACGTGCGAGCCCGGCGCCTCCCTCAGTCGCCAACAGCTCTCACTGCATACGCAGCTTATCTCGACGGTGCCTATGCTGCCGAGAGACGCCGGCCGCCAGCCATCCTATAACCCCTTTGGGTTTAGGGCCAAGAAACTTTTTCGAGAGCTAGGTATAGCTCTTGGGCCGGTGGTGCCCCTAGTTCTGCCCAGGACACCACCCTGGAGGGTACCACATTTGGCTATTTGTCGCCATGCCTCTGCTCTTAAAGCTTGTACACCGCCGGGAGTATTGCGTTCGGCCTTTTTAGAGCACACATCGTGTCATGCTGGAACCGTGCTAGTGTATACGGATGGCTCCAAGTCCTAATAGATGGTCGGCTTCCACGCCGTATTCCCTCTTTTTGAAGTCAGCGGGGCTCTGCTAGGCACTGCGTCTGTCTTCACGGCCGAGCTGGTGGCAATACACCACTCGGTACGGGAGATTACGCGACGTGCCCGATTTGGAGACCGGATTGTGATCTATAGCGACTCACAAAGTGCCCTGAGTGCTCTAGGAGCATTGGAATCTCCGCATTCTCTGGTTCGCGATATCCGTGACACCACCATTTAGCGAGCCGGCCGGATGTCGAGATTATCTTCTGCTGGGTTCCTGGACATGTAGGAATGAGCGCACCGATGAGGGCGCCAAAGAGTCCGCGAAGACTCTGCGAGCGGACCAGTGTTTGGCTCTTCCTCACACCGACGCATCGCTATATGATGGAGCGCTCGCCTGCGCCCTATTGCGAAATCTGCGTCGTCCCCCAGACCGTTCGGCACATTCCTATCGAATGTTCAAGTCTGGGTGATCTTCGCGCACGTTACTTGTATCGGTATCGGGATGGGCGGGGTCGCTACAGCCTGTCCCTTGCACTCGGGACGAGTGCGTGCACATTGACTGGTGGACTTGTTGACTTTGGGTGGGAGGCCGACCTTCTCCCTATTATTTAAGCCGGTTATTTTTGTATTTTGTTTTGTTGTTTTTTTCTTCTGTTTTTTTCCCTTATAGGTCGCACGCTCCTGCGCCGGGGGGACCTTCCCCCGATGCAGGAGCTTGCTTACTGCTCGCTTTCTTTTCCCCTTTTTTGGGGCGGGTTTTGTTGTTTGTCTTTTTTAATTTTATTTTAAAGTAGCCTAGTACTAGGCGAGTTTTTAATACGGCGACTAATGTCCAAGTAGGCAGTCGCCAGATGAGCTCTTTAAAAAAAAATAAAATAAATCCTAATCTGAGTTTATGCTATTTATACTACTATATTAATATCATTCTCACTAATAAATCTTTGCTGGCTCATTTCTTTCACTTATTTATTTTTCCCCCTTCATAGTTTAGTTACTTTACAATTCCCCGTTTTTTTGTATTTTTCTCCTCCTAATAAATCCAGCTCTTAACATCATATAAAGGGAGGTTATTTTTACATTTCCTAAATTTGAAGTTTAATGACATCAACAACAAATTTGTTATCATAATGAAACCTTCAGAGGTTGTTAGTAATTGTTGTAGGTTTCGGGTCCTAAAGTGTCTAATTGATTGATTTATTTTTATAGAAGTTATGCCAGTTTTAGTGAAGCATTGAATTTTAATAACTTTCGCTGAACTTTCAAATATTTATCGACTATTAAAACCAATTTTATTTGCGTAAAATTAACAAAACTAAGACTAATAATTAGTTTTCATAATTAACATAACTTAATTTCTTTCAGATTGTTCTTGTCAAATGCTGACCTTCTTCTTATAGCATTCAATACTCGTGACGAAGCTGCTCTCATCACTTTTTTAAAAGTGTTTAATTTCTTTAGCGATATTATTTTTTAATTGTTGGATATTTCTAGGATTGCTACGGTAAACACAATCTTTTAAATAGCCCCATAAAAACATCCAGAGGTGTTAGATCGGGAGATCTTGGAAGCCACTTAAATTCACTGTCGATAAATTACTTTTGCTCTCAAGTTTAGTCTTAACAACTGTATTGGTTTATTCGATGTATGTGATGTTGCACCATCTTGCTGTAAAACGATTGTCGTCTATTTCGGAGCTTTCTAAAGTGGGTTAAAAATATTCTTTAAGCATTTGTCGGTATCTTTTGCCATTTACAGTGACTGAATTTCTATTTTCATTCTCATAAATACACGGCCTAATGATCTTCTGAGGTGTTATCGCAGACCACAGTGGTTTTTGCAGAATGCAGCACTTTCTGGTGTATAGCTTCTGGGTTGTGATCCGACCATATTATGTTGTTCTTGCTTATTATTGCATACGAATTTCGCAAAATCGTTGTCTTCTAATTTTTGCACAACCTAAATCTTGTATGGCTTGCGTTTCAGTATTTTCTTCATTACATTGTATGTTGCACTTTTTGACAATCCTACTTGTTCTGATTTTCTTTTCAATGATTTATGCGGCGACCGTTCGACGTATTGACGCAACTATTCAATTTTATGTTGTTCTACGCCTTTTCTACCAACCCGCTCTTTTCGTCCATCTTGTACACTACGGGTGAATCGAAATTTTTTAATCAGTATGCATAGCGCTCGTCGTGATGGTACGTCTTGAACTCCTTCACGTCTCATCCATCGTTGTATTGAAACCACTGAACACTTGCATCTGAAGAATGTTTCAACAATTTTTTTTTCGTCCAGTCATTTTCAAGAGCTTCAATGTTTTCAGTTTGAAAAATTTCTTAATAATAATTTTTGCTAAAGAATTTCTCCTTTTATAGTCTACGAATGACTGATGCTAGTAAATTTGTTACTTCAGAATTTTCGCGAAAACTTTGCTAAGAATCGAACATTCCAAAAATCACTTTTTTAAAGAACTTTTTACGCTTTCCGTTTCTAGCAGAAAAAGACAGATTCACTAAAACTAGCATAACTTCTAAAATAATCAGTTAGCCATTTTAGGACAAAAAACACGGCTATTTGCAATAACAAATGAAAGTTTCATTATGATCTCAAAATTATTTTGATTTTATTAAACTTCAAATGTAGGACATGTAAAAAAAAAACCCATCTGTACTTCAGTCAGTCATTAATTTATTTCTAAAACATTCCTAAATTGGCGAAGATAATCTTAAGCAAGTGAGAGGCGAAAAGTAAAAATTTTCAGCGACGTTGCTTCTTGTCGTCTCCGTTGAAAATATATGACCCCAAAGTCATATAAAGGATTGATCTTGTTTATGTTTTGGCCTAAATTTATTAATTACTTTTAACCTTTTGCCGAGAAAATATTCTAATCATTTCTCGCTCTTTGGCCTACGAAATTAAAAAAATAATTATCGAAAGTATGACTTTAATAAATTATATTCTCTATTGGTTCTCCAATTATACATCACGAAGGATATATAACTGAGAGGGAAGTGGTCTCTTGGTTTGGCTCGTCATTGTGTCTTCAATACTGCTCTCACTAACTTCTTCTACACCAGATGACGCTTGTATCTTGGAATCCGTTTTTGTAGCTCAGTTTGCAGGCTAAACCTCCTACACTAGATATTCTTATTTGCTCTTTTCTCCTATTAAGCGCATCCATTGCTGTTTTATAGTACACAGTTATTATCTGGCTAGATTTCACGATGTGCAAAATATGTAGTTATTTTCATTTTACAGGATTGAATGCATGAAAGAATACTAATCTCAAAAGCTGAAGATTTTCATGAACTAGACATAAGATTAGACGTGCGATAGGAACTCAGTAGTGTTATTACTTGATCACTCATATACGCGATAGAGAATCATAATTCGTATTGTCTTTTACTCTAAGCAGCACAAGAAGTGATACGCATATCATAAATACAATATTTTCTGTTTACCTGGTACACGAGTCTCATTCCATTTTCTCCCGATGTAATTGATTTCATTCAAGAAAAAGAAACGCCAAAATTAATTGTCTACAAATCCACCTCTGATCATAGTGATAGAATAAAAATCAAAATCTAATTTAAATTTATCAGGAGTTAAGAACGACTTAAACCCATTTACCAAATTTTTTACGCTAATTTTTGTATAGGAGAAAAGATTGATTATACAAATAATAATAATATTTCCCCTCTTCTTTTATACAGGGTGATGAAAGAGTATATCCAAATAAATCTCATATATTTTTAAAATGCAAAGTGTATTTAGAGCTAATTCTTAATGTTCGTATAAAGAACCCTACCCCGTCTCCCAATGAAGGCCTATTGATCAGTCTTCGGTAGGAAAAAAAAGAAGCCATTTACTCTCCCAGGTCATTCATATTCTACTATTACTAATACTGCTGTGTTATTACCCATACAAAAATTTTGAAATTATACAAATTTTCGACCAGTTTTCAGCTATAAAATGAGATAGATTGTGATGCCATTAAACGCTAATCATGGACGGAAGGCGATGCCAAAAGGAACGTCTTGATCTATCCGATGACAAGGTCCAGCGAGGAAAGAGGTTTTCTGAGGATCAGGAATCCGCACTTCATCAAAGGATACCACCAAGAAACTAAAGGGAAGGTACCTTCATCTACGCCCTCTAGGGTCCCTGGAAGAAGTTTTTTAGCCTCATTTCCTTTCCTTACTTTCATTCCCTTTTCTTCTTCTGTCATTCTCCTCCCTTTTAAGTTGATCCTACATGGGGAATAAAGTTCTTGCATAGGAGTAGAGATGTTCCTTGTACATACATTTTCCCTGATCTTATGATATACCTTCTTTTCACCATTAATTAGGGTTGAGGTAATTCGCTATTACAATCTGTTTATTTTAACAATTTTTACAAATCCTGTTCTTTAATTCTCTTTTTCATTATCTGTGCAGTGGAAATCCCTTCAGTAGTTAAGCTGGATTATTCACTATTTATTAATAACAAAATACCCTCGTCTGATTAAAGAGGTTTGGGGATCTAAATGATTGCCTCGTCTTCGAATCGCAGAGGAGGGAATTAATTCCATGTGTCCCATAAGAATCAAAGTTTCTAATCCTACCTGTTTTATATCCTTATTTCCTAGAACTTTTATTCCCTATTCAGGCTCTTTATTCTCTTCCATTTCTCCTGCAGTTTCAGGTTCACCTAGGGCTTGTGCCCATTTAAAAGCTAAATGAGTTTAAACCTAACATCTTTGAAAAAACGGCTAACTTTATCTCTGTCATACATCTCCATCCAATTCTCCCCCAAGTGACGTGAAGGATTTTATCATATTTCTTCTTTCCTGGTAACACTATTGTCCTATCTCCCCTTGAGGAACAGAGTATGAAATTCTTCTTTAAGAGAATTAGGAATTAAATTGTATCCTTATTGGTACTAAACGCCTCTAATTAATTTAAAAATTTAAAAGTTTTCTAATAAATTTCACTCACTAATTTGCAATTAAATAAAAAGTCAATTCTTGTCGCTCCTCCATTTCTCAATTCGATTAAGCCGGCAGCTATTTTATAAGAAAAATTGAAGAATCTTGAGCACCAATTTCCATCACTTATATAAGGTGATGTGTGGGAAATTTATGTATGACTGTTATATGCTCTAGGCTTTGTGTGAGTGTCTTTCGTTCAGCTTCCTTATAAGTTTCTGTTTTTAGTATGGTATTTATTGAGTTAACTCCAATCATCTTAGCATTACTGAGTTTCGTCTATCCACTTCCCATATGATTCGGCTGCATTTAGTTAATTTCGATAAGTTAACTGCCCTCGTCAATTCATTTACTTCTCTTGGTATGAGTCGCGCTTTTTCTAGAACTTAATCCATCTGTTCGACGCTCTTTACCGAAAATGCAATTTCACGACCATGCAATCCATTAGGGAGTATTGTGATTCCCATCAATGCCCAAATAAGGGCGTATAGAATTGATAATAAAAGGAAAATTCAATATTTTGAATGTATGAAGGAAAGACGTGAAAAAGAGTAAAAAAACTCGAATAAATCCGAAATGACGTGGTTTTTTTTCTCTCATAGATGAAATAACTATCCGAAGGAAATCCATGTTTTTATAGGTTTTCCGCTACTATATTTTGATACAAGGCGATATTTAATTAGTATTTATCAATTTCCTGAATTTCAGATATTTGTTATAGTTATTAGATTTTTCACTTGAATCTTCACCCTACTGGATTGGAATCTCATTCGTCGGAATTGACAACCATATTCGTCATTGTCTGCTCTAGGTCATGTCCGAGCTCCGAGCATCGGTTTCTTCGTCTGTTATCCGGTCTCCTCGGCTGATGCCTTGGCCGATATGACTTGGAAGACAAAGAAAGCCGGAAAGAAAACAGAAACGAATGATATTCGCTGAGGAATTTGTTTCGGCCAATCGTGCACTTGACCAGTAATGCGTCCACTGCGGCTTAAAACATAGACATGCGGTTTTGGCGAGGCTGGTTGCATCGGGCTACCGGGATCTTGCTCTATCAATGCCCGCCTTTGTCGTAGCTACCAGCTGGGCACTGCACTCTTCCACCGCTGTCAGATATAGGAATCGTATATGGCCCATGTCTTCTTAGACCGCCGTTTGAGTCTTGCTGTTGGTTGCGTTCAGTCTAGAACCTTATTGCCTTTGGTCACCCCACCAGGCGTTTGAAACTGTGGACGGCATCGCGATTGGAATCATTGGAACACTCGAGTCCTTCCACCACTTGAGACTTTGGTAAAGGTTCAATGAATAAGTGATTCGCATGATCCATATTTCGATCTCTGGAACTTTTTTAGTAGCACCCTGAAGGCCAGAAATAATCCTTTAAGCCTAGTAAATAAGCATGGATATGGAAAAACTTAGACCAAGAATAAAATATTAAGAGACAAGAGGAGCGGATTCGCTACTCCTCCTATATAATCCAGGTTTAACCGGAAAAATGGGGAAAAATATAAGGTACAATACATATTTAACCAAAAAAATTGGAAAATATGAGGTACAATAAATGTTTAACTGAAAGAAAGTTTCCTTTGCAGACAGTCTTTCGGTTAAACATGTATTGTACCCATGATAGTTACATTTTATAATGTTTACCCCTATTATGATTACATTGTACATATATTTGTTACCTTCATTTGGGATACAGAGCTGCCTTCTTAATGGTCGTTTCTAATATAGTTATATAGAATAGTATTTGTTACATTTATACAAATTAATTCATAGTCTAAATATGACGAATAAACGACAGTTTCAAAGTTTCGTCTCTGGCGGCCACTCACGAGGAAAACTTAATAGTAAGCTAATTCATGAGAATAACCAATAAATCAAAGAAAAGAACTACAACAGATAAATAAATGAAGGACCAACATAGAAACATAATCAGGAGGTCATCTAAAGGCCTGTCTCAGCAAGGCATCCAAGAAGAGATTCAACAATTTAATAAAATATAAAATTCTGAGGAGGAGATCAATAAATCCATTAGACCAAAATTCGGTGGACTTAAACTTGCCCTAAGCATCATAGACAGAAGTTAAGCACTCTGCCCGTCTCAGTAGTGAAAGAGGTACTTCCACTATACTCAAATAATCAACCAAATAGTGACTCAGTGTGAAGTAAAAAGCAATATACGCATAAGAGTTCAGATGAGAGATTCTTCAGATGGTACCTCATCCTTGAAACTCTTCGATAAGCAAGTGACAAAAGAAATTGCTTGACATCATAGATTCCTTTGTAGAATGATCTTAAGTGAGGGTTGGAGTAGGATCTCACCAAACTTCAACTTTTAGATTGCCGTCTGATATCTTCTTTCCCTGAGGAAAGCAGAACTTCTCGCTCGCTGCTAGGAGTATGAGTCATTCCAAGTAATAGCAAACAGAAGACCAGTAGAAGACAATCCCGTCATCACTTTGACGTACAGGGACTTGAATTGCTACGCATGATAAAGTGGTATTAAAGATGGGTACGGCGCATATTCCTCTTTGATACAGCGGTATTTTGTCACATTGTGGCATTGAAGATAACTATTTTGACAGAATGTACCTTACTGACTGCAAAAATGAAAAGATATCCAGGACGCGATCTCTCCGTTTTTATTTAAGGCAATCTGTAATTTCACCGGCACTGCTCCGGGATGACAGAATATACATATGCTCAAAGTTATACGAACGCAATATTTCTACTGCTGTGGAAGCTCTTTAAGAAGAGCCAATAACATTTAAGTGTTATCCTACATGGTGGCGTATGGACTAAAGGATCGACTAATGGATCGAAAATATGCAGGATCCCTTCAAATAGTTTTCTCGACCTGAACCATATAACTTTAGGGTTCCTGTGACATCTCCCGTTATCAGACACACTGTCGAGGTGTGCCAGCGACGAATTATTAGCAGTTGACAGCTGGAAGAGAAGCAAAACCTGTGTACAAGTAAATAGTGAACTGTGCACAACAGAAAGCGAGTGGTATTTCACTAGAGCCAAAAAAAAGGGTTCACCATATAGAACGGGCATAAATCACCAGGCACCAGCTGAAAACTAGAGTTCTGGATCAAATTTAAAATTCAAAATAGACATTCAGACGCGAAAGAGTTAACTTCTCAGCCAGGAAAGAGTGACCGACATGATGAACACCACAAAGCAAAAGCTTTAAATGGTAAAGTTTCATATGACCAAAGACTGTTCGCCTGCCAGGTGAAAGCTTACTAAAATATAAAGGCATGAAATACGTCAAGTCTTATAAAAAGTTATAATCAGTCTCACTGTTTTTTTACATTCTCTTTCAGATGATCTAATTTCTAAAGTCCTCCTCCTAAGGTTAGCTGGGCAATTATTTGGCAATCACTTCATAACTATTCAGCCGATTTTAACGGAATTTTGAAACCCTTATGTTGTTTTACATTTTCTTTCGAATAATATAATTGCCCAGGTCCTTCTTAGGTTAGTCCGGGAATTATTAAAGCTTTTGAAAGTCCTATGGTCATAAATCAAAATAAGTGAGAGCACGTGACCTTGGCCAGCAGACATTGTTTTTTTTTTTACTTGCCATAAATCTTAGTTGCCTTTGAATTTGGCTAGAACTCCAGCTGGTTCACGCTTGACCACTTGACTGGAGTTTACCTCCGGTCTGATGAGTCTAAACCTTCCTCTTTACTTTCCTGTTCCTTACTAATTATAATACGTTAAGAATTATTATTATCTAAGGAATTATCCCAGCAACTTACAAATTCATATTATCAAACTAAAGAGATGCATAATTTGTCTTTATTTAGGATCAAACTGGTCTATCTTTTATTTAGAGAGAACATAATTATCATATTTTTTCCAAGATTTCCCATGCTACACTTCTTCTACATAAATTTCATCTATTTCTAAATCTTTCCTGAAATAGCAAAAATAATTTTCAGCCAGTGAGAGGCAAAGAGTAAAAATCCCCATCGATCAACTTTGTCTTCTTGTCATCTCCTTTGAAAGTCTTGGAACAAAAGGTGTCTAGACACCCATGAAAGCCTTCAATTTTGCATATATTTTGGCTTGCGTTTTTAAATTGTTTTTAACATCTTTCCTAGAAAATATTGTAATGATTTTTCGATATTTGGCCTTCGAAATAAAAAAATAAAATATTATGGAACATATTATTGTGAGTAAACTTTATGCGTATCATTTTGTCGATTTATCATCCCCCATCTCATCCGTCATGGGAAGTGGCTCAGAAGTAGATCATCAGTGGTCTTCTTATTATCAAAAAAAAGCTCGATTAGCAAAATTTATTACTATGGCATTAACAGGTGGTTCGGTGACTCATAAACCAAATCGGAATAAACTAATTATTTATTTTCTTGAAGAGATTGAACGTGTAAAAAAAAGAAACTGTTTTTTCCATCATAGAGAATAACCCTTGTTAACATATATTTGCTGGACACTAAGACTTTGTTGCTTTTTTTTCTCCATATTGATTATCAACCACCGAGTAATGACTCCGGATTGTAAACACAGCTTCATCAATTGGTAAATGAGTCATTACTGATCATGGTTGGCAAGGGCAAGTTTATCCCTTGTTAAATCATTTAGTAGTGACGCCGGATTGCAAGCGGCCCTCTTCATTTATTGGGGAAAAAGTAAGCAAGGATAGCAAACGCAGTCTTTAATTGATAAAAGATTAAGTAATCACCTGGGATGGCAAACCTGGTAAATTAGGTGAATATTTTCATCAGCCACCTTTCCTTTATGCTTTCAAATACCGAACTAGTGTAAGCATCATTTGCTTTTCAGTGATCACTTTATTTCTCTGAACTGTTTCTTTCTTAAACTACTCGTTTTTTGGCATCTACAGACCATATTAATGGTATCATATGAGCTGTTAGTATTTCTCCTGTAGCTACATAACTCTCCAATGTAAAGTCATAGCCAAATGTTTTGAGACTACTATATACTTTTTTAATTCGTTTTTCAAATTTACATAATAGGAATAATTATTCCAATATTTAAATCATTGAATTTTAATTAAAAAGTCAGCATTTAAAAAATATGTTAAAACTGTGCATTCCATCGCTGAATCCACCTGTATACAGGCGGTAACCTTTATTCCCTGGAGCTTTCCTATTCAAGCAAAAAGGTAAAATGATAAAAATATAGGTTAAATGAATGATATTTTACAATTATAATCTATTTGTCAATATATTTTGTAAAAAGAAATGTTTAAATCTTTTTCAAATCCATAAAATGTTCTTTCCGACAATGCTCTACAACAAATTGGCCTGAAATTCAAGGAGATATTTACTAAGGGTATTATATCAGGGATTACAAAATTTAGGATCATTAATTACTTTAAAAAGATTGGTTACTCTTATTTAATAATTCTTATGTTTGCCCAAGAATTTCAAATGAACACCAAAATCGGTTCCTAGTAAGGTCACAGTTTAGAGTTCTAGTTGCGTCATGTGATAAATTCGCTCGTGATTTGAAAGAGGCAAGCGCGAACGCTTTAAAACATAAAGTGAGGCGGAGACATTTCAAAAAAGATCCCAAATCCAGATGGGATTTTAAGAAACCTTATCTCGCCAATAAGACCTTAGAGATTCCACTTTTGTAGGAAAAGTGAAGTTATTGGCTGTTGAAGACTGGGGCAAAGTGATATCATCCGTTCCACTTGTTTGAAACTTGTGGAACACCTCTCCTTAATAGTAGAAAGGGGGATTTGGTTTCACGATACCTATGTCCTGCCCATGGCGAAGCATCCAGACACTCTGCCCAGTCTAGTGCTGCTTTTCCTCTAGCGGAGCTAGAGAAGTAATTTTGCTCAACTTCACTGCCACGAACTCAAAATGGTACCAAAATGTGCTTCATCAGCAACTTTGCACAGCAATTCATGACTAGTTTTCAGCATTTTCTACATGATACAGCATTTGCAACAAAACAAAAGCATTACCAAAGTTCCTGGCTGAATAGTACATCTAAGCTTTGGGCCCTTGGCTTTGTAGTTGCCAGTTTTTAACCAAATAAAAATTTGTGTGTTATAATAAAACTCGGTTGATAAACAGAAGCCATCCATTCATGAGCAATTGCAGAATTTATTTAGCAAAAATTAAAAAATATCAATCTAGATATCATCACAAATTTAGGTTCCAGTATGCCTAAACCAATTGAGGATGTCGTGAAGAACAAGACACGTCATTGTAAATATTGTCTGCGCTGTATTTATTAATAAAATGGGGTTGTGCTCTAAATTTTTGTATATTTCACTTTTAAATTATAATACCAACATAATAAATCCAAATTCATAGTTTGATTAGTTTTATTAATATTCTCATATACAAAATATGTATATTAGTCTCACAATTTTTTGGCCTTGGTTGTACATTGTGGCGCTATTTGGCATTTATTATTATTTTTTTTTATATCCAATGAATTGGACTTGCATTGGCAGCGTGTCTAATTTTTATTTTTCTAAAGGAGGCTGATGACCTTGTCATTTGGCATCCATTTATATTCAAGTTGAAGCCCATATCATCATTCTTACGTTGCAGAAAAGTGACAGGTTCTATAGAGTATTTTCCCCTTTCCATTTTTTCCGTCAATTCATTTTGACACTGGAACCATCTCTTGACCAAATAACATTATCATTTTTAACGTTATCCTAAATTTCTTCTCTTCTCACATTCTTCTAAGATTTGGGAAAAGATCTTTAAATTCTAACATTTAACAAACCATAATATCGCATCAATCGCATTCTTTTGATCCTTCATTAACTCATGCTGAAAAAGGAAAAGACATCATTTTCAACGAATTTTCTGGAAATTGAATCACAGTGATTTGTGTCAAATATTATTGCATTTGCAAAAAGATTTTGTTGCTTTATAGTTCTGCTTAAAAAAATTGAAAAAGTATAGCAATTTTCATCACTTGATTCAGGTTTGTGTTATAAACAATCTAAAAATAGAATATCCAATAATATTGTCATAAATGTACAACAAAAACCTCGAACAGTCATGGAATTGTTTCCAAAAGGAGCCAAGAAAAAGCTTAGTATCATCAATTTTAACATTTAAAACTATTATCTTTGTATATTCTCTCCTCCACATTTTTATTTTTATAAGGAATGATCAAAATGGTGGTTCCTAGTACAATCGCTATGGGGTGCCATGTACGAAAAAGGTAGATTTCTCACATTTATAAGTGGAGAATGGCCCTCGTCAGGGACCTGCGAATTATAAAAAATTAAGATTTTTCAAAAATGGCAGAAAGAATCCAAATTCTTTCTCCGGATCACCCATAGAAAAAATTAACACCATGTAATTATACTTAAACTTTAAAAACCTGCCCGTTTTATTAGGAATATTTGGGGAATGATCATCAAAAAAGCTAATTTCTATAATGGCATACATAAGTTTTTACCTTTAAGAAATAAAAAGAATCTGTCTGAAGTGCTTTAATTCTCCATTGACTTTGCTACACATTGGTGGCTGTTCTATGTTTCTATTGACTAAACAAATATGTATATAATTGTTATCATAGATCCAGATCAGGATCCGATCCGGATCAAATTGTTTATGTAAGTTGTCCATTACTTGACAGTTTTAATTTCTTTATGTAATTTTCAAGAATGCCAGACATGCGATGTCTCGAAAGATTCAGAATCCATATCAGACGTCGCAGTCAAATCTCGTAAACTCGTCCTTTGCCCATATCTCACATCTTCCCTAAATTTCATTCAAATCCGTTGATCTCGTTTTGAGGTTCCTTGTAGACAAACAAACAATGGTGTTATATTATTTAAACTGCACCCGGCTCTTTTTTACGGAGGTCCCAGGAACACATTTTTAGTTTGTGTGACTGAGGCATAATTCCGTCTGTTAGGATAAAAGGTCCTGTTCCAAATGGATGGCTAACAAATTCATCCCCTTAATTTATTACAGCTCTTTTAGGAGCGGTAAAATAAATCCACATGGTCAAAACATTCTCATTCAATGGCCTTGTAATTAAAGGTAAAAAAAGGCTTATAAAATAATTGAATTGAATGCAACGGACAGGAAAAAATAGGATAAATTAATTAAAATATAATCACTTTTTAAAATACATACATTTGCATGACCCTCTTTTACCTCTTTATTTTAAAGGCCGTGACTTCATATATACTGTAAGGTTTCTTCTTACTGCTTCCATGCCTTATCTAATTCAACACCTTTGTTACGAAGTAAGATGGAGTATTTCCTCTTTTGAGCCTACATATTATTCACAGGTCCTAAATACTTTAAAGTGGTACCACTTTTCGTGGTAACATAATTCGATTGTTCCTTTCATTTAATTTTTGTGTCACATCCGATAATATTATAGATATCAATTCAAGCTTTGAAGGAAAAAGAGTAGATATCATGTCTTCAGAAGTTACACTAATGGCTTATCCATTATTATCTTGTAATTACCTCAAACAGCTTTAGAACACTGCATTAATTGCGAAACAAACTAGCAATAAATTAGTGACTGGTATTTCCTAACTATTTTCAATGAATTATATTTGCTTCCTCTCTACAAACTTAACGGATTAACTAATTTTCTATTAAATTTTTCCTAGTTAATTTTGATTTTTCGCTTAATCAACCTGCAATAATATCCCATAAAAAACTTATAATATGATAATTGAGATATAAGTTGTTACTGAAACTTTTTTTTCACCACCTCACCCCACTGTAATATCATAGTTAAAATTTACTAGGTTATAAAAGTGGCAACACTAAACTGGTCAATCAGCCAGTCAATCTCCAGTTTTTGCGTAATGTAGTTGTTTCTATGCTCTCTGCTTTGACCTCAGACTATCTAACGTGACTAATTACTGATGTGACATTGGACAAGCAAGTCGTCTGTATCCTCTTAATGGAGTTATCTTCTTAATGGATTTAATGCTAAA
Source organism: Ceratothoa steindachneri (assembly GCA_963969495.1). NCBI lineage: Eukaryota > Metazoa > Arthropoda > Malacostraca > Isopoda > Cymothoidae > Ceratothoa > Ceratothoa steindachneri. Next base: position 73,608,823 of record OZ018334.1, read on the forward strand.
ATAAATATATTTTAATAAAATTGCATCTTATTTGCATTTTAAATGCAAGAGGAATGCAACTGTATATTTTATCCCTTTATACCACTCGAGAGCAACGGCGTCTACCCATCAAATTCGAATAATTTTCAAGTACAAATTTCAATAAGAACATAGTGCTGTTTAAGATCCCGATAACATCAACAAACATTTTGGTATGAAGACCAATACAATGTTAGTTCAATAAATCTAGGCCTAGAAATATGGAGACCAATATTTAACATTCGTGGGAGGCCCTACATTTTTTAATGATTAAAAATGAACAATGATATAGTACCACAGATTGAGCACAACATGCCGAAGCAAACCTTAGTAGCATCAATATCATGGCACCTCAAACAATAGAGACGGTCTAAAATTGGGAATAGTCGGTTTCACAGGAATTCAATGCGTCTTCAAAATTGCGATGGTTTACTGAAGTTTATACATAAAATGGTATGAAATAGAATAACGGCCCATTTTTTAAAGATAAATAAGATCTGTAACAAAAAATGGATATTATATGATAATAGAAAGATGGCTGGTGAATGACTAGAGAGGAATAAAAATTCCAAAGCCAATGTGACTTTCAAGGAAAAACATATCTCTTGCCATCAGAAATTACCAAAAATTCCTTAGGAACTCCAAGTAAATATAAACTTACAGAAAAGACTATCTCCGTTTATTGAATTTCTCCCTAAACTCGAACTTTTTATCTACAACGACCAGATTTACCACCAGAAAATGCAACGCAAATGGGATCAACAATATCGTCTAACTGATAGGTGTGGGCAGAGCCCTCCGGATTTCTTCCTATAGGAAATTTATGCGTAAAGCCCCATCCTTAAATTTAACAGCCCGCACCGGATAACTCACAATAACTACTGGCCTGACACTGATAAAAAGATCGACGACCCACTACAATGAGCCAAAACGCTTTTTCAAGCACTAAGGAAAAAAACACTTCAACCAGCCGAAGAAAGAGGGAGTAAAAGAGCAATTCTTCCCTATCTGGCCTCACAAAGGTGAAGGACAGGTCCCAACTAAAACAAGTCTTGCGTATTTTTCGAGCTACGATGTAGGGCTTCTCTGCAAAATACATCAGTCTGACTGAAGGTAGCTCACGAAAAAGATAGACAAGCATCCAAAGGCTCTCCGAAGTGAAGACATTTTCTCGGCAGTTGCCTTCTAATGCAACACAACCCACCAAGATGTGGAGTTATAACGACGCCAGTCTTAGCCAAAGAAAACAGCAATAAGATTCATGAGTTACTTGAGGCATGGAAGTCGATCGATATTTGTTTGAATAGAGGCATAGATATCAATCCATGTTATGATACGTTAAAATAGTTTCTTGCATTATGCCGAATCTTATTGTACTATTATCTTCTTGTATATATTTGTCCCTTGCAATATCTCGTTAAATTAATTTCTTCCTTTCTTTGCTGCCCCTCGGCTTATGACATGTTTGGCGAGAAGAAGCGCGTTTCATTCGCAATCAAGCTAAATAAAGAGAAACGGCGTGTCGTTGATCATAGAGATAGATTAATCGTGAGATTTAATCAAGATATTGACATCACCATCGGCAAATAAGTCAATAAAATGGGTGGCTAGGAAGAAAGCCGCTGAGATTTTTGCACATGATCCATTCCTCACCGAGCCCACATTTTCTCTTCTACTCCTACATTCCTCACGATTTGACTTTAGTAAGGAGATAATTCAAGGCAGGTTTGGCATCTACCATAATGCGAGGGACTTCAAAAAGTCTACGCGCAAAGTGAAAGAAATATTTATCAAAAATAAAAATAACACCAAAGTTACTAATATTTGTCAACAGAGTTTCCACCTGACAAGCCTCTCTCTGAACAACTCTTGGCTTTTCGAATTGCACTATTTCTTGAGTTTATGTTTTTCCTCTTCGATCGAATGAATTTTTGTTTCTTTAAATGTTTCTTTAGCTTACAAAACAGGAAATATTCCGAGAGTGCAACATCAGGCCTATAGGATGGATGGAGTATGATTTGCCATCGAAATTTCCTCAAGTTTTCTCTTGTTAGCCGTGAAGAGTAGACTGAAGCATTGTCATGATGGAACATGACTCCTTTGGGATCATCCCACAACGCTTTCGGCCACTTATTGGTAGAAAGCTTACATAGACCAAGATGCTCTGTTAAATTTGCATACGATCATCCTTCGGAAATATCGACTTTTTTCGCAATAAATAGAACGCTAATCCTGCAATCTTTCTCCAGAAATTTTGAACGGCGGCCACTTTTTCTGCATTGGTTGATGTATATGGGCTCACTTCACTCTCGTTGTCATTAAAGTCTTCTCTTCCTTCTTTGAAACGTTTCAAACACCTCAAAACAGTGTTTTTATGTGGTGTAGGCTCACCCTAAAAATGTTGCAAAGAATCCACAATAGCAGGGGATTTCGAACCAAATTTGTTAAAAACTTTGCTTTTTCATTGACAAAAATGCTAATTTCTTGTAAGCAGTCACTTACTACCTGAAATGCGTCGCCGAGCACTAACCCCTTTTTGAAGATCACTCGCAATCTAAATCATCCACCATTGCGATTCCGTTTTGAAGATGGGCCATGTTTGACAAATCCGCTTACTATCTTGCTCTAATATCAAGATTCCAGGATATGGCATGATTTGATGCGCAGAGCAAAGCAAGTTTGAGGAATAGCCCACAGTCGATCCCATCATCAGAGGCTTATTGGAATGGGATAGCAATGCCTCGTTTGTCGACTGAACTAGGCCTACTCCTGAGATCGCGGCCAAGAACACATAAGGAATAACAAACCATCGGATCTTGTAAATATGAAACATCCCAAAGTTTTTTCGGCCCTAATAGAACCTAGCCTATCTAAACATCACTTAACCTATTATAAACTAACCAAGCCTTATCTAAATTAGCTTCGTTAGGTTAGGTTACGGTATGTTTAATTAGGTTACGTAATATTAGGTTAAAAAAAAATTGGGGATACCTGAACTTATAAAATCCTAACCTTCCTTCTGTATGCTGGAACCAGCTCTGATAAACAAGGCCAAGTTGGATATCATTTATCGGCCGGAAGTTCTCCTGCTTCAGGGTCAGGATTTAAATAGTCTTAAATCTTTCCATGAGCCATCTCAGGTGTATTAACCCCTTCTGTATGTAATTTAAGTGCATTATTTTTACGTTTATTTCTCGAGTGCAGAGATACTTTCAGGTTTTTTAAGTCTTAACAAACAAGAATCCTCTTAATTTAAGTCTGCACACTGTATTTAATTTCTGGAAGACTTGTTGCTGTTTTAGGTTTCTGTGGACAGTCTGAAATGTGTAGTCCATAAGATGATATATTGTTAGGAGTTTGTGATTCAAGGTTCGGATCTAGGGTGTCTAACCTCTTTGATCTTATGTGCGAGAATCGGCCGAATAGTTATGATATTGCAATATAATTACTCGGATAACCTTGGGAGGATTTTGGCAATTATATCATTCAGAAGAGAATGTAAAACAACATAAGTAATTCAAACTTCGTTAGAATCGGACGAAGAGTTACATTGTTATTACAAAAACAAAAATATAGCAAACGGGAACCGACCGACCGAACGACCGACCGAACGACCGACCGACCGAAATGTTGAGTTGACCGCGACTAAAAATACGAAATCCTAGTGCTTTGTTATTTTGTGAAGAAAACTTTCAACCTTTTGTTGAATATGATTTCTTTAATTGTTGGACAATTATTTATGAATGGTCCACACATAAACTTCTGGGAGCTGGGTTGTTTATTGTCCTATTCTTATTTTCTGGACACTTGGTTGTGGATTTTTCTTGCCTTATTTGCTGTGGAGGCTTTTTCTTGGATTGTCATTTCATTAATTACTGGATTAGCCTTGGAGCTTTTTGTGGATTTTTATTGTCTTAATCCGAGGACGTTAATTTTTAGATGGTTTTTGCCTTAATTTTTGAGCGCCTGATAGTTTTTGTGCTTAAAATGCTTTAAGCTTTTGGGCTTGTGCTCACCCTTTATTTGTGCTTATTTTGTTTTTGTTTTGTTTTGTATTTTACCTTAATTCCTCGACGCTTGTTGTTTTGGTCATTCCCTTTGTCATTGCCTTGCCTTACCAAATGAGGGGCCTTAATTGCGGCGCCTCATTTTTCGCGATACTGCAATAAGTAGTTTGCTTTGTTATTTCTACTAAATTTTTTAAAAATCTTCTTTTCCGGTCGTTATTAGATTAAACCTTTGCAATTTTATATTCATATATAACTTTGTTAGAATTTTGTTTACTTGCTTCCTGTTACTTCATTAGGGTAATTTTAAAGCAATTAGGGCATAAATCATTACTCAAAAACTGGTGTTCTGCTAATATTTTGGGGGCGATTCGAATTTGATTTCAACTTCCTACCTTGTCTAACATTGACACTCTGACTGTCATCCAAGTGATCCCCTTTCGATTACGGTCCCAAGGAAATTCATAGGTACGAGAGTTTGGGGGGGAATTGCAACCCCGAGGAGCACGATGGGGTTTCTAGTTGACTGGCCATGACAAACTAGGGTACTGTGGGGGCACTTATTTACCAGGTCCTCGATGGTTTCTGTCTAGTTGACCTAAGAGTAACATGATTTGCATCATTATATTTGACTGGCAAGAAAGTCTTGGCCTACTGCAAATTTTAAATAACCACGAGGAGTCGGCAGTATTTATCACATGGAGAAATAACTACTCAACCTATAAAGGAATCTTGTGCCCTACATAACAGAAGAAGAACAAAACCAAATCCCAAGGGAACGACCAATCAACAACGGGAGCACGATACCCACTATCAGTAAGACGGGGGTAACAATACAGACAAAATCATGACTCTTAACTGCATCAATGCGAATCTGAGAGTAGCAGGGTTAAGACGGATTGAATCAAATAGTGAATATGCAGCAATTTGTCTACAGCAATGTAGATTTTAAAATTTTAGTATTGGAAGAAGCTAAGATCGACTTCAATAAAGGGACCTGGAGTTAAGTGTAATGCCTAAAATTATGACGCAGATAACATTCGTCTGCAAATATTGGATTCATTCGTCACGGTAAACAGAAAACCATGGATGAAATAGAAAGAAAGTAAATTGGGCCAATGTTAAGCATGTAATAAAGTTTGGGATCATCTTCAAAGTCTCAGAAATGGCAAAAGGCACTAGGCCAATGGAGCACAAATCAGTTGATACTGAGTGTCAAACGGTAGTGATTGCATTTGAGAGCACCAAAGGACATCCTTTGAATGATGTAACGGAATTCGCAGACATTTCTACGCGTACGTGCAAACGGGGCCTGCACTGGCGAAATTCAAGGTTAACAGCAAACTCCCGACAGGCGATACTGAGGCACTGGAACCGCTAGACTCTTTCACGGCTTGTGGTTAAAAATAATTTCGCTTCAATGCAGCAATTGTTGCGAAACATCAACGCCGTTCCTTTGGCACTCATTACTGAAAGAAGACTCGGTATGAAACTGCATAGCATTAACATATGGAGATGAGTTGCACGTAAGGGCCCTTTGCTCACTTAGGCCGGTAAATTTATCCGTGTAGGGTAGCCGAGAAGACAAAAACAGTGTTCCATGATGGAATGGAAACGCGGTATTTGATCAGATGAATCACGTTTCTGCATGACTGATATGATTAAAATTCTGAAGTAGTCACGCCACACATCTTGATTGACTTGCAAAATCACCAGATCTGAACCCCATCTAAAATTTATGACTAACTCGAACAACGTGTGAAACGCAAGGGACTACATCCAGGCAATCTGACCGAATTCCACAAATCTTTGATGCAAGACTGGCAGAACCAGGATGTCTCCGAAATCCTTATCTATTCTTTGGCAGATCGAATCGCAGCTGTTATTTAGGCTTTATGTTTTATTACATTCTATTACGTACTTTACCTTCTTAGCTGACATACCTTTTATCTGGTGAGCTTATATCAGCATCCCCAATAGAGATAAACACAAAAAGTAAGAGAAACTACAATAAAGCTAACTAAAGCCAATAAATCATATCGGCAGAAGACCAAAATTAATAAACGAATAATTAGTTAAAAATGGTCAGTACTCTCCAAAACGTAGATCCTAAACACATCCTCGAAAATGGAATATAAAACTTTGCCACCTTCCTTCTGTCCTCCAGAGATGGATGATAGGACAGGCTGAATTAAGATCATCAACAGAATAATAACATAGGGAGGGAAACTACACTGCATGAAAGAAGGAAAAACGCTTAGCAAACATAAATGCCCACATGAATAACTACAGAAAACGCAAACAAGTTAAATGGAATTATCAATAGCTTGGATCAGGAAATGTACCTCACATGATTCTAGAACAAAATAGAAAACGGAAATCATAGAAAATGCTGCCACAGACACAAAGTAAACGGATATAGAAACACTATCGAGGAGACACAAACATTAATTTACATATGAAAAGAAGAAATCGCAGATTATGATGTGCAATTTGAAACTGAAGTAAATGACTAGCTTAAGAACAAATTTCCTAACCTACCCACTCAGAGTACTAACAACGATGCAGGAGTTTCTAGACTCGTAAAGAAGCTAATTAACTAAAGCGGAGGTCAAGGAAACCAGAAATTTGGTCCAACCGAAAGCAGCAGGAATATCTGGACAACTAAATAAAACTACTTCTAGCTTTGGAAAAAGAAATATAACCGTTTACAAAATTATTCCACGCCGTCATAATATTAAAGAATTACCAAATCTTCACCCTAACTGAAAGCATAAGCCAAGGAAACTGCATCTTTCCAATAGTATAATCCTTCTTCACATATGACCAGCCAAAGCCCATTTACTCCTAACAAAAGAGATGACGGAACCCGCATAATTAAATTCCCCAAACAGATCAAGGAAACCTTTGCCTTAAGAAAAAAGAGGGGAAATAGAGCAATTTAACCAGTATGCAAGTAAATAGAGGAGTAAAACCTTCAAAAACAAGTTCAATATAGTTCGAATTAATTAGAGAAGAATAAGACCAATAGAAAGAAGAGGCTGAAACTATCTATAGACCACAAATTTCAACATTTTGGGCTTAAAAATAACTACCAAAGAAAACATTGTACATGAGTCAGCATGAGTAACACAGGGTAGGAATCTCCTTAGCAAAAGCCATAGCTGTAAAATTGCTCAAACCGAACACTGCCGATGAACACTTTAAAACCTGAAATCTCTAGCTGTAAACTATAAAGAACAAGGCTACCAGAATCATTGCAAATAAAATAAGAGAAATGATCCACGAAAAATGACTGCACGAAGCGCAAAACTAAAACCAACTAATCTGGTACTCCAAGATGGTGCTAAGAAATTATGGTAAAAAATATCTGAATTAAAAAAAAAAGAAAATATGAGAAATCGATCAATTGAAGACTTCAGGAAAGCTAAAACTACAGCCTTCGCCCAAATTATGGGGCAGGTATAAAAAAATAGAGAATACAAATGAAACTCCTTCACCTAATAATTGAAAACAATATAATAAATAGTCGAGTAGATCCCATCTATAATTAGTATTTTATATATTGTCCCTTTTCTTTAAAACCGCTTTAATGCGTTTTTGGATATTGTTTATAAGTGGTTGGGGCAACCTTCTGCCATTCAATGTGGGATACTAACTTTTATTCCTATTTTTCCGTGATCATCTTATTGTTAAATCAAAAGTGGTATTTTTTTGTTAAAAATCTCTCCAAAGAAACAGATTCCTGATGCTCAAAGAACTCAAATCATTGTATTGTCCAGAGAGGGATTATTCCAAGTCAAAATTGCAAACGATTAAGAACCGGTGTCCAAACAACTATCTTAAGGTACAATAAGACTAATTCTTTCAAAATCCGTGATGATCAAGGTCGCTAAAGGTGTAGAACTCTGAGGGAAGAGAGGTTGCTAAAAAAGACATCTCTGGTCGATAGGAATAAAAACTCTTCTGATGTGGCTGCTGAGTTTCAGGCAGCAACAATCCAAGAGATATAAGGAAGCACAGCGAGAAGAGGGTTATTTGAAGCTGTGCTCAAAGGATGTAAGGCTAGAAATAAACCGTGGCATTCTCAGATGAACAAGAAGAAGTGATTGTCTTAGGCAAAAGAGCATGAACATTAGACTGTTGATGATTGGGCTAAAGTTTTTTGGTCCGATGAAACAAATTTGAAGTAGGTTCTCCACATTAGTTTTGACCAATTTATTACGCTTGTCCACATTTTTATTCAATACCAAAAATGATTTGTAAAATTTGTATTTTTCCTCAGATCTTTGGAACCCCTGGAGCGGTTTATGTTCGTCTAAGAGTTGGTGAAACTTATGATCAAATTTGGAGGTGGCAGTGTAATTGTTTAAGGCTGCATGTTGTCTTCAGGTGCAGGATTGTTGTTAACTTGTGAGGGCAGAATGAATTTCAACACTTACACCATCATGTTAGATCAGGCTTACCAACCTTCCTTGGGTAAAACTTTCAATGATGACATACCAGATGGTGTAATCTTCCAACAAATTAATACTCCATGCTACACATCTAGAGTCTCAAGGGGTTGGTTTGAAAAGAAAGTGGTGACGTTGATGGACTGGTCTCCTCAATCTCCAACCCTCAACCCCATTTAACATTTGTGATCACACTTGGGCATAAGAGTAATGGTGCACAAATGTTCTTTAAAAAGTGAATTAATAACCAAAATTCAAGAAGATTGGCAAGAAAATTGAGCCAACCACGTGTGACAACTTACTCTCAAGTACGCATAAACGAATAAAAGCAGTTATAAAAGCAAACAGACACCGCATTAAATATTAATTAATGATAGAATATACGAAAAAATCTCAATTTGTATTATTTCAAGTAAGAAATAAATAAGTTTCAATCATATTTTCCCTTTTTCATACCTGTCCCATAATTTTGGCTAAGGCTGTATATTGCCGAGCAACCTACGAATATTGAAAAAGAGGAAATGTCTATATAGAAAATTAAATCAAAAGACAAAACTAAAAATACAAGGTCATTATAAACTTAGGGATTGACAAGCCAAATAAAGCAGTTGAAAACAATTCTGCAACAAGAAAAAGAAACAATATTAAATAATAATTTAGGAATTACAAATAACACTGGTCAACAATTTTTGAAAAGTTGTGTGATTCATAAATGAGATTAGTTAATCCTTGTGTATTTTCATGCACTAAATCCAAATACCACTTTGAAAAATGCTTATTTTATATATGTTTTAAAGATACGCGGCATGTAATATTTGATTATTTTATTATAACCTAGAATATATGTATGTCGTAGAATGGACTCTCAACGATATACCATATATGACTATTCGTTGAGGGAACTTATTCAATTATATTTAGAGTGCGTGGTGTCTGGTCGACCGAGGTTATTTATCTTCAATATGCTTAAGAAGTGGAACTGAGCTCAAGAATAATAATATGGCTATCATTAATAAAATAGAGTTTTATTAATATAAACTATCAACAACACACAAAACGGAAAATATTGACATAAACAGAGAATGGAAAGGGTCGTGGGGAATCTAGCTAATCCGAGGATTAAGATTTGGAAAAGATTTAAAAAGGTAAAACAAATAAAAATTAAAGGGATGGGATGGTTCGCTAAATCATTTAAAGCACATGATAGGGTTGACAAAAGGGTTAAGTACTCAAAGGTAACGTTCAGCTTACGTAATTAGACTTGTTGTGCAGAGGAAGGCGACGTGAAGCCATCTTCGGGCCGCTGGCGAGTTCCAGCCGAAGGAGGGGCGGGAATTAAATGATCCTGACGTGGCGTGTTGGGAATGAGAACCGATTCTTGGCGAACGGGCTTAAAGAACAATGGCTGTTCTACGTTGTTCTCTTCTGAACAACAGGGGGGGGGTAAGACCGTCTCTTGTCTACGGGCTCAAAGAACAATAGCTGTTCTAATGTTGTTCTTTTTCTGAACAACAGGGGGGAAGGGTGAAAACCGTTTCTTGTCTACGGGCTCAAAGAACAATGGCTGTTCTAATGTTGTTCTCTTTCTGAACAACAGAGAAGAAGGGTGAGAACCGTTTTTTGTCAACGGGCTCAAAGAACAATGGCTGTTCTAACGTTGTTCTCTTTCTGAACAACAGGGTAAGCCTTGTGGACTTGGCACCATGAAGGCTCGAACCTTGGCATTCAAGGGATATTGTCCTCTTCTGGACAAATGATGGTGGATCTCGAGGTAGAGGGCCCTTTGCTGCACAAGGTGAGACTGGACCGTAGAGATGTCTCGCGAAGAAAATCTGGATCTCGAATCTGCTCTTAGTGGTAAAGTTTCCGTATAAATAGTCGCGACATCCCCTTGGCGTAGGGGACAATGGAGTTGGGGCTTCGAGCGAATGCACAGCCGCGCCTGAGAACAATACCATATCTGCCCATAAGCCTACTTAATCTGGCGAGGTAGAAGCATGGGGCAAAACTGGGGAAGATAAACCTCCTTGGTTAAACATTGACTCAGGTGGCGGCTATAATGCGCCCGGATTCAAGGCGAAGATGCAGGTGGGTATCATCGTGTTTCTAAAAACATATGATAACGGTTGAAATTAAGCGGCCTCAAACCGTTCTATCACAATGTAATTATGTTTTAAACTCTAATCCATATCCAATCTTTGCCTTAGTGAGCTGAAGAATAATTTTTTGCCAATCTCCAGCAATAGTCTTCAATAATTATTGTGGTTTATTTACCCTGGTACTGTTATTTCATGGTTGGAATATGTTAGTGAAACCTTTCACCATGTTCGTCACTAAATGCCTCCATAGTTTGCTGGAAAAGAGTCTAAATGCGAGTCCAAAATGTAGATTTAAGTGACATGTTACATCTCATGTTCTTGTAAGCCTTGATGAGGATTTCGACTAATTCTTCATAGTTTCTTTCCCTTCTGTTTCTGAGGTGGCCAGTCTCTCTTGATATGGTGGGAACCTCTTGTACGGCTGGCCCATTCACATAGAAAGCAGCAGTATTTGGTGTATCGGTTATGCTAACCCATCACAGGGGCAACAACCTTTAAGTCACCACAGAGCTGCCATTAATATTCATTATATATTATGCAATGCAACATATGCTTTATATTCTTATAAGTTTCTTTCATATGTGGTGCATACATAAGATTTTGTGTTTCGCAGCTCGATGAGAGTATATAAAGGTCTGCATCTTTCTTCTCTTCATTTCGGTATCAATGACTGCACCTGCTTTGGCGGTTGTTTGTACAGCTTTGGACTTCTTCAGAAGCTTGGTAAAAAGATTTGGATAGGTATCGCAAGAGGCGTGTAAGTCTTTATGCGTGTGAGGAACTCTTGAATTCGTTTTAAATATAGCCCTTGACAAGCACTATATATTATTGTTTACATGATCAAATGTATATTATTATTTATGTGACACAATTTTATATATAATTATTTATATGACCATGTTATATATTTTTATTTTATTACATTGGCAAAATTATGTGTGTGCTCATTTGACACCTTCATAGGACTTATATGACACTCGTCTGTGAGGCTTGATTCTCAATCCTATTTCATCTTGCAATGTAGCATTACAATGTGAATACTGCAATTACTCTGTTTTTAAGAAAGCTTTCTTTCATAACTTTAGATTTTGATTTTAAAATTAGCAGAGAATTTTAAAACACAAGATTGGAGCTATTCATTATTTTAAATGTTCACTCAGCATGAATAGAAAATGCCAAAATTACCTTAATTGGTTTTGCTATGTATTTTATGTATTTGGCAAAGTTGCGCTGCCTGGGCAGCAATTGAACATCACACCATTTCTAAAGACCCTCTGTCTATCATGATTATTTTTGCATGCTCACCTATGCTATCGAACATTGTCGAATACTTCATGAAAGCTTGTATCTAGGTAAATTCCGTGATGATAAAAAATGAGGACAACTTTGAAACATTCGGTCTGTTATCATTTAGTTTCAAAGAACTAAAACCATTAACACAAGCGCAGCTCAATGATTTTGCAGAAGATTTAGGACTATCAAAAGAGACTCTCAGATCCTTAGCTTTCGTCTTAGAGATAACAATTTATTGACAACAGAAAAAATATATTAAGAATTTAGGAACTCCTTTTTTCATCATGATATTACATTTTGGTGTACTTCTCGGAAATTATAGGTTTGATCGAATCTTTCAGATTTGTGTAACAACCATTTCAAGGAACCCATAAAGAAAATCATCAGGAAGAAGTCTCAAAGCTGTGGTCATAAGTAATGATAACAATCTTGCTTGTTTTCCAGTTGGTCAATCTATCCATTTGTCTGAAAATAATTATAAACCTAAGTTTGATGAAAGATCTCTTGAAAGCAAAGAATAAAAAGAAACCCAGTTTTTTTTACATTTAGAAGAAGTTTGCGCATATAAGTGATGCAAAGTTGAATGCGGGTATTTTTTATGCACATGAATTTGAAGATTAATGAATAATCGAATGTTTGAGAAAACTTTGGATGAAAATGTATATAAAGTTAGGATGGCATAATAAATAAATTGTGAATAACTTTCTCGTAAACCAACGAAGTCCCGTTAGTAGTCCCTTGGAAAGCTTCCATACAACGTGAACTATTATGTCCCTAAAATTGCATTTTTGAACTTAATTTGGATAAATTCCAGAAGACTGTGGGAAATACAGATGAGTACAAGAAAAAGGTTCCGTCACTATATCTGGAGAATGGAAGAAAGTATCAATGTCGCCGGAATATCATCACGATGGCCGATTGCTTTTAGTGTAGTAAAGGGATGAACCTGGAGCCAGATATTAATGAAAACAACTTAAGTGGTCTTTTCTTTCTAATTAATAGTCCCATATATGTTTTATTATAATAAAAGGTTCTACTGCATTTTCTTCAATTTCAGTTTTGTTTTTTACCTACTGGTCAATTTTGTAGCTCCATGTATTTACCTGTAAACATATGACAGAGATGAACATTATAATGGGTATTACCCATATCTCCCATAGAAGAAAAATTAACCTGATAAATAAAAACAATTATCAGTTTCGCCTTTCACGGGGTCAATTTATATGAAATCAGTTGATTTCAAACGCACTCCACGCATGACTTTTTATATGAGCAGGCAGTGATATAATAGCACTTTCCATTATAAAGAGAGAAAATATTTTTCTTCCTGAATCTTTTGATATTGAGGATTCAGTCATCCACGATCCTTCCAAAGGATTAATGTTTTGGGTGGAGAGCGAATCTTAAGAATGTATCCGATCATCCATTTCCAGTATATCACAAAAACCTTTGTTTGTCTCTTAATATATCCACTCATCGTTGACCTAGAAGGAAGTGCTCTCAAATATCGCGTGTCCTAATACTTGATTCATGCTCCTGCCTCTCATTTAATGGCGCATGTTCTAGGACTTCTTTCACTAAATTCGCCAGATAGCCCCTTGAAAAAAAAATAAAAAAATCTCACTAAATTCCACAACCTGACATTGCGATACGTACCCCGTCTTTCACGCACAGTTAAGGAAATCTATCGCATACTTCCTCCACTTAAACTCCACAAGTGTGGGAGAAAACAAGTTAGACACGCAACTAAACACTACATTCAAACAACTGTCCCGCCAGTTTCCTCCAGACCTCGTCGCCTGCCATCTCGTACACTGCCAACCAACACGCGCGATAAATGAGCAATCATAAACGCATAACTTCCACAATATGGAGGACTTATGTTTGTAAATTCCGACAAACGTAGCACTGTTCTCTCCAGCCGTTTTTCACTAGGAAGTACTAAATAGATTCAAAATAACTGGGAGGTGAAAATAAATGGCAATAGATGATAAACGGGAAGTTTTGACATAAGGGGTATGAGAATGATTAATTTAAATTAAACCAATGTAGTTTCGACTTGCGTGAGGTTATGGTGGGTAGGAGACCTGGCATTACTATTAATATGAATGCCTGAACCAAAATGAGCAATTAACTAGGGTTGATAAACTAGGCACTAAATTTTAACTTTTTGTTTGTTAAAGACATGTGAATAAGTGTTTCTAATTAGTTCGAGGGCGCTGAATCCGAATTTGAAAACCTAAAATTCTCTATCACGTGTAGATTTTTTATAATCCCCCCCCCCTCCTTTCGCTATTTGTTCCGATTAATAAATAAAAAAATCCTTTTTTTTGTAATTGTATAATTTTTAAGCAAATAGATTTTAAGTGGGAGACCTTTCTTCTTTATTCTGGCTTAGGACAGACAATGTACATTACTGGCGAAGTTACCCCCCCCTCCCTCCGAATTTATAAGGATTGTATTGTATTAATTAAGTTTGTTATGCACTTAAAGTTTAAAGAAACTTTGCTGTAGCCTTCTCGTTTTTTTTGTGAGACATTAAAGTTTTTTTTTGTAAAGACCAGCAATAATCCCCCATCATATTTGGATTAAACTTTCATCATATTTGGATTAAATTTTCCTTGGTACCTCGTCTCCATAACCAAAATTTGTTGATTACATCCTATCTTTTTATAGGCTTCCAGCATATTGTTTAATTTTTCTCGGTAATTTGGATATTTAAAATTGCCGACAGAAGTTTTCAGTGACTTTCACAAAGGATGTCCATGCTTTGCCTTCCTTTTCATTGAGACACAAAGTGAAGGAATCATCAGAAAAAACTCTGTGAATTTGTGCTAAACATTATGTTTGCCAACAATGTGTTCTTCTCTGGCTGGCCATTCTCGCTTTTTATAGTGATTCTTATCATCTCTGATATCCCATAGACATAAAAAGCACATGTACTTGTGTAACCCAACTGTAACCAAAGAAGAAGTGATACAACTTTCAAAAATCACAACAGATGCTCCAGTTATGCTCTTTGTACTCAATAAGTTTCAGCAATAGTTGCATTGATGAATATGTTTCTTGAACATCTGTAGCGTGTGCTACAAGAATTGCAGCTTATTCATTCCCATTGTGCAGCAGAACAGCTTTAAGACTTACCTTACTAGAGTCAATGAAAAGTATCCACTCATTAGGATCTTAGTCACAGCCAATTTCCTGCATTGGGCCATTAATATTGTTGCAGTAACATACAGTATTTTCTTGTGAATAAAATTTTGAAAACTTCTGGTGACGATCTCGAAAGAAAGATACCCTGACATCTGGAAGGAGAAGATTTCTTTTTTCTAATCTGGAGGCAAGTAACTCAGCCTTTTCTTTACTCAGATCTAAATCTCGTACCAAGTCGTTTAAACTTTCTTGGCAAAATAAATCTGTTTCTGTATCTTGATCAATTGGAACATATGTTTGATCTTCTTCATTTTTCTAGAGATCAATGTAAAATCATCATCTGAACTAAAATATTCACTTATTGTAGTAGGTGGCTTCGATACTGGAGTAGATTCATCATGTGGTTTCAACGTTGATCGGCAATTTGGGTAAACAATTTTAGATTTGTTTTTCTTTGAAAATCCAGCCACATTTGTTAGGCAGAAATAACAATCATCAAAGTTATTTGAGGACTCACACATATCATGGGAACAGCAAATGGCATTGCCTTCCTCTTCCCATTTAACTAAGCTGTCAACATTGTGTTACACTGCGTGCAGTCAGAAATATGAACACGACAATGCAGTGGGTAACCTTAGGAGATAAAGGCAAATAAACAAAACGTTTAAACCCACAAAATATCATCTTTCCAAATTAATATTTTAAATTTACCTTATTTTTACAAAGATTAAAAAGTATTATTAGCATAATTTCAAGAAATTAATGTAATTTTGAAAAGACAAAATAATACGCTTCTTAAAGTAGTTAAAATTATTCGAAATTTGCTGAAAGTTATTTGAACATAAATTTAGTGATCCTTTTGGTCATTTTAATGTGTAATAATTTCTAGGCCAACAATACCAAGGCTAATTTAAGCAAGACCCTCTTGCTTTTAAAGTTAACAATGCCAAGGTCATTTTAAGGTAGGAATGCCTGGTATTTAAAGTTTTACAATGCCAAGGCCATTTTAAGCTAACAATGCCTAGGCCTTTTAAGTTAACAATGCCTAGAATATCTCAAACTAGCAATGCTTAGGCCTTTTTTTAAGTTTACACTGCCAAGGCAATTTTAAACTAAGAATGACTAAGCCTTTGTTAAGCTACAATAAAATGATGATTGGTTGCCACATGAAATGTTGGAAGGGCATTGGCTATAAATGCCCTTGATCCATTTCTAGAAAAATATATTCCGAGAGATGAAAAGTCTGTTCTTAACTTTAATATAGGCTGGCAGTCACCAGAAGAGACCTTTTAATTTTAAAATATCAAGATATTAGCGGATAAAACAATAGATTGTTCTAAAAGAGGTTATTCTTACTTATAGATGTCCTCTCCAACAGTAGAAGTATATGCCTTGAATTTGAGAGATGTGAACGTGTTCATTATGCACTCCTCTATAATATGCAAACAATTACTGTAGACCTAAGTATTTGTTAAAAAAAATTGCGGTGTTTAAAGCAAGTTCTTTAACAAAGAGTATTCGTAAATGAGTATAGAAAAACAAAACGCTACAATTGAAATGATCTTGCGTTATTGGGATTGTTTATTTCAAAATAATATTTTGACAAATCGTCATTTTTATCAGACAAAATCATTTGAGTATAAGTAAGGAAATACTCAAGCCGAAATGTATGGTTAAACAGAGACGAATGTCCCAAATGTTAAGATGTTATTTTCAACCAAGAACTGGTATATTGCTTCAGACTTTGTCACGGATGCACCATTATACTGAAAAATATACTTATCCCGAAATGTGTCGAGAATTATTGCAAAAAAAGCTGATGAAGCCCGTTTTGTTACTATTTTGAGTTCATAGCAATGGAATTGAGCAAAATTGTTAGGGCTCCAGTTGTCTTAGATGAGAAACAGCCTAAGAAATGGAGAATCTCCGAATGCTTTACCTTAGGGAAGACACAAGGTTCGTGAAAGCGCTTCCCCTCTTTTCATGCTAATGACTGATCTTTCAAAAGCTCAAAATAAGCGGAAAGATGCTTTATAGGAGAATATCAATGTGCCCCATTCTTGAACAGTCCATTATTTATATTTCATACAAAGGTTGAGCCTATACGCATGATTTTTCTTGGAGGCATCCTTGAGCTACGTCCTTAACAGGAGGCTATCTTGGGCGCTCAGAAAATCCTTCTTAGGAGTGTAACCACTCTTTATAAAGTAATACGTTTAAAAACTATCAGCATACATTTCAGTCAACTATGGTGAAGAGCAGCTATGGTTGCACGCTTTTCTTTGTTTTAGATTCATTTCTGAAATTATAAATGATTACATTTTTTATTTTTATCTAAGTAGTTTAGGAAATAGATTATAATTTCATAAGATCATTCATTTAACTCATATTACTCATTATTTTACCCTATTGATCGAAAATCTGAAAGCTCCAACGACTGAAACGCACCCCCTAAAAAACAGGACCAGAGCACGATTTTGGATTAACCACGGAATATTCTGTCTTCTTATTTTTGAAATGCTGACTTTTTAATAAAGCGCTAAATTTTAAATAGTAGAATAATTATTCCCATCACTTAAATTTTAAAGACGAATAAAAAAAATAAATACATATATTAGTCTTAAAACTTTTGCCCATGGCACTATCTTGTGGTGGTGTATTCTAGCTGGGGCATTTTTGCTGAGGCATTCAAGCCAGAAATAAAAGCTCCGACGTCGTGATAATTTATCTTCTGCTTCAAGATGATATTTACTTGTTTCCAACTGTTCTCCTTTTGGCTCGTTCACTACAGATGATCCCTTAGGTCGCTATGTTACGTACCCCCTGTTTTCGTACCATCCTACTGATTACTGTTAGATGTAAAGGAATTGCCGGTTACAAAGAGATAAATCTTATTATGATTCGGTGTACTCTGCTTAAAATTTTCACTAATGACTTTTTAAATCTTCAGAGCGTGTTCATTTTCCTTTTCTTCTCAAATTTTTGCTCCGTGTTCCTTACACCCACAAGTGTAAGGAACACAATACTGGCATAATACTTTGTCATTATTTTTATTCTCATATCTTTTCTCCTGCCATAATTGGTTCTCTGCGTAGCGTAGTGTACTAACGGCATACTTTTAACTGTGATCAAAGCGGTGCTCGCTGCCTCAGTGAGCCTGGTTCGAATCGCTTTCCTGCACGGATTTTTTCGAAAAAAGGAAATAAATATAAATATTACTGCAAGGAAAAGTAATTCCGTTTTCTCTTTCAATGTTGTTTAATGGATATATATATATATATATATATATATATATATATATATATATATATATATATATACGTAGGTATTCTTGGGGCGAAGTTGGTTGAAGACCGTCAGTGAATGGGGAAATTATTATGAGTCCAATGGGGGTGGTTTATTATTAACTTTGCGGGGTCCTTTTTAAAGCAAATATTTCAGAGTGCAAGTTGGCCAAGGATTAACAGGTAGCTGGTACGCGTTGGGATTGCAAAAGAAAGACAATTACGAAAATATATCTTTACTGGAAACAAAATAATATTTAAATATACGCAGAGAACAAGTTCTCTGCGTAGCGTAGGGTACTAACGGCATACCTTTAACTGTGATCAAAGCGGTGCTCGCTGCCTCAGTGTGCCTGGTTCGAATCGCTTCCATGCACGGATTTTTTCGAAAAAAGGTAATAAATAAAAATATTACCCCAAGGAAAAATTATTCCGTTTTCTCTTTCAATGTGGTTTAATGGATTCATTTTCATCATTCTCTCGTGCTACTTTGAGAGAAATATACACATATATAGTCTCCCATCTTGCAAATGTATTTATATATTAAATGACTTCTTTCTTTAGGTGTTAAGGGGGGTGTATGGTTATTTTTGAGTATAAGGTGGATGTCCGTTTATTATTGTAATAGATTGTGAGTGATAGGTTGTTTTCGTTTTGGGTTAGTTTCACTCCTCTTTTTATGATTTCCTTGATTACTCTTTCGTCCTTTTTGTACGCTGTACTCATAATATATATATATATATATATATATATATGGGGAGATATATATATATATATATATATATATATATATATATATATATATAGTCTGGCCATTTCACGACAAGCATAAACTATATGTCAAATGAAAGCTAAAATGCCCATCGACACAATCAGGTTTGGTATAAAACAGTTACCCGACCATATCTCTTCGTCAATTTTTAATTAAGTTTATCCAGGTTATGAAGAAACGTGTTTGGCAAAGTTACAAAACAAATAATAAAAATCGAACGAAACGAAAACAATAAATCAAATGACTCGAACAAAGGAAATAACTCCTGACTATAAGCTGACAGCCGGCAGCGGACAATACTAAAGGATATAGAGAACAATAAAATCAGGAACATGGAAAAGAAGGGTTTGGTAAAAAATTTCTATCAGAAACTAATTGATTGCACAGGATAAAAGACACCTTAGCCCCCCACTCACTATCAGGAACAAGTAGTAGTACGACGAAAGATTTTGGAACAAAGAACGAAAGCACAATCGTACTACTTGTTCCTGAGGGAAAGCGGAGCGAGCGGTGGGGTATGGAGGGCATAGCCCCCCAATATAGTAACTCATAGCCAGGTTCGAAATCGGCTTCAAGTAACTAAACACATATACGAATAACTAAACGCATATACGAATATTATATATATATATATATATATATATATATATATATATATATATATACTTATATAAATTAGCAGCCGTGCAGCTTATCTTCAACTTTACCGAATTTTCCCCGCATTTGAGAGCAGAACAATCTAGATGTACGAACATGCGAGTTTCAAGTTTTTTAGTCCTGCTCACCTAAGAAACATTTTGTTTACAAAATGTTCAGAAATGAATGGATTTCAATGGCATAAACTTATAAAGCAATGGTTCAGTTCTACTACTTTTCAAAATGAACCAGGCAAAAGTTAAAAAACTACAGTAGAAGCCATATCGTGTTAACATTTAAAAAATAATTAAAAGATCGAAAACACCCGAGAGGGACTCGAATGCTTCACTAAATCAGCCCCAAGACCAAGTATGTTTTAGATGTAATATGGTATACACAATAATCTACGTTTGTTTGAACCATGAATCGCTATATTTCCTTCAAGAAGATAAAAAGTCTTGATTCGGTTACCACATCATCAGTACTAAATATTAAAAGATACCTACATTAAATACTCTCCTGCACATTTTTACTTATCTACTGAGGCATCATCCCTCGTTATTTAGGCAGTGTCCATTCTGTAGAAAAATATAAATTAAAAGGAGCAAGACAGCGAAATTCCATTTCCCTCGTTAAGTGTTTAATGCTGTGTTTGATGAGATTTTCAGGTCTTGGAATTAGCAAAAGGAATTCATAAGTAATGCGAGAAATATAAGCCTAAGCCTAAGTATTCCATCAGTTGGACTACAAATAAACATTTTAAAGAGGAAAATTATGAGCGAGAATTTTACAGAAAATATAGCTACGAAACTGTAAGATCAAATCTTTTGTTCGGGTACAAGAATACGTGTACTTAGGATAAGTTGTAATTTTTTGTGGTAGTATGAAAACAAAATGAGCAAAAGTATAAATCTTTGACTTTCCTCTGTGCTAAAAAGGCAAAGTAGTTAAATCATACTACCAGTTGCACTGCAGCAAGTAAAACTTGGACAAGAAAAAAAACTGGGTGATATTGTAGCATAATTCCTAAAAGTAGGCTGAATTCCTACCATAAATATTTAATTAAATATGATAGGCGATGCAAGAGAAAAGGATGCCAGAGTGTTCGCTCAGAAGAACAGGCAATACCTCTTTCACATATACTTGATATACATAAATAGGAAACTGAACTGATAATTGAGTGGAAAAGATTAAAAATCTTACTGGAATGACTATTCACATTGTGAGTGAGTGGTTTAATTCCTGAAATTAATTAAGGAAATGGCGATTAGATCTACGATACCCTGCAGATGAATGGCCTGCCTATCATTGGCTTTCACAACTTAGATTTAATCATCACACAGTGAACCTTGAAGAAATTTATATGCCATGCTCAGCAAATAGAAAGAAATTGGTTGGAGAGCAAAATATATATATTGAAGAGGAAGCGAAGAGTGCCGCCAACCTGTCACCTGCATGGAAATTTACATGAAGGTTGCTGGAGAGCTTCAACACTAAAAGATGGGGATCTGTTTTTAGAAAAGTTGCAAGACATATAAATCCTATATACTAAATATAGTATTATTTTGCTATATTTTTTAAAAAAATTATTATTACTCATCATTGCCACATATGTATATATTAAATAAATAAATGTGCAGAAATATTTTTTTCAGACATTTTATCATGTGCTTTAAAGTAGCATTCATACTACAGTAAAGGCTTACTGGTAGGAATCATACTACAGTAGCACCAAACAAATGTTCAGAAGATGAAGGCAATACAAAGAAACATAAAACGATACAGGTTAGATATAACCCGCAAAGACGACAATACCAGAAAATATTTTAATAAAAAAGATGAAAGTTGAAGAATGGAAATGAGCAGAAGAAAAATGCTACTAAGATTTTCAGAAGAAGGACGATAGAAATCCTAAGTTGGACATCTTTATAAATAAAGATGTCCGGCGCTTAAACTAATGTGGAAAGCTAGAGCAATTAAACAATTTGACAAGAATAAATTATAATTTTTATTCTTATAATTTCTACGCCTGTAAGGATCCAGAAAAGGGTGAAATATCGCATTAACCTTTCTCAAATAAATCAATTATCTTTATTTTTTATACGAATTCTAAGCTTAAAGAAAGAGTCGTTCCAAAGGAAAGTTAGGTAACAAATTTTATTACTTGGGATCACATATACGGGATCACAAACCTTAACTTTAGATGTGATTAGCATTCTAAAACCAGTCTTTCATATTATCTATACATATCTATTCGCATATTGGAGTTTAGAAAATTTCTAAACTGAATATTTCATAATTCAATAACGAAAGTTTAGAAATAATCTAAAAATTAGAGATGATAAACAAAGACAAGTTTTAAGAAGACAAATGTGTTCAAATTTTAATTTTCAACTATAAAATAACTAAGCTGATATACTTTATTAAATAATCAAAATTTGGGGGCATTTTTTAAACTTTGAGAATGACAACGTTCGTTTGTATAATTATTCAAATTTTTAAAGAAAATGAAAATTTTTGAAAATCAATGATTATCAAATGTTTGAAATTTTTTTTAAACAAAAAAAATTACTAATGGTCAAATTCAATTATTTTTTATTATTAAAATTAAGGCAGGGTTATTTTTTTATGGTGATTTTGTATATTCGGAGATTTTATCAAAGTTTCTTTCAAAATAAATTTTCCATTTTAATATTTAGCCTTTATTTTAATCTTTAGCTGAGTCAATAGCTACTGGCCCCTAAAACCCAGTAACTTTAACTAAATTATTAGAGCAAATTTAAATCGGAAAAAAACAGCATTGCAAATTTTTTCCTTCGTATTTCAAAAGAATTCTGATCATTTTTTTCTTTCCTTTAAACTTTGAAAATAAGGAGTTATTTTACACAGAGTAAATTAGGAGAATTAGGAGATAGGTATTGAAAACCTTTTGAAAACTTTTGACCAATAGCCCGTTGCCAGAATAGGATAGGCCGCAGGCCACGGACCGAAGGTCTATCTGCCAAGAACAAACTCCTCCTGTAAGGAGGAGTACCGATCGTTCCGCTTGGCTCTATTATTATTAAATTTTCAATAACAAAAATAATAGATTTTTTTAACATCTCTAAATTAAGTTTACGTCTCCTAGTTCACACGCCTGAAGATTTCTACCATAACCTCACAAACATATTTTAATTTCTTATTATTTATACAGGATTATATATAAATTAAATTAAAATAAAATTAATTAAAATAAAACTTTCTATACAATCTTTTATATAAGTAAACAAGCTTTAGGATAAATTTTAGTGCCAGATTGTATTGAATAATCATAATTTTTATTTTATACTATGGAGGGGGTCTCGTCTAACTACTAATTCGACAGCTATTTTCTATCGGTTAGTAGCGAGAATACTACCGGCCATAATATTTCCCCCGAACACATCTTCACTTAAAGAGGTGCTGATCTTTTCTCTCACGTCTTTGAAATAAATAAATTTAGTACTAAACTAAGCACACTGATCACGAGGTTACCCTTTGGATAATTTGAATTAGTTATATTAAATTTCTTACACTCACCTCCCACTCTCCTCATTTTTCCGCCACACTGCGTCCATGCGTTATGTCTTCTCCATTCAACATGAGCTACGTTAGAGATGACGTCAAAAGAAGTGAAGAAATATGGGTGGATGTTGGATGCAGAAGGACAAGAAGATGAAGAGTGAGGCGAACGCTAACTTGAAGGACGATGGTCATATCTTTCAGGGCTGAAATTGCTGCTATAAACCAGAACAATTTCGACGACACTGGCCAATTTTGGAGGATTACCAGCCTTATGGAGTTGAGTGCCATTTTGTTCTTGGCAACTTTTCCAAAAGTCGAAATTGTTACTGATAGAGGTCTTATTTATTCTGATACAGGAAGATTAAGCCTTTCTGTATTATTCCAACACTTTCCTAGGTCAAAAGAGCTTTCTCCTGGTGTTGGAAATCCCTATATGTTGTCTTGTATATATTATTGTGTATTTAAATTTAAGGAGAATTAAAGCTGATATAAGGGCAACTAAAATATCCCTCTCCAAAGTGCTGAACAATGCACTTAAAAAAAACACTAAAGGTCTTAATGTTTCCTATTTACGGGAAACAACTAATGAGCTAAAAACTAATTTAACTAGGCTTAAAGAATTGCAAAAATCCCTGTTCCTTGGTATCTGTAACTTAGAAAGTGTTAGTCAGGAAGCCATTGATATAAAATTGGAAACTCTGTTCGAAAAGCAGTCAGAGTATAATGACCAAATCCTGATAGGAATCAGTAGCCTTACTTTATTTGAAATACTCTTGAGCACCAATATCTCTGAATACCCAAATGATAATATTCAAATTTGTGGTTTTCTTGGTAATGAGGTTTTGCAACATTTTTCTGTATTTGAATTACAAAATGTATTTGGTGGAAAAATGTTGCGTGTCACAAATCGATTTGTTCGGATTAAGTCTATTAAATCCCCCACCAAAAGAGATATGTTCCCAGTCAAGACCAGTTAAAAAAAGGAATGTTCCAACAAATAGTGAATACTCTATACCAGTTTATAATTAATCTTCTTGCTTAAATGAGAGTAAACATCTAAATGATACCTGTAAATCAGGTAAGTACAAAAAAAGCTCTTTTGACTCACCCTCTAAAAGTTGTATTCCTGATTAGGATCCTAGTGTACCTTTTGTAACCTGCAAAAGAACAATTTCCTTCAAGTCTACAACTAAATCTAGTTATAAAAACAAAAAATTAAGTAGCATGTTTATATTGCTAAACATTTCAGGTCTGCTCTTAACTTTGTCCTCAACCCGAAGGAGACTTACTTCTCTCCTTTAGCACGAATATTTACAGACTCTAACATAGATAGCAAAATTAATAATTTATTTTCCCTTGAAAGTATGGGGATTAAAGAAAGAATATCTCACTATGATGAAACGGAAATAGAGAAATTTAGAAAATCCATAACCTTAATTATGAATTGTCTAAAATAATAGCAAAAAAGTAGCTTATAAGAATGGAGCTTTAAATGAAAATTATTTTCAAATTTTTCAAGATAAAAACAGTTAGGAATTATAGAGGAAATACCTGAACTTCTAAATCTTTCCAAACACAAATGAATTCCCATAGACCGGTAATCCGGAATGATCCTTTGGTTTGCAATTCCAAGATCAGACCTATATTCAATGCATCATTTAGAGTGGGTAATTCTCCTTCTCTTAATGACTTGTTGAATGAATTATTAGGGCTTCTACTATATTTCAGAACAAATACCTATGTTTTATTGGCTGATATTGCCAAAATCTTTTGTAATATTAGACTAAACAAAAAGTCTGACAAGAACTGTTTCAGTTTTGTTTTATTTCACAATAACAAATATTAGCATTACCGTTATTACACTATTATTTTTGGCCTATTATCTTCACCATTTACTTTAAACTACATATATCATGCACCACCATGCCCTCCAATGTCAGAATTCTATTGTATGAGATATAATGTACAATAAATTTTATGTGAACAATTTGCTGTTCACCTCTAATTATAATAATAAAATGATAAGTTTTGGCAAAGAAGTTTCAAATACTATGGCAGAGGCAGGTTTCATGCTTAGGGAATGGAGTAAGAATAATAAAAATTGTTTTCACTGCTATGTCAGGTGAAAGCAGCGCGAGTTCATTGCCTGAAACAAAAGTTTTAGGTTATGTCTTTCACCCTGAATATGACAGTTTTTCATTGAAAATTACTAACTTGACCCTACTTCAACACTAAAAGACGAATTATCAGTGCAGTGTTACCTATTTATGACCCATTAGGATTTATTTCACCTACTCTAATGGAAGCTAAACATTTTTAAGAAAACTTCCAAAAGAAATTTTCCTGGGATGCAGCACACCCTCCTGAAATACATTCTGAATGGCAGAGCTATTGTAATAAATTTAATTATTGTATGCTTAATAGAATATCTATACAGAGGAACTTGGTGAATTTTTGAAAGCCTTGTTCTTTAGTAGTATTTACTGATGCTTCAAGGAAGCATATAGTTTTGTTATTTATTTTGTACAAAATAACAGTAGTAATTTCTTTTCAGCAAATTAAACTTACTCCTGTGCCTAATAAAACTCATCCTTCATTGGAATTGCTAGCTATTTATTTAGCCTTACAATGTGTTGTTAATATTCTATTTAAGAAAACTTTTGCAACAATGTCCGAAGTGTCACTTTTCTGACTGATAGTCAAGTAGCTTTATTATGGGTTCTGACCTAAAAGGTAGTGAAGGAAAATGTGTTTGTCAATAATAGAATTATTTATTTAAAAAAACTCTCTTGGACACTGGTCCAAGCTTAACATTTCCATATGTTCCTTCAGTGCATCACATTGCAGATGTTTTAACTAAACCTATCTCCTTATGGATTAGCCTTCCAGTAAAGGAGTGGCATAGAAGACAACTTGGGTGCTTACCAGTACCTTATAACTCTTGGGACAGCCCTGTCGAGGAACAGTCTGCTCCTATAGTGCTTCGAGTAGGAAAGATCGCTGCAGTTATTGATGTAAATAAATTTTCATCTTATAGCAAACTTGTGGGGGTAACCACCAAAGTATTCAAAGCTGAAAACTTTTAAGCATGAACTTGTAGTCATGACTGAAATTAGAAAACAAAGTTTGGAATATCTTATCAAATTAATGCAAGAGTCCTGTTTTTTCTCAAGAAATTGAGTTCTTAAAGCTAAATCCTTTATTTTATGAGAACTCTCCTAAACTTGTTTAAAATTTGAATTTATTTATTTATCTCAGTTTTGACGCTGTAAATCCCATAGTTGCGAGTAATGCGAATCATTTAACTAGGTTGCTCATCAAAAATTCTCATTTTATGTGCAAACAATTGGGAGTTGAATCAACCCTTAATCTTTTGAGACAAACTGAGTTTTGCATAATAAAAGCCAGACAAGCCACCAAAAGGCTAATTACAGACTGTGCACTAAATGCTCATTCAATGCTCCTCCCTCTGATGTTTTACCAAGAGAGGGTGCAATTCCTGAAACCCTTTTATCATAGTGGTGTAGATTATACTGGCCCTTCTTTCACTACAGATTCTTCTAAAATAAAGCGTAAAATGTACATTTTAATATTTACTTTCAGTGCATTAAGGAACTGTTCATGATATGTCTGTGGATCAATTTTTAATGGCATTTGTTATATTTTACAATAGATATAGTCTACCTAGAGATTTGTATACAGACAATGCAAAATCCTTTCCATCCAGGGCATAATAATTATCTAACTTAATAACTTCTGATCTCTTTCAGGATAAATTCCATAAATATAATCTAGTTCATAAGACTACTCCAGCTTACTCGCCTTGGTTTGATGCAAGCTGGGAGTGGTTAATAATAATTATTAAGCAATGTATTTACAAAACTTTCGCAGATTTAATATAAAAGAGTCTAATTTTGTTACCTCAATGTCGGATATCCAAACTGCAATCAATGACACTGGTCTGCGTTGTTTTCAAGGTCAAATATATTATACCTGATTTATGTTCAGTTTTTTCACTGAATCTGAAAATCATGCTCATTTTACCCAATCAGGTCAGGTTTTTGAGATGTGAGCACATACCCAAAACTCCTATATTTCCAAATATTTGTTGTGAATGAAACACATAATAGCAAATATTGGACCGATTTACTCACAGAAGTTTTACAGAATATTTTTAATAGATAGCATGAATAGTAGAATGCTCAAAATAAGCTACTCTTCAGTGACCTCCGATTGTACCGAGCAGACACCACATCCCTCTTAAGGCACCAACAGTAATCAGCCAGGAAGTTCACATCCCATTGGCCTTGGTAGCGTTCCTCCATGATGCGGATGTCTTGGTGAAAGCGCTCACCCTGTTCTTCACTGAAGTCTCCGCAATTTTTTGGAAAATAGTCCAGATGGGACCGAAGAAAGGGCATTTTCAATGACATACGCGCACCAGGTAATAGATAGCATGAATAGTAGAATGCTCAAAATAAGCTACTCTTCAGTGACCTCCGATTGTACCGAGCAGACACCACATCCCTCTTAAGGCACCAACAGTAATCAGCCAGGAAGTTCACATCCCATTGGCCTTGGTAGCGTTCCTCCATGATGCGGATGTCTTGGTGAAAGCGCTCACCCTGTTCTTCACTGAAGTCTCCGCAATTTTTTGGAAAATAGTCCAGATGGGACCGAAGAAAGGGCATTTTCAATGACATACGCGCACCAGGTTTGCGGAAATTCTTTATTAAGTCATCAACCATCTTCTGGAACTGAGAACCTCTGTGGTTACCTAGGAAGTTTGCAATGACTAACTTAAGGCACAGTTAGGGAAATAGTTCAGTAGGATTTAATGAATCCTCAAAACTAGAGTCTTTTATGAGTTCTCTTATCTGAGGCCCATCAAATATTCCCGCCTTAAGCTTCTCCATGCTGATTCGTTTGAACTTGTGTTGGAGGAAGGCAAATCCTCCACCTTACCTGCCCAATGCTTTTACAAAGTTCTTCATTAGGCCAGGTTTGATGTGTAGGGGTGGAAGTAACACCTTGCTCGGTTCAACCAGAGGGTGGAACCGAACATTGTGTGACCTGGGTTCTAAGCCTTGTCTTGACGGCCACTCTTGTCTGACATAATGCCTTGAGACTTCTGTTAGACGAGTCAATAAAAAGTCTTCATTCCATGGCAACATACTTCATACCCATTAATTTCATCAGTTCAGCAATATTGTTACAATAGATCAGTGAAGACACTTCATCAAGCATAAAGAATTTTCTGAATTTGCTCTCGCGTTCCCGATACCAATAGAACGTTGTTCCTGGGGCAAGTAGATGTTTCTCTCGAGGACGAGAACTCAGCAGCTGGGCAGACTCCTTAGATAGGTTCAGGTCTCGTGTCAAGTCGTTGAGTTCGGATTGGGTCAATGGCATCGATCGGTCGTCCTCTTCTGGCTCGTATGCACCACACTCACCTGTATCAGTCATGTCAGTAGATTCGGAATCAGAACTAGATTCCATGATGACATCCGGCTCAAGAACAGAAACATCTGGTCCATGGGGGATTGGCTTTATGGCAGAAGGAACATCAGGGTATTGAACATGGTGCTTGTTCTTGCGATTGATGCCTTTTAAATTTGCCATGCACAACTAGCAGTCGGTAACGTGATCTTTCCCTTCCCTTCACAACATTGGGACACCAAATGGCATACTCTTTCTTTTCCTATTCCTCCAATCCCGTAAGTTCTCCACACATATTTTTCAACAGATATGGGAGCAAATGCCTTATCCTGGTCCCCTAGTTTGACTCCAAAACAAGCGTAAAGGGCCTTCTTCACAAAATCCGTGATTTTTGCTTGACGGTCTGGAAGAACCACGTGTCCGCAGATGAAACAAAATTTGTTAGGATGGTTCTTGAACTTCTGATCCATCGTCTTGCACAACTAGACCTGAAAAGAGAAAGAATAACTAGTTATTTAAGGTAACACATGACCAGCTGTGGCAAAAACAAAGCCCATATACGCTTGGATGATAGCGCCATTTGGGAAAAATATGCTGTAATAAAAATCGAGTGTATCTTAGAAACCCGACCTGAAAAATGAAATGAATGGTATTTTTAATTCAGCACGCAAAAAGGATTCAAAATCAGTTGGGAAACCTTTGACCTTTGAAAAAAGTTTTGAAACGCAGGCCACTGTAATAGGCCCTTAACATCCTGACAAGGACAATAACTTAAAAGTTATCACTCCTAATATGCTAATGGTGAGGGTTATGAGGAGGAGATAAGAGAGTTTATTCAAATGCTTTAGAACTTGAAGATGTTATACTTGGGAAATTACAAATGGAATGGTATAACAATTATTTACTTTCATTGAGAGAAAAACATAGAGATTCATTTTGTATAAATAATCTTTATTCTAAATTCAAAGTTTTGCAAATGGGTTCAGTTGTTCTCATTAAACATGCCATTAAACCTAGACCATTTTGGAGTTTAGGAAAAATTATAGAACCGCTTCCTGGTGATGACAATTTAATACGAGTTTTAAAGTAGAAAAGACTGATAAAAGTACCATTGTTACTTCTATTACTAATCTTTATCCCTTAGAACTTGATTGTAATACTTACCTAGAAAACTCTGATAAAGCAGCATCATCTTCTTCACATAGTTTTTCTGTTTATCCTATTCCTGCAGGTTCTAAGGGAGATGGAGTGGAATTTTCACCAGCAATTTGCTTCTTGATTCCTCCCCTGAAGGTTCTGGGGATAAAGGGCAGCGGCAGCTTCCGGTCCGTAAAGTTGCTCAAAAAATCAAGGATTCTTTAAAACAGTGGGATAACTTCTGATGCTATTTAACTGTACATATATAATACTCATTAATGTTTAAACAAACTTACGTACATACATGTATCGTAAGCGAATATTTTATATATTTTTAAAAAAATCAACTTTAAGTTTCTTTGCTTTAACCATATCTTAAAACTTTACATACTTGTACACTTAAAAGTTTATATAACTTGTGTGTAAAAAAAGTGGAATGTAGAATTACTAAATATAAGGTGCACCTCTTATAAACTTTAAAAACTACATGTTACATTCTAAACTTATATATTTAAATTGTATAACTTTAAGCAATTATGTCTTTGAAAGTAAAATTAGTCAATTTTATTTACTAATTTATATTTGGGGGGGAGTGTTAGGATAATTTGATTTAATTATATTAAATTCCTTCCCACTTCCCCATTTTTCTGCCAAACTGCCTTCATTCTTTATGTTTTCTCCATTCAGCATGAGCCACGTTGGAGATGACATCAAAAAGAAGTGAAGAAGTATTGGAGGATGTTTTCTGCAGAAGGACAAGAAGAAGAAGAAGAGTGAAGCGAACGCTAACCTGAAGGACGATCGTCATATGTTTCGGGACTGAAATTGCTGCTATAAACCAGAACAATTTCGATGACCCTGGTCAATTTTGGAGGATTACAAGCCTGAGGGAGTTGAGTGCCCTTTTGTTCCTGCCAACTTTTCTAAAACATTCAGACGTAGTTATATAAAATCCCATTAATATCTTTTTATTTCAAAGTTCCAAATGCCTAGCTGTTCCCTCGTTTCTTCTCACATTTAACCAAAGCCAACTATCTCCTCATGTCCTAACCCTACTAATGGATCTATGTGACAGTGTCATTAAATCGAAGCTTTCCTCCAAAACAAAATGAAATCGCAAGACTAAAGCCAGGTACGCTAAAACAGAACAAAGAAGAGCGATAATTTCTATGTGTGGTATTATTTTCAAGGCTTACTTGTTTCCGATATTACAACCCCCAAAGTCATGAGGATATTTATCAAACAATTCTTAAGCCTTCCTTTCATGAATAGTCTCAATAAGGTGACTACACAAAAGGAGATAAACAATAAATAATGATTATGAAACTAAAACAATTCTGACACTTGAGTAAAATCAGAGAATTTAAAGTATAATCAAAAGTGTTGTTAACATTTTTGTATCAACATTCATTCGAAAGACAGATAATTCAGTTAGGAGCTTGGTCATAAATACGAGTAGCTCGATCTCCCTCCAATCATTAAATGATAGGGCGAATTCATGAGATTATAATAAGGAACTAGATTACTCGAACTCATGGCAAATAACATTATTGAATATTTCTTAATCTCATTTTATTAACAAACTTCAAATAGAGGAGGCATATTTTCCTTCTAGTTTATTCAATTTACTGCCAACCACGATCCAATGGAGGGCGAATTATTCGTCGCTGCATTTCCAAATGCAGCGTTTGATTCTCTCTGAAATCACAGAACAAAGATATTTATACGGTGGTGGAGAACTATTGCTAATCATGGTAAAGCGCAAAGTCCCGTGCTATAGCACGCCAGTAACAACTCAAAATATGTTGTATTTCACCACTTATGTGCACGTATACAACACATCCTTCCTCCGTTTACGAAATCAGCCAAAGCACATTGGACTTCCGTACCCAGCAAAGGAGAGAACTCTTCGCTGGTTGGGGACCTAACCCAATACTTCCGTTTCCTCCTGCCCTTCCCAGAACGAGGATCGCCCCTGTTAGCAACGAAACTTGACATTGATTGTCATATTGATCTTTATTTTGGATTTATAATCAGTTCGTGAGGCGACAAAAAGAGGAAAGAATTGCGTTAATATTTATTAGGGATTTAATTTAATACCAAGAATAAAAACTGGTAATAGTTTTTTTCTTTCAGAGGCAATAATAAAAGTATAAGAGAAAATATTGCGTGCCCTGCCTGCCCCAATACACGCAAAAGAAATTTGGCTATACACTTTCCCAATATTTTCATTTCTTCTCTCTTACCACTTTCTTCCTGCTAACCTTCTGGTGGTTATGCCTTTGTTGGTTTCGCTTGAATCTTTTTTTTATAAAAACAAAATACCGTCCGCAGACGATTGAGGTAAGAGTTGACTAAACACGGATAGTGGTCGCTCGTCATGCAAGCCATGAGCGTGATAAACAGTGGGATTAATAGCCGGAGCTGTGTGTGGATCCAGTCTAGGCTTAAGAGTAGATGCATGGAATAGGAAATTCATCCAACGACTAGCCATTACCGATGTTGGTTAACATTCCCTAACTATTAAGCGATATCTCTACTAGAGTTAGCCGAGTGGAATGACCACTTCCCAGTATAAATCATATTAATCATTTGGTATGTTTAGTTAAAGGATGGGACAGATGAGTGGGCATCCATATGCTGGAAAGATCCATCATTCGGATCCCACGTTAATCTGTAGGCCACTATTGAGATAGGCTTGGAAGGGTACGAAATTGAGGCAAACATCATTGTGGTCGTTTTCATTTTATACGAAAAAGAAAGAGACAAACGAGGGAATATCTCTGTTATGACCAACGATGGCACTGCTTAATAGTCACTAAACTGCGACGAAAATAACGTGTTTTAGGGAAGCAGTGACGATTCCCTCGTTAGTTGGCAAGATTTTAACAAATATATAACGATAAGGTATGAAAATTGAGACTCTGATCAAAATTTGAGGGAGAACGAAAATCTTCCAATCCAATTAAATCGAAGCTTTTATTTTGTCTCTCTTATTACGAAAAAGGTTTGGCTCTGGGGGGGTTTTTCGGCTTAGGTTCGCCATCTGAAAATGAAACTCGAGATTTTAGATGTCTTTAAATTTGAATTGCAATTCGATGGTCTTTCAAACCATGAGTTGGCATCAGAATCTCTCCCAACCATCCGAGAGGGAGCCAACTCGCTACGGACCACTTAGCGCAGGCCAACTCCTTCATGATTATCTGCAGTTCCCCCTCAAATTGACACCGAAGCACTTGGAAGCTTCGCATTGGAGCTCGTCGCTTGAAAAGGAAGCCTCACACCTTTCGATCAGTGAATTCAGCTATTACAGTACTTTCCTTACAAGCGATGAATAACTGACGCCAGACAAAACTCGTGCGCAGAATTGGGAGGAGCTAACGGCGACAATTAAGATGAGTAAAACAACCAAAATGAATAGTTACTAGGTCGGCTGTTCAAAAGAGTAAATAGGAATGAGGGCACCAATGGTTACTAATAGTGTACCATGGGTGAATTTCCAGAATCGCTCATAACAAGAGAATGGTTCGTTTTCTGGATCCACAAAGATAGAACCTCATTGTTTACAGAAACTAGGCAAGTGCCAGAGGTTTTTGATTCCCATTCCATTGCACTCCAAGTACTTTCTTTTGGCTACTTCTAATATGTAAAGTGACGCATTTTCGCTCTTCCTAACTTCATTGGGCTTCTAGAAGATGGTGCCAGAAAGGCCCTTTAACAGCAATACTAACTACAAACAATACACACGATGCGACTAACTGTCATTTAGAGTTTTGTGACTGGTGTAGAGTAAAACTTCATATATTCCATTTTTTAACATCGTAAAAAAGTAGATTTAAATTAGAGGAAAATTTTGCTTGAAATTTCAGCTCGGCGGATGAGACAGGCAGTTAAATATGTCCCATATTCATATTCACAACAGATTTATACCACTTAGCGAAGCAACTGGCATTATTCTTCCATATTAAAACTTTAAACAACGAAGATTTCATCTAATATTTCTCGTAAAAGTCGTGATATCGATTTGGGATCTTGAAAATACTGACTCATAAAGACCCTCGTAGTCTTAATATACTCGTATGTATCCTATTGAAGTAATCAATCGTATATTAATCACATTAATGAATTAACTCTACAAATCTCGTCACGTTCATTAGCAAATGCAATCAATTCCGGTACTGAATATGTAATTCTCAGTTTGATATATGCATGAATATTTCATGAGCTCGTGTTGCAGAAGAGAGAATGTGTGATGGAAAGAGGCTTCAGCAATCTTATATGTAGATTGTAGCCTTGTGCCTGGAAAGTTCTACCGCTTAGAACTTGTCATATGGCTCTCAGGTTCTAAGGTAAATGCAAGGAGCTTCTCTTTTCGTAGATTTGGACGTTATGAGGTCATATTGGGAGAGAACAAGTTCGAGAAATTAGCGCAGCCACCCAAACCGTTGCGCTTCCATTAGTCTCCTCTCTAATTACTCTGTCTAAGTCCCTTTTATACATTTTCTGACCCTTAACTTCACTACATTCAACACAATCTTCTAAAAAAAAACACGTCAAATTGGCCTTGTCATAAAGTTTTGCCCCCATCAAAGAATATGTTCTAAAATCAATTCCTACTTGCAAACTTTCTCATCGTTACCAAGTTCGAACAGTTGGACTCTTCTTCTTTCCCTCATCCCCACTCTTCACTTTTCGTCTTTATTCTTTATCTTTCCGTGTTGCCTCTTTCGCCTCCGTTGAATTAAGATAATATATTTCGTGTTCATTTCTCAGCTGACGAAAGAGAGGCGAACACATCGAACTTGAAGGAGGGGGGCGGTTAAGGGGAAGTTAACCCCTTTTTTGTGTGTTTTCAATGACCTGGAAAAGGGAGGTGACAGAGGCAGGATTGACAACCATGCTGCAGTTGACATCCGCGAAAATCCCGGCCTTCCTGGCCCTAACAAACTCAGCGGGATGTGCTCCAATTGAGGAGATTTCGACATGTCTGGCAGATGTGCAATCCCCCTTTCTCAAGGCCTCCGGATAGTTTCCTCTTTAGACTAATAGGTTTTGTATCTTCTACACATTTATTTATATTCTTCTTTTTTTATAGTTTTAGGTAAATATTACTATAATGTAAAAATTAAAGACATTTTATTATTACAGCTCTATACAATGCAACTAATTATTATAATTCGTAGATTAAATGAAACCATAAAGTTATGAATGAATAATCTTTAAAAATATAAACATTCTTAATTATTTGATATAATTTGATTCAAAACAGAAGAATAAAAAAAAAGATAAATCAATTTTTCTTTGATTTCGTCGAGCTTTCCAGAACAGTTCTTTCGCGCAATTCAATTTGGGCTCTTATAATTTCGTCTAAGAAAACTATGCTTTGTATTAATTCATATTAGTGGATTAGCTTAAGTGTATAGGTTGATAATTAAGGAAAAACCTGCATGAAACCCACCAGCGTCGATTGGGACACAACGGAATTTATTTATAGAGCGGATATTTGTGTTTGAGCGACGAGTAGTCGAATCCGCACTAATCGAGTCTCTCCCAAACTTTAATCTCTCGAAAGGGAATTTCTAATTTAATTCCGTGGTTATGGTCGCTTATTGCCTCCCAAATAAGTATCCCCCTGAACCCCACCTCCGTGTATATTTTCTTTTTTTCTCTTATTTTGTAGATAAGGAATGTATAAAAGTAATATTTTGTCAATCTTATTCAGCAGAAGGACGGAGCGTGATGCTCTGAAGATAGTCCGGTACCTGTGAATAAAGGGTCATTCTCATTCGGAAACTTCGTACCGATTTAGAAATATATATTTTGGGGTTAAATTTAATCAAATGTACAGTTACGATTTTGATATAAAAACTTTCCAATTTTATATCTTTGAAAAAACGAATAAATTCTTTGAAAAAATAAAAATTGCTATGGTACGATTTTTGAGCTAACATCTCATTTCGGCTAATGAGTGACAAATAAGGAGTAGGCTAGTCTCATTAGCGTATCACTACTTTGTTTAACAAGTTCTAACCCCTTCCTATCGTTAAATAAGTTGATTGAGTCGCCTAAACTTAGATAATAGAGTGACAAGGTGGGTCTATTCCCCATCTGCTGTTCATTTGGGCGAGGGGGTTGTTACCTTAAAAATAATGAATATCAATTTTTATTTTTTTCTAAGAATTCTTTTTTGTTTTTTTAAAAACAAATTGAATTAAAAAATTTTACAAATAATTGAGATCCTATCGCCATTCCTTAAATTTGTTTATACAGTATATTTTAAATACAAATATCGTATTTTCTACTGCTAGTTTTAAAAATTGCATGTAATAATTACTATTGGGTAAACTTCTAATGAAATCTACAAATTCAAAGGAGTCCTTGAGGTTATAATCATTGCGAGTGAGGGGCTCTTACATTGTAACCATAAATTTAGCCATTTTATAACTATGTTTGTTAATCACAGATAAGTTGGGGACAGTACGGGATATTGGCCTTTTGGGGGAACTATATAAGACTCCTGCTCTAGATCCTGAGACATACAGGCTATCATAAAATTCTCTAAGAATGTTGTGGGATTTTAGTGACCTAAGAAAATTATTCACCATATCTTCTAGTTTAAGAATATTCTTATAGATATCAGTTGCAAGAGGTATAAACCTAGATCTATCCGAAAGAATTGCACGCATTCAAGAATAGTTATCGCATTTATTCATAATAACCACACATTGACCTTTATTAGGTTTGCTAATGATTATGGTTGGTGTAAAACCTTTAAATCATTGAAAGAACATAACAGAGAAAAGAACTTTCTGCTGTTAAACTTATAAAAGTATTTATTAGAAAAATATTTAATTTCTTCTAAGCACCTATTTTCAAGAGACGAAATGCATTCTAAATTTTCCAAAATGTGAAGAAATGATTCGAAATACATAACATATGAAGTCTAATTCAATTTAAAAACTGGAAGTTTGAAATTGAGGCATATAGATAAGATTCTCTTCTCACTACTCGAAAGAATTCCGGTGGAAATGTTACAAATTGCTTCATCTGGATTATACAAAGAGCATGTGTTAAGACCGATTCGCTCCAACTTAAGATTTTGAAGTTCTAATTTTGACGACGGAATTTCAAAAGCGTTCGGTGAATGTGACACATAAGAACATTGAAATCCAATATTGATATAAAGCTCTGTGTCGTAGAATGACCCTGACATATACGTCACGAGATAGATGGGGGATAGAAGTGAGAGGGGAGCGGGGACGAGTGTGAAGGATTTTAACTTCCAAAGGTTGAGTGCAGTTGGACGATATTAACTAATGTAGGTTGCGGCTATGTGGCATATGAAAAAGTAGGAACAAAATATACTTAAATATTCACACAGTTATACACAATTAAAAGATTCAATAAAATAATGGTAATAGATACTCAATGAATACAAGAACTGAGCTTAACAGAGCTACTCAGTGCGAGCTCTACGGCTAGGAGGAAAGAGAGAGCGAAAGGCGATGCGAGCCTTTGTACAAACACACACAGGGAGGACTGGCCTGAATAGTTTCAGATGATTCGTCTCAGCCTGGCTTGGGCTCGAGGCTTTAAGAGATGAAACGGGGGATCGGATGGTTATTCGAGGGACGTTAACCGCGGGGAGTTTAACCTCTAGTAGTAACACTAACTAAAGGGAGTATTCCTGCCAAACGAAATGTACCGAAACCAAGGATGGGCCAATTGACTGGCCCATCAAAGTGAATGGGCACTAAATACACTCAAAAGACAATGGAACACTCTCCAATTTTGAAGATTTGGAGTTGTTTCAGTTTTCAAGGGAGAGAAAGCATATATTTCCTTCCAAAGAAACAACTCTATGAGGCACACCGTATTTAGCAATGTTACAGGAGAAACTTCCAGTGGCAATGACAATCCATGAGACAGAAACATTTATGCATGATAAGGAACCTTGTCACAAAATGGCTTACTGACAATAAATATAATATTTTGGGTTGGTCCAGATCTCAATCCCATAGAAAATATAGGTCTAATAATAAAATATAAGGTTGAAGGCCAAGACACTGGCTCCGTCGAATAATTAAAGAGGCTATCATAAAGGTATAGTGCAACGAAATATCAGTAAAAGTTTGTCAAAACTTGATCAATTCCATGCCGAAGCGTCTACAATAAGTCATCAAATCCGAACGAAAGATGACAAAATACTATTAAAAGGTTAATCAATATTAAACATTTTTATGTTAAAAATACAAATTTCGAGGGTGATCGGATACTTTTCGCGGTCACTGTATATATATATATATATATATATATATATATATATACATATATATATATATGAGTAGGATTATCCTGTCGAAAATAATATTTATGCAAAAGTTGAAATTGAACGGCGGGATTTCTTTACAAATAGTTTTGATTTACCTATACAGGGTGATCGCAAAACTTTATTAAATATATATAGTAATATCTTCTTTAACTATTGCCGTAGGTAATTGGCAACAAAAACTCAAATAAAGTCAAAATTTGTTGAAAGATTCCATTCAAGCTACACCCTGATCCATGCCTGCTTGCAGCCGGGCTCTCCCTATGGAGCCAGAATTTGAAGCATTATTTTACTTTTTTCACCATGGCGAACCTTTCCTGCTAATGATAACTACGCAAAAAAGGTCATTCGGTTAAGATCAGGACTGCGATGATAGGTGGCAGGTTCTCTATTTCCATAGAGATGGGCGTATGAGGCCTAACGTTTCTTACACTTTCTTGGACAGTGTGAGACAGAGCAGCGTCTTGGAAAAAAGACAAATTCCTTTGTTATTTTACCTTATTTTAGTAGGCAAATTTGATGGAAAATTACAGGGCCAGCGTTACTGAGGGATATTAATTTTCAAGCCACGAGGGATCAAAATGAGTGATGTTAGATTCTGGATGATGCAGCTTCAGAAATGTGAGTTCTCCTCTTGCGCGAGATTTGAGATGCCCCGATGTCTTTATTCTTTATTATGTCTTTATTATGGATTCAAAATGGCCCGATGTCTTTATTTTAGATTCGAGATGCGAATCTTTATTGATTTTTCTTTTGACTGAAAAGCGCAGAGTACTAGTAAGCTTTGCAAATCCGCGCTTACTTCTTGACCTTGACAGGATCATTGGCAGTCTCTTAAGTTTTCCTAATCAATCCACTAGAACTACGTATTCTTCGGTGTATTGCCACCGAAGAATGAAGAGATAAGTCATGTAGTTCCACAAAACTCAATTGATTGCTCAAAATCAAATTGGTTAAAAATATTGGGGAGGAGGAGATAAAAGTCTTCTTTAAACTAAAGAAGATATTTTGTATGCAGTGGTCAATCAAATATTTAGTGTTTTATGATTACCCGCCAAAGGTGCTATTTATCAATTTAAAAATTACTAAAATTCCCTAAATAGGAGCTACGGAACATCAAACTGATTAAAGCTTTTTGATGCAATTGAATCAAACTAAATTAGTTGGGAATCCTACTCCTAACCCCAGCAAGTGACCTGAAAGCACTGATAAATCGGATTAAAATTGCGCAATCTAATCTAGAATACGATTTAATGTGACTTTGACGCTTTTATTGAAATTTGACTCCGCGCTTATAAACGAGATTCAAATCAATGTTGCTGTCTCATATAAGACCATCCATCTCTGATAAATAATCTCATTTATCTACTTCAACTACTTTATTGTCCTTGGCTGCCTTGGTTACAAGAACAATGACATTTAAAGTGATGACTAAGTCGATCTCATCATATTCTGAGTTCCAAAATACAAAGTGCCTCCAGGTAACGCGGCCATATGGTTTTGATGTAGAAAAATTGTCAGAGATAATTTTGATTCAAAAATTTCCAGGCATAGCAACTTGGTAGTGGCGAGAGGAAGTTACCCATCGCCATTCAAAATTTTACTTCTACCACTCCTAAAATCAAAATTATATATGACTAGCAACATTATCAATTTAATGCAAATCGAAGGAGAGAATGTTAAATTTAACTCTGGCAAAATTGTCTTGTAGTCAAGTAAATCAACCACGGGGAACAGTTCTAAAGCCAAACTACATCAAAGCTAATCAATTCATAATTAAATGTTGGGTTTATGCTATGCATTTAAGGACAAGCTCTTCGTGGTTTTTATATTAGTCTTGTTGTATTACTAAATAGAGTGCTTAATAATAATGAAGCCATAAACATAATTTGTGTGCTGCTGAAACCATTGAACTAAATATAGTTCTAGAAATAGGTAGGTGTGTATGTTTTATTAACTAAGCAAATATGTGAGAACATGGGTACGTAATATCAGATTATTAGTATTATCTTTATTTTTGATAGTGTTAATATTTTTAGTGACTATTCGTTTTACTAAGATAATTTCCATATCTAATATTACATATATGTATATTATATTTTTCAGCTCACTCGTAATATCCCTATATTTATCAACAATTAGGGGGTGGAAATCTTTGAAAGGTTTGCCCGTCGACGACGTTACCTAAACTCTTCACCAGTATCTTCAGTTTTTAAGCTTGCACTTAGCGTTGAAGGAATAAGACCTGATTGAAATTTCAGAAGTCATCAAACTGGTACTCTGGTTGATAATGCAGATGATCACTTGACTAGCGCTTTCGTTTTTATTTAAAAGTTTGGGATTTGAGGTGGTGCCATCAACCATACTTCACTTCACTTTGGAAACTAAAAAGCGTTTTGGATGAGTTGGTCGCCTAGCAATTGTAACAGTAGCCTGAGAAGCTTGATGCACTAAGAGTCACATCTTGTGTGACAAGCCCAGGTAGTCCATGTACACATGTAGTGGTGCCAACAGTTTGCCCTCACACGAAAATGCACTGCCTCACTACGACGAGCTTGGTAGATACCAAGCTCGTAGCAGGGCCACCACACGCTTCTTTGGAAACTATTGGAGCCATTAACAAGAATGGTAACTTTCAGTGCGGCTAAGATGAGAGTGAGCTCCATTGGTGGCGTCACTAGTAGCCAGAAAAAAATGAGTCCGCCACCATCGTGGTGTCGCGGGAAGAGGCCCTTATGAAGTTATGGCTATTTTAAACTTTCTTTGAAGATAAAATATTTCGCATATGAAGTATAAACTTAAAAGTAGCGGTCAATGGCAACTTTATAGCTCAGGAAACGATTAAATTTCGAGGCTGATTGCGTGAGGAAATAATTATAAAAGTCTTTTTATGTTTGAGATGAAAAATTCAAGTCTTTTTAGCAAATGTACCCA
This sequence comes from Ceratothoa steindachneri, assembly GCA_963969495.1. Classification (NCBI taxonomy): domain Eukaryota; kingdom Metazoa; phylum Arthropoda; class Malacostraca; order Isopoda; family Cymothoidae; genus Ceratothoa; species Ceratothoa steindachneri. Next base: position 73,649,921 of record OZ018334.1, read on the forward strand.
AATTTCCTTTACTTACATCCCTTCGCACGTTTATTAATCGCTGTCCACAAGATGGTAAGCATTGCCAATTTATTTTACCATTTTAAGAAATACACTAATGAATGTCCTCTTTATGATATCGGAAGAAATTACTTCATACTTTACAAAGCACTAATTTTGAGGGAAAAAACTTCGAAATACGTGTGTTAGAGGGGATGGAACAGTTCAGAGAGATAAAAGTATAATTTTAATGTAGTTTTCAAGTTAAGAAGCAAAGCCTGAGTTATAGAGTGAATATTTCTTCTTTTCAACAGGAAGAAGTATGATATAGTTACAAGGGTTTGCCTTTTGTCTTGTGTGAGGAATTCTGTTTCATTTTGTTGAGAAATTTTAAGAATTTTTAAACCCCTTCCTGCGCCATTTCCTTTGAAGTATGTTGAAAAATGGTAGCATATATACAAGAAAATACACTCCCAGAGGTCAAACACATACTTGACCAAACATTTTACTTAAATAATTATTTGAATATCAAAATTTACAATGAAGTTTGTAAATAAGATCAAAATTAGCTAAAATGTGATAGGTTTTGGTTGGGAAGCATTTTTGTGTTATTTCTCAATTCCTTTACTTGAATTATTTATTTTAAACTTTGCTTTCGTGACACGTATGATTAAATATTTGCTAAAAATAAAAAATTCAAAAATTCATTAATTGTAAGGCTAAAAACAAAATCTTAGTGTTAAATTTCGACAATTGTATTAAAACTTCCACAAGAATTATATAAAAACAAATAAAAAATGTAGATGTGTACAGTTTGCCTCGATTTCCGTTTGTAATGTAAATCACTTTTCTGTACAAGCCCCCAAATGTCTCCCATCATGTTTTTGTTGTACAATACTTGTCATTTCTGTTCAAAGTTCAGTATATCGCAATGGAAGCGCTCCATTTGCTCCTCTGATTATTCTCCTTATGAACCAATGCTGGTAGCAGGAGCTTGACACTGTTATAGTTGTCCTTGAGATATACTGGATGAGCCATGGGAAAGGATGGATGCTCATTCCAATTATGCAGAAGGACAACTTTAATGATTCTTGAGGAGTTGTCAATTTCGAGCCTCCACTCATCTGGATTAAGTGCAATTCCAACTGCATCAAATGTAGCTGATACATCATTGGCCAGCTTGATAATTAAAGAATATTGAGAAATGTTTATGATGTTTCTCTTGGCTTGTCACTTGCACATTTTCATCCTAATTATTGAGTCTGAAAATCAAAAGCTCAACATTTGACTCTGACAAGCCAAGATCTCTCACAAAGTCATTGCGGTTTCTTTGGTTTGAATAGTATAGATTTCTCTCAAGAGCCATATATATCTCTGATATTTAAAACTTCTGAATTATTGCTTTCTTCTGAGGGTGGTAAATCCCTTTTTAGAAAGGTAGTTACATGAAGATCATCACTACATGCTACAGTGCAATAGAAGGTGGAAGATAGGGATAAGAAATAGCAGGTGCATTTTGCCACTTCGACGTTTAAAATGGTCCACCATGAAGAAGTAGCAGTTTGTTCACGCCAAATTCTGAAAATGGCAAACTTCCTGGCTCTTTTTTTCTCTCTATACCATGCTGTAAAAGTGGAAAAATATATATTTTATTACTCGTTTGGATTACAAACAATCATAGATTATATACTTATAACATTTGATAGTTTACTCTTCACAACAAACAATTTTCTTATCATCCAAATCTTCTTGCCGTCTTTAAAAGCAAATTTAGGTGCCGAGGATTTGTTTTGCTCCCAAATACTAGCATGCACAAGTATGTTTTTTAAGCTTCTGTACATTCTCATAGATACTGTCACACAGAACGTTTTTGGTTTTGTCTTGATGCCATTTTTCTTCTGATGTATTCACTATAGTAGCTTGAGCTGAAATGAATCACTATATAATTTTCTGAAGTAGTATTCGAGAATATTCTAGAAGGTACTAGAAGTTTTCAGGGGTGTGTTCTAGCAAGTTCTGGAACTTTATTTAAACTTCATAAAATCATACTAAGGTCTAAAAATTTCTTAAAGCAATATTTATTCTACAACATTCCAATGTTTTTTTTAAATAAAAAAGTATTGAATTCCGGAATTTAATAATACTAACCTAGCATTATTTTCCAAATAGGCAAATTTAGAAATTCTGTGCCCTACCTCCTAAGCATACCTTTATGTTCAAAATAGACTTCTTTTACATTTAATTTAGTTCCGTACAATTGGCAAATAATACGTTTAGCCAAAGAACAAGAAAAAAGTGAAACTTTGTTCCATAATGCAACAACCCCCAAACACTTTCTTTGACTGGTAATTAAAATTTATATGCTGATAATAATAATAATAATAATAATAATAATCATAATAATAATAATAATCATAATAATAAAGAATAATGATATTCATCATCATTATTATCTTCAAGCGGTTAAAAAAGTGGGGTGTACGCGTTTAGCAAGATTCTGATTTGGCCATCGTTTTCATACTTAAGAATGCAAGTATTTCAATTAATTTATGGGAAGAGGGCATTGAAAAAACATAGAAATGTAATAGGTTAGAAAATAAAATGAAACTAATTTCACTTCTGGACCCAGGAACATTCTGGGTCTAGGTTTCTAATCCAGAAAAGCTGATCTTTTGGACGAGAGAAAATTCTCCTCTGGAGTTCATTTGGGCTAAAACCAGGCTACAACTAAACGAGAATTTAAATAAATATAGATCTAAATTTAAAAATAAATTCGTATTTGTGACACACAAAATCAAGTAGCTGAACACTAAAGCTTGTCTCTTCTATTGAAATTCCTCACCTTCTCTGCTGGTTGACACCTTTTGGTACACTGCCACACCATGAGGGGGGATATGCAGGCCAGGCTTCTTGCACAATGTCGGTCACTCAAATGTTGTTCATGTACATAGACTTAGAGAAGATTTTGGCTTCAAATGTTGTTCATGTAGACTTGGAGAGGAGCTCGCTTTCGAATGTTGTTTATGTAGACTTTGGGAGGAGGTCGCGCTCGAATGTTGTTCATGTAGACTTGGGGAGGAGACCGCCCTCGAATGTTGCTCATGTAGACTCGGGGAGGAGTTCGCCCTCAAACGTTGTTCATGTAGACTTGGGGAGGAGGTCGCGCTCGAATGTTGTTCATGTAGACTCGAGGAGGAGGTCGCGCTCGAATGTTGTTTATGTAGACTCGGGGAGGAGACCACACTCAAATGTTGTTCATGTAGAATTGGAGAGGAGGTCGCCCTCGAATGCTGCTCATGTAGACTTAAAGCGGAGGTCTCCATTAAAACTGCTAAATGAATCTCGTTGGAAGGATGGTGGCTCAAAATCTGGGTCCAGGTTAGTCATCTCATTTTTTTATTATTATCCTTCTAGGATTGCTCCAAGTAGTTCCCTCTTTTTTCTATTCGCGGGAACTTCATTCCGTAAAATTTCACTTCTACTAATCTCACCTTTTGATATACTTTCTCTCCCAGATGTCCTAATTGTTTTTCTTCAATAAATCAATAGAACTCATATCTCTTTTTATCCTACTAATAGATTCCATGAGAGAGTTGTATCATAATTTAATTGAGTCTGATATAACTTCCCTTTGTCTTATCGCTTTTTTTTTCTTATGAACGTTCGTTTAGTTTGGTAACCATTGTCAATGCCATGCTTGAGAGTTATTTATTCCAATATATTTCCTGATTTGATCATAACATCAGCATTATGCATAGGTGAGCACGTTTTTGTTTGTTTTTATTTGTCCCGGAGGAAGGGTGCGAAATGGTGCATAGTTTCCCGTACAGGGCAAAGAGAACCGATATGATGTCGGATCTTCCAGAGCTTGGTGTTAATGCCTTTTCTAGCCATACGTGGTTGTATTTCCTGGCTATTATTTACTTTTATGCATTTTATAAATTGTTCCTGTATCATTTTTGTTTTTTATTTAAATCTGCTTGACATTTTAGGTGGTCCGAAGGGGAAATGCGCCAAGAAACTATAATCCCGACTTCGTTAAAATCAGAGAAAACCTCTACTTCTCTCTCTTTATCTCTCACTCTATAGACACTAACGAGCAAAATAAAAGAACGATTTTTTTAAGGGACATTCCAAAAGTTTCTTAATAGAGTTAAATGAAGAGATAGAGAGAGTTAGAAAGAAATAGAGAGAGAGTGAGATAAAAAGAGAGCAAGAGATAGATACGAGTATCATCCAACTACTGTACAACTAGTACGGGTTGACATATTATTTTGATAATTTAAGACAATTTGTTATCTCAAAATTAAATAAAACTGCATAAAATATAGCAAAACCTTTATAATAATTTCAACAATAGGAGCAGCTTCGCAACTCCTTACAGGAAGAGCTTGCGCTTCGCAGATAGACCTTCGTTCTATGGCCTACGTCGTGTATAGCTCTAGCAACTTAGTTTTGGTCTAAAACAATTAATATATTTCAATTATATATTCTCTAAAAATTTACTCTTGATCTATTTTTAGTCGCAAGTAACTCTACATCTCACTATGTCGGTCGGTTGCCGTTTTTCTTTTTTTTTGTTGTAACAATAACATCATAACTATTCGGTTGATTATAAAGAAAATTGAAAACCTTATGCTGTTTTACATTCTCTTTCGAATACTATAATTGCCAAATTTCTACCAAGTTTAGCCCGGGAATTATTTTGTTTAGGCAATAACATCATAACTATTCGGCCGATAATCTGCTAGACTAGACTAGTCTATAATATGCTATACTCTGCAATGCCAAGCATTGAATAGGCTATATTATGCCAGGCTATTATAGGCTAGGTTTATACTATGTTAAGCTATGCTAAGATATAATGTACAGGAGTGAGAAATACTATGCTAATTTAGGCTATAAAATGCTATGCTAGGATACCATATAGTATGATATATAGTATGCTTGAATAGGTTATAATAGCATAGTATAGGCTATACTTGTCTAGGATTGTTAATGCTAGGGTAGGTTGTAGTATGCTAGAGTACGCTATGCAAGGTTATTCTGGTCTAGGGTATGGTATGCTATACTAGTTTTAATATGAATACTTATTTTTTAGGCCTAAATTCAGGAAAATCTCTTAGCGGAATTTTATATACCGTGAAAACAATTTTCACCTCTATTTTTAGTCGCAGGCAACTCTACAGCTCAATATGTCGGTCGTCGGTCTTCGTTTTGCTTTTTTTGTTTTTTGTAATAACATTGTAACTATTTGGCCGATTCCAACGAAATTTGAAACCCTTAAGTTGTTTCACATTCTCTTCCTAATAATATAATTGTCAAAGTCCTCCCAAGTAAGCCCAGGAATTATTTGGGAGGACAATAACTTCATATCTATTCGGCCGATTCTAACGAAATTTAAAACTCTCATGCTGTTTTAAATTCTCCTTCGGATAATATAATTATCAAAGTCCTTCCAAGGTTAGCCCAGTAATTATTTTGTTTTGGCAATGACATCATAACTTTCCGGCGGACTGGATTCTAACGAAATTTGAAGCTCTCGTGTTGTTTTACATTCTCTTTCGAATGATACAATTATCAAGGTCCTCTTATGGTTAGTCCGAGAATTATTGAAAGTTTTGAAGGTCCTAAGGTGATAAATCAGTTTGTGAACTTCACGATTTATATTATTTTTTTCCTTCTTAGATTCAGTCAGTAAAAAGTCATAATAATTTAACCCTCAGAAATTACTTGGATAAAAGCTTCAAATATACTCTAAATCAACTCTTAGAAAAACTTTAATAAAAAGCTTTAAATTTGGATGCTTTATCCCTCACACACACAAACTTTCCACCTCTCTCTCTCTCTTTCTTTCTATATATCTTTCTATTGCTCTTTTCTCCAAATAATTTACTCCTGCCTGTTTTAGCAATTACATTCATATTTTCAAGGCCTAAATGCAAGAAAATAAATCCGAAATCATTTTAACTGTGAACAGATCTCATTTCTTTCCAATCTAAATTTTTCTTGTAAAGTTTTATTTTGCTTTACTGGATTTATGGGAGGGTAGATATTGCCTCCTGCTAAAAATGAAAAATCTATTTTAGAAATAAATTCGATAAATGATACAAAGAAACCAAAAAAATAAACAACCATATCTGATTTTTGATAAATTTTCTAAATTCAGCTTTTGTTATTCTTTTGCTTTAAAAAAAAACGATAATCATATTTACTTTTTCTGAACTTTACGATTTGTTGTTGGCCAATTCGCACATATAAATTAAGAGAAAAAAATATTTACTATTATTCAACCCATCCCAAAATCGCGTTCTTAAAATATAGTGTTAGGGATAAAAGGCCAACCAAACTCATTTTTTGTCAAGTACCGAATTACATCATTAAAAAATATTTTCTTGCGTTTTTTTTAATTCTATTAATTTTATTTAATTGTATTGGTGCGGATTTGGTGGTTTGCAAATTACATTATTGTCCATTCATAAAAAGATCCGTTCTGATGTATTTATTATGCTTTTTTGAAATTAATGTCGTTTTTAGAAGACATTAATTTTAATTCTTCTCTGCAAGCTCATTAATCATAATTTTAGTAATGTCTTGGTATTTCTTAAGTTGTAGGCCTAGGCCTTTTAATAATACTAATGACTAGACCTTTTTTAAGTTTCAGGAGCGTCAAACACTCTAAAACTAGTAATGATTACTCTTTTTTAATCTAAACTTTGATAGACCGATTCATATGTGATGGCGCCAAGTGAAGAAGACACTCAAAATATCTGTATTGGCTCGAAATGCCCACGAGCAGAAGGCTATGCTTTCTTTTTATTGGTGGGATTTGAATGGGTTATTCACTATGATCCCTTCATATATTTATTTGAAGCTATGATAACCGAACTAAGATCAGTACTATACTAAGAACTATTTACTTTTAAAAGCAACATTTTAACGAAAAATCAAAATATAAATTATCCAGAAAGCTTCAACAAGTTACAAGATTAACCAAGTTTTTACCAAAAATGACCCTGAAGAGACCTGACAGGACTTTACGTGACTTTAACTTGACTAACGACAAATATCTCTGCTTCTCTATCCCACCTCTACTAGGGCGTGTCGGTTAGGGAAGCTTGAACCTCCAGAGATACCCAAGTGGAAAGGAGCCATATCTGAACCGGGCGGCTTACTCGGTGTAGGCCCAAACTTAGCCCAGGACGGGTTAGTACCCGTGTGAGCGGCGGATCCTTTTGAGTGGAGCAAAGAACTGCTAGGGTTGGGAGTAAAACAAGTAGGAAGGGTTCACCGACACGTTTGCGGAATAAACCAGCGTAATAACCGGATCTGCGCCGCTTTTCATATCTTTCTATTCCCTAGCAAAGTGTCTCACCTTTTTCTCACGTTAAGATCATCAATAAAGAAAAGGAAGAAGAGAGATTAGACACAAAATGGAATCACTGAAAAGGGTTCCCTTGCGCACCGTTGGAGGTCCGCAAAGGCCCGACAGAACATCAGTGTCTAAGATTATTTACTGAGAACTCGGAATTGTTCTAATCAGATTACTCAACTATACCTCAACTTATGACATAATAATATACCATATAGGAAAGTATATGGATAACTTACTTAGCGAGAAGGCAACAACACTATTACAGACATTAGGGTTAGAGGCCTAGGTCTCTCCCAAAATCGAATCTCAGAAGGCAATATACTGCCGGTAGATCGTATCGTGGGTAGTAGCTAACAATCAGCTTTAGAAATTAAAGAAGGAATTGAGAACAACCAAGAATAGGCAAGAGGTAAGGAAGTAGTAAAACTCAAAAATAGACACACTAATTAAAAGTATACCTGCGTCTTCAAAGTTATAATCAGGGAGACAAGTATGGCCCGGAAGGCAGAGGAGAATGGACTCGTAATATTCAATTTAAAAATAACGCAAGAACAGATAAAGAGCGACTAATTTATTAAAATATTAACTTGCTTCAATTGCTTTGCCTTAGATAAGCATATATCAAAAGATTGTCCAACGAAAGATAAGAAGTGTTTAGAGTGCAGCTCTAACTCGCATACCTGGAGAGATTAAAGCGCTCAGATCAAAAGTAGGCAAATTGGGGAGGGAACCACCGTACGATGGCGATGGTTTGCCCCGTAAAGAAGAAAATATTAGAAAGGAAACGAAGAGAAAAGGCAAAATCGAAGAAGTAAGGAAAAACCAAACATACGTGAAAGTTGACAAAGCTACAGCTGAACAGCTTCAGCCAACTAAAAATATGATAGAACTGAAACAGCAAAATTCAATAAATACACAGGCGTGTATATTACACGCACACGTTATGAATGTTGCCAATCCAGGTACATATTCAAAACATCTTAATAAAATGTTAAGCAACAACGGACGGTTTAGAGCTAATGTGGTTCCCAGAGAACCCGCCTTTGGCTGATGTTTAAAATATAAAATACAATTCAGCGGTTCAAGAATCACAAACGCCAGCTGAAGTAATAGAACCGCTAATCCAGAGCCAAAGAACTAATCAGGGATTATTGGGGAATGCAAGGATAATACCAATGAAGGCTCAAGCTGTAGAAGAAAGAATGGACGTAGAACAACAAACAAGTATCGCAAGATGTTCCCGAATCCAACAAGAGGGAGAAACAGTGGAAGAGGCAGAAACGGGAAACAAAGTAACCTACCAACAGACACAAAAAGAAGAAAAAAAGGAAATGGTTTTAACTTAAGATTATACACCTCAAAAGATAGGTTATATAGATATGACCATAGATAATTTAATCAATACGCTAACCGAAGCAGACATAGAACACATGCCGAGAACAATGTTCAGGACCTTCCCGGACCACGCCCATAGTCGTTTCCTGTCACCCCACAAAGGGGTGACAGGAAATGACTACTCAACATTAAAAACGAATTAACCACAGTAATTATAGCAGAAAGAGGCGCCAGATGGAATCAGCTAGTGGAGGCAATTGACGAGGAGACGAACCCAACGAAATTCTGTCAACTGAATGTAAAAAGCAAGACCAAAATTTTTAATGCATTATGCAAATCGATATTACTATATCCGACAATACCACTTAATCGACTCCGCAAGACTAATACCGTCAAGTAACAAAGAGTGTGAAATAGCGGCGTCTTGATGATTACCAACACAAGACGGAGAGATCGCCGCAAACAGCGAGATATGCATCAAGAAGTAAATTAGGAACCAATAAACCTAACTCTACTTAAAAGAGCTACGAATATATGTGAAAAGCTAGAGGTACTTCTTAGTGATGAAGAAAAGAGAAAATTAGAGATTCCCATAGAATACCGCGAGAACAACAGAGGTAACTTTAGGAGCGGGCGACCGATTGAATGAGTCAAGCTCGCACCAATATTCACGTAATAAGAAGATCACGATCAATAGCAAAAGAAAATAAGGAAACATTAACAACTGCATATTACTCAAATAAAACCCAAATAAATTCAACAAGGAATAATAGAGGCGCGAGAGCCTTAACATAAAGAACGAATATGAAGAGAATAAAACGAAACTAACAGGAGATGGCTGGTCACCCAGCAAACAACACTCATTCCTTTTCACTACTTTACCTTAACACCTAATGTGCACTCTACTCTCACTAAACACTTTATCTTCCAACCCTTTTCAAGACGTAAAGACAATGTGATCTATTAAATAAAATAAACAAACTGTTTTTGGCAAACCTAGATTTATATTCAACAATAACAACGCTTAAATGAAGCTCTTAAGCAGAATACTTCTTCATTATGACAGTTTTTTAGTTCAATTTTGGAGTGCCAAGTATAACTGGATATAATAATTTGGATATTGTTATATTTTGTAGCTGCATGATTCATATTTTGAGAAACCTTGATTGGTGATTCATTTGAAACATTATTCTGGACACACTGGAATTGAATGTTGAATGTTTAATACAACAGCTCTTTGATTGGCTCAGATGTCCTTTAATAGACCCTTTTGTCTTTTTTGATCTCTTGAATTATGATATGTGATGCAGGCACACACGCAGCATGTTTGATTGAAGAAAAAGGGGGGTTGTGTTATGGAAGTTCTTCCTTAGCCTCCATATGCACACACATTTGCACCATGTGATTAACATTTATATTATAATTCATGACATCATAACTAAAATCACAATGGTTAATCTGATGTAGAGGTGGAAAAGGATATCAAATTAATTATTTGGTCAAAACTGCAAGATTTCTTTAAGGAAAGGAAGCCACAGTTTAGAGGAACTACCCCATATCAGACGTGGTTAGTCGCCGGAGGAAGTCCCGATTCGAGCCTTCCTGTTGGCAGCGGACAAAGCTCTAGTATCTTTGGGTTCTGATCTCACGTTAATCAGGAGGTCTTTTCCTTAAAATAAAATGCTTCTTACGTGAGTTCAGAGAGGCCTCCTTTCTCTGCTACTCTACTAGTTCACCAAAGCCACCCGCCACCATAATCGGATCGATACGACGAGGCAACTGTGAAGAAGCTGGCTCCCTCTAACCTTCCATCATCTATTACTGGAAGGCTTCTGAGCAACCACATCATTTAAATGGCATATTACCTATTCGCACGCTGCAGCTTCCTTCAAAACCTTTTAGTTTTCCATACATTCATCCATTCTACCATTATCTCGTATTTTAATTACATTCAAACAAAATTCATGCTTATTTTCAACTGCATATTTTGTTAGCTCTATCTAACATAACTACCAACTTATTCACACTTGTAGTAGCAAAGCATCAAAGCTGCTACACTACTGTATTACTTCTTTTAAAACATTTTCAGATCTATTATAACCCCATTTCTTCATTTTCACTCCTTCACTCCTTATTCTTCTTGCAAAGATGCTTTAATGATGTTTCTTTTCAGGCTACTTTTTCGTGCTTAACCTTTTCTTCTTTTACCAACCTTCCTTCGATGCGACTAGCTCCTATCCAGTTTAAATTTATACGAGACTGTTAGTGGATAAGGCGATCCCATTCAAAGCTCTTCAGAAATTTCATGTCTCTCATTGTTTCTAGTATAACGAGGCCGATCAAAACTCTACGATCCCGTCACACGCAAAAACTCTTCCATGCAAACTTGTTAAATCTTGTACTGAAAACACAGTCATGGCCAATAGTTTTGAGACTAAATATGTTTTATATTATAAAATTAATAGAAATAATTAAACGTTGCATTTTATTTTACTATGTTTGCCTCATAATTTGAAGGAAAAATATAAAAATAGATGAGAGCTAAACTCCATTTTATTAATAAATACATTCAATTGATAATGCGCAGTCAATATCTACAATGAGGTCTTTTGAAGTTTAGGACTGCTTCAATTATTTTCGGCACGCTGGGGACCAAATTCATACTGATATCTTGGCTGATATCCCTACATTTTTGTTCAATAAGTACTCTTAACTGCTCACAATTGGACGGCAGCTGTTTATCAACCGCCAGTTTGATTATCGCCCACAAATTCTCTTTTGGTTCAAATATGGTGAATTGCCGAATCAAGGTCGCCAATGTTCTATGGTTTTCAGCCAAGAACTTTGTTATTGGTTTTCTTTGTAACAAAATTTGCCATCATGCCTAAAAACACAGTTATCACCCCCAAACACTTCCTGTACTGTAGGGAGTATGTGCTCATGAAGCACGTTTTGGTACCAATTATGAGATTATGGCAGCGTTCTTGGGCACAATTGTTAGTACTTCTCAATTTCGAGCAGAAACTTCCCGAAGCTCCGATCCCGCTCAATTCTTTAATAGTATATTCTTTATATTTCTTACAAAATTGAATCCTAGCCGTAAGATTCATTTTGGCAATATGAGTCTTCTTCGCAGCCCTTTTCGACTTAACAACTTCGTCTAAAATTTCCTCCTCACTGTGCCCGTTTGAGAATTCACACCCACTTATCTTCAATCGTGAGTGAGCTTGGCACTGGAAGCAACCTAACCCTTGAGCTTTAACTTACCAGAAGCCTATCTTGGCGTTAATTTAAAGCCTTTGGGGGTCCAAGTCTAACTAGTCTTTTTAAAGCTATTAAAGATCCAAAATCTTGATGCAACACCTTTAGGAGCTATCTCTTTGCATTTCAGACTAGTTTAATGCAGAGCTACTATGGTTGCACGCTTTTCTATGGAAAGCTCAAGAGCCCGATTTGGGATTCAGCGATGAAATGCATTAGTTTTGAAATTCTGAAATTTTAATAAAGCTGCAATAATTTAAATATTAAAATAATTACTCATATGACGTAAATTGTTAAAACAAATAAAAAAGTAAAAATATATATGACTGATTGCATGTGCTGATTATGCAGACAATTTGCGGAAAAAGCTCCTCAAATATTTTTTACTCACTCCAAGCACACTAAGATAGTCGCTTATAGCCTTTTATCTCATTACCATTTCCCCTGATTTATTTTCTGCATGACATTTGACCACTCCTGATTGTAACAATTCAAATTCGAAGCTCTTCTAAAATCTTATTATTTCATAGTTCATATACACAAATCACAAAGGCTAAAAAGTCATTCTGCATATCAGCATTCGCGAAGTTATTCACTATTACCCATCAAACTCCAACAAAGTTCCTCTTTAAACAAGTGATTCTGATCATTCTATGGAGCAAGACTCGGAAAATTTTATAAATTGGAGAATACAAAGGAAGAAGACCTCACGACCCTTCCCCAATAGACATTTTGATCATTCAATATGGACAGATCCTCGGTCACATGAATGACTCTTCCTTTTTCCTAACTTATATAAGTCGATCTATAATGAAGCCTTGTTTCTTGGTAACGAAGTTCGATGATAAAGGCTAAAGAAAGGCTGATATAACTCAAAAGATTATATAAGACTAAAAGAAATTGTAAAATCAAGTTATCCCACAGGGAAGTGAAGGCGATTTATCTTCCTTACCGAATTGGTTCGATTACGCAAGATATATTATGTTCGCTCGAGGGATAAACATTGGGGCTTGTATTTCGGTATAAATCAAACGAGCCGAGTAGAAATGGCTTTGTAGGAGTCATTTCTACGATCTACGACTCTGACTTCTTATTTTAGATACACATGCGAATTCAGGATAGTTTTAATGGAATAAACGTCTCATTTAACCTAGACTCTGCTTTACACATCGTGTCGGGTGTTTAATCGGAATCTAAGGATGATTTTGCCATTTGACGATAATTCAGAAATGAGACTTCTTTTGGTTACCATTCTCGTCGAACATTTTGATATTTATATCTTTAATATATCACTGGGTTCTTTCAAATAAAATGCATGAAAGATTTCACTTTCACTGCATTATATCACCAGGAAGAAATATAGATATTGTTTGCTTGTTTAATTCTCTATATCTCTGTGTAATTTAATACGCAAACTATATGTAAGTTCCAATATTCCAGGTAAGTAGGAAGAAATTATATCGGCTCTCAACAGAATTCTATCCATCGATCCCTCCATGAAAATTACGAGGGATGACATACCAAGTTGATTGGCCAAGGCTCTCTTCTCTGTATCCCCGACCACTCAGTTAATATTTAACTCGCAAAGATCTGGTAAAATAGAGGCCTCTGTACAATTCAAAAGGCTTTGCATCATCACTAGCCTTAAATACTTCTTATTATAATAATTCTGATATTAGAAAGCGATAATGGTGGAAATATTTCAAATATCATAGGATGATATCAAGCTATTAAATTCGAAAGGGAGGGGGCATAGGAAGAGCAATGCCCCTACTTAAACTCCAACCTGGAATAACGGCGCGCCCTCCCGACCCCAGGGCTTCATAGAGAAAATCGTGCTCTTTCTCTTTTCATCTTTTTCACCTCTTTTAAATCTCCTACTATCTTTTTCGCGGCTGTTTAGACCCATTAGAAGGTGACAGAGGGCGGTAAACGTAAGTACATAGGTTACAATCATGGTGCCCAAACTTAGCTTGTGATGTTCTTTGACAATTGCAGTGGACAAAATAAAAACATTAATATTGTGATACTGTGCCTGTGAATGATCCATGAGAAGACATCCTTTAATATTGACCATATTTTCCTCCTACTAGGACACTCCTACATGTCTTGTGATAGGTATTTTAGTATTATTACCGCAGCCAATAGCTTTCCTGTAGTGGAGATGGAGAGGGAATGTTGATGCAATGTTCAAACATATTGTTACCAGAAGATCTAAGGAGATGAACTTTAGTGATGCCCGTGTCGCCAGCTATAGTACATGGAAGGCTTCTCCATTGCTGACATTTATAATTATCCCTCTCTAAGGAAGATCAGGCTTATTACAAGAAAGAAACCTACAGCGGTAAAGCCTTCCAACCTTTCTGAGGTCACCCTTCCTTTAAAGTATACTGGCCCTAATCCTCTATTTGCACAAAAAAGCTGAAAGATTTGTAAGCCCTGGTGCATTATATTGTGTAAAGGCTATCGCGGAACCCGGTTCACACGACCCAAAGAAAAATACACACATAAAATTTATAGAAGACCAGGGATCTAAAGGCCTACCAGAAATTCACCAGAATTTATCAGGACGGTGCTAAATTACGAGGTATCCGCAAGAGGTTAAATAAATACACACATAAAAAGTATTTACGGTATTAATTACAACAAAATGAAAATGAAATAAATTGACTGTTAACAAATTATACGGGGGTCATCAAAAAATAAGAAAAGTCACAAATGCTTATCACCATCGAACGACCACAAGTCGTTTTAACCAAAAAGATATTCGCGCATACAAAAATGGGTTCTATGAATAAATTGTTTAAAGCCACAGATGAAGATGAAAATAGGCTTCGCTACTCTAGTGACAGGTGTTCCCGGAATAACTTCCCTATCTTACGTCCCTTACCCGAAGGCCCGAAGTTACATGAATAACACTTATAACACTTAATTAATTTAAAGGGGAGGTAAAAAGAAAGAGATACTTCAAAATACCTGATACCAAAGCAGTGAAGCAATAGCCCACGTTGGGAACCCAGGCGAAAGAGGCTCGTCGAGGATGAGGGAATTCGACCCAAGTCCACAGGAGTAAATGCGATGACGGTCTTCGGTGAGGAGAAACCCACAGACGGTGATATCGTGGCGAAAGGCGTCGAGACCACGGTGAACGATGATTCGAAGGCCCATCGATCCAAGAGAAGGAATTCCAGACGACAGAATTCCCCAAAGAGGAGATGGCGAGGTGACTAGGGGAGAGCTTTCACGTGCCCAGTGTGAACGACTTCCCAAAGGATAACACTTGCAAACGTAACTGGAAGAGCACAATTCGATGCAACCGACAGAGAGACAGCGACAACGCTGGCAGGAATCAATGGCAGAAAATCCTCGCTGTACGAAGGAATACAGAAGGGGCTCCAAAATATTAATAACGTCAAGGTAAATGACGGAGCAATCAGGCAGAATTCTCGCAACAGAATAAATTAAAAGGCCTCACGGTCCCATTTATATCATTCAGCCCGAAGAGGAAAAGGGAAGTGGGGCACAAGAGGGGGGTGGAATGAGTTGCTTCCCCTACGCAAATTATGCTGGTAAGTTAAAGAAGTTTAGGCCAAAAATGGTAGCCTCGAAGCGGGTCGACCTTCGATAAACACCATAAACTATCATGAGAAAGGGAAAGCATGGGAATCAGAGGGCCTACCCTTTACATATTGCTTCTTCCTCCAGTTAGCAGGAGTGCTGAGTTCCCACTATGGATCCAGATGAGCCCGAAGAGGATGAGATAGATTTCGTCCTCGAATATGATACCTAAAGTGCCATAGTCCCCCACTATACTACTGAGGAGAATTTTTTGTGCAGACTTCTGAATGTTTCAGTGGTTATTGGTTATTGTAGTTACTTTATTTTTAGTATTAAGAATGTTATTTTTACCTGTTTTTTATATTTGCATTATTTTGATTTGTGTTTGCCACTGTTCATCTGTCATTTTTTTTCTATTTTTCAGGTAATTTCCTGTATCTTTAGAAATCTGAGACTTAAACACAAAAGGAATATACATTTTTACTACAAAATGCAACAAGCCCCATATTAATATGTATTATACTTACTGAGTAACAAAGCGGCAACTTTATGTCCAATTATCTCATTTTTCTGAAAACGGTGCTTGCGACCTATTGGTTCTCACCTCCTCAAATAAAGGAGCTCTTCAAAAAAAACAGTTTTGATGAAGCGCTGAATCTGGCTGAACTCTGCCTGGTCAGTCATTGCAAACTTCCTTGACAACTACAAAAGTCCTCAGTGTGAGAAGTCGATTGGTGAGTTAATGAAGAATTTCCGCAAACCTGGTGCGCGCGTGTCTGTGAAAATGCTATTCCTTCGGTTCCACCTGGACTATTTTTCCGAGAATTGTGGCGCTCAGTGAAGAACAGGGTGAGCACTTTAACCAATATATCTTTGTGATCGAGTAACGCTACCAAGGGCGTTAGGATGTTAACTTCCTGGCTGCTCACTGTTGGTGCCTGAAAAGGGATTTGCTGTCTGCTAAGCACAATCCGAAGTCCCTGAAAAGACCATTCATCCAAGAGTAGCATTTTTTGTATGTCGTACTCTTCTTGGTATCGATGAGAACATTCTGTAAACCTTCTGTCTATAAATCAGTTCAAAATTTACTATTGTGTGTACATTCGCCTACAAATAGTTAGGAATATACGAATTTCTGACATATACTTTTATTCAAAAACTTGATCTGATTAGATTATGAGCATGATTTTCGGATTCAGCGCGAAAAACTGGCCTAAAATCAGATATTATATGTTAGACTTTAAAAACAGGGCAGACTAGTGTAATTTAATTTATTTCAATAACGATCTTGTTAAGCAGCCTGAACGTAAGTAGTGATAATATCTGTGGATCACTAGTTAGTTTTTCTTCTAGTTCAAGTAAGCCTGATTTTTCATATATGTACTTTCTGTCCTACACAAGAAAGAAATATTTAACTATAAAATCTATAATAATTCTAAGTCTTTTTATAAGCTTCCATATCAACATTACTAGATAATTGTTAACTTTTGTGGCACGCGATTTTTTAGCGATTCTATGGCTATTTTTCTAGCTACGTTTTTGCCCCAATAGTTCATTGTTTAGAGCCAATGCAAGCTTTTTTTTAAGGTTAGGTAAGTTTGGTCTTTGTATGTTTATAAGTTACTTATTAAGGTACAATGATCTAAATAACCTAACCTAAGGTAAGGTTGGGTTAGGTCTTTAAACATTTATAATTTACTTACTTCAGGCCTCCATCATAACGATTTGTTCAACAGACAGACGGCAGCCGGCGAAATAAAGTCCCTTTGCGAGTGGAAGATTTGAATCGGCACCGTTTGCCTCACGCCAACAAACGAATTATCACAACGGAAAAGAAGAGCTTTGTTAACACTAAGTTCCAACTTACATGTCGGGCACTCGCACTTGATGTTTATTAGCTGATGGTTCACAAAAAATGGAAGGTTTTATCGTTGTCGGATAAAACAGAACCTAGATTTTGAACATACAACGAGCACACGTCACACGGACTTACGATTTTGAAAACACTCCCACGCGGACGGGAAATGAGCATCGATTTCAAAAGTCAAAACAATGAGAAAGTGTTTTTTGTATGTCAAACTTTTTGTATTAAACCAGCCTATACCGAATGGATTGCTTTGCTACGATAATAAGAAATAGTGACGTAAAAATAATTAGTAAAAAAAAGAAAGTAATGACCAACAAATTTTTAAAAGGCTTTTTCTAGTTCAGTATTGCCTTTGCTCGGTGAGCACAAATCAATGAAAACAGAAAAAGTGATTTTATTTAACAAAAAACAAAGACAAACTTAATCAAAATAGAATAAATAGTGTCAGGCATAGATAATTAAGAGAGATCGATAATCAACTTCATAAAAAACTTAAAAAATAAAAAAACTCTACTTCTTATCCGTCTTTAGAAGCACAAAAGGAAGCTAAAAAAAATAAACGTTTAGGATTGACCAATGACAGGGTTTAATACAGATCGCTAATTTGCCAGACAGCTAGCTGAAAAACACTTAAAAAAAATAGCAAAACAGTAGCGAAAATCGCTAACAAAATGGTGCGCCACCTAAGTTAACAACTACCCATTATTATATCAATAAGTGCATTTTTTCTTGATCTAGAATTATCACAAATTAAAATGTCATGGTTCTCTTCTGTAAATACTGACGCAAAATCATCATTAACTAACTGAAATATTTCTCTCTGCTAGATGTTATTTATTTTATAACCAAATAAATTTAATGGATCTGTGTTGCTATATTAAGGCAATATAACTTTCATAATTATTAGGTTTAGTAGCGCACGACTTTCTCGCGAATGCTATATTTCTAGCTACTTTTTTTGTCCCACCCCCTTCATTGTTTAGAGCCTTTGTTAGCTATTTGGAAGGTTCTCATGAAACTGTATTTTGATGGTTCTAAGTGCCTCTCTAAAGTATTTATTAGGTTAGGTCAGGTTAAATTAGGTCATTTTATGTTAACAATTTACTTCTAAACGTAAAAAGAACTAACTTGACCTAACATAGATTGAGTTAGTCTGTTTCTGTTATGTTATGTTAGGTTAAGTTAGGTCTTTTTACGTTTATAATTCACTTACATCAGACAGAAGGATAATTTTACTGCGGCGATTCAGAATTCGTGGAACCGCTCTTTTATGCTGGGAATTTCTTTCTTTTTTTTAAAAAACACCATTACGATTTGTTCCGCAGAAAGACGCGAGCCGGTAAAAAAAGTCCCGCTACGAATGGAAGATTTGAACTTGCACCAATCTCTGTTGTAATCCGCACCAACGTATGATTTGTCACACCGGAAAAGATCTTTGTGATACTAAGTTCCGTGGCTTTTATTGGTCGATGATTAAGTATGTAAAAATTCCACGGTTTTATCATGGTTGGCTAAAACCGAGCCTAAATTGTAGAAAGAGATCAAACGCACTTCACACGCAGTTGCCATTTTGAAAAATCTGCACAAATAGGTCTACTCTCGGGTATTTATACGATCTACGGGAATGGAAAAGAAGCATCGACTTCAAAAGTCAAAACAACTGGAAAGTGTGTTTTTGTATGACAAACTTTTCATAATATACCAGCCTATACTGAATGAATTGTTTTGCAACGATAACATGAATTAGTGCCATACAAAACAGTTTGTAACAAAGCAAACAAAAGTACAGGTTGTTTCAGAACTTGTCGTCGCAGGAAAGAGAGAAGGGAAGATTTGCTTAGAGGTTTGATGGACATCCATTACAGCCGACATACGATTATCTTTCTTCTCTGCTTGACTAAGGATTTTGCAGAAGAGTGTGTGATATAAGTGGATTTAGTTTATTTTTTGGACATTAACTAATTTGTGACTGGTTGTATACGTTACATAGCAACTAGACAGGACTTTAAGTATATGGTGTTAAGTGGAAATACAATAATAAAAGGTATTTATAATGCGCTCTTCAAGGCTGTTAGCCCTCACAGAGCACAGGTTGTGTAGCGAGTGTAGAGAAAGTTTACAGGGGAGAGAAGGCAATTCTGAAGAAATGAGACTTCAGGAGACGCTTAAAAGTAGCAAGGGAGGGAGAGGATCGGACTAGGACAGGAAGAGCATTCCAGAGTCTAGGGGCACAAACTGAGAAGGAACGATCACGAATCGAGCAAGTGACAGAACGAGGATTGTTTAGAATGGGAGCGAGGTTAGACCGGAGTGCCCTGGGAGTTTGACGACGGGAGAAGGCAGACGAGATATAAGGTGGAGCCTCGAGGTTTAGGGACTTGTAGGTGATGAGAAGAATTTTATAGTGGGTACGAAAGCGAATAGGTAACCGGTGTAGCTCCTGCAACAGAGGCATCGAAGGAGAGAACCGGGGGTGGCGAAGGAAGAGCATGGGCAGCATAGTTTTGAACTAATTGTAGGGGGCGTAGTGACGAAGGTGGGAGATTAATTAGAAGAGAATTGCAGTAGTCTAAGCGTGAGGTGATGAAGGCATGAATAGCAGTCTTAAGGCTTCGTCGATCAAAATGGGATCGAACACATGAGAAGTTGCAGATGAAACCGAGGGAAGAATTACAGACACGATGGATGTGCAGTTTAAACGAGAGTTGCTCGTCGAAAATAACACCAAGATTATGACGGTATCAAAGAAGGCGACAACAATTTCCCCACGTTTAAGGGGGATGGGGGAGAGAACTTTAGATTTATCCACCATCGAAGCGGTACCAACAAGGAGAAGTTCAAGTTTATCGTGGTTAAGTTTGAGAAAGTTGGCAGACAGCCATTCTTTTATGGAGGTGTAAGCTGAAAGGAGCTTTGTAATTGATTGAGAGAATGACACAGGGGATGAGAGAAGGTATATCTGAGTGTCATCAGCATATAAATAAAAGGATAGGCCCAAATCGCGAAGAAGGGAGCTAAGAGTAAGTAAGTAGATGCGAAAGAGGAGGGAACCGAGAACTGAGCCATGAGGCACCCCAAAATGAATGGGCGTGGGCTCGGAGGAGAGGTTATCGAGTGTGACCCACTGAGTGTGAGAGGAGAGGTATGAGCGGAACCAATCAAGTGCAGTGCCCGAGAGACCAAGGAATGTGTGAAAACGATCAAGGAGGACAGTGTGGTCGAAGGTGTCGAAAGCAGAGGAGAGGTCTATAATGGACGTATAACCGCTATCGGCTGTTCTACGTAAACCGTATGAAACATTAAGAAGAGCGGTTTCAGTAGAGTGCCCCGCTTTGAACCTTGACTCATATATTTCATCGATATTGCAGTTAGAAATATGGTCATTAAGGCGAGAAAAAACCACTCTCTCGGGGATCTTAGGGAAGAATGGAAGCTGTGAGATAGGGGGATAGCTAGATGGTTCAGAGAAGTTAAGGTGGTTTTTTAAGGATAGGACGAATTGATGCATGTTTAAAGGAAGGGGGAATCAGACCTGTGGCAATTGAAGTGTTAAAGAGATGAAGAATCAGTGGGAGGACAGTAGGGAGAATGATAATAATCAAGCAAAAAGTTGTTAATTCTGACGTTTCTCCAGTTCCTTACGGCGCGCTGGTCGAGTGAGAATTGGGAAGATTTATTCTGTTCCTGAAAACGATTCCGAACCCGATGTGCTTTGTGCCTATTTCTCCCGAGAGAGAGAGAACTAAAAGGTAGTTATGGGTCCCTTGTGAATTCCCCTACGCTGGTTGTGATATAAGGAAAGGCATAAAGTGCTTTTATTTTTGTCTGTCGTTCTTTCATTTTCCTGAATTATTTGTGTTAGTTAGAGATATTAAAAGTTGTTTTTTGTATATTAGGTAGGTTCAGGTTTTCCCGTGCATTTAGTAATAATTTTCAAATTTTACCCTGAATATTTCTGGGTTTGAGTGTCGAATTAAGTTTGTCAGAGACTCTTTATACATTATATTACCATCAGGCCAGCCTGAGTCAGTGTTAAGGAGAGAATCGTGTGGAAGTAGTTCCACACCAAGAATTTTCAATTAGTTGACTGGTGTGCTTGATCTTCTATAGACTGTTCTGTTTTCATTTGTGGTTTGACTTCTTCCTTCGGGTCGATTGTCTGGTGTGCTACTTCATAAAATTCATGAAATCTACACAAATTCTAAAGATACACAGCAATGTCTCTTAAGAAAAACCTCGTCCGATACCAAAGTATATCAAAGACCCTTACTAGGGTAGATGAGATAGGAGCATATTTATAAAAGTGGCTAATTGGGCTAAGAAGAAATTAGAGATAATGGAAAATATCATTTATTAAGAAAGCTATCTTAAATTCTCTCTATTTAATTCCACTTATGGACAGCAAGTTGGGGCTCAACAGTGATAAGTTTTCATCTTTTACATCTAATATCATGAAGTAAATATTTGTTTAGCTCAACACTCAAGAAATGGTCTTGAAAGATGTTTTTTACAACTGATAGAGGTTAAAAAGAAAGAATTGGTTTCCATTTGGTGCGCCAATCTAATAAAAGGACTAAATCCTAATGAAACACACAAAACCAAGAAACATTGGGCTAGGCCGTAAAATTGAGGGCTAAGCTGATTCTTTTAAAGTTTTTCCCAGGGCATCCACAAATTGTCTTTAATTTGCATTAAAATCGTAATTTTAGGGCGTCTTATCTAACACTCGCAATGTTAAAATACAAAAAATTAAATTTGTGTCATTTTGAACAAAAAAGAAAAACTTGTTTTAATTACTAGGAAAAGTTTCACCTTTTTGCAAAGAATTATAATTATTTTATTTTTATTAATAAATATATATTGAATGACTTGGTTATTTCAGATACCCTCTAAAATGTTCTTTAATCATTTAATTCAAGCCAAATCAATAAAATATTTACCTGGGGCCACAAATGAAAACTTTCCAGAAGGATACAAGAGCCACTAAATGTCGAGGAGATATTTTACAAATGAATTAAGCTCACTTATCTTCAGATTTTGAAATATAAATTATAAGGGAATAAAGTTAAGTAAACTTTGCTAACCTAAATATGACTTTAAATGCGATAAGGTATCAATAAAGCAACTTACCCTAACTAAAAATATAAAGCATGACTAAACACAAAAAAATAATAATAATAACACATAAAATGTGGTAAGAGATTTTAAAATAAAGAGACTATATGGAAGATAAATAAAAGTTCCTATAAATAGTCTCAAAGGGAGGTAAAAAAAATCAATATGTAAGAGTCTATTATATTCAGTCACCGAGATCGGACACCTAAGTGAGAGATAACATAGCAAGGAAGTTACTAAGTACGGCTTTGATTGTGGATGAATATATAATTACAAGGGGAAAGGAAGTGGAGTCCTGTTCTCACATAATGAAAGTATTTTATGATCATTTCTTTTTCTTCTATGATAACAGGATAGCAGTTCGTTCACTGAGTTCTGTCTCTAAGAATAATAATGGAAAGTTGACTGGAAGGGCAACGTGTGTTAGGAAAAGTTACACGAGAAACTAGGATAACCGCAGCCTAAAGAAGATTGTCAGGAAAAGTCGAGTGAAGAACTTGGGAGAGGGTCAGAAAACTGGGGTAAGTGTATCAAGAGAGAACACGCAAAGAGGTCTTTAGTAAAGAGGTTACAACTGCCGGAATCCTAACATCGAGCCTGAAACAAATATGACTTCAGAATGGTGGTCTTACCTTAGGCAAGGGGAAAAAGGACTGGGCTGTTTCATCAGCGGTCTAATGTCTCCTTTTAAGATGAAAGTAAATTTTTCATCTCATTAGGAATTAAAAGGTCCTTGAGTCTTAAAGAAAGGTGAAGAGGCACGCAATCCAAGATAGTTCAATTCCAGTGTTAAATGTTCACAGTTTATAATTATTTTGGGTTTGATGTAATTTCCTGGTGTTGGTCCACTGTGACTTTCAAATACCAGATGACTTTAAGCACCGTATGCTTCCATATACTGACAAGTTTGGTTGAAATGCCAAGTTCATTTTAAGGAGTAATAAGCACCCCGCACAGTGTTAAAACTAATACCAAATAGCTTGCTAAATATGATATTACTGTGCTTCATTGACCAGACAACTTTTCTAACCTAAACCTCATGAAAAATCTATGGAATATTGTCAAGAGTTAGAAGAGAAACATGTAACGAAAAAATACAGCCTAGCTGAAGGCCACTATCAAAGTAACCTGTGGCTCAATAGCACTTCAACAGTGCTACAAGTATATCAACAGTATGCCATGCTACATAATCCCGTAATTCTTGCTAAAGAAGGCCCAGCCGAGTATTGAATGTATAAATGAACATAGTTTTCAAAAGTTGGACATTTCTGTATTTTGCATCCTTTTGTGATTTTTCCCAATAAAGTTCTAATTATTCAGGAGACTAGAGTTCAGACTTTCATCAACTATATGATATAAGGATTAACGTTAAATCATAAAATGGCTTATTTATTTATTGAGTGACAAAAAATAAATAAATTTTTCTCGATATTCAAACTTTCTGAGCTACAATTTTAATTCCACATTAATTTCGTTTTTTCACCAATCAAATATATTATCTGCTAAAAGAAGCTTCACCTAAGCAGTTATGTTTTGCGATTAATACGGGAATCTTTTTCCATGAATTCAGTAGCGGGCACGATGGGTGACGCTCAGCTTTCACAGTAGGCCATTTGCGTGGTGTGGATGATAAGGGTCCAACAGTGTCTCCGATGCAGAATCAATGAGGCAAGAGATTGCTCTCATAACCACCGCAAAATATAACATATTTTGTAGTATCACATTTTTTATTATTTTTCTTTGATATAACAAAGTAAGTTGAAAGAATTCTATTAATATTTAAAGGCTGGAAATATATTAAATAACCTATTTAAATGTGTCCAGATATTTATTACACCTCACTGAATCTATATATACATATATATATATATATATATATATATATATATATATATATATATATATATATATATATATATATATATATATAAAGGAATCCATTAAACCACATTGAAAGAGAAAACGGAATCACTTTTCCTTGCAGTAATATTTTTATTACCTTTTTTCGAAAAAATCCGTGCAGGAAAGCGATTCGAACCAGGGTCACTGAGGCAGCGAGCACCGCTTTGATCACAGTTAAAAGTATGCCGTTAGTACACTATGCTACGCAGAGTACTATGCATACTATGCTACGTGTAGCATAGTGTACTAACGGCCTACTTTTAACTGTGATCAAAGCGGTGCTTGCTGCCTCAGTGTGCCTGGTTCGAATCGCTTTCCTGCACGTATTTTTTCGAAAAAAGGTAATAAAAATATTACTGCACTGAAAAATTATTTCGTTTTCTCTTTCAATGTGGTTTAATGGATTCATTTTCATCATTCTCTCGCGCTACTTAGAGATATATATATAGATATATGTCAAGGAATAGGTCACCTTCCCAGACAATACGTCTATATATAAATATATGTATCTATTGGTTGGGAGGAAAGAGATAAAAGCCACGAGAATGTGTATATATACAGTTATATACACATATATCGTCTAATGTATGTACGCGTACTTCGCTACGTGCAAGTACCTTTAGTTCGTAAAAGTAATCCGTTGATTACGAGGTATAAGAGTGCGATTTTAATACGGAAGCCGATAGCGTTTAATGAGTTTACCAAGTTGCAGTTCAAGAATATATTTAAGAGTGAAAACCAAAAATATAATTTTAATAAGTCACTAGTTAACATATATATATATATATATATATATATATACATATGGGAAATATAGGAGATGTAAATAAGGATAATATTGACAAACTATAAAAAATTGGCAATCGGGTAACGTTAATTACTTGTTAATTAGCTTTCTAAATGGGATACTATAAATCAATTATACAGAAGGAATATTTAAAAGTCGGAAGGTGGGTCGATTAACAGGAAATGGAAGGGTACTCCTTTAGCGAGTCGGCGCAGGGGGTTGGAGACGGAAAATGGTCGTGATTCTTCGACGAATATCTTGGTGGTGACGAGGATGAAGGGGGGGGGGGCAGAAGACGAGTTGACTATCCTTCTTGACGACGGACGAAGGCACTTCTGCTCCAGAGAAGTGCAACCTCCAAAAATCGAGACTCTGTCGCGGCTCGGCGCAATATCTCACAAGAGAAACTGGAGATCCTTGAGGGGGGGGGGGGTTCTGATGAGACGAGAAGAATCCCGGCCAGTCCTTCGGGGACAAAACGATTCGAGGATTGCTCTGAACAGAGTAAATCTTAACAAAAGAAATGGATCTCCCTGGTGAGATCCAACCTCGATAGTATAAGCGAATGCCAGAGACTTGGGGAAACAGACACACGACCTGAACCGAAGGCGACGAGATCTCAATCTAAATCTGCCGATCTTTGAAAAACCGAGGGTATTTATATGAAGGACATTTTTTTAAGGCTCAATCGCTGGAAGGCACAGAGGTCTGAGAGAAAGCTTCCGGTGCTAGAGGAATTAGCCTTTGTCGACCGACACCGGTCTTAATCGTCTCCAACGATGTGAGTGGGAACTTTTGGCTATCCTTTTCCCGACTACGGAGATTAGCATTTCATCGGCGGGGTGAAAGTTTTCAGCTGCCAGCTTAACTGATATTCAAATTCTTTCTTCTTTTAATTTTTTCTTGGATACAGAGCACTAATCCACGTGGGTTTATAGTTAGGAGACATAGGGAGGGAAGGAATTCAAGAAACAAAAGGAAGGGGTATTCTTCTTGGCGTCCTCTTTCCCTTACAATATATATATATATATATATATATATATATATATATATATATATATATATAATGAGTAAAACTGAACAAACTTCAGACAAATGGCGTGGTTAGCATAAAGCTAAAATTGTCAACTGTGGCCGGGTATCGTATTTCGCCAGGAATGGGATTTTCAAAGAATCCTTCTGACAATCCCATAGAGATAAGTGTATCAATCTATCTTCTTATGGCAATCCTTATTTTACCTTTATAGAAAATGGCATGTGTCGATCTATCGAGATACGCATGTGTAGACTAGCTTGGGCAGACAGCTTACCAAAGGCAGCTTGAGATATATTCTAGGGTGATTAATAAAGAGTGCGATTTACGGTTAACCGGATTTTGAATAATGGCTTGCCAAGTTGCAGTTCAAAGGATATATAAAGACAATACCCCAAAAATATAATTTTAATATATATAATAAAAGGGGGAAATTTATTTATATATATATATATATATATCTATATATATATATATATATATATATATATATATATATATATATATATAAGGGGGGAACAAATTACTTAATATAGGTAGTTAAATGAATTATGTGAAGATTAACGAGGTAATCTGGGGATGACCATACAAGATCGCTTTACCTTTAAACACGGGCGAATTGGAAGGGGGTGGAAGGCAATGGCGCAGGTTTTCAAGAAGATACTTTGGGGAGTCCTGACGCCGAGGACTCGAAGATGGGGTTTGACTATTTCGTGATGAAGAATAAGATTTCCTCTGCTCCAGAGAGGCGCAATCCCAACTTGAGACGATTCTCCAGATCGACAGGCTGTATCATTCTGTAAATAACGGGAATCTTGAAGGGGTGGTGAAGATGAGAGGACCGCACAACTCTTCGGGAAGAAGGAGCCTCGATAGCTTTCCTATAAATAGTACAATGCTTAACACACTTTACTTTGAAAGGAGAGGATCCTCGACCGGATTCCTACTTAGACAGTCTGCAACACAGTTTTCTGTCCCTTAAATGTACCTATTCGGAATTGGTATTCCATTAGAAGTAAACTACAATGCATAAGCCTTCCGTTCTGGCTTTTACAATTCTTTAAGTAAGCCAATGGGCGATGATTGGATTCGATCACGAACATCTTACCTAACAAATATGTTTGTAAATTCTGTACACTCCATACGATCACTAGAGCTTCAAGTTCTATGATCGCGTAGTTCCTTTTGCGTGACGAGAGCCTCCGGCTAGCGTACGCAATGAGGTAACTGTCGCCGTCTTCTTCATACTGGAGCAAGACTTAACCGATGCTTTCATTACAAGCATCCATTCGTATCCCAAATGTTTTGTTTGTGTTTGTGAGTCTCAGTATGGAAGCTGATGTTAGTTTTTCCTTTAGTTGATGGAAATTGGTGGTCGCTTGGGAGTTCCATGCGAGGGGGTTCGGGGAACGTTTTTTCAGTGGAGATCTAATGGGGGGGGGAATCTAAGGCGGTTAAACTTGGGACAAAACTTCGGTAAAAGGATGTCAACCCGAGAAAAGAGCGTAATTGTTTTTTAGTATGCGGGAGGAGCATGTCGGCGATGGCCTTTACCTTTTCTTACTGAGAGGCCATTTAATTTTCACCAATGTAAGAATCGAGGTATTTAATAGTGTTATAGGCGAAATGGCACTTGCTAGTGCCTATAGTGAGGCCGTGATCACGAAGATGCTAGTCCCATGTATCGGTGGCCACGTAAACGTTTTTGAAGTGAAAGGAAATGTTACTCAGCCCATCTAGTATCCCGCGCATCATTCGATTATAGTTACTACAGGCAGTAACTAAATCAAAAGGTAGGCGCTTAAACTGCACAAGGCCTTTTTCTGTGAGAAATGCGGTATATTTCCGGACACTATCCTTAGATGGGATTTGATAGTAGGCCTTGAACAAGTTTATCTCTGAAGTAAACTTGGCCTCTTCAAATAGATGTAGGCTCTGGTCTATCAAAGGGATAGGTTCAGCGTCGAAAACTGTTACGGCGTTCAGTTTTCTAAAGTCTACGCACATGCGAAAAGATTGATCTGGATTTCTGACCATAACAATGGGAGAGCAATAATTCGACGTGGGATGTTCAATTATTCCTAATTTTAGCAAGGTTTCCACTTCGGCGTTAAAAGTAGGGCGCAAGTGAACGGGTACGGGGGTTGGGCTAGGATCTAATAGGCTCCTGGGTAGTTAGGGCTATATTATGCTCAAAATACAAAGAGCATCCAGGCTTCTCGGAAATTACATCGGGGAATTCAGCTAACAAAAGAGCCAAATGCGTCTTCTGAAGGAATTCCAACTAGGAGTTTAAATCGAGTTGCAGGGTGGAGTTTACACGGAAACCTGGGAGCGAAGCGAGAGGGTAGTTTTACTTCACTTAGACACATACAGTTCGGACTAAATTAAGAGGCTCAGATGAATAAAAGGCTTCCATTACAGCCTCTTCGTCAAGGGCAATTATATTATTAATGCAGACGCGACGGTGATAGCGCTTAAGCATATTTACATGAAACAATTTGTTCCCTAAGGGGATATGTATTACGTAATCTCCGAGACCGCGGGCTTTTAAGATTTGGAAAGGGCCTTCCATTGGAACAAGAGCTTGCATATCTCCGAGGGGAGGCGGAGAAGCACCTCTTCATTGGGCATGAATCGCCTTTCTTTTGGCCTAACGTCAAAATAGGTCTTATATTTTTCTAAATTTAGGTCCAAAATTTTGAACGCTATATCGGGCCATTTTTCCAAGCGGTTCCTAAGATCTAGCACGTAAGAATACGAAGACTTGCTCTCCTCATCCACGCAGGGATTGGAAAAAAGTTCATTCAATATGCTCATTTGTCTACGTACATTTCGGCCATACAAGAGCTCGAAAGGGGCAAATCCTAAATTTCTGTGGGGGATTTCTCTGCAGGCAAACAGGGCAACCGGCAGGTATCGATGCCATTCTTGGGGCTGAGCATGGCATAACATTTTCAGAATGGTCTTCAGAGTGCCATTCAACTTTTCACAGACGCACTTAACGGTTGGATGAAAAAGGGGGGTAAACGAGGCCTTGATCATAAGGAGCTTGCTGATGTGTTCCATTAGCTCGTAGGTAAAGTGTCTACCTCTTTTAGACAAGATCTCTTTTGGGATGCCGACGCGGGAAAAGATAGAAATCAGGGCCTCAACACAGGTTACGCTATCTCTCTTTTTAAGGGGGAGTAGGTCGGGGAGTCTCGTTGCAAAGTCAACAAGAGTGAGGACGTACTAGTGTCCTTCGTTAGACTGGGCGTGAATTGGGTCAATTAGATCTATGGCCACTATAAATAAAAGGCTCCGAGACAATTGAGGTCTTTTGTAGGGCGGCAGGTGGTATAGGTCCTTTTGCTGTAGTCTTCTGACAAATGTCACACGACCTGCCAAACTCGGCAATTTCTTTGGCAGCAGCGGGCCAGAAGAAATAACGAAATATTCTCTGAGTCGGAGGACTTGGGGAATATGGGAACGGGGGATACACAACGAGAGAGTGGGGGTTTTATCATCAGCCAAACTGGATGGATAAAGAAGTCCGTCGCTAATGAGGTAGGCGATTTCCCTTTAACTACGGGCAGATTCACGTTCGTCACTTCTTGCTTTTTTCCACAAGGACTAGAGAGTGGGGCATTGCTTTTGGGCGCTTGCAAAAGTCCCGTTTTGAACGGCTGCAAACTCTGGGACATTAGGGGGTTCTAATGACACGGGGGGAGCAGTGTCCTTTAGTGCTTGGGCGACTGGGTTAGGGGAGAGCTGCGGGCTCTGGCCGATCAAGATGGTGCAGAACTTAATGGAGTCTGCTATCACTTCGGCCCAACCAGTGAACTATCTGCATTTGAGATAGCAGCCGACCACGGGGAACTGATTTGCCCGTCCCAAGTAGTCATAGACTACTGGGAATTTATCGTGGTCAGGGCCCACTGGAGGGAAGAACTTTTCAGAGACGACGAAGCAGATACATCTGGTGCCTCTTACGAGAGTTGACACTCTGCAACCAGTAATACTTCCCTCTTCGAACTCAAGCCCACAGGGGAAGCTTTTGTTGAACAGGAAATTAACTTGCTGTCCCGAGGGACTGCTTGTTGGGGGAGTTGCTGGTGTTTCATAGCGA
Organism: Ceratothoa steindachneri; assembly: GCA_963969495.1. Lineage (NCBI taxonomy): Eukaryota > Metazoa > Arthropoda > Malacostraca > Isopoda > Cymothoidae > Ceratothoa > Ceratothoa steindachneri. The sequence continues at coordinate 73,680,244 of OZ018334.1, forward strand.
GCGGGCGGATGATAGAGAGGCACTTATTTAGTGGATTTGATGAATAGGAGCAGAACGAAATTGGGAGTTTAGGGGACAGTGTGTTCTCACATGGCCGGGAACACAGCAGGAAAATCAAATTATGGGCCTTTGAGGGTAATTCGACGATTTAATATCCCTGGATTCTGGCGGGGGATGGTACTTGGGTTTAAAGTGACCAGGTACCTTCACAACCTCGGGCGAATTCTTCGAGGGAAATTTGAAGAAGTTACATTTACTTTGGGGGGATGGAGGGTGAGACTTCTTTGGGTCTTTTGGGAATAGATGGTAGCTTGATGCGTGCTCATCCGCTCCTTTGATACATTCCTTGAAAGAAGACACAAGTCTGTCCTTCACGAATGCGCGGATTTGCGAGGGTAGTGCAGCCATCCACTGATCCCGTAAAACGAAATACAATAGGGACTCCTAGTTAAGGTTGACTTGGGCTGAGTCCAACCAGAACTGGAAATTTCTCTGGAGGGTGAAACCAAATTGACGGTAGGTCTGGCCAGGTAGTATTCTCGCCTGGTTGAACTTTGATCTATAGTAATCGGGATTTATATTAACAGCTGATAATAATTTCGACCTGAGGGAGGATAGTCTAGAATAGCCTCGGCCGGGATCAAAATGAAAATATCTCGAAAGTGAGTATTAACGAGAGGAAGTAGTCGAGCGACTCCGTTGGCTTTAATATCCTAGTGGTTCACGACGAAAATTTTCTCAAAGTGAGTTAAGTAGGCGCTAAAATCCTCGCCGTCCTTAAACACTGGCAACTTTACCGATGGGGTTTGGGGGGATTCATTTCTCGAGCTAACAGAAATGGTTTCCAAATGGTTCCAGTTAAGCTCACGCTCATGCTGACGAATTATTTCTCTTTCTCTTTCTTCAGCTTCTCTTTGTTCTTTTTCTCTTCCCTCTTCAGCTTCTCTTTGTTCTCGTTTTACTGCCCTTTCATTTCTTTCTTCTTCCTGAATATATGCAACTAGATCCTTGCTTAACAACCCAAGGATCTCTCCTTGTTGACGAAAACGTTCAAACAAAGACATCTTGCTGGTGTAAATGCGCATCTGGCCGCTCGGCGCGTCCAACGAACTTGCGGAAAAGATGAAGCTCTGACGATCGCATCAAAATCCTAACGGAAATTTTGTGATACAAATATTGTACGCAATAAAGAAAAGAAAATAATAAATAATTCAAAACTTTATCTCTATGTCACCAATGATTATAGGCCTTTAATCCTGCATAGGGATTAGTAGAAGGTTTTAGGGGAGATCGCATCCCCCCCCCAAAAAAAACACACAACGAAAATAAAATTTGTAAAATCCGGTCACCACAAAAAAAATTATAATGAAAAAAGAAAGAATTTGTCCCAATTTCTTTGGATATCCTTAGAAAAATGGTTCTTTCAAACAAAAGATAACCCAACTTCACCTGCCGCCACCAGATAAAGATAAGGATAATGATTAAATATCTGGGGGGTTTTCACTACAAAAAGTACCCAATTATACCTGACACCAGATATATATATATATATATATATATATATATATATATATATATAAAAGGGGAGAAAAAATTACTTAATAAAGGTAGTTAAATGAATTATGCGAAGATTAACGAGGTAATCTGTGGATGACCATACAAGATCGCTTTACCTTCAAGCGCGGGCGAAGTGGAAGAAGGGGGGTGGAAGACAACGGCGCAGGTCTTTAAGAAGATACTTCGTGGAGTCCTGATGAAGAGAACTCAAAGATGGGGTTTGATTACTTTGTGATGAAGAATGAGATTTCCTCTGCTCCAGAGAGACGTAATCTCAACTCGAGACGATCGTACAGGTCGTCAGGCTGTATCATTCTCGAAAGAATGGGAATCATGAAGGGGGTTGAAGATGAGAAGGCCTTTCAACTCTCCGGAAAGAAAGGGGCTTGATAGCTTTCCTCTAAATAGGGTCGAATGCTTAACGAAGGTAGATCTGCTGACGAGATCTTCGACGAAGTATGACGACTCGACGATGGGTTACGGGGGTTCACGGGAGTCTGAACGGAGTGAATAGCGGGCTTTCAATCTCCTCAAAAAATGGTGAGCTTCAGATTTAATACCCGGAGGGGGGTCTGATAGACGCGCCAGTATATGCAAATACACTTCATGATAACGAAACGTTCCAGACGGTGAAACTTGCCTCGTGATGTAGGGGTAGGGTTGATAAGGCTGCCCTCGTGGGGAAATAGACATGCCTGGGAAGCATGAGGTAGAGACAGGAGGGCTGCGCACGGTGTTATCGCAGGGAATGGGGGAGGATGAGTGGCGTTCGAAAGCATACACAGCTGTGACGGGAGATTCAGCGAAGGACTGATTCTTTCTCGAACATTCTAAAATTCTTACGCTAGGCGCACGTGGGCTTAAAAGAAGAGAGGAGCTATTTCCGAGGTGGCTTCCTCTTACGGTGGTCCCTCGAGGGCATCCTCTCACAGCATCGTTCTTATTGATTTCCACTCTTCTCTTTGCTATTTTATTTTTATGACGGATAAAATTTGTCTCGGGTTTCTCGACTTTTACCCATCTTTAAATTGTATTGAGCGAAGCCAACAGTGGAAATCAATAAGAACGTCGCCATTTTCTTTTACGGTCAAGGAGGATTGCTACACTCCTTTTTGGTAGGAGTGTAGAAAGATTCTTTGAAAAACTCCTCCTTGACGAGTCACTATGCCCGTCCCGAAATTTAAAGAAGTGTCGGTTGTCAATATGTGCTTTTGACGAACCGCACCATATACAGTACTGGCGGAATTATTATGGATTTTTCAAAATTGAAAATTTTCTATAGAAATGCTAATAGAAATAATTGTATTGATTGCAAATAGATGTATTTTGACACATTGGCGTAGACTTAAGTATTCTACATTAATTAGTAAGCCGTTTGGCTATCCTCATCATCCATGACTGCTTTAACACTTCTTGGCACAGCATTGATCAATGTTTTGCACGTATCCTGGATTCGCTTAGATCTGAACAAACTTCAATGGGATGGCAGATGAGTTGTGCTTTGGTCTTTGTGTATTTCATCTTTCAACACACACCATAAACTTTCAATCGGATCCATATAAGCAGTTGAACTCCATTTTGTGCCCACCATCCCTTCAATGATTTTGCTGTATGACATTTTATTGGAATATCCAGGGTCTGTCGCTATATCATTTCATTATTTGAGGCAGTAGATGATTTTAAGATCATTTATACACTTTTCTTGGTTCATAGTTTTCTCAACAGGGTACAAACGACATGTTCCATCCACCGAATTGGCTCCCCACACCACTTTTTGCGTTGGAAATTTTACTGTTTTCCTCAGACAATCAGCCATAAATTCTTCTCCAGTCCACCTCCTTACGCTCTGCACGAGGTCATCTAGCAGTGCAATAATTGATTCGTCAGAGAAAGCTACCTCCAAAAGTAGAAAATACAACATTAGTAGTTGAACAGCCATATAATTTTTGGAAAAGCCATTGAAGTAACGAATCATCAAATAAACGTTTTGGCTTGAAAAGAATGGAGCCATTACCAAAAGGTGGCACTGGTAAATTTAGTAGGTATTAATGATTTTTATGAATTACAGGTAACTCGTTTACTAGATGTGTAATTCTTACCTTTTCGCATTGTTCTGAAATCCACTCAAGGTGATTCTTTGCCCAGGAACAGCGTGCCTTCATCATTGTCTCCGTGAATCGAGGCTTCTTCCACGGGCCATATGATTTCAATCAAGCTTCAAAAAGCCTGTCATTAACTGTTCTTCGGGCAAATGCTGCCGGCTCAATAGAAATCTTCTTGCAAGCTGTTCTTCTGGTCTTAAGAGCGCGTTGTATTAAGTCTCTATCTGTTTTCGGAGTTGTTTTTCGTTTTCGAACAGATTTTCCAACCCCTTTGGATTTTAAATCTTGACCTTTATCATTTTTTTCTTAATATCACAGACTATTTGAGTTAAAACACTCAGTTTTTTTTGCTAGTTCTTTGTTTTAATTTAGTTTCTTTCTGTAAAACGTTCATTTGTCCAATTTTTCGAGGACTCAAATCACTCTGTTTACCCATTTCTGTTTTTATTCATTTATAGCTAAAAAAATACCTGAAACACACAAAATAAAACGATTAAAATAACTAATAAACTATCTGAAATACACAAAACACTATAAACAACAGGAAACTTTACATTTGCACTCTAAAGCCAAGATACCAACTGACACACAACTGGCCGTGACTTCAGTGAAATGGTTCAATGCAGTGGTGTTCCTTCAATGTTACCAATTATACTTAAAATGTAACCTAAGGCTCTAAAAAATAAAAGTTAAATAGTCGCTCGGTGTTGGTGCATAAAATAAATCTATTTTCAATCAACGAAATTGGTTTCACCATCTTGTTTGTAGAAAGAAGGTCAAATTTTGGAAACATACATAATGATTCCGCCAGCACTCTTCCTCTATATATAGAGAGAGAGAAAAAGAGAGATATATATAAAGAGACAGACAGAGAGAGAAAGAGAGAGAGTGGGCAAAAAAATTGGACTGTTTTGAGAAGAAATATCTCAATAATCATTGCAGCTAGGGACATGACATAAAAACAAATGAAAGATAAATCATTTATCCATAATAGTAATATTATTATTATTATTATTATTATTATTATTATTATTATTATTATCTATTTAAACACACCTAGAAATATAAATATAGTGTAGTTAATTAGATTATTTTTTTCTTTTCAAGTTGATTTTATGAAACAACGCAGGAGTTCAGTACCATGGCTTCATTACGGAGGAAATGTTTGAATTCCCCTTACTTGCTTTGCTATATAATGAGAGTTTTAAAGTACCAAATCAGAGAATGAAATTAGTGCGTTTGTGAAAAAAGTATATTGGGTTAGTTCAAGCTTAAAATTTGTGATCAGGATAAATCGTGGGCCCCGCACAATGTATCTAAACCATGTGTCGAAAATCTACGCCGATGGCCAAAGACCACAAGGAAACAATTAGCATTTGGTATTCCTCTGGTATGGCAAGGGCAAAAGAACCATGTCGATGATTACTACAGAAAATAAGTCAGCCAAACTGAAAAAGATTTTGTTTACTGTTGTGACGTAGTGGACTGTTAAAAGCAATGGGTGATCCACAGTACGATCCTAATGAATGGAGACTCTTCATAAATTGATCAAAGAAGAAACTAAAATATGCATTACACTATAATGGAAACTTGATTGGTGCGATTCCTATTGGTCACTCTGCGCATTTAAAGAAGAAATATTAGCGCATAAACGTTATATTAGATTTACCCAAGTTTTTGGTAAGTCCATTAAGGTGAATGATGACGGATGACCTCATGGGCATTAATCCTGCACTAGGTTTAAACTGTTGGAAATGTGTGTAGTCTTCGAACCGTATCTTGACCGAGAGGAGAAGGACGCTGGGGGCAGGAGAGTCTCGAAACGACCAGGCTTCATACTCGGCTGCAGGGAGCTGCCGAGACACTGGGCCTTTGGTGCTAGCCTATAGGCAATCCCGATCCTGGGTTGTGATCGAGGTATCCTTCCTCTAACCTTCACCTAAAGGGGCAGAACCCACAAGGCAGTGGGTGGGGGCAGTGGTTGGTAGGCGCCAAGCAGCAGCTTTCTTTCGCTCGACTTGTGCATCTGTTTGGGTAGTTGGCGTTAGCCTCTGTTTCTTCCTCTTTTCTGCCTTTGTCCTTTGCTTTTTGTGTGTGTTTCTTCTTTACTGCACAGGTAATTGCGATAGTTTTCTGTAGGCCACCACAATTGAGGCATTTCTGGAACGAACTTTTACATTCGCGCCAAGAATGGTCTTGGCCGGCGCACACAGAACAAACTGTAAGTGTAGCGTTGGGGCTAGTGGCGGTGGTGTGTTCGTTCTACCTATAGCACCTGAAGCACATTTGCAGGTCAACGAACTCCTCACGCTTAATTTGATCGGGGCAGATGCAGACATTAAATAGTTTTAATCACCATTGT